>CAWUFW010003065.1:1297132-1945698 GCA_963921515.1 Calotriton arnoldi | reverse complement strand
CCTACCACTACTACCACCCTTAGCCAGGGGGGCAGGATGCCCACCACTACTACCACCCTTAGCCAGGGGGGCAGGATGCCCACCACTACTACCACCCTCACCCAGGGGGGCAGGATGCCTACCACTACTACCACCCTCACCCAGGGGGCAGGATGCCTACCACTACTACCACCCTTAGCCAGGGGGCAGGATGCCCACCACTACTACCACCCTCACCCACGGGGGGCAGGATGCCTACCACTACTACCACCCTCACCCAGGGGGGCAGGATGCCTACCACTACTACCACCCTCACCCACGGGGGGCAGGATGCCTACCACTACTACCACCCTTAGCCAGGGGGCAGGATGCCCACCACTACTACCACCCTTAGCCAGGGGGCAGGATGCCCACCACTACTACCACCCTCACCCAGGGGGGCAGGATGCCTACCACTACTACCACCCTTAGCCAGGGGGCTGGATGCCCACCACTACTACCACCCTCACCCACGGGGGGCAGGATGCCCACCACTACTACCACCCTCACCCACGGGGGGCAGGATGCCTACCACTACTACCACCCTTAGCCAGGGGGGCAGGATGCCCACCACTACTACCACCCTTAGCCAGGGGGCAGGATGCCCACCACTACTACCACCCTCACCCACGGGGGGCAGGATGCCTACCACTACTACCACCCTCACCCAGGGGGGCAGGATGCCTACCACTACTACCACCCTTAGCCAGGGGGCAGGATGCCCACCACTACTACCACCCTCACCCACGGGGGCAGGATGCCTACCACTACTACCACCCTCACCCAGGGGGGCAGGATGCCTACCACTACTACCACCCTTAGCCAGGGGGGCTGGATGCCCACCACTACTACCACCCTCACCCACGGGGGGCAGGATGCCTACCACTACTACCACCCTTAGCCAGGGGGCAGGATGCCCACCACTACTACCACCCTTAGCCAGGGGGGCAGGATGCCCACCACTACTACCACCCTCACCCAGGGGGGCAGGATGCCTACCACTACTACCACCCTTAGCCAGGGGGGCAGGATGCCCACCACTACTACCACCCTCACCCACGGGGGGCAGGATGCCTACCACTACTACCACCCTCACCCAGGGGGGCAGGATGCCTACCACTACTACCACCCTTAGCCAGGGGGGCAGGATGCCCACCACTACTACCACCCTCACCCACGGGGGGCAGGATGCCTACCACTACTACCACCCTTAGCCAGGGGGGCAGGATGCCCACCACTACTACCACCCTCACCCAGGGGGGCAGGATGCCTACCACTACTACCACCCTTAGCCAGGGGGGCTGGATGCCCACCACTACTACCACCCTCACCCACGGGGGCAGGATGCCTACCACTACTACCACCCTTAGCCAGGGGGCAGGATGCCTACCACTACTACCACCCTCACCCACGGGGGGCAGGATGCCTACCACTACTACCACCCTTAGCCAGGGGGCAGGATGCCCACCACTACTACCACCCTTAGCCAGGGGGCAGGATGCCCACCACTACTACCACCCTCAGCCAGGGGGGCAGGATGCCTACCACTACTACCACCCTTAGCCAGGGGGGGCTGGATGCCCACCACTACTACCACCCTCACCCACGGGGGGCAGGATGCCCACCACTACTACCACCCTCACCCACGGGGGGCAGGATGCCTACCACTACTACCACCCTTAGCCAGGGGGGCAGGATGCCCACCACTACTACCACCCTTAGCCAGGGGGCAGGATGCCCACCACTACTACCACCCTCACCCACGGGAGGCAGGATGCCTACCACTACTACCACCCTCACCCAGGGGGGCAGGATGCCTACCACTACTACCACCCTTAGCCAGGGGGGCAGGATGCCCACCACTACTACCACCCTCACCCACGGGGGGCAGGATGCCTACCACTACTACCACCCTCACCCAGGGGGGCAGGATGCCTACCACTACTACCACCCTTAGCCAGGGGGGCAGGATGCCCACCACTACTACCACCCTCACCCACGGGGGCAGGATGCCTACCACTACTACCACCCTCACCCAGGGGGGCAGGATGCCTACCACTACTACCACCCTTAGCCAGGGGGCAGGATGCCCACCACTACTACCACCCTTAGCCAGGGGGCAGGATGCCCACCACTACTACCACCCTCACCCAGGGGGGCAGGATGCCTACCACTACTACCACCCTTAGCCAGGGGGCAGGATGCCCACCACTACTACCACCCTTAGCCAGGGGGCTGGATGCCCACCACTACTACCACCCTCACCCACGGGGGGCAGGATGCCTACCACTACTACCACCCTCACCCAGGGGGGCTGGATGCCTACCACTACTACCACCCCCACTCATAGGATGGACAATGCATGACACAACAAGCACACCACAACCTAGACAATGCAAGATTAAGACATCCCCCCACCACCATGACAAGCGTGTGTAGGCTGTGTCAAATGCCTACAACACCGAACATGACTTTCAACATACAATGTGACCCCCTAGCACATGTGCCACACATATATGTGTGTGGCACCCACAATGCAAGCAGCCCATGACCATTGTGGCAATGGGGCCTAAACCCCCATCATCACAGTGACCAAAAGGTAAGTGTGGGGTCCATAGCTGAAGCACATTTTGACCATTGTGGCAATGGGGTCTAAACCCCCATCATCACAGTGACCAAAAGGCAAGTGTGGGGTCCATAGCTGAAGCACATTTTGACCATTGTGGCAATGGGGTCTAAACCCCCATCATCACAGTGGCCAAAAGGCAAGTGTGGGGTCCATAGCTGAAGCACATTTTGACCATTGTGGCAATGGGGTCTACACCCTCATCATCACAGTGACCAAAAGGTAATTGTTGACAAAGAAAGAGCTGCAACTGCCAAACTGCATGGATCATTCCTGGTCACAGAACCAAAAACTCATCTGTGGCAAAGTAGTGTATGTGTCCCATTGCAACATAAATTGGGGGAGCCAAATACTGCAGTGCAAATGAAACATTCCTTTGGCCATGTGCAGACAAACAACACCCATGGGGGCTGAGACCGTCAACAGTCATCAATGACACAATGACAGAAGTGACCATCAGAATGCAGAACCACATATTTGCACCAATGGGCACACAAATGCAGATACCCTGTGGAGACAGCAGATGTGAGGTGAACAGATACCATACCATGGCAGCAATGGGACACACAAACCATGATCACTGTGCTGACCGATGACCTAGGAGTCCCAGGGACAGCAGGGGAAACACACCAAACAACATACAGCCAATGGCACACCCAAGATATGCCAATGCAGTGGTGCAGATGCACAAACACAAACAGGCAGACCAACACTGTCATCATACACAGCAGGTGAGGGGTGGGGGTGCCAGTGTCCCCAGGCAACCACACAACACATGAGGAGAGCTGAATACCAATCATACAGATGTGCATACACTGCCACACTAAGGTAACTCATGGATCCAAATCCCCTATGTGGGCAAGCAGGCATTGTCAGGTGAGAGGGAGCACAAAACACACATGTCACACAGGCACGTAGGAACAACAACTGACACAGCAAGTCACAGACACACCACAGCACCACCCCCAGGGCCCCCACAATGTGGTGACCCTGGGCTGAATAAAAATACCACTGTGATGACAAAGCTAAATGTCGTTCACACTGTGAACCACAGTCAGGTGTCCTGAGCAACAAACTACCATCACACCTACACAAGCACAAATCAATCAGCATGGCCAGTAAGCCAAGGCCAACATGGAGGCAGGGGCCTAGCCGGGCAACAACTCTCATCTGCACACACTCAACACCACACCCCTCGACCTCCAACAATGTGCAGCAGTGAAGTACACATGCACTGGTGACATTGCACATGCACCCATGACTATTCCAGGGTGGTGGGTGGGAACCAAGGTGTAGAAACACATCACACATGGACACTCAACAAGACTCCTGAATGTCTGACACACTGCACACTACGCTGTACATGGACATGACGGCAATACCACACCGACCAATGGGATCCCAGCCACAGTCACACACCAATGAAGAAGCCAAGGTCACCCACAAAGAACACACATAGACAACAACCAACATTGCAGCCCGGACCCTGAGGAGTGCCATCAGTCACACACACAACGTGTCACAATCACTGAAAGATAACACAAACTGGAAATCACATGACAGGGGCAAACAACAAGTGCCAAGGGGAAACCTGACTGTGACCCATCTGCGTCTGCACACAAACTCAGCCCTGACAGCAAACACACCTATGGGTGACACCCTGATGACCAGTAATGTGCCATGCACCCACATCACAGAGAACACAGGGAGAAGACTTTGGGGGAACATAGCTCAAGTCAGCAAGCATCACAAACAGGTACAACACTAGGGATCACAGCATGCGCAGATGAATGAAAGTGAACACACAGACATGCACATACAACACACACCTTGGGCGCAGGCAATGTCACACGTGTACACACTGCCATGAGGGGACTCCACTCCTGTGTGAGGAAAGCTGTGCCATATGTTGCCTCAGTAGGGCCCCATCATGTCAGCTGAGCACTTGGTCACACAATCAACAATTAGCACCAAATGAGGGCTCCCATCACATCAGCCTGGTCATGGATGTGCCAACGGAATCATCAGCACAGATCCAACACACTTGTATAGCAATGTTGCACTGACTACACTGATGAGTCCCTCCCCATTGATGCCCAAACCTGCATGTCCACTGGAGATGGCAACACGGTCAGGGAAGTAGACAAATGCAACGATGGCAGGCACAACAGATGTGCAGGGGTGGAAGCCACAGATATGAAATTGCCAATGTAAGTAGGAAACCCATTGCCAAATACTGAACACATGACACCCTCAGATGCTGCTATTGATGACATGGATACACCACATGATAGGACACATTCCCCCTGGACCACATGGGTTCCTGCACAGTAACACTTCATAATCATGATACCAGATATCACCATCACTGCAGCAAGGGCATGGTTAGCTGCACCAACAACATGTACATCTGAAACATGAGCACTAGAGAAAAGAAAGTTGCTTTATTCAGCATATGTGTTGTTTGATAACGACGTCCAGAAGAAATTAGAGCAAAGGCCAATGGCCAGTCCATTGTCAAAGTTCAAACAGGGTGACACTGGCAGATGTCACCCTACGCATGCCTGCACAAAACCAGGGACAATCCACTAGGAGGGGCAACCGGGGGGCAGGCCAGGCACCGCAGGGACAGGATCAGGGCTCACCAGGGGAAGTCAGGGAAGGGGTGGTGGGTGCTGGAGAGCCACTGACAACTGCAGTGGAGGTGTCTGACATGGTGTGTGCCGGCACAACTGGGGGCATGACTCAGATGTCGTGGGTGCCGGCACAACTGCAGTGGACCCTGCAGATGGGGTGGACAGGTCCGCCACTGCAGTGCCCAAGTCAGACAGGGCGGTAGTGGACTCCACTGCAGTGCCTACCTCCAGGGGAGGAGAATGGGGAACAGGCAAGGTGGGTTGGACAGAGGGGGAGGACACCCTCACCACATCAGTGGCACAGACAAGCGCAGCGGGGGGTGTGGTGCTGGGAGAGCAAGTGGCAGGGGGAGAAGGCCGGATCCTCTTGGGGATGGTATATCTGTGGGTGGGGGAACCTGGGGCAGGGTGTGGTGGGGGCACCTGTGCAGTGGGGGCCTGAGGGATGGAGGACGGAGACCTTGTGCCTGAGCTGCAGGGCGGTGGCGGGGTCTTGCTCTTAGGACTCCGGGGGACTTGCGGGTGGGGGCCTCAGTCCGTCTGCGCCTGGGGGAGGGTGTCCGGGGGCGAGGGGCACTCTGCTCCGTGTGGGTGGGCTTCCTCTTCCCCCGGGATGCTGGAGCAGCTTCATCGGTGGGGAAGAGGCCGAGGTCACAGAGGAAGAGCTGCTGTGACTTTGGGGTTGCATGTGAGGCAAGGGAGGGTGCTTTGGAGGGAGAGGGAACTGAGGACTGCGCAGTGCATGTGGATGCGTGTGTGTGTTCCAGGGCCCCATCCCCTGTGAGTCTGGCTTCAGTCCCCTGAATGTGCGTGCGTGTGCGTTTTGTCATTGGCGTGTGTGTCAGTGTGCTGGATGTGTGTGTGCTGGTGTGTGCCTGTGCCGGTGTGTGTGTGCTTGGGACGGGTAAGGTGCTGGGGAGTGTGGATGGAGCAGAGGCAGGAGGGGTGAGGGACCGTTTGAGGAGGGACACTGCTGCCGTCAGGGAGGAGTCCATGGACCTATTGCCCCTCTGTAGGTCAGACATGCCCGATGAGATGCCCTCCATGAACGACACCAGCTGAGTCAACAGCGCGGTGTGCGCATGGAGGACACTCAGCATGGCTGTCTGCCCTACATGGAGCTGGCGAAGGAGGTACACAGACTCCTCACTCAGGGCAGCAGGGGACACAGGGGCAGGGGGTGCGGTGCCTGGCCCAAAGGAAACACGCTCCCGGACATGGGAGCCTCCACGGACCTGGGGAATGGGAGCCGATGGGAGGGCGGTGGTGGTGCTGGTGGTGGCGGGGACAGCAACACTAGCTGGGGTGTGGTGGCTGCTGACACCCGCCTCCACAAGGGAGTCATCCTCCGAGTTGCTCTGGTCCTCAGCTGAGGTGGATGCTGCTGAGGACTCCTCGGTGTGGCTCCCCTCGCCCTCCGTGCCACTGGGTCCCTCCGACCACTCCTCGGCTGCTGACCCAGTCTGGCTCTCCGGCTCCTCCTGGTCCGTGGAGCTGTCCCCTTCCGTGGCCGTGGATGTATCTGCAAACAATGGGGATACAGACAGACATCAGTCACCTGCACATAACGCACACACCACTGTGAGCACAGCACATCACAGAGCAAGCCCTGGCATCATCAGTTGTACATTGCTAAAAGTGCCCTAACTGAACAGGAGAAGTCAATTGTCAGTCTGATGCCAAGCATGGCACTCACATCCCACATGGCCTTGCACCCATCTGTCTGGTGTCTGTTGGATTGCAACACCCCAGTGTTGACACATGCACCAAGTACACAGTAGTTGGACAGTGCAGAGGACACGGTGTGGACACATCACAGCTCTTGCCACTGAGTCAGTACAGGTTTCCGGATGAAAGGGATGCCCAGAGTCAAATAGGAAATGCATGTGATGCATACCAGCGACAGACACCATGATGCACCCATGTCCTGATAGCCAGCGCCACTATGGTGTGCATGTAGCACATGTCACTCCCCTGCAGGCTCACCAATCAGTAGACACATGCCATGGCGGAGGCATGACTGCAAAGTCATACATCACTGTCTCAGTGATGTATGGCTTTGCAGCCAGACAACAACACTCTGCACTGTGTCACAATAGTAGGTCATGGGGAATGCAAGTCCTGGAGCTGCACAAGTGCACATGTACATCCCCCCCACAACACATCCTCTTAACCCTCATCTGTCCAGGTCATACCTATTGGACATATGGGAGACCTGTGACACTACCCTCTGAACCTGAGCCCCTCACACTCTGCTGTGCATGGGGAACAGCTGCCTGAACTTCACATTTACATGCCCCAGTCTGCATGGGCAGCTGATCAGACACCTATGTGTCACACAAGTATCGTCTCCTATGGTCACATCTCCAGTGGCATGCTGAGCCCCTACCAAGAAACTCCACAGCAGTCCTGGCGACTAATCTACAGCACACTGACACAGAGGCAGACACCTGAGGGGTCAAATCACTGTGCACAATGTGTCCGCTGATACACGGGAGTGGGAGTACAGAGTGTATTGTATGGCCTGGAGTAGGCATGACTGTCCAGCCCCACATGAATGAGGGATGAGCCCTGGACTGTAGGCAGCTGGCTAAGTATGTGTGACACACGTCATATACATACTCCTGGGGCCCAAACATTGTTCCCACCCGCAGCATGGGTGTGTGCCAGATACCCCAGCCACATGTGGTGGATCAGCTCAGCAATTGGACCACAGATCAAAGTAACACGCTGAATACATGTCAGAATACAGGCATTGTGTAAGCAATGGACCCACCCATGATGCCCACCACAGAGTCAGGGAAACAGATGCTGTCTCCCACCTTGAGTCAAGCAAACTGCAAGGACACAGTCCTAAGTGACAGAATTCCCTGCATGTAAGGGCCACACCTGGGTATCAGATGAGGAGTGGGCAGTGCACAATAGAGGGACATGGCTCCTGGACAACATGACTGCTGTACTGTGGCAGTTTAACCAGGCCCGAGGAGGGCACATAGCATGTTAGACAGAGTACACAGTGCAGTCTTTGACTCACCCCCTCCTTGCTGCTCTCTGGCCTTCAGCTGCCCATCCAGGTCTGGAAAGACCACCGCCAGGATCCTGAGCATGTGGGGGGTCAGGGTCCGTGTTCCGCCCCTCCTGCGAGGAGGCGACAGCTTCAGCTGGACCCGTGCAATCCTCCGGGTCCAGCCCCGAAGGTCCTGCCACCTCTTTTGGCAGTTGCGGATCCGGCGCTTGTAGACCCCCACGGACCGGACAGCCCGGACGATGTCCTTCCATATCTCATGCTTCCGATGGGCAGAAGCCTGTCAGGATGACAAAGTGATAAGGCCATTACTACACATGCAACATATCCGTGCATGACACAGTTGCATATACATGTCGCAATCACAGGGGCACATGGTGTACACAGGCAGTGCACGGCTGCCCATGGACAGTTTTCCAGAAGTCACTACATGGTATCATTGCATGGGGAGTAAAACCCTGTTCAGAAGCACTGTCACTGCACCATACCTGTCCAGTGCAAGTCACCACACACTATGGGGGGTGACAACTACTCAGTGAGCCTGCTAGCCAGTGGCGTGCTGACTCTCAGCCTTGCTAGTCAGACAAAATGCACATTCAGAAAGGCAGTGCACAGAACACTCACCTGCTCCCCTGGTGTCCCATACAGCTTGCTGTACTGTGGAAGTAGGCTGTCCAGCAGGGCCTGGTTCTCCTCAAGGCTGAAGGCTGGGGCTCTCTCCACAGTACGTGCCATTGCAGGGTCCAGAGGGGCAGAGACAGCAGCAGTGCAGTGGCAGATGTCGTCCTGGAGCATGTAGTGCAGGCAAGTGGGCTCTCAGGGGAACAGGCAGCAATATATATGTGCTGGAGAGGCAGATACTGTCCCTTGTGTCCAAAGTGATAGGTCCAAGTCGTTTGCATCTTCTGAATCTGGCCAATCCATGGAATAGCAGCACCAAAACACGCCCACAGCATCCTTCAAAACTTCAACTTCATGACATACATGATTTTGCAACATTGTTGTGGGTGACCAACTGATTTTCCAGCAACCGACTCGTTCGAAATTCGAAAACGCGTCCGTTGCCAGGCAAGCCCATTGTCAATGGGTGCGCACCGATCGGTCCATTGCGGTACAACGCGCACAGGGGTACAACGCGTACCCGCACACATTGAAAGCAATGGGCCGGCCGGAGGCACCGATCGGTCCATTGCGGTACAACGCGCACAGGGGTACAACGCGTACCCGCACACATTGAAAGCAATGGGCCGGCCGGAGGCACCGATCGGTCCATTGCAGTTCAACGCGCACAGGGGTACAACGCGTACCCGCACACATTGAAAGCAATGGGCCGGCCGGAGGCACCGATCGGTCCATTGCAGTTCAACGCGCACAGGGGTACAACGCGTACCCGCACACATTGAAAGCAATGGGCCGGCCGGAGGCACCGATCGGTCCATTGCAGTTCAACGCGCACAGGGGTACAACGCGTACCCGCACACATTGAAAGCAATGGGCCGGCCGGAGGCACCGATCGGTCCATTGCAGTTCAACGCGCACAGGGGTACAACGCGTACCCGCACACATTGAAAGCAATGGGCCGGCCGGAGGCACCGATCGGTCCATTGCAGTTCAACGCGCACAGGGGTACAACGCGTACCCGCACACATTGAAAGCAATGGGCCGGCCGGAGGCACCGATCGGTCCATTGCAGTTCAACGCGCACAGGGGTACAACGCGTACCCGCACACATTGAAAGCAATGGGCCGGCCGGAGGCACCGATCGGTCCATTGCAGTTCAACGCGCACAGGGGTACAACGCGTACCCGCACACATTGAAAGCAATGGGCCGGCCAGAGGCACCGATCGGTCCATTGCAGTTCAACGCGCACAGGGGTACAACGCGTACCCGCACACATTGAAAGCAATGGGCCGGCCGGAGGCACCGATCGGTCCATTGCGGTTCAACGCATCACTGTATATGTGACTGGCATAGGTCAGCATGCCTGTCTCAGATGGACATATGCCAGCCACAGATAGCTCCCAGGGAGTGAGGGGCACACCTACATCACGACAGCCTGTCCAAACCTTATCATAAGGCATGTAAGGCTGCATTTCCTATTGTGTGTATGTTGGTGTACATGTTGTCCTGTGGGTGTCACCTGTGGGCAGCCACCCCCAGGCTGTGCACGTGTTCATGGGGACAGGATCCTGGGTGTTACGTGTACGTGACCACTGTGATGTGCAACTGTTCATATCTGTGCATGTGTCATGGTCACATTTCACAGTGGTGTTTGTGTATGTCATGTCACATACCCCGTGAGTCCCATGTGGGACGGTATGTTTGAGCCAGGGTGTCCCAGTGGCACAATAGTGATGGCCCTCCACAGTCTTTGTGCATGTAGTGTTTACAATGTCTCTGATTTCATGTGCACAATGGGAGACAGTCTCCACATCCACGTTGTGTGTGCATGGACTCTGATGTTGTGCGTGTGTGTCACAGACGTCCATGGCTGTCCTGCCATGGCAAGTGTGGCCACTACCTGTGGGGGTCATGTTTGTTTTGCTGTGGTGTACACATGATACTCCAGGTGATGCCAGTGTCCATGTGGCATTACAGGGTCCCTGGGAATGTGCCTGTCGTTGAGCTGTGGTGCCTGGGGCACATCTGTCCTCACATGTCACTGTGGGGGGTGACTGTGACACAGCATCATGATATCCAATGGGCCAACCTGGGACAAATTGATGCCACCTGTAGGACCGTGTTGACAGATGTTGGCCATGTATGTACCATACATGTCGTTCCGGTACTGCACACTTCATGTAGTTGTGCCTCATGATGATGTATGTTGGGATCTTGAGTGTGTTCAATGCCGCATATGTGGGGTGACTGACGATCTTGCTTACTTCTCCTCTGCACTGCAGGGCTCCTGCTGTCCATCGGCCATTCCCAGACCTGGCAACGATGGTGGAACGGGACAGCATCCGACGGTACCGCTTCACCAGGCAGCTGATTGAGGATTTGGCAGTGCAGTTGTCCCCACATTTGCAGCCTGGCCGGCCGTATCCTACAGCGCTGACCCCCAAGGTGAAGGTGATGGCAGCCCTACACTTCTTTGCCACCGGTACCTTCCAACATACTGTGGCGTCTGCTGGTGGGATGTCACAGACCATGTTCAGCCGTGTGCTCCGCGATGTTTTGGCGGCAATGTTGCTCTTCCTGAACCGGTACATCTATTTCCCTAGACTGCGACAACTCACTGACGTGAAGAGTGACTTTTATGCCCTGGGGAGGATGCCGCATGTCATTGGCTCCATTGATGGGACACATGTGGCTTTGGTACCACCACAGGCCCAGGAGCAGGCCTACAGGAACCGCAAGCACTACCACTCGGTCAATGCACTGGTGGTGTGTCTTGCAGACATGACCATCACACACGTGTGTGCCCGTTTCCCTGGTTCAGCACACGATGCCTTTGTGATGAGGAGTAGTCGCATCCCCAGGATGATGGCACAGATGCAGAACCAGCGTGCCTGGCTTGTCGGTGTGTACTGACTTTGTGCCATTGTGTGTGATCTGATCTGTAGTATTCCGCCCACTTTTCCAAGTCAGCTGATGTGCACTTGTCTGTCCGTAGGTGACTCGGGATACCCCAACATGCCGTGGTTGCTGACACCCCTCAGGAACCCTGTGACACCTGCCCAGATGCGCTACAATGAGGCACATGGTCGGACCAGGAGAGTGATTGAGCGGACCTTTGGTCTCCTGAAGAGCCGCTTCCGCTGCCTGGACAAGACCGGAGGGTCCCTCCCATATGCCCCTGCGAAAGTGTGCAAGATTATCATCGTCTGCTGCATGCTACACAACCTGGCAGTGCGGAAGGAGTTGCCTCTCATCCAGGATGACGATGACCAACATCCGCCACCTGTGGAGGATCCTGGCCTGGACCACGATGCCAGTGACGATGATGATGATGATGATGGTGATGGTGATGTCCGCACACAGCTCATCACCAACTTCTTTAGCTGAATGTGAGTATCCTGAGGTGTCATGTGAATGATGTGAGTTGGCATGATGTGTGGGTGGTGCTCTGGTGCTGTTGGAGTGTGTCCATGGGCTACTTGACAGGATGTGTGTTGCGATGTGTGGTGACAGGTGGGCTGTACTCCCCAACAGTGTTGACATGCTAACTTGGTTCTGGGTGGGTATCTTGTAACATGTATTGTGCATGAGTTTTGCTGATCTGTCCTGTACTGCATTGCTTTTGACTGTGTGTCATTTCTGTCCTTCACAGGGTACTTTCAGATTCGTTTGGTCAACTGTGTCCACCGACGACGTGATTGCACATCCAGGCTGGTAGCTGTTGTGTCCCTACAGGTGATGTGCGCCACACCCATGGACTTCCTTCCGTCTACAGTTGTTGACTGTGTGCCCGCTACCAGGTGGGGTTACCTTGCATCTGTAGTGGTTACGGCATGTTGCTACTGTGTAATAAACCTGTGCTTCACTTAGTGATGTGCGTTGTCTGTGGTCACACATTTGACTGCCATTTGCTTACTGCACCTGTGGGCTACTTGACTACAACTGGGAATGGGTGTGGTGTCTGTGCATTGCACCGTCTTCCCTGGCAACATCAGTGTAGGCAATGAGTCAGATGGCCTAGGTGTGTATGTGTTGTGTACCCCTGGTGGTGTGTCTCCCTCATATGTGTCACGTTGCCTGTACTCACATGCCTGTGTTGTCCTTGCTGTTGCAGTTCGCATACACAGTGTAATTTTGCAGTTCATCATCCCCATAACAGCACCCACGTTGGAATCACGACAGAGGCAAGTATGGTGTATTAGTGTGTTTATTGTGATACATCTGTGTTAATAGTGCATAGGATGGGTTGTGCTGTACATGAATCTTGCAATCCCAAGTTCCTAGGTGAATTGAAAGTCCAGGTAGACAGGATCCCCAGTATCGGGGCCACAGTTGTCTGACACATTGTTCCAACTTGTACTCCCCATGCAATGTGTGGGAGTAGTGTTGCCATCAACAGGGTGAACAGTCTGTGCACAAAGGCGAAAATCCAGAACAGGTTCAGGCTTCCTGGGAGTTGCGCTTGGCCATCAGCCTCTCACTTTCCCCTCCTCGGACGACCCCTCTTCTTGGGGGGGGCCCTCAAGTGCAGGCTGCTGCGGTGCAGGGGACTCTCCGCCAGAGTCCTCCTCCCTCCCTGTGGCAGTTGCAGTTTGTTCGGTACCAGATGTTGTTGGCACACAGGGAGGTGTGGACTGGTTGCTGTTCATCTGGCGGAGGCATTGTAAAATGTCCCTGTGCACCGCCGTCATCTCATGTAGTACATCCCACTTGGACTCCACGCGGGACATGTGGGAGTCCACACGTGACATGTGTGACTCCACGTGGGACATGTGGGAGTCCAAGCGGGCATGATGGGCAGCCTGCTGCTGTTTGATGTCTCTGAGGAGCCCCACTACCTGGCTGAGCTCTCCGGTGCTGGTCTGGTACGCATCAGCTATGCGTACCAGTTGTGGGTCTTCATGCACACCAGCAACGTCTGCAAGCAGCGACCTCTGTCTCCCACCCCTCCCACCACCCCTGCTGACATGTGCAGTGTGTGCAGTTGCACGCACAGATAACCCTGGTCCACCTTGGGGGTTGGTGGTGGTGGTGGTGTCCATGGCCCCAGGTTGGTCCAGGGTCACTGCGCTGGTGTTGCTCCTTATTCCGTCCATGTCGGCAGGGATGGTATTCGTGGTGACAGTCGTTGGAGGGGTGGGTGCAGGGGGTGCAGCTGGTGGACCTGCTGGTGCTGCAGCTGGTGGTCCTGCTGGTGCAGCATGTTGACTTGCACCGGATGTGCCAGGTTGTTCATCGTCCGAGGAGGACAGAGGCTGTACGACGCCAGTGAGCTCGGCATCCTCTTGAGCCTGGGACTGGGACTCCTCAGCGTCTGCTGCTGTGTCCCTATCATCACCTGTTTTTGGGAGACACAAACAATGTATGTCATGTTTCTGCAGGCATCAGTGGTTGACACACCTGACAGTTGTGACTGTGCCTCGGGGTGCGGGCCTGTACATTGTATTGTCCTAAGTCGTCACAGTCAGGGGTTGATATTGGTGTGGCACATTGTCCTGCATTATTTGGGCATTTCTATGTATTCTCTGGGGTGTGAACATGGTCTGCATTGATTGTGTTTGGTTGACAGCCAGACCTCCTTCCCACCCACCCACCCAGCCAGTCAGTTATCCCACCATGGAACGTGCTTGCATTGCAGGGAGTGTAAGTTGTCTCTCAGGATGTCAGTCAGTGGTGTCCTGCTGTTTGTTGGTGCACAGTTGGCAGCAGGGCCTTGTGCTCCCCACAGCAGTAGCCAGTGTCAGCCATCTTGTGAGTCCTTCTCCACTCCCTGTGATGTGAGCATGGTTCAGGGTGGTGTTGATGGGACAGTTGTGAGGGTGAGCAATGTCTGTGACTACGACTCCCATCATGCCATTGCCTCCACCCCACTTGCCAGCATTCCCATACTTACTTGCTTTTGTGTGGAGTTCAGTGGGTGTGGGTGTGAGGGCAATGGCAAGATGGCTGACAGTGGTGTCCTGCTGTTGGTTGGTGTGCAGTACCCAGCATGCCCTTGTGCTCCCCACGACACAGCAACAGTGTCAGACATCTTTGATGGGCCTTTCCACTCTCTGTGGGATGTGCATGCGTGAGTGTGAGCTTGCTGGGCCATGTGGTGGGGGATGTAGGGCTGTGACTACGACTCCCATCATGCTATTGCCTCCACCCCCTTCCCAGCATGCCCATGCTTCCTTCCTTTTGACTCTGCTTCCCTGTGGGGTGGGCTGGCTGTGCTGACAGGATGGCTGGGAGTGTTGTCCTGGCAGTTGTTTGGCTAAGAGTCCCAGGAGTGTCCCTGTGCTTCACACAACATAACCCAGGGTGGTGGTGCTTTGTGGGATCTTGTGTTAGGATGGAGGGCATTGCATTCTACCAGGTGGGTACTGTGGAGTTTGTGTTGGGGGGGGGTGAGGGGAGGTGCTGGTGACTATAGTCAGTGCTGCAAGTCCCCCTTCCCACCCAGCCAGCCAGATATCCCACCATGGAACGTGCTTGCATTGCAGGGAGTGTAAGTTGTCTCTCAGGATGTCAGTCAGTGGTGTCCTGCTGTTTGTTGGTGCACAGTTGGCAGCAGGGCCTTGTGCTCCCCACAGCAGTAGCCAGTGTCAGCCATCTTGTGAGTCCTTCTCCACTCCCTGTGATGTGAGCATGGTTCAGGGTGGTGTTGATGGGACAGTTGTGGGGGTGAGCTATGTCTGTGACTACGACTCCCATCATGCTATTGCCTCCACCCCCTTCCCAGCATGCCCATGCTTCCTTCCTTTTGACTCTGCTTCCCTGTGGGGTGGGCTGGCTGTGCTGACAGGATGGCTGGGAGTGTTGTCCTGGCAGTTGTTTGGCTAAGAGTCCCAGGAGTGTCCCTGTGCTTCACACAACATAACCCAGGGTGGTGGTGCTTTGTGGGATCTTGTGTTAGGATGGAGGGCATTGCATTCTACCAGGTGGGTACTGTGGAGTTTGTGTTGGGGGGGGTGAGGGGAGGTGCTGGTGACTATAGTCAGTGCTGCAAGTCCCCCTTCCCACCCAGCCAGCCAGATATCCCACCATGGAACGTGCTTGCATTGCAGGGAGTGTAAGTTGTCTCTCAGGATGTCAGTCAGTGGTGTCCTGCTGTTTGTTGGTGCACAGTTGGCAGCAGGGCCTTGTGCTCCCCACAGCAGTAGCCAGTGTCAGCCATCTTGTGAGTCCTTCTCCACTCCCTGTGATGTGAGCATGGTTCAGGGTGGTGTTGATGGGACAGTTGTGAGGGTGAGCTATGTCTGTGACTACGACTCCCATCATGCTATTGCCTCCACCCCCTTCCCAGCATGCCCATGCTTCCTTCCTTTTGACTCTGCTTCCCTGTGGGGTGGGCTGGCTGTGCTGACAGGATGGCTGGGAGTGTTGTCCTGGCAGTTGTTTGGCTAAGAGTCCCAGGAGTGTCCCTGTGCTTCACACAACATAACCCAGGGTGGTGGTGCTTTGTGGGATCTTGTGTTAGGATGGAGGGCATTGCATTCTACCAGGTGGGTACTGTGGAGTTTGTGTTGGGGGGGGGGTGAGGGGAGGTGCTGGTGACTATAGTCAGTGCTGCAAGTCCCCCTTCCCACCCAGCCAGCCAGATATCCCACCATGGAACGTGCTTGCATTGCAGGGAGTGTAAGTTGTCTCTCAGGATGTCAGTCAGTGGTGTCCTGCTGTTTGTTGGTGCACAGTTGGCAGCAGGGCCTTGTGCTCCCCACAGCAGTAGCCAGTGTCAGCCATCTTGTGAGTCCTTCTCCACTCCCTGTGATGTGAGCATGGTTCAGGGTGGTGTTGATGGGACAGTTGTGGGGGTGAGCTATGTCTGTGACTACGACTCCCATCATGCTATTGCCTCCACCCCCTTCCCAGCATGCCCATGCTTCCTTCCTTTTGACTCTGCTTCCCTGTGGGGTGGGCTGGCTGTGCTGACAGGATGGCTGGGAGTGTTGTCCTGGCAGTTGTTTGGCTAAGAGTCCCAGGAGTGTCCCTGTGCTTCACACAACATAACCCAGGGTGGTGGTGCTTTGTGGGATCTTGTGTTAGGATGGAGGGCATTGCATTCTACCAGGTGGGTACTGTGGAGTTTGTGTTGGGGGGGTGAGGGGAGGTGCTGGTGACTATAGTCAGTGCTGCAAGTCCCCCTTCCCACCCAGCCAGCCAGATATCCCACCATGGAACGTGCTTGCATTGCAGGGAGTGTAAGTTGTCTCTCAGGATGTCAGTCAGTGGTGTCCTGCTGTTTGTTGGTGCACAGTTGGCAGCAGGGCCTTGTGCTCCCCACAGCAGTAGCCAGTGTCAGCCATCTTGTGAGTCCTTCTCCACTCCCTGTGATGTGAGCATGGTTCAGGGTGGTGTTGATGGGACAGTTGTGGGGGGGGCAATATGTGTGACTGCGACTCCCATGATGCTATTGGCTACACTGACTTGGCCAGCATACACAGAATTCCTTCCTTTGAGTGGTCTTCACTGTGTGTTGGTGTTGTTGTGGTGGCTACATGTGTGGATGTGTGTGTTAGTTCTATTTGTGCCACTGCCTAGCTGTAGTTGTGGTTGTGTTTGTACATGTGTTGGCACAGTTGGATGTGACTTTTTTGATGGCATGTGTTGTGTTTATCTGACTGACATACACATTTTGGGATGATTCTGTTCTAGTTGCTGTGTAATTGCTATGAGTGCATGGTTTGACTCTCCCCTTGACAGTGATGTGTGTGTTTTGTGGCAGTTTATTGTGTACATTTGTTGTGTACTCACCAGGCTCTGGGATGTCCTCTAGTCCATATACGCTCACTGGCGGAAGGATGGCCCGCACCTTCTCCTCCCAGGGCCTGAGGTATATTGGCTTGGCAGGAGGGCCACTGCCGGTGTGTTGGCTGTTGATGTAGTCTTTCTTCAGCATGTCCCGTACCCTCCTGCGCACGTCATACCACCTGTTCTGGATGTCCGTCTTTGTGCGCCGACATGGTGATTGGGCGTTCACCCTGTTGATGATCCTCTCCCACATCTTGGTTTTCTGCGACATGGGGGTCTGTTGGACCAGAGTGCCAAACAGCTGTGGCTCCACCCTGAGGATCTCGTCTACCATGACTTCCAATTCACTATCTAGGAACTTGGGATTCTTCTTGGGGGGCATGGTGATGGGTGGTGATGGTGGGTGATGTGTGTGTTGGTGTGCAGGTGAGGGTGTGTGGGTGTGTGTTGTGCTGGGTGTATGTGAGGTAGGTATTTGTTGGTGTGTTGATGGTGTGTGGCTTGTGTGAGGGATGAGCTGTGGGTGTGTGGTTGCTTTCTCTTGGGTGCTGGCAGTGAAATGGCATTTGCAAAGGCTCATGGTAGTGATTTGTGTCCTTTATATAGGTGGAGTTGTGGGTGTGTCTTTGTTCTCTGTCCCCACCCCCCCCAGTATTTATTGGCTTGGTAATTGCTTGTTTGGCCTTTTTTTGGTTGATTTTTCCTTTGTGCTGTTTGTGTATGTTGGAAACGTTCTTGTGACCGAGTCGGACCCTGCATTGGTCTCGTACGGTGTTTTCCGTTTCGTTCACGCTGTGTTTGTGCAGTTTTCTATGCTGCGTACGCGTCGGTCGCGGTGTATTGTGTTGCTTCGGCTCGGTTTTGTATGCGTGTCGGTCGTACGGCTTGTCCTCCGTCCGACTCGGTCGTGTTTTTCGCGCCTTGCATCGTACTTTGCGGTTTGGAGTTGGCGGGTACGATTCGGTCGGATTTGTTCCGGGTGCGTGTCGGTCGGTTGGATTCGCGTGTTTTTCCGGCCGGATTGCTATTTTCCGAGCGGCTCGGTCGGTCGGCTTGGTTTCCTAACGTGTCGGTCGGATTTATCGCGGCTTGCATCGTACTTGGCGTGTCGGGCGCCACTGGTACGTGTCGGTCGGTAATTTTTCCGGCTCCGTGTCGGTCGGTGCTTTTTCCGGCCCGAATCGGAATCGACCCCTTTGTGTCCTCCTTCTGCCAAATGATTCAATAATGCAATAGTGTCCGTGATACAATATTCTCGTGTTTTTGATGCCACTAGTAAATCGTCAACATATTGGACCAGAACAGATTTTCCAGGCATTGTCAATGATTCTAAACACTTTTTCAGAATCTGGTTAAAGATTGAAGGACTTTCTGTATACCCTGGAGGAACTCGACACCATGCGTAAATACGATCCTCAAACTTAAACGTAAAAAGATACTGGCTGTCTTGGTGCAAAGGAATAGAAAAGAATGCTTGGCATAAATCAATTACTGTGAACCATCCTGCATTCCAAGGTATCTGATAAAGGATCACAGCTGGATTTGGCACTATTTGACAACATGGCACTACAATCTTATTGATTTTTCGCAAATCTTGTACTATTCTGTATATTCCACTAGGCTTTTTTCAGTCCCATTATTGGTGAATTACAAGGACTGCCCATCACTTTTTTTAGAATGCCTTGTCTAACCATTCGTTCAATCTCTGGAATAATTCCTGCTTTTACTTCTGGACTCATCTTGTACTGTTGGGTGTTTGGATAAACTGCTCCTTCTTTCACTGTCACTTTCACTGGATCTACATTTTTCATTAACCCAACTTCTTTTCCTGTAAAATCCCATACTTCTGGATTAACTGTGGCTCTCAATTCTTTTGGTAATTCCCCTTCAGTCACTAATGCAAACATCTCATCTATTTCTGTTCCTTGTTTAGCTAGCATCATTTTATAGATTACATCCTCATCAGGGGTTTGGAAAGCGACACCATCCGGTGTAAAATAGATCGTGCAATTCATTTTACACAATAGATCTCTTCCCAATAGATTTACTGGGCTGGAATCGCAAACTAGAAACCGATGCATTTCTTTAAAATTTCCAATGTTCACTTCCATTGGTTTTGTGATTGGGGTTCTAATCTGTTGATTAGACACACCTACAACTTGGATGGACTATCCCGAGAGGGGTAGGTTTGGGATGTCTGCTGTTCTCACAGTAGACCGGGTAGCACCAGTATCCAATAGAAAAGTGATGTCTTTACGTTCCACTTTCCCATCAACAAATGGACTTGACTGATCTACCGGCAAGGATGCGCCAAGCACGCACTCCTCTTCCTCCCCCCTCAGGCACCGTCATTGTGAATAACTGGAGCTCTCTTCATCATTCTGCAACAAATATTGTGTAATCGTTCTATTATTCTTACCACTTTCTCCTTGGAATCTGGCGTTCGTACTGAAACCTTGTTGGTTCACAAAATTTGGCATAGGAGCCGGTGGCACCTGATATTGTGGAGTTACTACCTGCTGCTGCTGATTCATAAGTACTTCATTCTGCATCTGTGGGGTTAAATTTTGATTTGGCCCATTATTATTATTATTATTATTCGGATTACTTTTACACTCGTTCTTCCAATGTCCAAGCTTTCCGCACGCATGACAAGAAAACGTCTTTTTCGCTTCTTCTCTATCCATTCGTCCCCTATATCTATTACCATTCGCTCCTTGATTACTCTGATTCTGTTCTTTCCCTTGACTATTACTTTGGTCATTCGTTTTCTCTTCTTGCTGTTCTGCTAATTTAACTTGTGCCCACATCATTTTCTTTTTCAATTTTCTACGCCTGGCTTCAATATCATCTCCACAATACTTTGCGTACTTCAAAATCTCGTCCACTGTCTTGCTCTGCCAACACAACATATGCTGCTGTATCATCTGACTAATTTCCAGCTTTAAACCATATACAAACCGATACACAAAATGTCCCATATCCTTGTCACCAATATTCTCAAATCCACTATACTGCTTGAACACCTGCAACAGTCGCTCATGGTATGCATGAACAGATTCATTCGGTTCTTGAGTTGTTCTGTCTATCTTTACCCAATCTGTTTCTTTCGGAGGAATCTTTCCTTTCAAGAAAGTAATTCCTTGATGATATTTCTTCATCACGTCCTCTGATGGTGCTCCTGTCTTTGAGTCTCTAGCATACTCCTCACTAGGCCAATCAATCGTGATTTTACATTCCGTCCATAAAACAGCAGGTACCACGATATCAAATATACCATCAAGATCCTTCAACAAGACCTTTGAAACTTTTACAAATCTCTCTACTTGCTTATACCATTCAACTGGTTTTTCTCTCAATTTCGGGAAATCATTTGTAAATGATAAAATATCATGTCTACTCCAAGGAACATGAACATATCCTCCTCCAGGAACCTCTCTCATCGGACATAATTTCTCAGCTTTATTTGTTTCTCTCACAGGGAATGCAGCTGCTGCTTCTCTCGCTTGCACTTCCTCTTTCTTCCTTATCCATCTAATTCTCCACTTATCAATGTCTCCCCATTTTCGCAAAATGCCCATTAATTCTTTTATCTGTAATCTTTTTCCAGAAGTGTTCACACTCTCCAAATCTTTGTCAGTAAAATCCACTCGATACGGCTTCTGTAACAATTTTGACTTTCTTATGTCTATTCCAATCTCTGAGGCAATTTCAGTCAACCTTTCATGAAACACCCTTGCTCTTCTGGTTATACTTTTACACAAATATAACAACTCTTCGTCATTATAAGTATTCAATCTTTCCATGCCCACACTACCCATCATCATTTCTTCCAACTCCACTTTCAGTTTCACTTATGTCTAAGATCTTTGGTGGTGGATTTCTATTTTCTATTTCCTGTGCCCACCTTTCTATTTCTTCCGGAGTAACTACTGTTGCACCTTCACTTCTTATAGGTACTAAAGACCTCTTTTCTCTCAAAATCATGGGTGTATTTTTCTTTGGGGTTTCAATTACAGACTCCACATTTGGGAGATCCATTAATGAAATAACTGACTCATTTTCACTTGTCTGATCATCGGTAATTAGCACTTCTTTTCTAGGACTAGTTAATGGGATTGTCACAGGTTGTGGATTCTGGCAAATTCTATTATCTCCATACAAAGGGATTACTGGACCAATTGTTACTGGTACTGTCAATGCTTCAGTATTCAAATTTAATTGACCTATTTTCTGAACTAGTTCTTCTCTAGTTTTGTTTAAATCATCTCTCTCGCTATCTTGTAACACTGCTATATGACGCATCATGTAAAATTTGTGGATTTAATGGCATTCCCATTACTGGTGCGCTTGGGGTAACTCTTCTAGATGTTTCCTGATATGGTGGTGGATTCTTAATTAAAATATCCTCCAACAACTCATCATCCGATTCACTATATCCAGTCGTAGTCAAATGTTTCGTTTTCTCTTTACACTTTCCTCCAAACTGTTCCTCAGCCATTAACACTGGATACAAACCCTCTGATACCATTGCTCTCCTCCACTGTTTCATCTGCCCTTCGCGTGACTCATGCAAATGTCTAGGAAAAATCCTCTATATCTCCCACCTCTAGATTTCTCTCGTTCATATGACTCAGTCTCCCATTCTTCCAAAGCCTCATATTGAGTCAACCTAGGCCTAGGTTCTAAATCATTCATCTTCAATCTCAAATTCTGAAGGATCCTTCCGTTAAATGTACCATCTTTTGGAAAAGCTAACACTCCATCTTCCTTCGTATATTCTATCCAGTTCTCCAACCACACACAGGTATGATATCCTCTTTCCATCATCATAAAAGATGCTGGTGTCTTCAGTACGGAATAGGAATTCCCTCTCTAGTCAATATAGGCTTATCTTTTACAAAGAAATTCTTAATTTTCTTAAAAATGGCAACTTTCTTTTTTCACCATACATCCTTGTCGATCGATGTAAAAATTGTATTCCGCAAACCCTTGAAATCTTCTACCAGTACGTCTTGCACTAACAGTCAAATCAAAATCTCTCATATAACTTTCCTTTTCTCCAATCCTAGCGCGACTTCCAACCAATTATCCAATAAAATTCAAGCTCACACTCGTACTTTGACCAATGCCAGCGCGGCCTTTTCTCTGACGTCAATATTGCTCCTTACTACTGACCAATGCCAGCGCGGCCTTTTCTCCGATGTCAATTCTGCTCCTTACTACTGACCCCTCCTTTACAAGGCGGCTTCTATCACACGCCCGCTGTCTCTACCAATCCCAGCGCGGCTCACTGTGACGTCAGTACAACTCCAGCAACTGACCCTCCCTTCACAAGGTAATACGAAAACTTATTTCTCGATATTTTCCTTAAAATTCTTTGTTATTAACAACATAAAACATTCGCTACTCTGTCTGTTCCACTAAATCAAAGGATAGTATTTTTCTTTTCACTACGAGTAAAACCCTTCCGCTTACTCTTCACTCAAGCTCCAGAGAACCCGCTACTCCTCTGGTAACACCTACATTTAGGAAAATCGACACCAAAGTTTCATCAGCAACTAATCTAGCTCAGACGAACCTGCTATTCCTTCAGGGTTACCCTTACTAGGTGATATAATGCCTAAAGTTTCACCAGCGAACTCTTTACTATCAATTATTCTTACTTTTACACAGAAAATAGTCCCTATTTTAACACTGCCAGCCCTACCTAGCTTCTCAGCGTTATTCCAACAGACGAGTAACCTCACTGCAGTGTGGTTTCTATCGCCACCCGCTATTCATTCTCCCGGGAATTTTCCAGACAACATGAAAACGATGACATTAACTCTCTTGTTAAAACATAAATCAATAATTACTAGTTTATACTTATCACCAAACTAGTTAATAATAACCATACTTCTGCTACCAGAAAAACTGATCCAGCAGTGTACTAGCAACAGGTACTCAACTACCATATACTCACTTGGGCCCATATAACTCTCACACAAATTCCAAGTAGACCGCTGGGTTATAGTTTATAGATTTCATAATTTTCAGGATTAGTTATTACTTATTCCTAACTAACCCTTCAACTGATCAAAAAGTTCTTTCCTCTGGTCGATGGACCATTAATTGAACTAATTGATGGTGATAATTAACATAACTTCTATACCATACTTTAATTAATAAAATAATCACAGACTCGGGAAGTTTTAAAACCTTTATCTAAGTTTGTAAAAGTGAACCATCTCAAAGTTTCAGTACAAACACCCTCATCTCAAGAGTGCCAACTCAATCATAATTCAAATATCACAATCTTACACAATAATAAGCTTCAGAAATAAGAGGATAGAGAGAAAAGATCATCTAGTCACTCAACGATTTATATTTACCAAAGATGGTGTGAGGACCAACCCCCTGGCCAAAGGGCTGGTAAGGGTCCCCCAGGACAGATCAGGAGACAAAGGCTTCAGGACAGGAATCAGGACAGGATACTCAACCTTTCTAAGATATCGACAGCTGCGTCACACCCCTCTCTGATACTCTCTTCCTCCTCGTGGTTCTTCCGCAATCTTCTTTCTAACATCCCTCTCTGACACTCTCTTCCTCCTCGTGGTTCTTCCGCAATCTTCTTTCTAACCCAATTAACTAAATTAGGATTTTCTGCATTCGATTCTTCATTAGTGATTCTTCACCGTCTCAGCACCACCCACAGCACCAACAGCATCATCTCTCTGTGCGCTTCTCTCCCGTCAAATCTAATCTAACTAACTAAAAACTACCTCAATTATACTTTTTCGGTATTCATGTACCACCCATTAATGTTTCAGTTGCGTAAAATACTAACTCTGATTGGTCAGGCAAGGGGGGGATGATCATCACACCATGCTTGCACATCATTTATTATATTAAACTATTGTTTCAAATCCCTCCCCATAAACTTTATTAATTTGCTTCCGTTCCCATCCATCTACAAACTTTATTATCAACATTGTTTCAGTCTTTTGAGTAAAATGTCTTCATATGAACTCTTCACCCTCATGTTCTCAGGGCACATCTTCGTTGACCTTGGACGCGTGACAAGCTCTTACTCGTCCTTGTTCTGTCTTTCCATTCTGCGCATGCGTATGGTCCATTCAGTCAGCTCAATTCAGACAAGCATGAAAGGCCCAAATGCGCACTAATAATAAAGTCAAAAGAAAAGATGTTATTCTCAAATATAGATGGTTTCACTGTATACCACCACCCTCTACTCTAACCCACTTTGATTATTAATACCCTTTCTGCATTTGCGTTAGTACAAATTCATTTTCTATTTCAGCTAAGCAGATGCCATGCATGTGATCGTTTAAGCGGCCATATTTGTTACTTCTGCGCAAGCGCCAGAATTTTCCCTCCAAGCATAGAATCGTCATACTACGTAGATGCAGTAGACGCATGCGCAATAAAGATCCCTTGTTAGAGCGCTCTTTAGTCCTTCGTTTATGTTATTGCGGTTAGGAAATATATACGCAAGCTTCGCTCTCTCCCGCGTATTATGTAGAACGTGTATTATTAATCACAAAACACATAGTTAGTAATTTCATTAATAGGTTAAACGAGAGGATTGTTTCCGAGCAAGTCTCATTTACGAGTCCTTGCTCCATCACTTCCACCTCCCACCTCCTTTACGTACTCCATTATCTTTTTTTTTTTTATTGATCTCAGAGAGGTGTTACACAAATAATTACATTGAATGACATACACTGTACAAAAATCCAGTTTTGTCCTTTTCACATCATTATTTATTTCCTATAAGGAAATCAAGAAAATCAAGTAATAGCGGTATTTACATAGACAACATATTCATTGTGGAACAACTCCTAGTATTTTTAACCTACCCCGAGCAGCCAATTTGAAATTGGGAGCCAAAGTTTCTTCCCCCATTTATTAGCCTGATACCCCTTGCATTCATAGAGTGCTTGTTCCATTTTATAAATTGCAACTAAGCGAGCCAACCACTCTTGGAACCGAGGAGGCTCCGAGTCTTTCCATCTAGTTGCGACTATTAATCTAACAACCGTAACTGAAATAAATACAATACCAATCTGACCTCGGTCCAGCCCAATACTATTGTCATGGCCCATCATCATAAGCGAGGGGGTTAGCTCAACCCTCCTTCCTATCATATTTTCCCAAAATGTTTCCATTTCCCTTTTTAATGGTTCTAATTTGGAGCAGCCGTAAAACATATGTATTGCCTCTGCTGGTCCAATCCCGCACCTGGGACACATATCCCTTTTTCCCCAAGTGAATAGTTTGGCAGGTGTATAATATAAATTAAAAATCGTCTTGAAATGTCGGGACCTTAGATTAGCTGATAACAGCGTTCTTTTGGCCAGCTCAAGTGACATATCTAATCTATATCTTCATTTTCTAATCTGCTGGCCCATTTCCTCTCTGTTCTCTCCATACCATCAGGGGCTTCGTCCATCATAATGCTATATACGTGTTTGATTCTACAGACCGATCCCCCCAGAGTCTCAAACAATGGAATCTGTGCCATCGAGATTGCCTGTCTCTGTTTACCAAAAAATCTCTTGATTTGGAGATATTTAAAATAGTGTCTATCAGGGATTCCATATTCTCTCTGCAATTCAGGAAACAGATGTAATTGACCACTTGCATAGATGTCTCCCACTATCCTCAGACCTAGCTGTTCCCATTGTTTCCCGATTATATCATAAAAGGCCAAGGGAAAGAAGGACAATCGCCAAATAGGTGTATACCTAGTACATTTTTCAATACTCAAGTATTTTTTTATTTTCCCCCAAGTTTTCCAGGCATTCCTAATAATTTTGAATCGCACCTTTTTAAAGTAGCTAGGTTCAAGCTGGCGGAGTAGTAATGCTCTAGCCCCTTCCCCAAGTGCCAGCTCATAGATTGTTGGGAGTTCCTCGGTTCCCACGATTCTCTCTCTACTATCCTTCTCAAAAAGCAGTATATTCATAAATTGCAGTAGCGCTGCCCAGTGGTAAAAAGTGAGATTGGGAGCGGCCCACCCACCCCGTGCCTGTGGCAACGTCAGAACTTTCAGGGATCTCCTAATCTTACCATATTGTCAAATAAAGTTGCTAAATATGGCATCTAATGTTTTGATAATGGAGCCTTCAATTTCCACTGGAAGTGCCCTAAATAAATATAATATCTTGGGGAGCATAACCACCTTAAGGATGTTAATCCTCCCTATGATGGTCAGATGCAATGAATTCATCCGTCTGAGATCCACTGATATTTTGTTGATCACTGGGTCAAAGTTAATTTTTGTGATTTGATCTACTTCCGGAGTAATCTTGACCCCAAGATAGATGGCCGTGGGGACTCGCCTATTATCCTGAAAGTTAATATTAATCTGCATATTATTTGGGTCTTAGTTTTATTCAGTAGATATCCTGACTCCTGTCCAAATGTGATAGCCATGGCTTCAATTTCCTTTATTGCCTTATCTGGGTTTGATGTTAATACCGAAATATCGTCTGCGTAGGCTAACACTTTGGTTTCGAACCCCTGTCTTACAACCGGAATAATGGCTCGATTCTCCATAATCTGTTGAATAAAAGGGTCAATGTATAAATCAAATAGGATTGGGGAGCAGGGACATCCCTGCCTTGTCCCCCTTCCCACTCTTATGCTCTCGGATTTCCTGCCTATCAGTTGAAGTTTTGCATAAGGTGCCCTATACATTGCTTGAATTGCTGTAGCAACCCTTGGGCCAAATCCCTTAGCAGCCAGAACCCCCCATAGGTATTCCCATGCCACCCGGTCAAACGCCTTTTCCGCGTCCAGGAGGATCATAACCAGATTTCCGTTGGTTTCCTTAGCAATATCAAACAAAGCTACGACCCGCCTTATATGATCCGTTGTGTCCCTGCCGGGAATAAAGCCATTTTGCCAAGGGGAAACAAGGCTGGCTATGACCCTCCCCCCCCCCCCAAGGCGGACTGCTAGTATTTTTGAGTAGACTTTTGCATCTGCATTAATCAACGAGATGGGTCTATAAGAGGTAGGCATGTCGGGTCGTTTATCTTTTTTTGGGATAGTGCCTCTCCAAGATTCCGGCGGACACCCAGAATATTGCCCCCTCAAACATAAATCCAGCAATATAGGAGCTAGTTCTGTTTGAAAAACTTTGTAAAATTCCAGCTGGATCCTATCCGGGCCCACTGCCTTTCCTGATGCTAGTATCTGTATTGTTATTTGCACTTCCTCCAGTACTAATTCAGTCTCCAGCTTATCGCTTTCGTCCCTGCCCAATTTCCTACCCTCTTGATATTGAAGCCCCCCTTGTAGGCTTTCCAGAGGGCCCTGCTCCTCCTCGGTGTAAAGATCTTGAAAATATTTGTGAAACACGGTAACTATATCCGCTGGGTCTGTATATGTGCTCCCCCGTTTGTTATTGAGGGTATCTGACTCTTTACCACTTTTTGTCTTGTCTTTAAAGCAAGAAATCTCCCTACTGTTTCCCCAAACTCATACCTCTCCGCCCTGTGTACCTGATATTCTGCTGCTGCTTTCTGAGAGAAGTATGCGCCTATCTCCGCCTTGATTATTGTGATGTCCAACTGTGTAGTAGCCACATCCTCCCCCCGCAATGGAGAGGTGTGGTGCAGCGGCCAGGGCAGCTGACTTCGGAGCACAGGGCTCACGGTTCGATCCCCGGCAACAGCTCAGCTCAGCACCATGTGACTCTGGGCAATAGCTCACTTAATTTCCACGACGGCCCCCAGCGCCTTGAGACCCATAGGGGTGAGTAGTTCGCGCTTTACAAATACCGGATTTATGATTTTGCAGTATTTTAACCAAATGTTCTCTTTCTAAGTCCCGGAGCTTGGCTCGCAGCAGCTTACTCTTCAACTCCTGTTGTTGGTTTTTATACGAGACAAAGCTGACCATTTCCCCCCTCAGCCCTGCCTTAAACGCATCCCATACCATATTGCGTAATAACAGATATTAAAAAAATCTGTTATCCACTTTTTTAAAATGCCCAACAAAGTCCAAGTCAACCAACAGTTTCCGATCAAATGTCCATTGGCGCTGCTGTGGTTGTATTAGCCGAGCCTTTATCTCTAGAATCATAGGGTTATGATCCGACATTAATTTCGGCAATATTTCTATCCCTACTCCATCCAAAATCTGATTTGATACAAATAAATAATCCAACCGGACATATTTTTTATGAGGACATGAGAAATAAGTGTACCCGGGATCCAGAGAACACTTAGAATCCCATACGTCCGTTAGTCCATGACTTATCATAAGAGATGTCAAAGCTCTGTATACTCTGGGTTTCCATCCTTGATATCTACTTGTCCCAGAACTTCCCACTCCTAGATGAATATTAAAATCACCACACATAATCAGCGGGGTGGGCCAAGTTGCAAGTTCTAGTTCCAAATCTTCTAATACCTTTGGCTCATCTTGATTCGAGCCGTAAACCGTACCTATCGTTATTCCCAGCTCTAGTTCTACCAGGGCCCACCTTCCTCCGGTATCGACCAATCTCCGTTTAACCAATCCTATTCTATTTTTGGCTAAAATGGCCACCCCTCTATTGTTAGCACTTTGAGATGAGCATACCAATAGAGAGTACCCCTTTGCCATAATTAATCCCCATTTATCCCATGACATGTGCGTCTCCTGGAGACAGACAATATCCGTGGCAATAGATTTTATCATCTCCATGACCCTATACCTCTTGTTCCAATCCACTAAGCCCCCGACATTAACAGAACAAATCGTGATTTTACCCATTTGGTCTTAATAAGTATCCATTCTTGATTTTACCTCCGAGCCTCTTCAACCACCCATGGTGAGGGCAGTTTATTTCAATTTTTGTCGCCATCTCTATTCGTTTACATTCCTGCTTTGTTATCCTTTTTGTTTCCTCACTGAGATTTTTACCCCATTTTTCTCCCCCATGCCCCTTCCCACATGAAGCCCTCCTACCCCCACCCCCTGCCCCCCTTTCCCCAACCCACCCTGCCTCCCCCGTCCCTCCCCACTTGCGCCCCCCCACCCTCCACCCCCCTCTTCGGGAAGGAACCAGACCGCACATCGGTCTGTTGGGCGATGTGGAGCGAATTGCCAACACTGTGAATTTTTCAATGCACTTTAAACTTTAATAACCCTAGAGAAGGAAATCACCCCCTTATTCTGAATGAAAAAGAAGAAAAAAGAAGATACGAGAAAAAACAGAAAAATAGGAAATACTGAGATACTGAGATCCCATCCTAAACCTCCCCTGCCTTCCCCTTAGACTGATTTAGCCCTAAACCATTACAATGTTCTGGCTTTAGCCCCGTCAAATACTCATTAGCCTTGATCTCTGATGTAAAAAACCTCGTTGTGCCATGCCAAACCACTTTTAGGGATGCCGGATTGTTGAGGAAAGCATTGGCGCCCTTATCTTGGAAGGGTTTGATTAGCTGGCGAAGTCGCCACCTTCTCTCGACAGTGGCATGACAAAAGTCCGGCCCCGCAAAGAATGACACATCCCCAACATTCCTCCGGGCCTCAGGTCTAGCTTTTTCAAATGCCGCCTGCCTTAAAAGAAAATTCCCCAAAAAGACTAGAACGGCCCTTGGTTTGGTCCCCTCCCTGACCGGGTGTCTCAAGGTAAACGGTGTCCTGTGTACACGTTGTACTTCTTGCTGCCAATGCCAGTCTGAGAGCTCCGGGAATGCTTGCTGAAAGAGATCTAGGATGTAGCCTCTGTTATCTGTTCCTTCCTTCCCTTCTGGAATTCCCAGGACCCTCAGGTTATTCCGCGTTGTCGATTTTCATAGACCTCCAATTTCCATTGGATATCTGAAATCTGCTTCTCTTGTTCCTTAGAATGCATAAGTTTATGAGCCACCTCAGTCTAAACATTACTGATTCGGGTTTCAAGTTCTGTTATGCGCTCCCCTATGGTATTGCAAGTTTTAGTCAATTTTCTTACGGCGCCCTGTACCTTTCTTGCCGCATTCTGAGCTTTACATGCATCCGCCCGGGTTTCCTCTCGATGTTGCAAAATTATTTGCAGGACAGTTTCTAATGTCGGAGGATGTGAGCCAAGGGTATCATGCGGCGTTATTGTTTGACCAGTACCCAGAGAGTCAGTTAAAGAGTAATCCCATTTCAAGCTAACAGCCTTCTGCGTATGATGCCCCATTCTCTTTCCCCCAGTCCGACGTGCTGTCGCAAAGAGAGATTCCCCGGCTGCATCTGGATCACTATTGTTATCGCTTGAGGCTATAGAGGATCCTGAGCCGTCAGCCGACCACTCTGGACCATCAGAGAGGGAGAAGAAACAGTCACTAGGGTCTAACTCTACCTCAAGATTTGTATGTATGATACCTTTCTCCTGAACTTGAGTTAGGCTGATAGCATCCACTTGCTGAGTTATTTTAAGAGCTGGGGGCCCTATGTCAGATGAGTGTCCCCTTAGTGCTCCCCCTTCAGTGAGCTGTTGTCCCTCATTCGTATTATCCTGATTCAAAGACATTACAGCATGTCCTGGACCCTCCTGCTGAGAAATACCCAATGATTTAGCAGTACTTTTCATCAGTGTTCCCCCCTCTTTTAAAGTACTTACACTCTCTGCCTCCGAGTGTAGCTCTTCCACCGCGCTGGTATGCTGCATGATATCCTTAGCACTCTCTGATCGGCTCCCCTGCATCCGTTCTTCACTAGGACCCAGAGCCTCTGTTTCTGCCTCTGCAACAGCAGCCTGTCTCCCACTTGCAGAGCGTAGCAGCTCCAGCACTGTAGAACCGGGGCGTCGTCGTCCTGAGGAAACCCCGCCTCTTCCCATCTCAAACGCTATCTCGCTCCCCGGAACCGGCTTCGCTGGCAGCGGGGTCCGTCTAGGACCTTGTTTTGCTTTGCCGCCTGCAAATTCTGCGGTTGTCGTCGGGGGTGCAGCCTGCTTCCCCTTTGTGGTGGTCTTGGGAGCCATCAGCTTGATCGCCTACAGCCAGCGCAGGCGAGAACCAGCCTCAATAGCCGCTCAAGAGCGGTGCAGCACTCCGATAATAGCGCAGCCCCTGGACAGCCTCCTAGCCCTGACGAGGATTCGGTGACAGCACTAATGATTTCAGTATCCAGGGGCATTTGATCTTTCTGCTGGTAGGTGATTTAATCCTTCTCCCCTCTGTCCATTTTCACGGTGTTACTGGCAAGTCCGCTACAACGGCCTCAGGCGGCCGCCATCTTGCTTCCCACCAGTCTCTGACTCTCCTCCTACGTACTCCATTATCTTAAGGTGGAGAAGCAAATTCAGTTTAGATCCTTGTGCTATATGCACAGAGCAAAATCAGAGGCTGGCCCAAGATATCTTCATGAATTTGCTAGACTCTATCATCCGGCACGTCCTTTGTGCTCCAGTGGACGTTCCCTTTGCATGGTTCCCAGAGTGAGATGCACCCACATTGGAGGCCGGTCGTTTGCATACCTGGGCCCCAAGCTGTGGACCGCCCTCCCAGAACTATTGAGGGGCTGTTCCTCATTTACGATCTTCTGCAGACAACTAAAGACCTAGTTGTTGTAATCTAAATTGACATGGACAGACCCAACCTCTCGCAGTAAGAGCCGGGAAACCCCTAGTGGGTAACCGTGTGCTATAATGTCATTTTAAAAAAAGTATTAAACTACCTTATTTTTATATATAAGCCACCACTAAGGTCTACCCTAGATGCCCCCAGGGTAGGGTGCCATGTAAAAATAAAGAGTGACATTTTAAAAGATGTTTTATATGCCCTGGTGAAGGAAAAACTACCAATTTTGGTTTTCCCCATTGTAGCATTTTAGCTCCATAGGCTAACATGGGAAATCTGTAATAAAGTATAACTATCGACAGGAGTGAGCTAAAATAATATTACAAGGACTTAAAAGATTAGTAACGATAAATCCAACAACTTGCCACTGTTGAATTTAGCATGACTAATGCAGAAAAAATGTTATTGCACTTTCTTTTCTGTGAGCCAAAATCCAGCCTTCTAGCAGCCTCTTCTGATTGGCCAGCTTAGCCAAATTGCTCTATTGTGGTGATAAGTGGCCTGCACAGAGACAAAGGATATCTGGTGGGGGGAGATCTGCAGCTCCTGAGAACAGGCCAGGAAGGTAAACAAACTGGTCTTCAAAGAGACCAGGACAGTAAGGATACAAGCCAGACCTACCCCCTCTTCCTGCACCCCCCAGCCAGATGGGAGCCCCAGGAATGGAATTTGCAAAAGGCCTGGAAGAGTGTTAAGGGAAATGAGCTAGTCCAGTAGGTTGGCTTAGCCAGATCATAACCCCCAATGAGAAAGTTTCTCCATCTTGAATTTTAAAGTACAGTGCTTTGTGGGACAAGAATATGTCACACTTTAGAGGAAGCTGTCATACTTCTGGGTGGCACCCTGTACCCTATTGGTCAGGGGTACCACCATGCTTGTCGGCCCTAGAACACTGGATAAATATGGGAGAGCTGCATAGCAACTCAGATCCCCTGCCTGAAACTACAGAAGAAGAAGGACTGCCCTGCTGGAACCCTGGCCTGCGCCAAGAGGACTGCACTCTGAATGACTGCACCTGCTGCACACTATGGAACTACAACCCTAAAGACTTTGCCTTGCTTTAAAAAGAGGTGGAGTGAACTCCCTAAAAACAACAGGTTAACAGAGCTCCACCTGCATCATCTCCAGCAATAAGAACCCAGCTGACCACCTTCAGCTGGACTTTAAAGGATTTGGCCAGGTGCATTGTGGGAACTATAGTCCCAACTTCTGAGGAACAGCTCAGAGACTCTGGAACCTTGGATTTTGTTTTTGGACACTTTGAACCCTTGAAAGGTACTTCAGAAAGCACCTCCTGGATTTTGGAGAACTTTTGAGAGCTTTCGTGAAAAAGCTCCATAAGTGGACTGACCCATCGACGAGAGTCAAGCCACCGACATCAAACAGCGACTCGCCTGGAGTTCAGATTTGTCCTGCTGAAAGCTCCAGAGCTCAAGACTTCCAGGATTTCACGAGGCCTCACGCAAATCGAAGACGCCGTCATCAATCTGAATTCCGGCCTGATGAAGTGCCCCACTTGACGACAATAGAAAAAGCTCTAGAAAAACAACAAAGTGCGAAGGTAACAACTTGACCGAGCCTTACTGCTCAGTGTATCTGACCCACGCTCCATTGCGGACAGCCTTAAACTTTGACTTTGTCCCGGTCAAGCGCGACCAGATGTCCCAAGTTGGCGCTTTTCGTTTTTAGGACCTATAAAGCATATATTCTTTAAAAATTCATAGCTTCGGTTCCCTATTCCCTATTTATTCATTTTGGTGTCATTTTAATCATACAAATATTTCCTATGTTTATAAATTGGTTGTTGATTTTTATTGTGTGCTGTGTCTTACTTATTTAATGTATTGGTATTTAACATATTGGCATATTGGTGTTTTTAAATGCTTTACACAACTGTCTCCTAAGTTAAACCTGCCGGCTCGCAGCCAGCTACCAAGAGTTGAGCAAGGGAATAAATCATTGAGACCTTGACCTGGCCTTATATTGTGTTGGTGGCCTTATTGCTAGTGACAGGTGCACACTTACCCCTACTAATAATCCACCTTCCAACATTACTAAAGGGAGATTATAGAGTTGCAAAGATTGTTGTACCTATTTTCCTGAGAAAAATTAACACATTACTGAAGGATCACTACAGGAATCTCAACCATAGCAGCAAAGGGAGAATGCAAGGTGAAGTCTATAGTGCTAATGTTGTAAAGAATAAGTATGAGTGAGATTTTCCAGAAAACAAAGTATCCCAAGGTATTTTATTTGTGTAGCTGGGCTGACGGGAGCTCCGGTGAAGACAATGAAAGGAGGACTGCGGGAGAATTATTGAATATGACATTCCTGGAAAAATCGCAAAGGGTTCATTGTCTCTTTTCTCTCGTCACATTCCACTTTCCCCTGCTGGACTCTAAACCATTTCCATTTGATTACTTTACAGCAGTGGTAGTTAGCTCTGAGAAGGAATAGGGAAAAGGCACCACGCAGAAGGCTCTTTGAGGATTCATTGCGCTCCCACAGGATCTATCACTGCAGGTTAGTGCTCAACCTTGACATTGGGTACCATGGGGCGATCTGCAGCATTCATCTTCACTTCTCCCAGTCAAACCATGCCCATTTTTTGGAAGAAAATTGCAGTTTTCCTTGTTCAGCATCATCCTTCCCCATTGCGCAGTGTTATTGTTGTTGAGGGGATGCATTCTGCCTTAGCTATTACTCTGGATACCATCACATTTTTCCCCTGGCTGCATAGCCTGAATTTGTAATCTCAAAGCACTGCTTGGCGCCCCACAGGTACTGCACTTATTTAATTACTACTAAAGCAGGTGGGTTTCAGTCCTAGCCATGCCACTTGGGTGGCTCTATTGCAGGTGAAATACAGAAATAAGATGAACAAATGAGAGAGCTAGGACAATGTGTGGGCCGTCCTTGTCCCTTGGTAAATATTGATAAACAACTGGGACGGACCTGTCTAGCAGTGTGTCCGACACCGCAGTGCCTGGCACCGCAAGGGTTTGCTAAAAGAACCCTCACACACCAACCTAGTTGGTGTCATGCTTCATCATCGGGTTCCCAGCTGAGTAGCCGAATGCTACTCAGCTGTGCTGCGACACCTGGTTACAGTGGAGCTGGAGTTTTTTTGTGTAAGTGTGATGAAGTGGTGTATTAAAAATACCTCTGGGTCTCTAACTGATAATTACTTTATTCCCAGTGGTCCAGGGTATATTAAAAATAAATGATTGGATAAAATAAAAGACTGTTAGTTGCGTCTTAGTTATCAGCTAAGTCGACATATTTCAGCCCATGAAAAAATTGAATAGGGCTTTCATCAGGACCTTTCTCACAGTGAATTAAAATCGTGGTGCTAGTGAAAAAAGTGAATAAGTTGAGTGGCAAAAAAAATTTGTTTTTAAACCACATGTATATGCATTTTGTAGCACACATGCTAAGGTGTGCTAATTATGCTCCATGGACTAACCGTAATTTGCGTCCACATCTGTGTGAGTACCTGTAAAAGAAAATTACAAAACAGGACAATACAGCATGTAACATATACAAGCCTGCAATACATTATATGCTCTTTCCATCTTTCATTAAGAATATGGTGGTGTTTTTTAGCACTCCATGCCCGCTTCTTGCGAGTTAAGAGGAGGAAGGAAAAACGAAATCCGGCTGTGCGGGAAGGTCGCACAGTCCGGTCTGTGCTGCGTGGACTTACTTGATTAGAGGAGCTCACCCGCATCTACACCTACTCCGGTCTCCACGGGAACAGGAAGGTTCCCATGTAGAGCGCCGGTGCTGTAATATGTGGTGCCATTACGCGGGGAAGCTGATTGCAGTCAGCGTGTCACGTGCGTTGCGTGCACGTTGGCGTCCCGTGTGTATGAACTAGAACGTTAACCTGCATAACGTGGTGTGCAGGAAGTGCGCGTCATGTGTGACGAGAGGTGGATATCGCTAGTTAAATGGGGAGCCTAAAATCATTATTTTTGCCCTCGTAGTTTACGTGGCATGCCTGTTGGCAAAAAAATAAAATGTAAAATGTTGAATAGTGGGAGTAAGTATGATGGGAAAACACTTGTACCCTAATATGAAAGGGTCAAGTGCAGAGATGCACTGTGATACGTTGCGCAACTGTATGGGCCAACAAATAGTACAGGCGGCCAGTTTGTATACTCATGGTATTATTTTTGGAGACCATGTACAGGGCGGAAACCTAATACCTAATAGTGCAGTTACATAGAGAAACACATGTATAATATAGGGGTATATGCCATAAAGATAGTTTTTGGAGCAGGAGACAAGTATTGCGTGGAAACTCAAGGGTGATTTGAGTAACTCACTCAATCAAAAATGCCTGTCGATCAGTGTGTGGGCAGGATCATTTCTTTAGGCTGTTCCACGGAATGTTATCATTCAGCCCATGGAGATGGGTGGATAATCGATATATCCATCGTTGTTCTTTCTCCAGAAGTTGTTGTTGGGCATTGTTGGTAGTGATTTCCAGATGTTCAATAATAGACCATTCCATGTCATTTGTGGTATGGCCCATCTCTAGAAAGTGGTTTGTCATCCTTGTTGTGTTTCGTTTACACCGAATATTGCTTCTGTGTTCGCAGATACGTGTCTTCACTCTCCGACTGGTCATGCCAACGTACCTTAAGCTACAGGGGCACGTGATTAGGTATATTGCATTGGTGGTGTTGCAATTTGTGTGTTTACGTATTACCCACACTTTGCCAGGTTCCAGATTCAGAGTTTTTGTGGATTTAGTTAAATGGCACACACTGCAATCTCCACAGGGGAAGTGGCCTATTACTCTTGGAAGACCCCATGCACTTTGTATGGTGTTGATTTGTTTTGTTTGTTGTGGTGGTCTGGTCGAGACCAAACTATTCTTGAGGCTTCTTCCCTTTCGGTATGAAAAAAAAGGTTTGTCCCATTGTTGGTTGCCTGAATTCAGTATTTTCCAATGTCTTTGAATGATGTTAGATACTTTGTTAGATACCGCATTGAAAGTGGTCACGCAGGTGAGAGGAATGGATTGTTCGGTTGGTGGTTTTGGCTCCAGTAGTGCCTCTCTGTTCTGGTTGCGTGCCCTTTTCTTTGCTCTTTCAGTGATCCTTCTCGGATAACCTCTTTCTTTCAGTTTGTGTGAGAGAGTTTCTGCTTGATCCTTGAAATCATGGAGATTGCTACAGTTCCTGCGTAGCCTCAAATATTGTCCATATGGCAGATTTTCTCTGAGAGTCCGAGGATGGAAACTGGTATAGTGTAACAGAGAATTCTTTGCAGTGGTTTTGAAGTGTGTTTTGGTCTCCAGCTTTCCATTGGCATGGGAAATATCTAAGTCTAGGAATGTGATTGCACTCCGGCTCTTAGTGTGGGTAAATTTTAGGTTGGGATCTCGACCATTTATCCACATGAAAAAGGACTCAAGAGATTCTTCTGTACCTTCCCAGATGAGAAGGACATCGTCGATGTATCTCTTATAGAACCGTATGTTCGATATTGGTAAATTGTTAGGATTGAACAAGTGCGTGGTTTCAAAGTTATAGACATACAGCCCCGCCACACTAGGGGCGAAGGTGCTGCCCATTTATGTACCGTATGTTTGGAGGTACAGCTGTCCATCAAATTCAAAATAGTTTTCTTTTAATGCCAAATTGGCACATGCAAGGATGAAGGATTTTGGGGTTTTGTGATCCCAGTTGATGGTGTCAAGTGAAACTTCCAATACCCTAAGTGTGTCGTCTTGCGGTAGACTCGTGTATAGACTTTCTATGTCCAGGCTTACCAGGAAAGAAGTATTGGGATCAAAGGCGAGGTTTCTGATCTGTCCGAGAAGATCTTTAGTATCTTTGAGATAGGTAGTAGTAGTCTGTACAATGGGTTGTAGGTAGAAGTCGCAAAATTTTGACAGTGGTTCCAGGACAGATCCAATGCCCGATACTATCGGGCATCCTGGTGGTGGTATTCTGTTTTTGTGGATTTTGGGAATGGTATAGAAATATGGGATTCTACCTGTAGATGTTGTGAGAAATTGTGCCTCTTTTTTGCTGATATGTCCACGTTCTTCTGCTTCCTTCACCATTTCCTGAATGGTGATCTTCAGTCTTCCTGTAGGGTCATTTTGCAGTGGTAAATAGTTACGTCTGTCACTGAGGAGGCGAAGACATTCATCTCTGTAGGCGGTTTTGTCCTGGAGCACTTCTCCGCCTCCTTTGTCCGCCGGCTTGATCACGATATTTTCGTTGTTTTTCAGTGTCACTAGTGCTTCGAACTCTTTTTTGTTGGTATTCTTGAATATCCTTTCTTCTTCGAGGGCTTCAATGTCCTTGAATACTGCTTGTTTAAATGCAGCGACCACAACCGGTACGGCGTTAGGTGGTGGCATGAAGTTAGATTTTGTTTTCAGTCCTGTGTCACCATTTTCCTGTGTACTAGCCTCTACGGATTGATCTTTGAAGAAAGCCTTGAGTTTTAGTTTTCTAAAAAATTCCGCCATTTCACAGTGAAGGCGGAATTTGTCAAGGCGGGCTGTGGGTACAAACCCAAGGCCCTTGCTCAGTAGTTCTTTTTCTGTTGGTGTTAAGATGTGTTCCGAATAGTTAGACACTAGGTCCTGCTGGTGCTCGTTCCTGGCTGTTGGTCTCTTGTCTTGCTTCTGGTGTTCGCTCCTTGGTTCTGGTCGTCCTCCCAGTGTACCTGGGGCTGTCTTCTGCGTTTGCCCCTTCCTCTTTGACCGTTCTCTAAAAAAGGAAATCGCTGGGTCTGGTTCATGAATTGAGTGTGTGGTGGAGCATATGGTGGGTTCCAGCCAAACATCATGTGCGGGGGCATCTGGGGATACGGATTGAGGAACTGCATTTGGTTTCCTGGCTGTCCTTGTTGCCATGGTTGTTGCCATTTGTTTTGCCTCCCTCTGCCTCTTTGTCTGTTCCTATAACTATCTGAACTGGAGCCGCTACTCACTGAGGAGTCATCTTCTGAGCCACCAGAGGAGTCGAGCCTTTTAGGTGGTTGGTAATCAGTTTCAGAGTAAGGATATGTTTTTGAGTAAGAAAATTTCTTTAGATCCTTTTGGAATTTTTGGATCTTTGACTGTGATAAATTTTCTTTGTATTCTTGGATGTCTTTGTTGATTTCGTCCAGTCTTTTCTTGAAGGCTGTCAGTGTGGTCCGGAATTGATTTTCAGTGACCTGAATTTCTATTAGTATAGCATCTGACAGTCTTTTTGCTGTTTTTATGATTAATACAATCCAGTCTCTGGTGCATTGCCAGGCAATCTTGGCCCAATCTTTCCTGAACGTGGCATTGTCCAGAAAGATCCTGGGGGCGTTGGTAACTATTAGTCCTCTAGGTGCTGTGTTGTTCCTGAGGTATTCTGTTAGGATGACCCCGTGTAATATTGTTCTGATATGGTTGCGTTTCATCTCTGTTAGTGTTTCCCAGTCAGAGCTTTGAGATATTGTTTATGAAATATTGAGGTCAGCTAGCAGTGGTGCTGCTGCCAGGATGTCGTTGACTACTTCCTCCGAAAAAGTAAGACCCGGGTGTTCTGCCATGGTGGATTGCACAACGGATGTGTGTGAGAGAATTTTTTTGTGCTCTCGCAGCTGCTGTATGATGGGAAAACCAAGTGTTTTCCCATCATACTTACTCCCACTATTCAACATTTTACATTTTATTTTTTTGCCAACAGGCACGCCACGTAAACTACGAGGGCAAAAATAATGATTTTAGGCTCCCCATTTAACTAGCGATATCCACCTCGCGTCACACGTGACGCGCACTTCCTGCACACCACGTTATGCAGGTTAACGTTCTAGTTCATACACACGGGACGCCAACGTGCACGCAACGCACGTGACACGCTGACTGCAATCAGCTTCCCCGCGTAATGGCACCACATATTACAGCACCGGCGCTCTACACGGGAACCTTCCTGTTCCCGTGGAGACCGGAGTATGTGTAGATGCGGGTGAGCTCCTCTAATCAAGTAAGTCCGCGCAGCACAGACCGGACTGTGCGACCTTCCCGCACAGCCGGATTTCGTTTTTCCTTCCTCCTCTTAACTCGCAAGAAACAGGCATGGAAGTGCGAATCACTGCATTTTCTCTACCTCCCCTAACAGAGAGTGATATTAGGGGTTCTCCCCTCCCGGGACCAGAGTTACTTTGTATTTTCGTAAACAACGTAATTATACCGCTTTTCTCAAAATTAAGGACAACGGACCCTTTGGTCCACACGAAAGTTACGGGCCTCGCTTATCACCTAATAGATTGATAGAGCTAAAACATGCACGGCGCATTCTCACCGGCCAGCATGCAATTTCTCGATCGCCGCAAGGAGGCTGTAAATTACTGAGCCTTCCCGTTTTTTCTGCGCCTCACCAATCAAGCAGATTGAAACTATATTGAAACAATTAAAATTCAGCGCCTTGTCTAGCCCTGTCACATGCATGTTTTCCACACTAATAAAAGTATTTAGAGTGCATGATATGTGTATGATTGGCGCCACACGTTCGTATGACACTGAGTGCTAAAAAACACCACCATATTCTTAATGAAAGATGGAAAGAGCATATAATGTATTGCAGGCTTGTATATGTTACATGTTGTATTGTCCTGTTTTGTAATTTTCTTTTACAGGTACTCACACAGATGTGGACGCAAATTACAGTTAGTCCATGGAGCCTAATTAGCACACCTTAGCGTGTGTGCTACAAAATGCATATACATGTGGTTTAAAAAAATTTTTTTGCCACTCAACTTATTCACTTTTTTTACTTGCACCACGATTTTAATTCACTGTGAGAAAGGTCCTGATGAAAGCCCTATTCAATTTTTTCATGGGCTGAAACATGTCGACCTAGCTGATAACTAAGACGCAACTAACAGTCTTTTATGTTATCCACTCATTTATTTTTAATATACCCTGGACCACTGGGAATAAAGTAATTATCAGTTAGAGACCCAGAGGTATTTTTAATACACCACTTCATCACACTTGCACAAAAAAACTTCAGCTCCACTGTAACCAGGTGTCGCAGCACAGCTGAGTAGCATTCGGCTACTCAGCTGGGAACCGGATGATGAAGCATGACACCAACTAGGTTGGTGTGTGAGGGTTCTTTTAGCAAACCCTTGCGGTGCCAGGCACTGCGGTGTCGGACATACTGCTAGACAGGTCCGGCCCAGTTGTTTATCAAGAAATACAAAGATAGTCAACCTTATTTGGCCCCCATGGGAATCGCAGCTCAGAATTATGCCTGTTGAATATGTCCAGCCCAGTCCGACAATCAGGTGAAGTATCAAAGCCCCATCAGCTATCTGTGCACGTTAATAGATGGCAAGGAGCACTGCATGCCACTTCTATCCATGATATTGAAAAACCTTTGCTGGATTTTGGACTCATCTAAAATTCTCAATTTACTCCCATTTAATATCCTGGTGAAACTTTAATCTAGAAAAGAAGTGTCTGAAAATTTACTTACAGCAAACACATTGCTTGTGGTCGGTATCCTGGTCTCATGGTCTTTTAGCAGGCTGCTCGCCCTCTTGGGCCAGTCACCTCAGACCTCAATACCTGTACATTCGGTGGAATGCACCTGCCTCTTTGTTCAACGACCCGTAGTTCACTGGGATGCCCCAAAATACCTCTCAGGAAAAGGGCTCACCAGCATTGTGTGATTTAGCTTCTCAGGAAAAAAACTGCTGCGGTGGGGAAACCCGCATTGCGGGCTAGCAGCTGTAGGCAAGCCTTACCGAGGGGGGTGGCCCAGCTGACTCCAACCACTCTACTGCTGCCTTTACTCATTAAGCGGAGTGTGGCATGGCATGACCGACCCTTCCCTCGACTGCTGGTGGATGGACTGAACTAGGCCAGAAGTTAAATAACTGTAGAACCACATACATCTTACACCTAGGATAAGTACACTGTAGAATAATTGCCCTGTTAGTGTAGACTTACAGACTGTCCCAATGCATTTAATGACGTGTTAGAATAGTTATTCCTAAAGCATGGCATTATTATAGCGTTGTTTTTTAAAAAAATATTTTTTTTTATTAGTTTTTCCATTTATAACATCAAGTAGTAACACATTGTATTATAGCATTTAGTAGCATCAGCCTTGTTACAGCATTTCATTAGGATTAATTATAACATCACATATATGCATACAGTGGGCACATCATAGTGCAGTCGATTTTAAGTTTCGCGTGCCTAGACTCATAGTGTTTGGCTGAGGCATCGAGCCTGGTATGCAACTATGCCGTGTAATGAGCGATATGTGAGAAACAGTGCTGTTTAAATAATCCCTATGAGTAATGTACTTGACAAACTGGGGAAACGGGGCTAAAGAAAGGGAAAAAAAAAGAAAAAAGAAAAAAAGGGAGGGGAGGAACACTGGGGGCTGAGTTGGAGTATCTCATGAGTCTATTTGTTTGTGCGCGTGTGTACGTGCGTAGTCTATTGCACCTACACCGACTGCTTTGTCGGTTGTTCCCTGGCGAATGCGTACCTCGGGCATCGTTGTGTGGTTGGTGACAACAGGTCAAGTGTCTTTGAGTGACTTGGAGGTATAAGACGCGTGCGCGGCATCGCTTAGATGGATCAGGTGTTTGCAGTGGCTAGTCTGGCTGGTCTGTGCTCTGCTGTAGTACTGCCAGGATTACATCCCAGTTTGAGGATATAGGTGTTTTCCTAAGTCCCATGATTTCTTCACGCCGGATCGCTATACTCTCTGCTCTAGCCCATGCGAGCGTGTAGCGTCTCCATGCATCTATATGTGGGGGGTCGGGCGCCTTCCACTTTTTCGTGATCAATCTTTTGGCCGTCACTATGCCTAGGTCTAAAAACCTGGAGGTTACCTTAGTGCTTCGTGTTCTACGGAATTTATGTAGCAGGTACGTCGGCCAGTCGAAGGGCATGTCTCTCTCGGTGCAGTTGTGAAGCACCTCCGCCACCACCCTCCAATATGCGCTGAGGCTGGTACAGCTCCAGAGTATGTGCACGAGATCAGCGTCTGGGACAGCACACCTGGGACAGGCAGAATCGGTACGGTGAAAATATCTGTTGATTTTAGCAGGCGTGAAATACGCTCTCTGCGTGATATAGTACTGTATTTGTCTGAATCTCATGTTCTAAGGAAACTGTACTAGGCTGGCCAGTACTTGCGCCCATTCTTTGTCTGAGAGTTGCCAGCCCAGATCGTGCTCCCACTTGCGCCGAAGGGGGTCTAGGCTTATCGCTGCATGCTGTCTCAGTGAGGCTGCAAACCACTGCGTAAGGTGCCTGCCTTGTCCCATGACGTGCAAGTATTGCACAGTGAGATGCGTTTGTGGCTCGGTGGTGAGGTCGCCCCATTTCACCGCTAGCGCAACCATCAGTGACCTATGCAGGAGGAATTTCCCTGCAGGAAGCCCTTCAGTTTCTATTAATGTTGCATACGGAACAAGCGAGCCATCGCGGTATAAGTCACCTAAAGTCTGAATTCCTGCCTCGTGCCAGTGTTGCAGCTCGGCAGCTGCAATATTGCCTGGCCCCTAGGAGTGCCTTCTAAAGGGAGCACAGGGGCATAGGGCGTTATGCTTTGGGGTATGTAGCATCGATAGCATTTGTATGCCACATTCAACATCAGGGGCTCCGGAGGCCGCGTTCCCGCACCAGGGTGAAAAAGCTTGAGGAGCTGGGGTAGTGTATATGGTGGACGCATGGTCGCTGTGTCGTCTCGTTGACGGTCTGCCATCCACCTGGCAATCCACTGAAGTTGGACTGCCAGGTAATAGTGCTCGAAACAGGGTGCTGCTAGGCCTCGCTGGTCCACAGGTAGATATAGCTTCTTTACCGCCACCCTGTGCCGACTGGGGCCCCATATGAAATCCCTGGCCATGGCATTATTATAGCCTTGTAGTCTGCTGCTGAGGGTTATACAGCAGTAGCGACTTCTATGGGGCAGTAGTGGTGGGCCGGGGAGGGAAGGGTTAGAAAAAGAAAAAAAAAGAAAAATGTACTTACCTGCCGGCCTCTGTCCTCTTCGGTCGATGCAGGAAACAGGAAGCACACAGGCTCCCAGACTCCCCTACACAATCACGACACTGCTGTCACCAGCATGACAGCAGTGTTGTGATTGGTCTGAGCGCCGTGGTTCGGCACTCAGACAGGGAGTGGGAGGCTGTGCATGTTCTCCACCCAGGCTGTGCAATACAACCGGTTGGAGAACATGCTAAGTGTGCATGACTGTTTGGCTGGCCCAAGACGGCTGGCTAAACCGGGATGCGCACTTAGAAAGTGACCATCACTCCTCCCCCCGCTCTGTGTGCAGCCCAGCCCCACCCGCCCTGCAGCTACAGAGCCAGTAGTGAAAAATAAAATGATAATAACATGGTGTTATTATCATTTTATGCTTCCTGTGGGGCGATGCTCCTCCACCTTAGCGTAGGAGCTGCAGCTGCTATACCGGTTGTGAAAGGCCTTGAACCAGAGTGCGGCTTGGGCCTATAATGAGGGTTAGGGCCTTTAACAACAGGTACAGCCCGAGGCAGAAGGGCTGTAAGGCTATTAGAACAGAATGTTCTAAATTAAAAAGGGAGAAACAGAGAGACAACCATTGGAATGTTAGAGCAGAGGTTTACACCAGCCATTATAAGCCCAGAGCCACTTCATTGTCTTCAATGGAGCTCTCAACAGTCCAATGTTCTAATTTGTATTACGTTATTTAAATACTGACAGCAGTAATGTTCTTGTATTATTTTTGAACACCAAGGAAGAAATGCTCCATTGGAACACTTCCACGAAGTTGTCAGGAACGGATCATTTTTACCTGTGTAAGAACTGAATGACGTGCAAGGGCTCTACAAAACGTTTAATTTCTTCTAGAGGTGCACCATGGCCGCCTTTCTCTGGCACTGTCTCATACCTCTTCTGAACTATTGGCAACACATTTCCGTGTATTCTCTTTTTCTCTATATTCTGTGCTTTTGCTCGGCTAGTGATGCTATCTATTATTGTCATTCGCCCGGTGCATGCAAAGGGTGGGATAGTTGTAGGGTGCTTCATTTTGTAAGTATGCACCATCTGTGCTTATTTTGCACCTTTGTCTGGTGGCCCTATTTTGCATGAATTGAATTGGCCATCACGGTCTGCAAGGACTGGTAATATCTTCGCATGTGATTGTGCGTCTTTCAGTTCCAAATCCTTATGTTTTTTTTGCTGATGGCGGTTTTCTGTCAGCTGTGCTAAACCGCCTCACTGTGAGGGACTTGCCTTGTCCCAGAGCGGTTTTCCGCTGTGGTACAACTCCTCCAGTAAATGTGCTTTCCACGGCCTTTCACATTTGCTAATTCTTTTTTCCATCTGAATGACAATGGAATAAGAAGCCAACAAGTCGAGGGCAGTAGTCACCATCCTTGGGTGGCAAGACTTTCAGCCGTGAGATGAGGTGAAATTAACTGAATATTTTATCATAGAAAGTCCTCCCCCCTCATCATGGAGGCGGGCAGAGCCTCGCAGACAGGGCCATAAGTATGTTATGTGCATTTGTAAAGCGCACTATCACCCGCAAAGGTATCCTGCTTCTGAGTAGGTTATGTGTGCCTAGCCCTACCTATAGGTATAATCAGTGTAGAAGGTTTTCATTTATTCAACGTTTTAAATAGCGCTGACCACATCATTATGAAAAAAGAGCGCTTTATAGCTGATGGAAAGGTAGCACTATGTGTAAGAGGTAAACACTAAATTACAGTGTCATCTTAATTAGTATAGGGGCCACCGTAAGATATGTGTTGTTACCCATTTTCTGCTAATTCAAGCCCACGTAATTCCAAACAATACCAAATTATACATTAAGCCTTAACAGGGCCACACAAAATTAGTTAAAATGTGTCTTGACCCAATAATCCTTAAAATGACACTGGGAAGAGGGAAACAGCCATCACATTGCATGCGTTACAACGCATGCGATTACAACGCGGTCATTACAACGACCGCGTTGTTACATCGCATTACAATTACAACGCAAGTCGTTACAATGACTTGCTCTAGGGGGCACTGTAAACTAAGGAATAGTATAATTTACTATTCCAACACCTTCCCTACTGTTGCACACACTGGAGTTGAAATAGTAAATTATACTATTCCTAAGTCCAGCGCACCCCCTAGAGCAAGTCGTTGTAACGACTTGCGTTGTAATGGTACTGCGATGTAACAACGTGGTCGTTGTAACGACCGCTTTGTAATTGCATGCATTGTAAACGCATGCGATGTAACCAGCTATATTCCTGGGAAGAGAGACACAGAGGTAGGAGCAGGCAGAGAGGGAGAGAGGTTTAGAGAGAGAAATAGATTAGACAGAGGTAAAACATTGAGAAAGTCCACACTCCCTGGGGGCCTCTTATAAGATTGGGGCCCAGGTCAACTACCAACTTGTCCCATACCTTATAACTTCTCTGCTAAATTATACAGGTACTTTACAAAATTAAACAGGTAAGAGGAAATAAGGAAAGATAAATGGTTTAGTCCTAGGACGACTTTGTGTGAAGGAGCCTAAAGAAAGTAGTGTTTGCTTTTGTAGTTGGAAAGATGGAGCATCAATTCCTGTGTTCATTCCGAGCCCTTATCCAAGAAATAGAATTTAGTGTCAGCAGAGCCCAGAGGCCCATTGTACCCCATTTACAGCTGTCATTCAGTACCCAACTAGGGGCCACAGAGCGATTTCCTTGCTTGTAGTAGGGTCCATCCATGTCACCCTTGCTGTGCCAGTGGTTGTACAACGTGACTATACCAGTGGCTGAAGAAGTCAGCCTGTAGTTTCATGTTCCGACAACGGAGATAGGGGATTAAATAGGAAAACAAAACTGCAGTGAAAACCACTGTGGAAAAAAGCGTGACCAGTTCTAGATGTATCTTGTCATAAACACAAGGCAGAGAGAAATACCTGAAACAAGAAAGGATTTTATACCAATTACGTGTGTATTTATACATATGTTTCAGTGCAAGTGCAGGCAGATCCTCATGCCAGCTCCTCCTGCGACAGTTCTCCTGTTCAGCTTGCCCGCAGTCCGCTACCCTCTGCTACCTGTCTACCTGCTGCCCTCTGTTTGTGCCACCTCTGCTCGTTTCTTGCTCTGTTTTGCCTTTTCTGCTCACTTTTCTGCCCTCTGTTTTGCCTTTTTCTACTTGTTTTTTTGCTCCGTTTTTCCTTTCCTGCTCGTTTTTCGGCCCTTTGTTTTGCCTTGACTGCTCGTTTTTCTGCCTTCCATTTTGCCTTTTCGGCTGTTTTTTCTGCCTTCTGTTTTGCCCTCTTCTGCTCTGTTTTGCCTTTTCTGCTTGTTCTTCCGCCCTCTGTTTTGCCTCTTTCTACTAATTTTTCTGCAACCTTGCTGCTCGCTTTTCTGCCCTCTGTTTTGCCTTTTCTGCTTGTTTTTCTGCCCTCTGTTTTTCCCTCCTCTGTTCTGTTTTGCCTTTTCTATCGTTTTTCTGCCCTCTGTTTTACCTTTCCTGCTTGTTTTCCTCCCCTCTGATTGTCCTTTTCTGCCCTCGGTTTTGCCCTTTTCTGCTCTGTTTTGCCTTTTCTGCTCATTTTTCTGCCCCATGTTTTGCCTTTCTGCTCGTTTTTCTGCCCTCTATTTTGCCTTTTCTGCTCACTCGTTTTTCTGCCCTCTGTTTTGCCTTTTTCTGCTAATTTCTTCTCACTTCCTGCCGTTTCCTCAAGACCTGGCTTTTCGACGGAGACCTTGCACTCCAGCGTCCAGATGCCCTCATGGGTGACAATGCTGCGATCTACAAATGCTGATTGATTGATTGAGTGAAGAATTAAAAGGGAGAGGAAGTAATATTTGTTATGACAGTGAGAATTTACACTGCTTGATCACATCAAGCCAGTTGACCACTTTAAACTGTGGAATATGGTAGTGACATCCAGCATTTATTTATTCAGACTATTTGTAACTCATGTCTGTGTTGCCTTTTGGTTGCTTCAGAGCTTGTTTGAGCCATTTCATTCCCCAGTGCCCAAATATTCCTTAGTCCCTGGTATATGAACCGTCCAATAAACCTTCTAGACACCGACCTCTACCTTATAGACATACTCATAAACTATAGGTATCAAAACAATACCATGTGAATGTAAGAACACCAACAATATATCACATCACAGATATTGGGCATGGCATGCTTTATACGTGAGCTCTCTCATACCTGTTGTGCTTGATTCTTAGTCATTGTTTTAAACGTGCTAGACATAGTTTTATTTCTGCGCCAATTTAATTGTTGGTCTTCACGCACCTGATTGGGCCCATGTAGTTTTCCCTGTTCCGCCATGGCTTCACTGTGCCGTTTGAGCAGAGGAAACCTCAGCCACACTTCCGGTTTGGCTCCGACTGCGGGTTGCAGTCTAGCCTTTTGTAGTGCTTCTTGTACTTCCAATAAATGGACAGGGGGATGTGAGCGTGCAGCGGTGAGCTCCCTCATACCTGTTGTGCTTGATTCTTAGTCACTGTTTTAATCGTGCTAGACAAAGATTTATTTCTGCGCCGATTTCTCTGTTTTTAATTGTTGGTCTTCCCGCACCTGATTGAGCATGTGTAGGTTTCCCTGTTCAACTGTGGCTTCACTGTGCCATTTGAGCGGAGGGAACCTCGGCCTCACTTTCGGTTTGGCTCAGACTGCAGGTTGCGGTCTAGCCTTTTGTATTGCCTCTTGTACTTCCTATAAATGGACAGCGGGATGCGGGAGTGCATTGGGATCACAGCGCTGACCTTGTGAAACCAAAACAGCGACGAAAAAGCTCAAAACTCATCACTGCCAGAAGGCTACCGCCTCGGCAGGCATCCAAAACTCATCACTGTCCGAAGGCTACTGCCTCGGCAGGCATCCAAATCTCATCACTGTCAGAAGGCTACAGCCTCGGCAGGCATCCAAAACTCATCACCGTCAGGAGGCATCTTGACAGACAAAGACAAGACTCTGCGATAAAACTTGCTGACATTTCTGCAAACCCACTTGACCGCTACCCGCGACCCATCACATCGCTGACCTTGTGAACAAACTCCAACTGTGACAAAGTGTCACACATCAATAAGAAAACCGAAACAGCGCCTTAAAAAACTCAAAATGAATGTGGAGAAATGAGGCTACCGCCTCGGTATCCAAAAACTCATCACTGTCAGAAGGCATCTGACAGACGAAGACAAGACTCTCTCGGTGCGCATTGGGCGCACCGCTGGCACGCTGAAGGCGCACCAAAGACAAGCCCGCCTGCACCCATCAGTGCCTGGACTGCGCCAAAACCCCTGGCTGGTTTTCTCCTGGTGAGTATAACATTATCACATATTCGAGAGACCAACTCTTAACTTTGTGCAGCAGTGCCCCACAATGCCTTGCCACTATGGGGTAAATTGTCATTGTAATTGTAATTGCATTTATATAGCGCTTACTACCCTTGATGAGGCGTCAAAGCGCTTTTTCGGCGAGTAGCATGCTACTTTGGAACCCATAAAGGATTAGTGTTGAATTAGTATAGTGAAATATGAAAGTAATTTGAGTGGTGGATGAGTTAATCAGTTATTTGGATTCAGAAAGGATAGCGGAAGGATAGAAGAGGGAAAAAGGTTTGTATTTAAATAGCGCTTGTTACCCCTGATGGTGTTTTGAAGTGCTTTTTTTTGGCGAGTGGCACGCTACTCCGTAAACCCATAAAGGATTGTGGTGAATTAGTATAGTGAAATATGAAAGTAATTTGAGTGGTGGATATTAGTCAGTTATTTGGAGTGAGAAGGATAGCGGAGGGATAGAAGAGGGAAAAAGGTTTGCATTTATATAGCGCTTGTTAACCCTGATGGGGTGTTGAAGTGCTTTTTTGGCGAGTAGCACGCTATTCCTGAACCCATAAAGGATTAGTGTTGAATTAGTATAGTGAAATATGAAAGTAATTTGAGTGGAGGATATGTTATTTAGGTATTTAGATAGAGAAGCGTAGCGGCAGGATGGAAGAGGGAAAAAGGTTTGCATTTATATAGCGCTTGCTACCCCTGATGGTGTGTTGAAGTGCTTTTTTGGCGAGTAGCAAGCTACTCTGGAACCAATAAAGAATTAGTGTTGAATTAGAATAGTGAAATATGAAAGTAATTTGAGTGCTGGATATGTCAGTCAGTTATTTGGATTGAGAAGGGTAGGGGAGGGATAGAAGAGGGAAAAAGGTTTGCATTTATATAGCGCTTGTTACCCCTGATGGGGTGTTGAAACGCTTTTTTGGCGAGTAGCACGCTACTCCGGAACCCATAAAGGATTAGTGTTGAAAATTAGTATACTGAAATATGAAAGTAATTTGAGTGGTGGATATGTTATTCAGTTATTTGGATAGAGAAGGGTAGGGGAGGGATAGAAGAGGGAAAAAGGTTTGCATATATATAGTGCTTGCTATCCCTGATGAGATGTTGAAGCGCTTTTTAGTCGAGTAGCACACTACTCTGGAACCCATAAAGTATTAGTGGTGAATTAGTATAGTGAAATATGAAATTTGAAAAGTGGACATGTTAGTCTGTTATTTTGATTGAGAAGGATAGTGGAAGGATAGAAGAGTGAAGGAGTTAGACTTTTTTTGTTTTGTTTGGGGGGTCATAGCAGTAGGAGGAGGCTGGGGATGAGTAAAAAGGAATGTGGAGGGGAAGAGTCAGAGGGAAGAGTTTGGGAAGGCTTGTTTTGGAGCATCGGTACAGTAAAAGAGGTGTCAGATGATGCAAGGAGGGGTAGAGTAGGGGAGAGTCTAGAAAGGGTTATTTTGGGAATCATAGTAGTGGTATGGGGTTTGGGATAAATGAGAGAGTGGATGTAGAGGATATATTGATAGAGGTATAGGGTGAGAAATAAGGTAGTACATTGGAAAGAGTAGTAGAAAGAAGTTTGAGATGAGTCAGAAAGTTGGGGTAGAAGATATATCGGCAAGATGGCCGACCGGTGAGGAGCTCCGGCCGGGAGCTCCCGGCCAGGCATCGCCTTTCTGGCTGAAATCCCCGGATTTCCACCTTCCTCTGGGGTTCAACCTACTCACCTGAGGTCCGGTTTTTCCTGCGGTCCTCGATGCTCCAATCTTCTGCCTGTGAGCCCGAGATGCTTGAAAGAAATGCGCTCGAGGCTTTCTCCAGCGGAGTCCGAGCAAGCAATGCCGATGCCCGGTGGAGCCGCCCAGTCAGCTATAGGGGAGTCTGGCCTGCGGTATATCGCCGCGGCCGACACCTACCCAGCTGGGCATCGGACACAGCTCCCCTCTCATCTCCGCTGCCTTGTCTTCCTCCTCGCCGCCTTCTCTCTGCATTCCCCTGGCGACAAGCGTTCAGCGGATCCTATCGCAATGTTGCCGATGCCTCCATGATTTTTCCGGATGACCGCAGAGGAGTCGGGCTGAGGCTCTCTCCTCCTGACCCTCCTGATTAGACGGCCGCTGCTTTTCACTACCGCTAGCCCGCCTGCCTCGCCTCCCATAAGACGTCTGGGACAATCTGGAGGTTTTAGCGGAGGTAAGAACTACGGCATGGCTCTCAGGGACTATCTGAGCCTGTCACCTTCCGTCCCTGCCGATGAGGCACCCCCTCCGGTTTAATCTCTGCGGCCTCCCGTTCTCTGGACTGCTGCCCTGGAGCCTGTATCAGTCTCCCCTCGACCTGGGGAAAATGGTTTGGACATTGCTGCCCCGCTGCCCAGATCCTGTGCACATGGACGGCACGGCACGGCTGTGCTTTGGAAACCGCCTGCCCCCCCCCTTTTTGACTCTCTGGCTCCTTTCCCCTTCTTATTCCTCCTCCGTTAAATCAGCTCCCTGGTTCTTTCGGACTTAGCCCTCCTGGCTTTTGGACTAGGACTCATATGCACCCCGCTATTTTGGGACCATCTCCTATTGTCACTCTTGTCCTTGATCCGCCATCTTGCGAACTTGGTCCGTTCCTCCGTCACCGCTGGTCTCCAGCTGGGCGACCTCTCGATCGTCTTTCTTCTCCACGGATCTGCTCCTCGTTTGTGACTATTGTTTATACTTCTGGTCCCATCTCCGTCTTGTCTCTCTTTCTCTTTCCTGTCCCTATCTGCTTTTCTTACCCTTCCTTTCTGTTCTCCCCCTTCCCCTGCCCCTTTGGTTGTTCTTGTTACTGCTTATCTCACGCTGTTATGGTTTTACCCCTGTTTTTACTTTGCCTCATTTTTGCGTCATGTTTTCCATCCTCGAATATTCTCATGTTCTAATGCCCTGGTTTTTTCTGTGCAACATTGTATTATGTATTGTAACTCTGTGTAACTTGTTTTTTGCTGATACTCATGTAAAGCGCTCTGATACCCCCGGGTCTAGCCAGCGCTATATAAAACTCATCAAATAAATAAAAAACTCATCAAATAAATATTGAGAGAGGTATAGGGTGAGAAATAAGGTAGTGCATTGGATATGCTGAATTAGAAGAAAGTAATAACTATATAGATCCATAAGTACATGGAAAGTATATAGATGCATAAAGGAGGTAAGTATATGTAGATTAAGGATATTGATAGAGGTATAGGATGAGAAATAGGGTAGTGCATTGAATGTGCTTTTTTAGGAGAAAAGTAATAAATATATAGATCCAGGTACATGGAAGGTATATAGATGCATAAAAGAAGTATGTAGATTAAAGATGCATTAGATAAACTCTGGTTTTCAAGTGTTGTTGTACTTAAAAATGTATTTTATTCATTTTTTAACAACATAATTATCCTACATGTTTATACAAAGCAATACACAAAGATAGGTACATATCTATAGTACAAATAAATGCTTATATACAGAGGGATATGCTGTATATTTCTGTTTGCATATGGTGCTTATGTGGGGAAGAGCCAATTCTTGAGTAGTTTTCTGAAGATAAGGTGGTTGTCCATGGATCTTATGTTGTGGGGTAAAGAGTTCCATAGTTTGACTGCTTGAACAGAGAAGGATGTGCCACCCATGGTTTTTTTCTTGTATCTTGGGATTTTGAGGCGAGGTGCCACTCTAGAGTGTAGGTTCCTTTGTTGAATGTGTTTGGTGTTTTTATTACTGATGAAGAGCGGTCCCATTCCATGTATCGCTTTGTGGGTGATACAAAGCAGCTTGAACGTGGATCTTCTGGCAACCGGTAACCAATGCAGGGCTTTCACGGCAGGTGAGATGTGGTCTCGCGGTTTGATATGAAAGAGTAGTCTGGCAGCCGAGTTCTGAATCCGTTGTAGTCTTTTCATGGTCGTTAAAGGTGATCCGTGGTAGAGGCTATTGGCATAATTGAGCTTGGACAGAACAAGGGAGATGGTAGCTTGGACCTTGTGTGGAAATCCCAAATGTGGGAAGATTCGTCGCAGAGTTTTTATAGTGACAAAGCTCGATCTTGCTAGTTTGTCTACTTGGGCATTCATCGATAGCTTGGAGTCCATGGTCATTCCAAGGTTTCTTACTTCCTTCGATACTTTAGGTGGTGATCCCAGTTCGTCAGGCCAGGCGGCAAGTGGGTCATAATGTTTCCAATCGCCACACGTGAGTATTTCCGTTTTGGAAGCATTCAATTTGAGATGGCTCCAAGTCATCCACTGATCCACAGCTCTGAGACAACTGAAGATTGGGGAGATTCCAATGTCTTTGGGGCATTCCAGTTGAAGGAGTATTTGTGTGTCATCTGCATAGTTATAGCACGTGAAGTGAAATTGATTGATCAGTACCAGTAATGACTTCATGTAGATGTTGAAAAGCATGAGCGAGATGATAGAGCCTTGAGGAACCCCTGCTTTTGTGGAGTATGGTTTGGACGAGAAAGGTGGGGTATGGATGACATTAGTTCTGTTTCGAAGGTAGGACACGATCCAGTCTAGAGCAGTCCCCTCTATGCCGGCTTCATAGAGTCTTTGTTTCAGAGTGTCATGGTCAACCGTGTCAAAGGCAGCCAAGAGGTCCAAGAGGAGTAGCGCAGCAACCCCGTTGCGGTCAACTGTGTACTTCTGGTCATCCCAGATGGCAAGGAGGGCAGATTCTGTGCCTCTTCCCGGATGGAATCCTGTTTGGAAGTATGGCATTCTCTACAATGAATTGTGACATCTGGGCGAACGCTGCTCTTTCTATCAGCTTGCCCAGGAAATGTCAATTTGTAATGGGTCTGTAGTTGTCAGGGTTCAGCGGGTCCAAGTTTGTTTTCTTCAGTAAAGGGCGTATGTATGACTTTTTGAGTTCTTCTGGAAATATTCCGGTAGTTAAGGAATTGTTGATGATTCTTCTTACTGGAGTGGCAGCAGAGGTTGTTAAAAGAATTGTCTTGAAAGTTTGCAGTGGACATGGGTCAGAAGGGCTGCCGGCAGGCCTGCTTGCTTTGACCAGGTCCATAAATTCATTGTGTGAGATGCGTTGGAAGGAACGGAGTATTCTTGGATTGTTGTTTTGTAAAAGGGTTAGTGCTGGTGCTTTGTCTCTGTTTTAAGTATGAGTCCAACGTGTCTGCTTTGTCCATGGAATGATTTGCCAGTTTGACTGTGAAATCTTGAGTAACGGGATGAGTTCCTTCCAGGCAATTTGGTTTACGAAATTAATTGAGTATTTTATAGAATTATTTATTTGCACATTTAGCATTTTGAATTCTGTCTGAATAGTACCTTTTCTTAGCTTTTTTGATAGCTGACTTGTATGATCTGTTAATTTTCTGTAGGTGAAGTTTGTCTTGTTTGGTGTTTGTTTTGAGCCAGGCACGTTGCGGTTTTCAACAAATTATATCAGAATCATAACAGTAGATGCACCTCATGTGGTTTTATGGTCACTCCAACGATTTCTCCCCTTACACTTTTTCTACCCTGGCTATCATAGCTGAAGATTCTCCTCCTGGAATACCTCCTTTGAAGGATCTTTTGATTAATGCTCGTTCCCTATTTAAAAACAAAGTCGCTGCTGCAGAATTCATTATATCTTATTACCCAGATTGGGTCTTTATTACTGAAACTTGGGCTAAGGAATCCTCTGGCCCTGACCTGGTGGACACTATCCCACCTGGTTTTGGATTCCTTAAGCAGGGCAGGTTGGGAAGAGCAGAAGGTGGGATAGCTATTGTCTTTAAAACCTCCTATATCTGTCTTATTAAGCAATTGTCCTGCTCTACTTTTTGTGAATCCATACTTTTCTCCATTAAGATCAATTCCATCTAATCATTTACTGGGATTCTGGTGTACAGGCCCCCTGCAGCTAGGTCTTCCTTTCCATCTGAGTTTTTACATCTGGTGGAGACTTATTTGGGTAAGCATAGCATTACCCTTATGGGGGATTTTAATTTCCACCTGGAGGATGAGAAGTGTAAAGACTACCGGAAACTTAGGTAGGGGATGTCAAGTTGTGGCCTTTTGCAATTGGTCAATGACCCTACCCATAAGGTGGGCCACGCATTAGATGGTATTTTTTACAACGACACTCGTCTTAAGGTTCTGTTGGTGTTGCCAATAACCTGGTCTGACCATTATGCTGTCCCTTTTCTGTTGGATGGATATCACTTCCAAGCAAATTCCAACTGTCATAGTACTAAAACCTTTAAAAGGAATTGGAAGGGGCTGTTGGAAGATCTCTTTCTCAAGCTCTGAATGAGTGTAGCTGGGTAAGCCATGATGACGCAAATCTAGCGGCTGCTGAATTTGAGTCATGGCTTACATCATCTGCTGATACTGTTGCTCCCATTAAGGAGATTTACATACGAAGAAAGCTACCTACCTCCCCATGATTTTCTTAGAAGCTTAGAGTTTTAAGACAGGCCTGTAGGCACCAAGAAAGGGTTTGGCGTAAAAGCTATGACCTACAGGAGAAACATCTTTGCAGGACTCTTATTAAAGATTACAAAGCAGCAATCAAAGAAGAGAAATCACTCTTCTGAACTAAATAAATGGAGTCTGCCAAAGCCTCTAGAGAGCTCTTTAATCTGATCAATTTGCTCTCAATCTCCCCTGCCTCTGCCAGCATAGAGGGTACTCAGAAATTTTGTAATAGGCTGGCGAGCTTTTTTCAGACCAAAATTTTAAATATCTACAGAGAATTGGATTTACTTAACGTGTGCGAGAGAATTCACAGGGGGTTGATACCTCTTTAGAGTTGAAGAATCAGTTGTTAACCAGATGGGGGTACTTTTGAGTTTCTCTTGCCTGTCTCCATAGCAAGTTGAGGCTTATCTGCTCGGTCTGAAGGCCTCTCCCTTTGAACCATGCCCTCCTAAAGTCCTGCAGTTAGTTGTCAAGACGATTGCTCCTCAGTTGGCAACTACTATCAATAAATCTATCAGCTCTGGTATGTACCCTGAATTGTGGAAAAGAGCAGTCGTTAAGCTTCTCCTTAAAAAACCTAACCTGTATCCTACCGATCTAAAGAACTACAGATCCATCTCTCTTCTTCCTGCGCCATCTAAACTCTTGGAGAAGCACCTCAATTCTCAATTGGTGGCTTATCTGGAGGAGTATGAACTGCTAGATTACTTTCAATTTGGTTTCAGAACCAATCATGGGACAGACATTGCTCTGATATCAGCTACCAATAATATCTGCTTGTTTTTTGATTCAGGGCAGGCTGCTGCTTTGATCCTATTGGATCTCTACCCAACCTTTGATACGATTTCTCCTGCTTTGTTGGAAGACCGGCTGTGGAACCTGGAGGTTTCCGGGTCAGCACTAGATGTGTCAGCCTCTTTTTTGAAGGATAGGTCCTAGACGGTTGTTGTGAACCAATTCAGTTCTGATCCCGTCATTATGTCATGCGGGGTACCTCAGGGCTCTTCCCTGAGCCTGAACTTTGTTTAATCTTTACGTATCCCCGCTGGCTAAGTTGATATGGTCTTTTGGATTGCAGGCTCTATCCTACCAGATGATATGGAAATTATCGTGTCCATCACCAAGGACATCGAGGCTGTGGCTGCCAACTTTAAGAATTGCATGCAAGCAGTAGCGACTTGGATGGGTACCACTGACCTCAGATTGAATGGGGACAAGTCTGAGGTCTTGATTTTTGGCAACCAGCCCTCCATCTGGAATAATTCCTGGTGGCCAGAAAGACTGGGGATTTTGCATACCCTAGCAGACTCTGCCAAAAATCTTGTTGTACTAGTGGATGCCAAGTTATCATTTGACCTCCAGGTTAACCACACGGTATCCACTTGTTTCTGGACTATCAGGACCTTGAGGAAGGTGTTCCCTTTTTTCTCTCTGGAAGCTCACAAGCAGGTAGTTCTGGCCTTGATTTCTTCTAGGCTAGACTACTGCAATGCACTTTATTTGGGGATCAATAAATCACTAACTGCTAAACTTCAGTTAATTCAAAATTAGGCCACAAGACTGATACTTGAAATTCCCAAAAACCAATGAGTCTCAATGGGGATCTCCAAATTGCACTAGCTACCTGTTAACAAGTGCATTCCCTTTAAGGCCTTTAGCATTGTTCACAGGGCGGTGCCCAAATATTGGTCCCAGAGGAATGACGTAGGGCCCGATTCATAGAACTAACTTAAGACAAAATCCTAAACTTACTACCATTTACTCATTTTGGTATTCACAGAAGGCACTTACTCATTTTGGTATTCACAGAAGGGACTTACTCATTGATGAGTAAGTGCCTTCTATGAATACCAAAATGAGTAAGTGCACTTACTCATTTTGGTTTTCACAGAAGGCACTTACTCATCAATGAGTAAGTGCCTTCTGTGAATACCAAAGTGAGTAAGTTCCTTCTGTGAATACCAAAATGAGTAAGTGCCTTCTGTGAATACCAAAATGGTAGTAAGTTTAGGATTTTGTCTTAAGTTAGTTCTGTGAATCGGGCCCTAAGATGTTCCAGAGATATACTCCTGCCAGACATCTTCAATTGGCTAGCTACAATCTTGTAGTTGTGCCTAAATTTAGGAAGTCCAGGTGGGGTGGTAGGTATTTTTCGATGGCCACAGCAAAACTCTGGAATTCGCTCCCATGAGACATCAGTGTTCTGCAGGAACATAACAGTTTTTGGAAAGCATTGAAGACTTGGGGCCAGATGTACGACCCTTTTTTGCATCCGCAAAACACTCGCAGTTTACCACCTACTTCAAGTAGGTCACCAGTCTCCACCCCCCAATACTCTGTGGATCAAAATAGCCCCGGGTGTTTTACACTGAAGCCCTGTATTTCTAGGGCTTCCCATCAATCAGGCAGTGGAGACTGGAGAGCATGATTAACCCATACCCCACCCTTTCCCAGCTCATCACAGGGTAGGGTGGGCCTCACCCTGTGATGTGTTAGGAAAGGGTTAAGTTAAGGCTGCAGGCAGCCGGGAAGCTAAAGAATCGAGTCTGCGCAGTTTGTCTTCTTGATTTTTGAAGACACACTTCGCAGACTCAAAGAGTCTGCTTCTCGCGCTGCACTTATTTCAGGATGGCATTTCACTCGAAATGACTTGCCTCGTTTGAAGCTTCGCTCCAGTGAGTCGACCAGCAACTAAATAGAAAAAAAAAACTTTGAAGCTGCCAGTTGGGGGAAATGAGTAAGTGACTCGCTCGGGCCTGGCCTATTTAATGAAGGTAAAGCAAGAAATTTGAGCAACGTTCCCGGCCTCATGAAAATGTATAATTGTATTGTATTTGGCTGTTGGGCACATGGTTTTCTGTTGTGATGGTTTTTGGTCATTATACTGTGACCACGTGACCGGCCGGAGACCTCAGCCTGCAGTCGCTTCCTGCTTGTCTGATTAATGTTTCGCTCTTTGTAAATGTCTTTATTACAGACATTTACAAAGAGCGAAAAATTCCCACGTAAATAGAGAGACTTCCCCATAAGCCAGCGTGTGTCTGCTCTGATAGGACGGTAGGCCTGGGGCAGAGTCAGTCACACATCAGTTTCGGAGGTAAAGACATGAACATGCTAGGCACAGCCTGGCGTGTGAATTAGTGTTCTCTTCATGAGGTGAATGTGACATGACTGTTGTCACATTCCCTGCCCCTTGCTAGAATTGAGTTTGTGACTGACTCCTCCCACACCCTTCTGGATTTGTGACTCACTCTTCAATGGGAGCATGATACATGACTGACTTTTCCCTCGGTGTACTGGATGATAAGGGGTGGGGGTGGGGGGGGGGATGACTTACTCTTCCCCACTGGCTGATATGTGACCAACTCTGCCAAGGGTTTAGGAGACACTACATTTCGAGGGGGGTGGTTAGAAGCACATGGGCAAGCTTGGAGAGAGAAGAGAGAGCCAGGGGCCAAGCTTGGTTTTGAGAGTCAAAACACAAACTGAGGCATCCGAAAATGTAACTCAGACGACAAATGTCTTTAAAAAAAACACGAGAAAGACTTTGGGGATGAAAATAAAATATATATTCAGCATTTCTCAGTGTCTCAAATAAGCACAAATCAGATTTTATCACTGAATTTAGTGATATTTATTTAAAGAAATAAAAAATAAATAACATTCAAGAATACTCCCATTGCCCAGGGACATCTTAAGGATTTTGGGGGCTCTGGGCCAAACGTATTTTAGGGGCCCCTTTTCGGAACAGCTTTGAATTTATGATCCAGTTTCAGCTGTTTCATGCACTCTACGGCCAGGTCACTGACAGTGCACAGTCACACTGGTGCAAATTCTAAATATGTTTACATCTAATATTTAGGGATAGTGACGTGTGTTTTCAGTATTGTAATAAACCAGCAGCTGGCTAATATTACTGCAAATAATCTTTGTGACATAGGAATATGTGAGGTCCAGCTTTGATCTAAAAGAAACCTTTTTTTATGGCTGTTGCATGAAAAATAAACACAACATTTCTCTACAAAATGTCTGTAACAGACTTTCACACATCACTCACATTAAAAATAAATGAAAGGAAAACAGCATTTGAAACAATCTCTTTAAGAATTATTCAAAGTAATCAGGGCAAGACTCTATAGAACAGAACAGAGCTGACTTTATCAGGGGCACCCCTGAAAGGCTGGGGCCCTGGGCCAGAGCCCACTTTGTCCATGCTTTAAAATGTCTCCACCATTGCCTGACAAAGTTGCCGAGAGTTACCCAATGTGTGGAGAGTTACCCAATGTGTCCATTTGTTGTGTTCTCTGTACAGCCCAAGTAATTATGAAATGTGACCCAAGATTATTTTATATCAGCCATACTCAAGCCAGGTTTGTGGAGCACAGATCCTATCCTGATCCACATGAATGGCCTCTCAACCTGGTACATGTCTGGTATTGTATCCATGGTGCAGTCCTGCCTGCCTGCTTGTATACGTCCTCTAAAGTTGTTGGATGGCTCTTAGTTAACTGGTAACCAGAGTTAGTTCTGTTCCCTCTCCCTGCATGTCTACCGTGCTGCTCCTCAGAGCACCCCTCCCACTTAAATGCTTGTAAAGCCAAGTGCAATGTTTGACATTGAATTATCATAATTTGAAGGGCAGTTAGTTGCATGTAACTGAACATTAACTGTTCCCAGAAGGCAAGGTGTAACCTGCCCAAAGAGAACACTTGAACAAAGGCTGGGGCATGGAAATGTCCTTTTGGTTTTTGCAGGCTGTGCAACAATGGATAATTCCTGCTTTTGGGTGACTACAAAGGCTGCTGCAGGCAGAAGACATTCAGTGTGCATAACTGTCTTTCTCTTATTTGCGTTTTTCTCATGATGAAATGCGCTACATCGGATATCAAACTTCCAAACAATTTTATTTGAGCCCAGGTTGTTTATCATTTCACTGCAGGGATTTAGACTTAATTCCAAATGCTTACACAGACACTAGAGAAACCTCCCATCTACTCATCGTCCTTATCCGGAACACAGTGATCGGCCGTGAGGAGTTCGGAGCATACACGCCTCGAAGATCGGTCATTGAATTCTGTGGCTATCCCGCACAGATTGGCCTCACGGCGCCCTCTACTTCACTAAAACCTATACTCCGGTTTTACTTATTCTTCGAGTCCTTGACTTCAGGACCTTTCTGGATGAGCCGGAACGTTTTGTTTACCGGCAGCGCGGTTTCATCTTACTTTTAGAGTCCTACACCACAGGACCTCTCTTGACGAGCCGGAGTTTCTGGTCACCGGCAGCGCAAATTTTTCAATAGAATTCATCACTTCTGAACTACATGGAGGCTAGCCGGAATATTACCTTAACCGGCTGCGCGACGCTATGATTGACTTTGTTTCGCAAACCGTACTCAGTGATTAGCCCAGCCGGGTTGGAATTATCACCGGCAGCGCGATTACAAAGACCTTTTGCTCACCATTCAGCCCTGAAGAAGTCGCGGAACTATTTCCACATACGACGAAACATGTGTCGGCTGGTTTCTGTTTTGGCTTAATGAAACCCGAATTAAAGACGAAGCAACATCTTACCTATATGTTTATGTATTTTTGTTCCAAAAACTTGTTAACTTTGTAGTGAATATACATACTGTTGATTTACTTGTAAGTGTGCCTAGGTTTGGATACAATTCAGTAAGTGTGAGGGCCTGTCCCCACACAACATTGAGGGGTTATAGGGCTTATCCCCTCTCCTAGCAGCACCTTCTGACCTTTGAGATACACTTATTTTTACGTCACACAGCAGTGCGCCTATCATCCCTTTTACTAAAAACCCTTCAATAGAGAGGTGCAACACTGGATAATTCCTGCTTTTGGGTGACTACGAAGGCTGCTGCAGGCAGAAGACATTCAGTGTGCATAACTGTCTTTCTCTTATTTGCGTTTTTCTCATGATGAAATGCGCTACATCGGATATCAAACTTCCAAACAATTTTATTTGAGCCCAGATTGTCTATCATTTCACTGCAGGGATTTAGACTTAATTCCTAATGCTTACACAGACACTAGAGAAACCTCCCATCTATTCATCATCCTCAAGGTGTTGTTTTAATTACAGCTACCTCATTACTGCTAATGCTAACGTGCGCAGCCCTAATGTGAAGGGAAACACAGTGATGCAGTCGGCAGGTGAGAAAATATGAGAAAAGTGCATGTTGGATTCATCAAGATTTTAACTACACGACATCTTAGCGAGCCACTGCGCAAGCAAATGCAGCCATTGATCCAGCACTGAATTCCAATGCGCTGGCTTTACAGGTGCTCTGATATTCGGCACTCAGTGCACGTGTAACATGCAAGTGCAACCTCACTAGAAGTACTGCACGACAATTGGGAAATTGTGCAGTCCGCAGAGTGCACGAGAGTCGTATTTAGATAGTTTAGAGTATTTTTTAGGAGGCGTTAAAATAGTGACAAAATGTTTTCACCTACCGAAATGTAAGGGCAGAGTCGGTGCTCCAGTTTTCTTACTCAGTGGGTCAACATTTCAAAGTAGAAATCACTACTTGGATAAGTATGATGTTGTACTTAATTTTTGTGTAGCTATAATTATTTTGTAGTGCTTTGGTGCTATGTATGCCCTGTGTATATCTATATATATATATGTATGTCTATATATGTATATAGTCGTGCATTCATTTATTCACTCTTCCTCCCCTTGTTCAGGGCTTCCACAAATGAATTTGGAACATATTAATCCCTGTCACTCTAAACACTTAAAAAAAAATCGCATTGCCTGTGGCTTTAAGCTCTATGTACATGCTGTTTCAGGGGTATTGTTCAAGGTCCTTTGTTTTTGAATCCTCACACTTGTGTTGGTGCCCCAGCCTGAAGCATGCACCAAAGCATGTAACTGCCGTGCCCAGGTGCTCATATCTGAGAGAGCGAGGACACAGTGCTTATGGCCCTTACTTTCTTTCCCTTTTTGTAGTTTTATATAGCACAAACTCTCCCTCACACAGCTGTTCTTGGTTTCACTCCCTCACACAACTCCCCTTGGCTCTCTCATTCAGAATGTTGTAGTGAATTGCACTTTTTTTTAAAATGGCGTTTCTTGCATGAAAACAGAAAATTAATTTAAGGAAATAGTGTCATCATATTGATGTACAGCACTGCACAGTCAATGAATGTATTTATTGTATAGTTAAAACCATTGCTAGTGTATCACTGTGTTCAAAAGTTAATATGGGCAAATGATAACTTCAGCATATGCAGAGATTGTCCTCTATAGCTCATACAAATTGGCAATTTCTTAAATGATAAATAATTCAATCATATTGCTTTATTAACCTTCCTGCTTCCTCAAATTTGCTTTAAAATGCACCATTTATCCACTCTTTTTCAAAATTTTCTCGGGGGAGAACCCCCAAGCCCCCGAAGGTGTTTGAGCTCGCTCGCTACGCTCGCTCGCCGCATGGCAGTATGCCAATAATTTTACACCCCACCACTTTCAAATGCCACCAGCCGCCACAGCTCCCAAGAACCTCCAACCACGCCCACAGTGTAAAGTTACCAGCTTAGGCCGAACATGAACAAAGGAGGCACAGAAGGATGGGCTACCACCTGCTAGATGGGTACACACTATCACTGTTTCAAGGTTGCCGTGCTGGGTCTCAGCGTCTCCTAATGTGGGAGCAGAACTAAACACACAGATAGGTATGCGAGGGCAGAATGGCCTATTCATTAGTAAGTCGGAAGGCAACCTTGAACAGAAAAGAAAATAATAACTAAATACAGTGTTCTGCTAAGGCAAGCAATACGAATAATGAGACCTAGTTCAGGCACAGTCTAATAGGGATTACGAAATACAAAATGGAGTCACACTCACTAACTGAAGCTTGCACATTGCGGGGATAACTCAGTGGGTTGCATAACGTGAATACGAATGGTGCCTAATTTAGCCGCACACTGCTAACCTAATATAACATGGAACAAGTGTATAGCGAGAATGGTATTTTCAAACCTAACAGACCCTCCTTTTAGCAGTGGAGGCTAAATGCTTTATTGGCGCTATCCGGTAAGGTCTTTACCATTCTAAGCAGGAGAGAATGAAAATGCATAGTCACTCAAATTGTAAAAGAAAATAAAACAGTATAAATGTATCAAAATCACTTTAGTATTCAAAAATACCCTCATCTATCAGCATCATATCCTGTATGTCTTGCATCATCATAGCAGAGTCCTTATTATCACGTCCTGGCAATTTGGGGGTAGGTGTGAGCTTGCTCACGCAATAGGTGCAACATGCTGGAAGGCAATTGACACATAGCACGTGAAGATGACACCTACGATAGCTACTAGGAAAAGAAGTATCTTCCAACCCCAGGATGATATCAGACTCCAGAACCACCCTGTCAAGGACCATGAACCATTGTCCTGATGAATATCAGATGCAAGCCTATGCAGCTTCTGGAGAGCGGAATATACATTAGGGGCGTGGTCTGGGATGTAGACACAACAGCTGCTGCCGATTATGCGACAAGCTCCACCTCTATCTGCAAGGATGACGTCTAAAAACATCCGATTTTGAAGAGCAACGAGCCTGGTAGCCTGGAGCTCAACAGTAATGTTAGTGAGTATGCCCGCTGTAGTATTAATGACCCCTTCCACAACCCTGGTTAGGCGGCGAATGCTAAGACTGTTATACATAGGTCCCCGAAAGGGCACTATACCCTTCATGGCATCCATGAATTGCTGTAAAGTGGTGTCCGTCTGATCAATATCTGCTGTGTCAATAACTCTCCTCACCCGGGACAGGTATATGCTTCTCCGCTGTAGTCTGTGGTCCTTGTGATAATTGGAGGGGGCAATATAAACAGGAGGTAAAAGAAACGAGACATAACACCGGCCAGACCATCCCCTAGGGAGCCATGTATAAGAAAAGCATTGGCCCCACAGACAAAGTATACATTAGGAGGCGTGAGTAAAGGCGGGCTACTAGTAGTGTTTAATCGATATGTATAATTACAGCCGCTCTGTCCCACCAGAATGTTCCCAAAACAGAAACTAGCGGCAGTATCAATCACAGGTACGGGCATGACTGTGTCTCTAGTGATATTTCGTGCATGAAAACAGTGAAAGTATTCAGAGACATTAAATCCCTGAAAACCCAACATTTCATCTTGCAACCATGTAACATTTTTGTGATTGTCGTATACATTCATGCAAGCATTTGGATGTAAGGTACCCTCCTTTCCATCTGTTCCTGGAGTATAACCCTGGTGTACTACTATATATTCCAGAACTGTCTCATAATCAGACTCCGTGATATTCATAACGTCAGCATGATAATGAATATACACCATGGAAAGCAACTGGAACCACGCCTCACAGCTACCTAAGTACGACAGGCGTAAGGACACTAATAGATCATTCTTGGGGAGTAACCCACACACCCAGCAATTCGTTGTATTAGTCGTATTGTGAACCTGATGTAGCATCTCCACAAAAGCATTGTCAACATATGTCTGTCTATGTCTTTCCTCATACGGGGTCAATGTGACAAACAGGTGCTCGAGTGGAACCGGGGAAGTCCCTATCAGAGTGTGGACTGGATGCTGTTCTTCTAAATACCACACCACCCCAAACAGTATGGTCATTACAATGAGAAGGAAAGTCACCACTACTATCTTACTCCTCGTAGACCAGTTAGACCAACCAGGACCATTATGGTCTAGTGGAGGGGCCACTAGGGGCTGTTCCTCCCTCATGACTGCACGGCCAAATGGGTACATAGAAAAGACCTTAGGAATTGGAGCCACAAAACACAACCGACCAGAGGGGCACAAGTCACCCAGCGTCCGTCTAGAGCCTTGCTGGTAGGCTCCTATTGTTCATCAACGACTGTGCTATGCAGCACTCCCTCGATGGGGCTGCGCGATCGCAACCCTTGCTGGAAACAAATCCTTCTTCTTTCAGGATAGGGCACCTTCCCTCCAGGGCAAGTAACCTCAACAATCCTGTCCAGTGTCCAGGGCAGTGCACCTGTTCAGCTCACCCTAATCTATCGCAGGCACCTTAGACACAGTACCCACACCCTGGTCTCGAGTCCTTCCCTAACTGCTAGACTGTCCCTCTGGTGCACTGTCCTTCTTCCGGGGGCGTAAATTATACCTGGTGACTCCAGGCACTGTTTCGTCAACAAAAAGGGGGTGAAACTCAGGATCAGATGGGCACTGAGACTCAGACTCTTGTGGATCAGAAGTGGGAGAAACTGGGGTGGCCCCTATCTGCGAGGGAACCGCCTCGAGCAGGGTAGCATCACTCTCCTCGTCCGTCTGCGCTCACCTCAGCCGGGCATCAGAGAAGGGAACGAAACGGGGCACCCGTTCCCCTTCCTGGTCAGCAATGCCCTCAAGCACCCACTTGTCGTAGGGATGTGGGAGAGGGACCTTCTTGCAATGGGTTGCATGCACCCAGTGCTTCCGGCCGTCGAGCTTCACCTCGGTGTGGGTGGCAAGGAGGACCAACAGTGGCCCTTTCCAACGAGGCTCCAGACAGCTCTTCCTCTGGAAATTCTTCACCAGAACATAATTACCGGGCTGCAACTGATGTCCGGGCCCCTCTGGTACTGGTTGCAGTGTCTCCTGAATCTGTTGATGAAGAGAACGAAGATCTTTAGTCAACTCATACAAGTAGTCCACAAGTAGAGGGTACTCTATCTCGGAAAAGCGCTTGGGCCTTGGGACGCCCCAGATATTGGCAGGGCGGCCAAAGACCACTTCATAAGGTGACAACCCTGCCCTAGAATGTGCGGTCGCCCTGATAGATAACAATGATAAAGGCAACGCATCTGGCCATCGCAATCCTGTACTTGCTTGTATTTTTGCTAACTTCAGTTTGAGAGTACCATTGTACTTGTCAAACAAACCAGCCGACTGGGGCGGTTAGCTGCATGGAACTTCTGCTGGATGTGCAACCCCTTGCACACCAACTGAATCACCTTCGAGTTAAAGTGACTTCCGTTGTCACTCCAGATCACACGTGGCAATCCATAGCGCGGGAAGTACTCCTTTACGAGTGCTTTCGCCGTCGCCATAGCTGTATTCTCTTTAGTGGGGTAAGCCTCAATCCATTTACTGAATGCACAAATCACTACCAGCACATACTTCAAATTGTTAACTCGTTCCATTTTGATGAAATCTATCTGGAGGACCTCGAAAGGGAAGGAAGGCGGTGCAAAGTTACCTGAGGGTGTAGGAGTACCTTTCCCGGGATTATGTGTCATGCAAATCATACAGTGTTTCACTAAATGAGTGGCTACTCTGGAAACATTATCGTTCTGCCACACTGGGTCCAACACCTTGCATATTCCCTTGGCGCTAATGTGGGCTGGGCCATGGGCCATGGTAACGACAGGGAGTACATTGGCGTTAGGCAGCATCCACCGCTGCTTCTCGGACTTATCAGTCCAACACCCATCCTCATCTAGACGCCCTGTACTGTCCTGCCATATTGCCAATTCGTCTAATGTTGCCTCACTCTGGATCTCTTTAACGTTTTCTAACGTGTCTTCAAACATTCCATTGTCTGGGACCCACCTAGCAGGTCCTGCCACAAACATCTTTTTCATCTTTGACCTAGCTGTCTCTTTAGCTGTTTGGTCTGCAAAAGCATTTCCTCTTCCAACATCATCTGTTATTGCCTTATGTGCACTACATTTTATTATCGCTAACTTGTCGGGAAGTGTTAGGGCTGACAAAAGTCTATGTATCAGTGGGCCATTCTGTATTCGCAATCCATGTGAAGTCAAGAACCCTCTCTCCGCCCAGAGGCGCCCAAAATTATGGGCAACCCCAAAGGCGTACTGGCTGTCAGTGTAAATATTGACAGTCAGTCCCTCGCTCAACTCGCAGGCCCGAAGAAGGGCAACTAACTCTGCAGCCTGGGCTGATTGGTACAGGACACAGGATGTCTCAACTATAGTACGCAACATTGTAATTGCATATGCTGCAGTGGTGGTGCCATCTGGTAATTTGAAACAAGAGCCATCGACATATAGTTCCCCTTGGGGGTCAGATAGGGGAACATCAGTCAGGTCTACCCTTCCCTTCGTCTCCTCTCCCGTTCTGTACACACAATCATGTACATCCGTGTCAATGATTACTCACCGAGGGGAGGGGTAGTAACGAGGCTGGGTTCAGAGTGGCACATCTTTTGATGGTAATGTGCGGAGCAAACAAAGTGAGCTCATATCCAGTCAGATGCGCACTAGTAAGGTGATGAGTCTTTGTCTTGTTCAAAAGGGTATCCACAGCATGGGTTGCCATTACTGTGAGGTCAGTGTCAAGAACGAGCCGTGCCGATTGCCTGATAGAAACCACCACCACCACTGCAGCTCTTAGGTAGCTCGGGAGCGCTCTGGCGACGTTATCCAGAATGGCAGAAAAATAAGCGCAGGGTCTTTGCTTACCACCAAAACCCTGTGTTAAAACAGAGAGCGCGCATCCATCCACCTCGTGTACGTAAAGCACAAAAGGCTTCTGGTAATCAGGAGTACCTAACACAGGAGCAGAGCAAAGCGCAACCTTTAATTGCTCAAAAGCTTGCTGGCACGCAGATGTCCAAGGCAGGGGCTCATGCACTTCTTTGGTGGTCAGGTAGAGGAGGGGTTTCGTTAATAGGGCATAGTTGGGGATCCAATGTCAACAATACGAGGTAATACCAATAAATGCACGTACTTCACGCTGGGTCTTGGGAACAGGCATATTAGTGATAGCAGCTATGCGTTCAGGTGTTAGTCTGCGACCCTCCTTCGACAGTAGGTGACCTAAATAGGTGACCTCCTGTCGACAATATTGAAACTTGGAAAGGGACACCTTATGGCCATGGTGTGCCAAATGCAGCAGCAGCTGAACAGTGGCGTCCCTACAGCCATCTTCAGTATCAGAGGCCACAAGGAGGTCGTCAACATACTGCAACAGCGCATTACCAGGAGGAAGTACCAAAGAATCCAATTGAGTTTTTAAAGCTTGACTATAAATACTAGGACTTTCTGTATAGCCTTGAGGAGCACGACAGAATCTAAAGCTCCTGCCGACTAGGGCAAACCCAAACAGATGTCTGCTATCTGTATGGATCGGAATACTAAAGAAAGCATTCTTTAAATCAATCACGGAAAAGAATTTGGCTGACGAGGGAATCATGGTCAATATCGTGGTAATGTCTGGGACTACAGGATATTGAGGCACTACAATTTTATTAACCTCTCTGAGGTCAATTACAAAGTGATAGACGTCGGGATGAGCATCAGAAGAGTCCAAGGGTGCCTTCTTGAGAATCGGGAGGATAGGGCTAATACACACCTTCGCCGTTGTCTCTTCAACCACACCAGACTCAACCAAATCCTGTATTATCCGCAATAAGGCCTTTTCTCCTGCCTGGGAAATCTTATACTGGGGAACACGTGGCAATACAGCATTATCTTTGATCCTAATAGAGACCGGCGGGATCTGGAGTAATCCAACATCCGTATCTCCTGCTGCCCACAAGGTGCGTGGCACATCTTTAAACTCAGCCGGGAGGGGCGCATCTTTTGCAAAGCACTGTGTTGCACGGACCACCTTTGGCCCTATGGTCATGTAAACACCATCTGGGGAACAAAAGATGGTGGCATGTAATCTCTTCAACAAATCTAAACCCATCAGACTCTCTCCACAATTTGTCGTTAACAGAAATGGCGAATCTACTGTAAAGGGACCAATTGTCAGAGCAAGAGGCTTGGAAATGGGGCTAACAACCGGCATGCCTGAAAAACCTACCGAAACATTATTTTGGCCAGACAGAGCTGCCCCCGGGACCAGTGAACGGGAAACAGAGCTATTCATAGCCCCTGTATCAACTAAAAATTTCTTGGCCGCACCTTGCAGATCTGCAGTGACATAGGGTCCGCGCTGATCTACAGGCACTGAAACTGGTCCCTCACCCTGTCCCTGGCTGTCCTAGCTGTGGGACAACCCCATCACTTCGTCCATGTCATAGTCGTCATGATAGTACTGCCGTCCCCTGTTTTCGTCAAAATAGTTCCTTTTGTGCTGATCATACGTTGCATTTTCAGACTGCACCTCCCCTCGGCCTCCTCCTCCTCTACCGCGCCCCCTAAAACCCCTTCCTCTCGGGGCCTCGACTTTCTGCAATAACGGCGGGCACTCATTTCACCAATGCCCCTCCTTTTTACAGTACGCACATTGGTTGTACCCTACGGGCACACCGAGAGTACTGTTCCTGTCCGACCGGGACCCTCGCTGGGCCGGTCCCGAACCTCTACCCCTGCCACTTCCCCTCGTCACTTGCTGCATCAACACCCTCGTCTTCAATTCCTTGGACTTTTTCTCTACCATCTCTTTGTCCTCATTCTCCCTATGCTCGTAGTACTGTGCCATACTCAAAATTACTGACTGGGATGATGTAGTCCAAGTACTTTCCGAAGCCTGCAACCTAGTCGCAATCTCGGGAAGCAAATTAGTGACAAATCTGTTAACGAACAAACGAACACCACCCTCCTGTGATAGATCTTGTCCACTAAAATCCAAGAATACCCCTTCAAACCTAGTAAAGAAATCAGACACATTTTCATCCTTCTTCTGACGACACGCAGTCAACTTGTCCCAGTCCACTCGTCTCGGCGGGATGAGGGAATGCATGTAGGTAATAATACGCCCCGGCAAAGCTAACAGCTCCGCCTTCGGCTTCTCGCCGGGCTTGCGCTCCTTATCCCATGCCCTGATCTCAACCCATGTTCCACCTAGCTCTGTTGCATGATCCTGCGTATGCACCTGCCTCCATATATCTACCAGTACCAACAGACCGAAAACAACTCGATATCAGCTAATGTCATCACTGTGGAGGAGGCCGCCTCCGTCAATTCTTTATAATACTCAGTTGGGTTTTTCCGAGGGTCCAGCAATTGACCCTTTAAGGATAATACCTCACTCCTCTTCCATGGAGTGTAGACCCACTGTTCCTGAAAACGGGCTGCCACTAGTGGGCGAGTAACAATGTCATGGTCATCTCGCAACTCTGGTATTTCGGGGAGGTAAATGGGATGAACTTCCCTCATGGGGCACTTCGTCACTATCGTCGGGACCTTCTTACACAACCTACCCCGATAACCCACTAATGTCGTTACATTACTGAAAACCTCATTAGGGGCCATATCTGTCGTATATACCGTGTCCCGAATGTCATAGATGATCTGCGGTGCAATACCCTTGAAACACTGTTCCCACAATCCTATCAACGTAGCCGACATATGCTTAAGAGCATGTTGCTGTATAAACGGCTCATAATCCTTCATCACGCTCCACACATCTTCCACACTATAAATCGGATTCCGAGCCCACTGTGCAGCTTGGTCAGCCACCATTCTCTTTTCCTCATCACCCACAGCAGAGCGCACCAACACTTTCTCCATGGGGTCACGTGCCGCTGCCCAATTCGCTCCATGCACTCCACGCACAGGCGTCTCGGCAACTTGCAATGCCTGAGGTAACACACTCAAGGGAGCAGACGAAGAAACGGGCACCATCGCGAACAAAGCATGTGTTGTAGGGGTATGAGAAGGCGAAGCCACAGATACAGAGCCAGGAGACAGAGTAGGAGAGCTGACGGCACCCGCCCCTGTAACTTGCGAAGGTGGGGAAGAAACAGGCGGGGCTGGGGCCGAAACAGCAGAGCTGGAGGCAGAAAGACTAGGAATAGCAGAACCAGAGGCCGAATGCTGAGATGTTGGGATCATGGGCTATATCCGTTCAGGGGCATAAGGAGGTGGTGGTCGAGAATCTAGTAACTCCTCAACGAAATCATCACTTTCCTCTCGAGCAACATAACATTTATCACTCTGTAATCGAAACTTCCTATCTGAACACTATGCCTTTCTCAATCTTTTCTCTATCATAGGCCATTGCTTTCTGCGTTATCGTTTGCGTCTGCCCCCTCCTAGCTTGCTTCTCTGCCCTCATTCGTCGCTGCTTGGCTTCCTTCTGCCATACCCTCAGATAATCGAACATCGACTGCCTGCTCCTCTTCGCAAACAATTTGTCCTGCAAGTAATTCAACTTTTGTTCATCAAATGTACCAGTAAGCAGCCACTGTAAGTCAGCATTGTCCCTCGTATATTTATTCCACAATGTGCTAAACATAATAGGGCCAATGCCATGCTTGAAGTATACATCAAAATTTGGGGTACCCTCCTGAGGCGCAGGCTGCCTCTCTTCCAATCGAGCCTCAGTGGAACAACACCGACACCCAAAACACCCTAACTTACAGGCATCTTAATTAAGGCATCTTAATTTAAGACACATGCACTGTCCCTCATGGACAAATACGACATCAACCACAAAACGGTCCAAGACCAAAGCAAACAAAAAGAACACAGTCCGAAAACTGCACTACACAGTCCGCAGACTGCACCAAAACACGACAGTCCAAAGACTGTTCCAATACAAGAAGACAGGCTTCAGCCCCAGACCTTTTCAAGAATATTCCGAATTTCCAGTTGGCCTGGTAGACTATTCACAAACACTCTGTGTCTTTCAAGGGTCCACAAACCCACCAAGATCAAGACAAGACAGTCCGGAGACTGTACCAGACACAACCCGCAGGCTCATGTCGTTCAACCATGGCGCCACATTTTTCAAGAATTCAAATCACTCACCTGGTGCACTCAGGTCGAGCAAGATTATTCTCCACTGCCGACTCTTCAGACCAAACGGTCAAATCCAAGGTTTCACCTTCTCAGGACCCCAGCCGGTGACCCTAGACGAGGAGTCGCCCGATCAGACAGGCAAGGCAGCTGCGAGAACCAGGCTCGATCATATGGGGATCCCCGATCAGCCCATCCGACCGGACACAACCCCGACCCCACAACCCGATTACGGACGAGTCGGGTCACCTTGCGGGGTCCCTGTTCGGGCGCCAACTGAAGGAAGTGACCCGAAAAGGGCCACCCGGGTTACCTGCAACCTCCTACTCGCCTTCTACCAAATGAAGAGTCGGTCAGACAGTAGAGAATACAAACAGTTATTTATTAGCAATACTCTGCAGAGGACTCCAATCTGACCTGCACCCTAAGATGTCTGCCGAGGGACTGACCCCCCAACAGTCTGCAACGCATAACCATTCCTCCCAAGAACCTCCAACCACGCCCACAGTGGAAAGTTACCGGCTTAGGCCGAATATGAACAAAGGAGTCACAGAAGGATGGGCTACCACCTGCTAGATGGGTACACACTATCACTGTTTCAAGGTTGCCGTGCTGGGTCTCAGTGTCTCCTAATGTGGGAGCAGAACTACACACACAGATAGGTATGCGAGGGCAGAATGGCCTATTCATTAGTAAGTCGGAAGGCAACCTTGAACAGAAAAGAAAATAATAACTAAATACAGTGTTCTGCTAAGGCAAGCAATACGAATAATGAGACCTAGTTCAGGCACAGTCTAATAGGGATTATGAAATACAAAATGGAGTCACACTCGCTAACTGAAGCTTGCACATTGCGGGGATAACTCAGTGGGTTGCATATTGTGAATACGAATGGTGCCTAATTTAGTGGCACACTGCTAACCTAATATAACATGGAACGAGTGTATAGCGAGAATGGGATTTTCAAACCTAACAGCGGCTCCTCCGTTATGGCAGGGGAGTGTTGCCCCACTGAAAAAAATAAAATGATAATAAAACTACTTTATTATCATTTTATTTTTCATTACTCCAGCTGAGGTTAGGGCGGGGATGGGGCCATCCTGCGGAGCGTCAAGCTGTAGGAGGAGTGTTTGGGCACTTATAAGTGCCCATGTCTGTTTGGCCGGCCATCTCAAGCCGGCCAAACAGACATGCGCATTCATGTATCTCCAACCCAGCTGTGTTGTACCCACGGGTTGGAGTAAAGTCTCAGGCTCCCAGGGCCTGAGCGAGCATCAAGTCAGCCCGCTCAGGTCAATCACAGCGCATGAGAGCAGCGCTGTCATTGCCCCCTGGGAGCCTGTGCTACATGACCGGCGCCAGAAGAGGAGCACCGAGGCGGCAGCCGCAGGAGCAGTTATTTTTATTTTTTTAAGTATTTTCCCCTCAACCCCGTCTCCTGCCCCCGCGTTGCCCTACCACCCCAAAATTGGAACAGCCGCCACTGTTTTATACAAAGGAATGTTCCTATGGTTTGCATTGACAAAGGCTCACTGTTGATAGCATGGCCCTGTGCTCATTGAGCCATAGGCCTCAGGCTGCACCTCACTGATGAGGCACAAAAAGACCGAAACTCTGCCTGCCATACTGAGGAACAATTAACCTTATTGCTTAATTCAATCTTCCCTAATAAATTAGAGTTGAGATTATCAACTGCCCCCGGGATCAGCAGGGTCTAATTTCCACATAGCCTTGAAATTGAAGAGCAGGAATTATGGCCGAGATGCAGAGCCAAGGCAAGGTGGGCACAGTGGAAAGCCAAGAATGCTTAACTGGTATCGCCAGAGGCATAAGGGCTATGAGGCTATTAGAAAATTCCACCCATTAAGGGTAGAATGTTCTAAATTAAAAAGGGAAAAACAAAAAGACAAACATTGGAATGTTGGAGCGGAAAGCTTGTACCAGCCACTATAAGCCCGGCGTCACTCCATTGTCTTCAATGGAGATCTCAACATTCCAGTGTTCTAATATAGCCTTAGAGCCCTCCGTAGTGGGCTCTACCGGCCACTAAAGGCCCGCTTCAGCCTTTAATGGCTGGTAGAGCCCGATACATAGGGCTCTAAGGCTATTAGAACATTCCACCCCTAGAGGGCAGAATGTTCTAATTTGTAAAAGTTCACAGCAACAGCTGTGAAATGAAAAAACACATTGGAATATTGCTCTCCGGGCTTCTTCCAGCCAGTAGAAGCCCAGAGCACTCCATTGTCTACAATGGAGAAATCAACATTCCAATGTTCTAATAAGGCATTATAAACCCTTGAACAGCAGCCACCTTCCTCTTTTTATTTGGTCTGAGACTCCTAGTCCATCAACAACATGAACCAACACAGTGTCTTCTTAAAAGCCAATATTCCAGTCCTGGACTGTAAAATATTGTCAAAGATTTTCTATTAAACACAAGAAGAAAAACAAAATCATTAAAAGAAATATTTAAACCCATTAAGGTCATGACATATAAACTAAAGAAATGAAAGCTCTCAAAATAAATTAAAACTCTATAAATTTGAACTAGCTTAAACAACTTGTAATGGTATAGCCATTTAAAATAATGAAAATAGAATTTGCAGTAAAATGCCCTCCCAAAATACGGTCGACCAAATATGATAATGCTAGCCACTGTGTCTTTAATGAAATCTAGATTCTACCATCATGCTTATTTGGAGAATACATTTCATATCAATGCCAGAGACTAGCATTATGCATGTTTGAAGCTTCTCAGAGCCACTGTAGACACATGTTCTACTGGTTTTAAATAAAATGTTGGAAATATGCTGTCAGTTGACCAATCAGGTGCTCTCAGGATATCCTCTCAACAATCACCAGACTGAAACACTTTACAGGCCATAATGCCCTGAAATGAATGTGCCTTGAAACTACTCCTGGCCACTCCTGCCTCGCTCTTACCTATCTTGACCCATCTAACAATTGTAGAAGTGATGGGTCTAAATGGTTTCGCACAAGAGCTCAATAATTGCTCACTTCCATCACCCCTAAATTCACTCATTCTGCTCTCATTCTCCTTCTTACATCGCACTACACACAAATCTGGGTGCTCATCTAACCTTGGGTAAAAAAACTGATGATGCTATAGTTTTACTTTTTTGATTAACGTGCAACAAAAGTCCAAACAGGATTATAAAAGCGATTGCTTAGCTCTAATGCCTTCAAGTCTGCTACTCTGCTACTCTCCTAAAGTTGATAAGGCCCGCTGTGTTGCTAATTTACTAGACAATAAATAAAAAATCTATTCTGCAAATTTCTTAAAATTAAGTTAACATCCCACATACATCTGTATCTCGCTCTAGGAGGTCTGCGTAACTTAACCCCTTTCATTACTCTGCAGAACAAGACATCTCCTCCAATAGACTTACCATCAATCAACTTATGACCAGCTGGCACTGCTGCCACTGCTGAATTATAACAATGAATTGTCCTATATGAAAAACTTTTCCCAAACAAAATACTTAAAAATGTGATAATTCAACCAAGATTCCACGGAATGCAAACCCCTCTCCATTCACCAATAGACCCATGATTTCCATGCTTCTGCATATCTCTTTCTTGTCCCATTGAGGGGTTCAAAGGTCTCCTTTAAAAGTCCCTTTAAAAGTCCCTCAAACTGCTTTCCTCCCCTGATATCCTCCAAACAAGACGGCTTAGTGTTGCATTGACTCCCAAGCATAGTCTTCCTTTTCTGGACCTACTAACAAACCCAGAAACAAAGGAATCAGGTAAGGCTCTACCACTGCCAAGTCCATCACTCCAAGACACCAAGGTTAACTCATTAAGAAAGGTGTCACCAGAACCACCTGACATTTCAATCTCCGTACCAACAGAAGCACCCTCTGAGCCTTTGCAAAGGTGGGAAAGCATAAGCTTTTTATCTCTCCAATCTTCTTGAAAAGCATCCACTGCTTCCTTCTGCTGATCAAGTCTTCAACTGAAATATCTCTCCAGCTGAAACATCAGATGGGATACAAACAAGTCTCTTCTAAGGGACCCCAACAAAACTGCATCTTAAAAATTTCCAGACTGAGACTCCAACTGCTATAGTCCCTAAAATATCTTGAATTCCAAATCCCTACAAAATTGTCTGGCCAATACGTCACTCTCAAGCCAATTTTGTGTTTTAGACAAAAATGGCATAGTTCTGTGGCTAACTCTGAAAGAGCACAAGACTTGCTCCCCACTAACCTGTTTACATACCTCATTACCGATACGTTGTTCAACTTCAATAGAATATTGAGGCAGCCCAACTTCAACAGAACAACACGGCAACCAAAGGTCTTTTCAAAATGCATCTCCAAACAATTGATGTGCAAAATTTTCTTGTCCAGATTCAATTTTTCCACCTTTTTCCTGGTCACCCAACCTGGCTCCCCAGCCATATAAACTTGCATCTGTCCCCAACACAAAATCAATCATCATCCCAAAAATCACTTGGCCGTTCCAGGTCTCTAAGTTCTGAATACAACAAGTTAACTCCCTCCTTGCTTCCTCTGAGAGACCTATCTGGTCTCCATACCACAAACATTTCTTCAAACATGTTGCCTTTAATCGTTGTAGTACCCTGTAATGAAGACCACTCTGAAAATAGCACCTTAAATGAAGAAGAAAAAAGGCTAATCACTCACCTCAACAGAACTCCTTTGTTTAAAATACCTCTTCCCTATGCCTTTATAATTTTCACCTTTCTCATTGGTAACGTAGCAAGCACTTCAAGGTATCCACCTGAAATCCCAGCAATTCTGTCTTCTTCCTCGGCACCAACATTGACTTCTCTCTGTTTATTAAGAACCCTAAACTCTCTAAAAAACTCACCGTTGTCAACATTTAGCCTTCCAATTGTCTACAACTGACATAAACTTGAAAACCGAGGATATAATTATACAAACATCTTTCTGAGAAATGCTGCATTCGATCTCACACCTTTGAAAAGCACCACAGGACAGAGGGTAATTCAAACAGGAGACACACAAACTTTTAAAGAGCTCCTGACCGCTTGCATTGTGGAAATCTCCGACTCTCCACTGAAATAGGGCTTGTAAGCATTTTGAGATCTGGTTTTGTCAACCAAACTCCTTCCTGTAGCATATCGCTCAAAAGGTGACTACCCCCATCTTGAAATGAAAATACTGCACAAACGTAATAAGATCTTGCAAATGTATTACTACCGCCTATCTTTGTCTTTCTTTTTTTTATTAAAACATATTGTACTTAACAAGGATTGACACTTTCTCACTAGCCCCTTTCATTAACACATCCTGAACCTCCACATCTGCGAAAAGTCTCTTGTAGGAAGCTGGCTCTGTATATACTAAACCGAAAAGAGGTAAAGTCTGGACAGAGTCCAGTGAGTCCCCAAAGGTATGACAGAGGTAGATAATACCTTACTCGCAATTCAGTGGTAGCTGGGCTGAGCAGTTAGGCTTATCAGAGGGCTGTGTTAATCATTTATTGTACACACTTAGGCAAGAAATAATGTCACACACTCAAAGACTGAATCCAGACCAATGGGTTGTACAAAAAGTTCTTACTTTGATATTTTATTCAAGAACCAAGACTCACTCAGTGCAGGCAAGTTTTAAATTGTTTTAAAAGTAGCGATGCTGTTCAAGAATGCAGTAATGATTTGTAATGCAGTTATATACTTTACAGTATTAAGAATGTTTTCCGTAAATGTCAATCAAGTAGAGTGGTATGCTTTTGTTGTGATAAGATTAGACAGTTCAATGCAATGAACAGAACTACAATGCAATCCTATGGAGGAAAACAATGTTAAACAGTTTGCAGGTAAGTACTCTACTTACTTCCCCAGGCTTCAGGTGTTTAGGACAAGACAAGGCAAGGTTCAAGACCAGGTGGGTACTGCACCACCAGTAGCACGGGGGCAGCTGGGTGCAGCGGTCACTGGGCTCAATGTTATCCACTGGAGCCGAGTGGGGTACTTCGAAGAGGCATTTACAGGTAGGTACCCGCGGTCTTAGGGCAAATGCCCCGAGGGTTGGGGTGAGCACAGGGGGGTGGCCACAAAGCAGCACCAAAGCTACACCACCAGCAGCACAGGTGTGGCCGGGAGTAGTGTGCAAATCAGCGTTGGGCGTCCAATGCTTTCCAATGGAGGTCATCGGTTTCGGAAAGAGGCTGCAGGCTTGGTCCAGGAGGCTGGACGAAGGTGACCAAAGGCTGGGCAGGTAAGTTGGATAGCTGGGGGGCACCTGGGTACCATCAGCTGGGCTGCCCAAAATCGGGGGGTGTAGGATGCAGGGGTGCCTTTTGATGTCGGGTGTTCTCAGCTGGTTCCAGTCAGTCGCGGTCAGGCGGGACCCTTAGAACAGAGGCTGCAGGTGTCAAGGGAGGGGTGGTCCTGGAGAGGTCAGCCACCAATGCAGATGAGGTCGGGATCGCCAGGGAGATTTCACAGGATAGGTGAGTCACTCAAATTAGGGCCGTGGGAGTTGGGTGCAGAGGTCGAGGATCTGCCTGGATCCGGAGTCCTTGAAGTTGGAGTGTCTTTGTTGGACAATCCGTGCCCTCAGGAGAAAATAGTCTTTATTGAAGTCAGCTCAGGTCCCTGGAGAGGTGTTGGCTGCAGGACACGCTGGTTTCTTAGAGCAGGGTTGCTGGAGGAGGAGACAGGGCGGTAGCACTGGGGCCAAGTCAGTTGTCGTTTTCTTCTACACTGCTGCACGGCTCTTCGGTCCTTCTTCATAAGTCATCATAATCTAAGGAACAAGGTTCAGGGGAGCCCTTAAATACTAACTTTAAGGTCGTTACTGCGGTCGGGGGCAGTAGTCAATGGCAACTGTCCCCTAGGGTGACTACACCCTTCTAGGTGCCCCCTTCCTTTGAGGAGAGGGGCACAGCCCTGTTCCTATTGGCTTAATTCTCCAATTCCAGATGGAGAATGTTTCAGAGAGGGGTTCACCTCAGCTACTGGCCAGCTTAGGGGTGGGCCAGGCCAAGGGGCATACTCCTCCTCTGCCTACTAATTTCCTTGCCTGTCCTGCCGCCAAAAGTGGTGTCTGGACAGGGGAGGGGGCGGGCATCTCCACTAGTTGGAGCTGCCCAATCAGCACATCACAAGGTGGAAGCATTTGAGGCTCACCGCAAAGTGTTGCTGTTCCTGCCAGGGGGAGGTGTGAAGTACCTCCATCCAGAGCAGGCTTTGTTTCTGACCTCCGAGAGCACAAAGGCTCTCACCCCATGAGGTCAGAAACCTGTCTGGTGGTGACTGACTGGTGGGGACCAGTCAGCCAATACACTAAAAGTTGGTCGCTTTTCAGGGGGCCTCTCTAAGATGCCCTCTGAGTGCATTTTATAATAAATCTAACACTGGCATCAGTGTGGGTTTATTATGCTGAGACGTTTGATACCAAACCTCTCAGTCTTCAGTAAAGCCATCAAGGAGCTATGGGGTTTGTGTTGACAAACTCCCAGCCCATGTATTCAAAATGGCTTCACTGCACTTACAATGTCTGTGAATGGCACAACACTGTAGGGGCATACTGCTCATGCAGCCTTGCCCCCACCTGTGGTATGATGCGCCCTGCCTTAGGGCTGTGAGGTCTGCTAGAGGGGTGACTTATCCATGCCACAGGCAATGGGATGTAGGCATGGTACCCAAGAAGGTGTGCCATGTCGACTCTTTTAGTTTAGCCACATCACAACACATAGCCTGTAATCGCAGTGTGTATGTGTTAGGTGAGGGGTCCTTTAGGGAGGCACAATACATGCTGCATCCCTAAGGGATCCTCTCTGGTCTCAAGGCCCTTGCTACCACTGGTACCTTTTGCAAGGGACTTATATGTGGGTCAGAGGTGTGACAATTGTGGAAACAATGGTACAGTTTAGGGAAAGAACACAGGCCCTGGGAACCTGATTGGCAGGCACCCAGTGCACACTCAGTCAAAGTGCATCAGAAATCTGGCAAAAAGTGGGGGGTTACTGCAATAGAAACACACTTTCCAACATCTCTGTTCTTCAGAAAATACAATTTTCCTTTGTTCCAAATCCAGACAAGGTATTTCCCTGAACTCCATTTTATAATCATCTACTGCTGGAAGGACCCATTGGTCTCGTTAACCTTTTCCATTTTTCCTTGAAATATCTAAATCACCCCTCTACCTTTAGGAGGGATGAAGCAATATGAGTTTTCATACTAACTTGTCCGTTGGTGAATTGCTGTGCTGTCCCCCTAGGCATTTTTGCCCTGCCTGATCTTCCCCTCTATGGGTAAAATAAACCTGATTGGAAACCCCTGACCAATTCTCTTTTTTTGCTATTTGATATTGGAACTTGAATGGAACATGGTCAGAGAAACTTCCCCTTACTACAGAACTTGAAAAAAACACCTGTTCCGAACAATCTTTGTAAAAAATATTAAGCTTTACCCAAAACCTAAATGTAGGTACGTATTTTCCCACACCTATCTGAAACGAAAACCTTTATGATCCTCATTTGGCTCCTTCTTAGCAAAATCACACAGTTTAGGGCTTATCCTCATCAAAATCGCCTTACATCTTATAATGAACAACGCTGCATTAATGGTTCCTAAAAAACACGCTGCACTCTGGCCTAAAAAAATTAGCATAAACACTCACCCCTTTAGAGTTTGCCTCCTCAGTGATATTTAGTATGTCGGTTAGTGGATCAATCACATCCAGCAGCTTGCCCTGGCATTGTTTCAGTGCTTTCTCTAATCCTTTTCTGGGATCCCGTCCCATCCTAAACAGAAAACTTATTATATCTACGTGAGGAAAGGCCTCTTTTTAATGATCACCCCCAAAATTTTGGACCAATGCTGTTGCTTTTTCGATCTGAGAGTGCACTGAGGTCTGCTAACCAGACCTTAGTGCCAGTGTTTTAACCATTTACAAAATGTATGTTGAATTGGCTACCCCTAACTGTCATAAGTTAACTTACTTATAAGTCCGTAGTATGTGGTACCAAGGGTACCCAGGGCATGTGAGTTAAAGGGTCTACTCAGGGCTGCAGCACTGATTTTGCCACCCTGAGTGTGATAAAATACAACATGGCACCCAGCCTGCCACTGCAGCCTCGAAGAGCAGTTATAAACTGTTAGTTCGGCTTTGTCATTTAAACAAATGGCAAAGCCCACACTTCCTGTAACAATATATAAATAAGTCTAGGAAGGCCTATAAAGCCCCAAGGCAGGGAGCTGTATATTATTAAGTAGGCATGTACTTTAACATGTCCTAACAGTAAAACCTCCAAAGTGTCGTTTTAACTGTCGAAATATTTGTAGCCCCATTGGCAAGTACAGAGTTGCAGGCTGACCTCTCAGCCCTGCTAACGTTTAAGTGGGACTACTAAAGTTGGCACTTCAAGGTATAAAATTAATCATGACATTAAACTCGACTTAATGCCCAAGTCAAATTTAATGTCACTTTTATGGAAAAGCAACTTTTAGAAAGTTGCCACTCGGTTGCCCAGTGTATCCCATGGCCATTTGTTGATACTGGCCACCAGACCTTCTGCCCTCCTGGGGAGTACTGTGAATGACTCCCAAGCACAGGAACAATAGCGGACTGCCACAGAGGGGGGTGTTACCTCCCCATTGCAGGAAGCCACACAGGATGTTGGTCTAAAAGGTGAGCTTCAAAGGAGAAGCCGCTTTTGATGGGCAAATGGCAACCAAACTCGGGAAGGGCTGCTCCTTTGTTCAGGTAGACAGGCTGGCGGCGGGAACAGAGAGGGGAAACCAGTTGCCAAACTGTTTTTCCGTGAGTGCATAGCCCTCAGGTAGCCACACCTCTAGGGTGGACTACCAAGCTCCCTACACCGAAAGAAGGGTTCAGACATTTTGGGAGTGAGCAGAATAGTGTACTCTGGGATAGCTAGATGCCACACATAGCCAGAAGTCATCATAAGGCAGGAGGGATCCTGGTAGCCCATTAGCTAGTGATCGTTCCCCCAGGTCACTTTCTGGGCATAAATATGGCACCCCTAACACCCAGAGTCTCAGATCACATCTGTACTGGAGAGAGGACCGAAGAAGGACTGCCCTGCTGACCCCAGGCCCTGGCAAAAGAGGATTTACCAACCACTGGACTACACCTGCTGTTACGTGGGTTAACAAAGCGAGGACTGTGTCTTTGGTGCCTGGCTCATAGTAAATATGCTCCTGATCCCCAGGCAGAAATAGTGAACTCCAAGACTGAGTTGACCGACTCCCTGTTGCAGCACCAGGGCCATAAAAACTGAGGTAGCCCGTTCTGGCTTGTCAGTAGACACTTTTTATCAAATTGCAGCCAAGAAAACAACTCCTTTTTTTTTTTTATTAAATCTTTTTATTAATTATCAACAAAGTCGACAGTACCAGACATTGTAAAATACAGATAAATATGCTTCGAATCTTCGAGCAATCACGGGTACAACCATACAGAATACATCGCGTTGCAATAGGGGTTAAGGCGTAAGTTGGTCATCGGAATCAGGGTCCAGGGGGGGAGCACAAATACCCCCTCGATAGTTGTTCCATTTGCCCCAGATGGAGGACCACCTCCTGGGGCACCCACGGGAGATATATACAGTCTTTTCCCTGAACATGCACCAGTCCATGTCGTTTTTCCATGAGCTCACCCCGGGTGGTTCCCTCGCACCCCACGACTGTGCTATGTTCCGCTTGGGTATCATCTGGCCCAATGTGACCCACAATTTATCTCTGCTGTTGAGGTCTGTGGGCTCCCAGATATTCAAGAGGCACCTCTTTGCTTCCGGTAGTGTGACCACCCCTGTAACCTGACTCATACATTCAAGCACTCTTGACCAGTAGGACTGAACGAGGGGACATTCCCAAATTATATGCATGAAGGAGCCGATCTGTCCACATTCACACCTACAATCAACCCCATCCATCCTACCCATTTTAACCAGTGTTGGACCAGTGATATATATCCTATGGAGGATCTTTAACTGCACTAGACGTAATCTAGAAGAGATGGCAATCTCCTTAGGGGAGGCCAGGGCCTCCTGCCATTCCTCATCGTCTATCTCAAGCCCATCGCCTTCCCTGCGCTGTCTCAGGAGTGTCAGGGGGTCAGGTGTGTTGTTGACCAACTTCTTGTACGTCAAAGATATGGCCCTATCTGGTAAGTAGCCATCCAATAGTCTGTCCTCTAGCGGCGATGCGTCCGGCAGGGAGGCGTCAACAGTTATGTTTGACTGTAATGCATGCCTGACTTGTAAATAACGGAAATGCTCTGAGTCCGCGAGGTCGTGACTTTGCTGCAAGTCTGCAAACGGTACCACTCACCCTCCCTTCCACAGGTCACCAATAGTTGAGAGCCCAATTAGATCCCACTTGTCGAATCCCTTGGTAGTGCCGAGTGTGCCCAACTTTTCCGATTCCCATAGGGGGGTTGCCAGAGAGAGTTTACCTTCCCACCCCAGACTTTTGCTCGCCGTGTGCCACACAGCCACCGAGTGTTTGGTCGGGCCCGTAAGATGATATCGGCTGGGTCTGGAATATAGTGCTCTATGGTATGTGCCCCCAGGAAGTAACCATTTATCCATCCTGTAAGCAGGGTCATCCTCAGGTTTGTATACGCAATGATTTATAGCTGCCAGATGTGTGGCCCAGTAATACCTCCTTATGTCAGGTAAACCAATACCCCCATCGTACCAACCCAGGACCAGCTTTTGGAGTGCTATCCGAGACCTACCCTCCCACAGCAAATTTCTCTGCAGGGCTTCTATCTCTTTAAAATAACTGGTCGGGACAAGATCAAGGGAATTCTGCAGGGCGTATAAAAAGCGAGGTAATGACATCATTTTGAACAATGCCGCCCTCCCCAGGAGCAAGAGCGGGAGTTGCCTCCACACCTCAACATCACGTTTAAGCCTCATCAAAGGGGGGAGCAGGTTACGCTCATAGCGAAGCCTAGGGTTGGCTGCGATAAATATGCCCAGGTATCGAAATCCCTCGCTTGCCACTTGTATCGGGCAGTCGCGGGGCAGGGGTGGGGGATCTCCGCTGAGGACGTATAGTAGAGACTTGCTCCAGTTTATTCTGTAACCCGAGTACCTCCCAAAGACAGTGAAAATATCAAGGACTACTCGTATGGAGTACCTGGGGGAGGCCAAAAAGAGAAGGATGTCGTCCGCATAAAGGGAAATGCGATCTTCCCATCCCTCCGTCCACTTGAGCCCACGAATTGAGGGACTCCAACGGATCCATGCCGCCAGAGGCTCCAAGGATAGGGCAAAAAGGAGAGGCAAGAGAGGACACCCTTGGCGGGTCCCCCGGCTCAGGCCAAAAGTCACTGACTTTTTATTGTTGACTACCACTTGCGCCAGTGGTTCCGAGTACAAGAGCCGCACCCAGCCGATGAAGCCCGGGCCGAAGCCCATCTTAGTCAGGGCTGCAAAGAGATAAGACCACTCAAGTGTGTCGAATGCCATTGTGGCGTCCAGTGAGACCGCCACCGCTGCCTCTCGAATGGTGTCAAGTCTGCCCAGAACTCCGTGGACGCGCCGTAGATTTAGCGCAGTATTGCGGTGGGGCATAAAGCCCGACTGTTCAGGGTGGATGAGGTTGCAGATTACTGGTATCAGGCGATTCGCCAGCACCTTGGCAGGGATTTTGGGTTCGGCGTTTAACAGGGAAATCGCCCTATATGAAGAGGTGTGAGTCTTGGGCTTACCGTCCTTGTGTATCCTCACCAGCGTGGCAACTCGCTGATCATAAGGCAGGAGTCCCTTTTCGCAGCTTTCGGTGAACATATGGCGCATATGGGGAGCGATAGCGTCCGGTTTCAATTTGTACAGCTCAATCGGCAGTCCGTTCGGACCGGAGGCCTTGCCAGTACGAAGGCCGCAGATCGCTTGTGCTAGCTCATCATCCGTGAGTGCACTGTCAAGCGCGTCGCGGTCGTCAGCCATGAGGGTCGGCATTTTGATATCCCGGAGGAGTTGTTCCGAGTCTGCAACAGAAAAGCTGGATGTTGACCGATACACGGAGCAATAATAGTCAGCAAACGTGTTTGCGATCGCTTGTGGGTCAGTTATCGTGTGCCCACCTTCATTCGTCAATTCCGGGACTAGCCTGTTAGCCAGTTCCTTCCTATCCAACCAGGCCAACAATTTCCCAGCCTTATCCCCCAGGTCGTAGAGTCTACCGGCTTTCTCTCTCCCCAGTGTTTTGGCCATGTCCGTGGCAATGCTCCTGTACTCATCCCGCCTGAGCTGCAAAGTATGGAGCGTCTCCGGCGAGGAATCATCTGCCTCTGAGTCCTCGAGGAGACTGATCTCATTCTCCACCCGGACCAGTTCTTTGACCTTATCCTTCCGAATCCCGGCGATTGAGGACAGTGCCTGTCCCCGTAACACCGTCTTAAACGCCTCCCACAGGACCTGGGCCAACTGGACCGTACCCTCATTGTCACTAAAGTAGTTAGTGATTGTCTGGAGGAGTGTCTTTTTTACAGCGGGGTTACGGAGGTACCAAGGGTTAATCGGCGCTACCCTCCCTACCTGTCCACCCCCCAGGACCAGATGCGCCCAGAGGGGGGAGTGGTCAGAGATGCCCCGTGCCATGTGTCTGACTTCTTGTGTCTCTGCGAGCTGGACCGCTGGAGCCAGCAAGTAGTCTAATCGAGAGAAACTGCTGTGTGCGCCAGAGTAAAACGTGTATTGGGTAGTGTCAGGGTGTAGTGTGCGTCCACCATTCCCATAGCCTCAAGAAAGTCCGGGAGCCATCTCTGGGACTGTGCCATCTCCCGTGGGAGGTGGCGGTCTAAGTGCCCCGATACGACTGCGTTGAAGTCCCCACCCAGTACTAACCGACCCTCGGGAAGGGAGAGCAAGCGAGTGCCCAAGTCCCTGAATGTCAGGCTCTGCAGACCCGGAAGGACATATACTGTAGCTAGGTTAAGGGTTGTGCCCTCCCACTGCCCGGATACTGCAACATACCTCCCCATGTCATCCACCCAGGTGCGCTGCACAGAGAACGGAAAGGATTTCTTAAGTAGGATACCAACACCCCGGGACCCGGAGGTGAATCCAGAGTGAGCCACCAGTTTGTATCCCCACCTCTCGAGCGCCTTACATGTGTTACCGACTAGGTGCGTCTCCTGGAGTAGCACCACCTCCGGGGAGTGACGTTTAATATGCTGTAAAACTATGCTGCGCTTGAGTTTATCCCCGAGGCCATTGACATTCCAACTCAACAATCTAATCTGCCTGTCGCGGCCATTCCCCATTGTATCTGACACAATACACACCCAAATGCCCAAGCTCGAAGAATAGTACAGTCGACATGAAAAAAACAAATAGTGAAATAGGAGAACGAAACTGCGTTCCCAAAACCCACCCAACAACCCCCCTCCCTGCTCCCCTGCACTCTGTGCCTAAAACTGCCCATCAAAAACTCTGCAGAGTCCCTGTCGCCCAAACTGATCTAACGGTAGCTGAACTTGGGGGTTGGACGGCCACTCCCCCGTGAACTCCTCCCCTCAGGAAGCATCAATAAGGCTCCAGAAATCGAGGCAGCAGTCTACAAGTCCACCATTAAACAACACATTTCCCCCACATTATGTTAACTATCTCCCACTGAAAGGCATTGATGCGAGAGCAACCCCGTGTGGACCCTCCCCCCCCAAAGAAAAGTCACCAGTCTGTATCTTACAGTTCTGCAGCGTTCAGCGTCTCAGGCAGCTCAAGTGGGATCATCTACGATCGCCCTGGTCCTCCGCCCTTCTCCTGCCCTCAAGCCAGTCCGCGGCATCCTCTGGTCGATCGAAAAACCAGGCTCTACCATCCGTTTCCACCCGGAGCCGGGAACAGCATTGCATACTTCACCCCCCTGTCCCGTAGCTTCCTTTTGATTGCCAAGAAGGATCTCCTCTGCTTCTGCACAGCCAGGGTGAAATCTGGAAAGAAGGAAATCTCTGCGTTTTCATAGCGAAGCGGCGGGGCATTCCGGGCAAACTGGAGGATGACATCTCGATCCCGGTAGTTTAGTATTCGGGCCAGTATCGGTCTTGGCGGCGCTCCAGGCTTCGGTTTCCCACCGGGGACCCTGTGCGCCCTTTCAATGACAAAGAATTTCGAGAGACCCTTGGGTTGGAGGTGGGTGAGGATAAGATCTTCCACGAACAGGTCTGTAGCCTGCCCTTCCGCTTTTTCGGGGACCCCAATTATGCGCAGATTGTTTCGGCGAGTGTGGCCTTCATAGTCGTCCAGCTTCTCCGCGTGTTTCCGAAAGACCTGTAGGTCAGCAACCTCTCGCACCAGCTGGGATGCGTCATCAACCAAACTAGACGTGGTTATCTCCTTCTCCCCAATTTTCGTGAGGTCCGCCCTAAGGAGTGTTACCTTCGTTGCAATGGTGTCCATCCTTTGTTCCAGGGACACCCGTACGCCGCAGATGGCATCCATCACATCCTGTAGCGTTAGCTCTACGGCCGCCCCCTCAGTGCTCTTCATCGTAGCTGTGTTGCGAATCGGGGGGGGGGGGTCGCCTTCGAATAAGCGTATTTATCAAGCTTATTAGATTGCACTGTCTTTTGGCCTCTGGTCCCCGACATTGTCACCGCGGCACCCCGGCCCTAGGTGTCTCCAACACCACTGCTGATCTCAACTCGTCTTCGGCACTGTCTCTACACTCCCCCCAAGGCCACGAGAAGCTGCGCGCAGCAGGGAAGGGGCGACCCTGCAACAATCCAGACCACTAGGGCACGACCCTAGACGGGACAACGCTTCAGGCACCGGATACAGTCCAGGCAGAACGCAGGTGAATCCTGGGCACCAGCAAGGAGTGTTCCGCTAGTACAGGATGATGAGGGCCCAGAAACAATGGGTGGCGCCGGGACCGCTCCTCCAGCTCCCTACAATCAGATGGAAGGTGAAAGCTCCGTGGAGGCCTCCGTCTGCGCTGCGTTCCAGCGAGGCGCTAGAGGGCATCCCCCGGCCCCAGGCAGTCACAGAGCCCCCATGCGCCAGCGTAGGAGCGGGCCACTCTCCTCTCCCGCGTCGGGAGGCACGTCTAGACACCGCTACAGCAGGTTTGGGCCAAGGGGAGGATAGAATCGAGGCGCTGCCCCGGCGGGCACGCTCAAGAGTCCATCAAGCTGCGCCACACCATAAGAAGGCCCCAGCGTCGCAGCCACCGCTCCCGCCGGACGCGTTCACCTCACCCTCCTCACGCAGTTGATGGCCCGGTGTCTCTCGCACACCCGGGGCCACAGCCAAGATGTGCGTCGCACCTCCCGCGGGCTTATTATGCTACCAAGCAGGCAGCAGGCCTCAACCCCGGCCTCTCGTAGGCGGCAGCTCGCGGGATCATGCAGCCACGCCCAGCGCGCTGCGTCCCAGTCTCCCAGCGCCAGGAAGGATCTCCAGGCCTCAATCTTATGCCCGTAATGCGTCGGCTGACGCTGCTCCCAGGTCTTCGTTCCGGTGTGGGCCGTGTCAGCGGGGCTGCGTGCGCCTTACAAAGCGCCTCTGGAGCCGGATGGTTGTATCGGATCGTCAGGTAGGGTTCACGGGTGCCGGAGCTCTACGGAGTAGCGGCCATTTCTTTTCACGGCTTAGCCACGCCCCAAGAAAACAACTCCTTGGCACTCAAAGATTTCACCCGAGTCCAGCGGACCAGGAAGAGTCATCAGAGTGCATATTGGTCAGCAAAGACGGACACTACCTTTCACCAAAAAAAAAACACTGGAACTGCTGTGACCTGAGTCCAGTAGCTCAGTCGTAACTGGATTTCTGCTGGACCAAAGAGGACTTCGAGGCATATTGACTCTTATGACCAAAGTTGCTCCACCTCGACCTTGGACTGAGGAATAACCCCAGGAAGACCCCCGTCCGCCGCCTAGCACCTATGGCGGTCCTTGCATAAAGTGTTGTACTGGACTCGTGACTGCTTTGGTGTCCAAGTAACTTTCCAAATACTACTTACTGACCCCCCCCCCCTGACATTCTCCCTATCGGAATTGGTCACCAAGTCCGGGCCGGAGTAGTCAAGCAGAACTCTTTTCAAAAGTTTACAAACTTCACAGTTACCAATGCATGTTTGCAGTTGGGACTAAAGAGCTGAGAGTTACATTTTATGTAAAATACTTTAACTTCAGAACTCTGGTGGACTTGGCTCATCTTAGTATCTATTAATTCCTAAAAATACAATATATTTTTATAAATTGGTGTGGGGTTTCATTCGTATTGTGTAACAGTTTTATTCTGTTATTTGGTGCACCTAAATGCTTTACATTAGTTCCTTTGTTTAAGCCTTACTGCTCAAAGCCACAGCTACCCAGGGTTGAGCTAGGGGTTTTACAAACAAGCCTGACTGGACCCAAGAAGGGTTTGTGAGTGTATTACACTGCAAAGTCACACAACCACACCAGATAATAAGCCACAATCCTCACAAACTGGATCCAGCTCAGGAGCAGCACACGCTTTATTATTAATAACAGAACAGGAACATTCCACCCTCATTACTCCCCTGGCTTCTTTTTCCATGGGACTTTGAATCCAAAGTTTAATACACTCAGACTCATGACCCAAAAGACACCAGTCTTCATGTCTAGGATGTCTTATCTTGTTGGGGCACTGAATATCCTCCCATTAGGGCCCTTAACAACCTTTTTTTCTTATTATTTCCTTCCTTCCTATCTTCATCTAAATCCCAACCACCATCCTGTGAAACACAAAAAATGTATTTGTTAAACTCATCTTTATCATATTCCAAATAGTTCAAAAGTGGTTCAATTATGTTATAAGGTCTAGCATGAATCTCTTTTGTGCCTATAAGGACACCTTTCTGCATGCTACAAAAGACTGCCTCTTATTCTGTGACACTAAGGCCCCCTCTGTCCGCTCAGGACAAAACCCTTTTCAGATAAATATTGCTTTGTTCATCTATCTCTTACCACCTCTACTATTCTCCTTAAGGTCACTCGCATCTAATGACCAAATTTTCTCCTCACCATCATTAGTTCCAGACATCCTTGTTTTCCTTTGTAAAACCGAATTTACAGTCTCATTCCCAAAAGAGTAAATTTCACTTTGAATCCTCTTTCTCAATACTTCCCCCTGAACTGCCTCATTCGAAACTGAAGCCTCTTCCATAGCTAATTCACCAAAAAGATTGCAAAAAATTGAAATTCACTAAATATACTAAATCTGGGAAAAACTATTGTGTAATATAATATAACAGCAGTGCTGACACTAATTGACAAAATACCAGTCTTCAAGTGAGCCCACGATTCGCTATGAAGATCCTTTTTGGCCCAAAACAAAATGGCTCAAATCAAAATCTTTAGAATAAACTTTACTAAATGCAGTGAATATTTGAGAAAATATTTTAAAATATAATAATAACAGACGAGTTAACATGATCTGCCTCTAACTGTCAAAAAACACACGTTGCTATGGAGATGTCTTTGTCAATATCCAAAATGGCCACGTGTATGAATGATTTATTACATCATACTTGACACATGAAGGACCAGCAATGCATGTTCCTCCCCAATAGCACAAGATTTAATTTCAGACAGGGTGACACATAACCCTATGTAATTGAAAACAAATGCGTAAGAGTTACAGAATTATTGACTTTGGCAATGTTTATTAGACATGTTACACAGCACAGTGGGCTGCTGTGCAACATGGCTTAACATAAAGAAAATAAAAGCATATGAGGCAGCCAGCACTGGCCACATTACAGCTCTTTTTTTTCTTTACTTTACGCCATGTTGTACAGCAACCTGCCCTGCTGTGCAACATGATGAAGCCATTAGATCTCACATAGGAGAAGCCTATTGGCTTTGCCAATGCTTGTTTATATATATATCAATTTAAACAAATCATTCCATAAATATGGAATCAGCTCACTAAACAATGCACCAATCACTAACAACCCAATCATCAAACCTTAAACCCCAACATTAACAGAAAGGGGATATGATCTGACGAGGACCAACAATAAAAAGAGAAAGATGACTGCTATTCAAGGGTATATATGGGCTTATTCTTCATTTTAATTCCAGAATTTTTAGTCTGTTTATTATTTGCTTTAAAAATACTGCACACTGGAGCCTTGGAGTAGCAATAAAAGCATTAATACATAATGCTAGCCTCTGGTCTTGACATGGAATCCAGCAGCTGCAGCAGCCATGTTCTTCAGCCACAGGCATCAGGTAATCTCCAGCAGGCTTACGGTGCCCAAGGCAATTATACACATCTATGTATGGCATTATTGAGCATTTACAGAACTTATCAAATAGGTGCAAGGAATATCTGGGGCACCCCATCACATTTTGCATTGTGCGAACCTAACCCCATCCGAACTGTCGATTGTGAGAGTGAATTGCTCCTTTACTTCCTGTAAGTGAGTAAAAAATGTAAAGGTTAAGAAGAGGAAAACTGTACCAAAGCAGGGCTGGGATGTTAGGTCATAAGATCAGGATGCTGTGCAACTTGAAATAATTGGGTCTGGCACTGTTATTTTTCACTTTGTCTTCCTTAAATAGAAGGCCTTGGTGTTTGTTGTAGTGCTCCTTCCAAGGTCCTCCAAGTGTTAAGACAGCATTGTGTATCTTACAAAATATTTGCAATGCCCAGTGTGTTCCCTACATGCTTCTACCATCTCATAAGATTCATGGGCCAACAATTGCAATCAAAATGTACACTATTGCATTACATTGACTACAGGAAATAAACCTTACTTTAGACCTAACGACAAGATGGAGGACAGTTGGTCTAGTCTCTTCAACCGGTACCGATCTAATGTAATCCATGTTACCATATCACATAATTTACAAATTCATTTTCCGCTCTGAATCTTGTGGGCAACTGGATTGCACAGATACAAACTGCAAAAACCTGCTTAAATAACCAAGTCATTCCTAATCAGGCAGGCTTGGTGAAACCAGAGATCTGCCACAAACTATTGGTCGTCAGAGGACTTTAACATAGTCCACCCTGCAGGTTCCAAATAGACACTCTAAAGTGACGATAATATAGTCCTTCTTAGCAAACATCTTCCATTGATATCTCTTACTGGCAATCATGTAAAGGAGGACTGTAACACAGATCTCTGATTGCACCCTCTCACGGATCCATAAGATCAGACTGGAGGACCCCTGCCTCAGCCAGTTTAGGAATTCGGATTGAGAACATAAAAGGTTAATAGTGGGACATGTAGAGCTAATCAGAATCCCTAGCATAACCCATAAAAATGTGCATCTGTCTTTGACACTTCCTCTTCCATCACACCATTAAGCTTGGCATCCCATAATATCATAAACACACCTCATTGGTCATCATGTACAACATGGAAACACTTGCCATACAGCCTCAAAGCAAAGACAGCACTCTTCCAATCACACACCCACACGGTGTAATGTGCTACCCATAAGGAGAGGCGCTTCAGCATCCCACAAAGGGGTAGTAAGCACTCTACAAATATTATAATACAATACAGAACCACACCTGGAAACAGCAAATAATCAGAGGAAATGCAAGTGAAGTAAAAGATGTGCAATCCAAACTGTGAATGAATCGCTGATATCTAGATTGCCCTAAGGGCTACTACAGCCGTTGCTGAGGAATCGATCAGTGTGTTTGCCTGTAAAGTTGAGGACCTGAGTATAAGGCCCAATAGGGACTCGTTTTAAAGTCAGTTTCTAATTACTTCCCGGTCTGAAGCCTGGCAGGATCTGCCCCACTTAAATCACTGGCCCAGCGCCGGAAAATCACTTTGCCCAGGCTGGCATAGTACTTGCACTGGCTCACATTTCAACCAGGCACACTTTCCTCCCCACACACAGGTCCTGGGTGTTGTTAATGCTCAGAATGTTGTCCTCAGTCCCACAGTCATATATTAACAGGCCCAAAGCCAGAGGGAGAATGGCGCACTTTTCGTCAACGCAGAAACAGACAGTTTGTTAGAACACCGAGGTTTATATGCTTTTTCAGGAGGATTAGATACATAAAATAGATTTTTGCTCTTTTAGGTCCTTTTAACGTGAATTGAGGCAGGCATTTTATGAAATGTGTATTGCTTGGGAAGCAGCTGCTGCTGCAAGGTGCTTAATTAGTACATGGGATAATCTGCAGTAATGACAAGAGCGAGAACAAATATGCATAACGGGACAGTTGGTGTGAGCAGACGTATAGAGCAATAAAGCATCTTTATTGGAGTTTTTATGTTAGACATTTAAGCTCTAAAGGCCTGATTTAAATTCTGGACGTTCTCAAAACCCTTCCAGTTTGATTATTACAGATTCATTGCATGTAATACGACCCCAGTCTAGATGATACTGACAGAGCAGAGATTTCATCAAATGTTTTTATGACACCATTTCCAGAGAAAATAGCAAACGAAAGCAAATTACACCTAGAGAGAAATGACACAATTACATGAAAAATAGTTACTGCATCATAAAAGCACGCAGAAGAAAAGTAGTTAGGCATATATCATTCATCCAAATAAAATAGTTGTGGTTCTATTAATGAAAATATATCATTGTATTAACATGTGCTAGAAACGTGTAAAATGGTAAATTCTCATGTTAAGGAGTTTATCACTAATCAACTTAATATTCATGTATGAGTGTGCACATTAATAAAACTAAATTGGAAAACAATATGAATTAACTTGGTTTTTATGTGAAAAATAAATGAAAAGTGACATTGCATGTAATAACGTGTACACCAAAAATGACAAGAGAAAAGTAGGTGTTGCACAATCATAATTAACAGTGCTTACAAGAAACTTCTCTAGAATGGATTTCATATATATATTAATGATTTAGATTATAAATAAAAATATTTAGACAAAATATTAGTTATATATACAGGTTGGTGTTTTCCAAAATCTTTGAGTACCCTATACTTACATGTATTCATTTCAACCATACTGAAATAATTATTAGTGCATCACTGATAGTTAAAGTTATATGCTTTAGTTTCATTTAAATGCATGATTCACTATTAATATGACTTTGCCGTATATTAGCTTAAAGTCATGTAGGCCTCATTCTTAAAGTGAAATTGTTGACTTGAATAACCAAAGCCTATGGCAACATTCCTCACTATTGCCAGAAATAGGAGAGCAGGGAGCGGTGTGGCGCAGCTGTCAGACCGGCTAGCACCAGAGCCCGGGGCTCGTGGTTCGATCCCCGGTGCTGGAGGCAGCTTAGCACCATGTGATTCTGGGCAATAGCTGACTTAATCTCCCCGACAGCCCCCAGTACCTTTAAACCCTTAAGGGGGTGATATGTCTGCGCTTTACAAATAGGAATGAGTAGTATTCAAATCATAATTGTTTCTTTGACTTTCTCTGTACTGTAGAGGTCATTTGTTACATTTTTTGCAACAGTTTAGAAACAGCTGCCTAGAAAGTGCCCTTTTGAATTTACTATGTCTTTTCCTCAATGTGCCATTGTTCACTGTGTCACATGTTGAATAACTTAAGGAACTGCGTAATCGATCCACCTATTCTTCCGGATTTGTGTCTTCTTTACAGTCGCATCACACTCTTCCTATACGAACTGACCAATAGACTAAGTGGTCTGACAAATTGAAGTCATGCCAGGAGGTGTCACCCTGGAACTGACTGAGTATAATTGCCTATCCTAAAGGAACTTGGGAGCAGGAGCGCTCTCTGAGGTCTGAGGATCGTGGGGTGTCTGCCGGCGAGTGGAACAAGAGAGCAAGAGTGAAGAGTTCCATTCGTATTGCTGTGACCTTTGCTGTCTCAGTGACGGACATAGACAGATCTCTGTCTAATTGGACTGGACTGGACTGGCTGGCTGGACTGGAACTTTGCTGAACTTTCCTGAACAAGCCCTTGTCAAAGGCTTAGCTGGCTACCACTCCTATTGACGCATATGCTACATGCGCTTAGGGTCTACCTCGGCTGAGGGAGACTGCCCTTTTCTGAATTGCCTTACCTTCCTGAATCCCGAGCTTTGGTATTTGATTAAATCAATCTAATTTGAATTCAGTCGTAATGCTAAATTTCTTAATGATATTGTTTTCTTATAATCTGATAAACTAAAATGAACAATCTAATTTGACTCTGCTATTCTGATTCAGTGTCCTTTGTGAATGTGCATTTATTCTGGGTTACCCTGTGACTAAACATAGGCAAGAGGGAAGTTTTTGATCATCAAATTATGATGCTCATATTTTGTATTGCTCAAACGGAAATCCTGGTTTGTATGATCCTTGCCCTCCTACGTTTCTTCAGGAGACTTGGGCTTGCACTAATCATATTTTATGCCTATAGTATTTTCCTGAGAATTATCTATATGAGCTTAATTTCGAGTTTGTAAATACAGTTATCCTATTCCTTGTCCTCACTGGGTAGCTGTCTAGCCCCAAATATCCAACCCCTCTCAGCACAGAGTAAGATCCATCGGAGGATCAATTGAGGTGTAGTTGGAGAATAAGTAAGGGCCCAGTAAACGCTACAGCAGTAATTTTAGTAACGCGTCGGATGGTTTACAGTCTGACGAAGTTAGAATATAAGGGGGATTTCTGTTGAGGTTCCCATATGGCTGACCCAAAGCTCAAGTTCAGTGATGATGATGATCCATTTCCAGATTTGAAGAAATACGACACAATGGAAACAGTGGTGTGAGTATTAATAGGGTTTGCGCGCTGTTCCTGCTTCAAGCTTAGATTGTGTAATATGATTATGCAAAGTTTTAGTGCTTATGCTTGAGCTGAATATTTTTCTGTTGCTAAATTGAAGTTGTTATCGGGTCCAAAGTGGCCTAGGATCCCAGGATATACACCCGAGGGTGGTCTCAGTGTGGCACACGCTGAGTAAGATTGTCTGCTGTGGATTGACAGTGCTGTGCGTGAGACGTCATCTGTAGTACCACTAGAGAAGGGAACTTCATATTGTGAGGGTGAAGAATTACAGTCATTTACAATTGTTCTCAGTGCACAGAGAATAATTGTAAAGATTTAAGTGAGGTAGCACTGGTTGAGGCTTCGCTTAGAGTATGTGGTAGATGAAGATACTTTTGAGTGATTGAAAGTCTATACATTTCTTTTAGTGGAGCAGACAAGAGTTTATTTGAAAGCTTGTTTCTTATACTGTTGCTTTGTCTCTTTGTGAAATTCTGCTTTGATAACCTTATTTTTTTTAGAGAAGTACGCGCTGCAGACATTGTGAAGGAGGGGCAACTGCTGCAAGGAGTTGAGTGACGTCACAGAGTGTCACGCTACTATTGGTTGTTTGGTGTGATGCCGCGCTGGGATAAGTTGACATGACAACCTCATAGAGAGCTGCGCTGGTATTGGTTGTTTGAGTGAAAACAAGGAAGCGTAATCTAGAGTTGTTGAGAGAGGCATTTGAAAAGGACAATATCAAATATTCTTTGAGGGAAAAATGAAGATTTTGAAAAAAATATAAATTCTAATACAGGGAGATGGGCCCATACCCACTAGAGAAGGGGTACCAATACCACCAGAGGGTACACCAGCTCTATATATGATCCAAGAGAGAGGTTATCATACATGTATATGGCTAGAGAATTTGATGAAATATACAGAGGAGGACGGACCTTTAGCTTTTCCTCGGTATGGATCCTTTAACATTCGATTTCTTGAAAATTTGAGGAGACAGTTATATGATATAAAACGACCCCCGAGAGCTATGCAATTTGAAGCTCTTGTAGAATGGGAACATGGTGCCCGTCAAAAAGAAAAACAGAAATATCAGGGAAGGTACAAGAACACTCTAAATCGGTATGTTGATGCTAGATGGGATACACAACACAAAGCTTGGACAGCAGACATTGCAGAAGGAACGTGAATGTATCCTGTATTAGTCGCAGAGAAGGGAGAAGGAGAGAAGTGTAAGGAAAAGAAAAAACATCTTGAGGACTCTCAAGCATTGACATTGATGAATGAGAGTGAGAATGAAATAGATGACACATTTTTAAATTAATTATTGTTAAATCGTCCTCCTCCATTTAATGAGGACCAACCTCTTAATAAACCAGATTCATTTACAGGAATAGTACCAGATGCACCTGTTATGCCCATGAGTCCAAAGCCACAAAATCCTTTTTTATCTGGAATGGAGACTCCAAGACCAGGAGAACCCAACAATTCGATGACATTGAGTACTCCTGATGCCCTTTCTGTCCCAGTAACAATAGGACTTTAGTCCCACTTTATCAACTTGGGAACAGAGGACAGCAAACATACTCATTGACTATTCCTACTGGGATGAGTGGAACAGGTGCCATCTCTAGAGACTCAAGAATAGGGTAAATAAATCCAACACTGTTGGATTTGTCAGCAGCGTTCGACACAGTCTCCCATGCTATCTTAATTCGCAGGCTACATGAGGATGGGTTACATGGCAGCGCCCTGCGTTGGTTCTGCAGCTTTCTCACCAATCGAACACAACATGTCTGCCTGGACCCTTTCAAGTCTTGCAGTATGCACTTGCAGAGGGGAGTACCCCTCATGTCTAAGTCCAACCCTTTTTAATATCTATATGGCACCTCTTGCCGGTATTGTGCGAGCCTGTGATGTGGATATAGTGTCGTATGCTGACGACACCCAACTTCTCATCTCCTTTGGATCAGACCCAGGCAAAGTGGAAAGCAAGTTTGCTAATTGTATGAGTGAAGTCGCTGCATGGATGTCTAGTAACTATCTTCAACTGAACAGCGACAAGACCGAGATCATGCTTTTAGGGAAAGCGTCAGAGCTCTGGTCTGCTGACTGGTGGCTGCCTGAATAGTGTCCTGCCCCTTCCCCTAAACAGTCTGTGAAAAATTTCGGAGTGAAGCTGGATCGGTCTCTGTCCATGAAGGACCAAGTAAACGCCACCTGCGGCTCATGTTTTGCCTCTATGAAGCTTCTAAAAAAGGCTCTTCCTTGGCTCCCCGACAGTGCCAGAAGAACTCTGGTCCAAGCTCATATAATCAGTCGCCTGGACTACGGGAATGCTCTGTTAACATCAGTAAATGACTCTTTGCTGACAAAGTTACAGGTGGTACAGAATACCGCCGATAGACTTATTTGTAATCTTCCTTCTCATTCCCCCTCCTCCCCTATTCTTCGGGATCTCCATTGGTTAGCTATCAGAAAACGGGTCATTTTTAAACTCTGCTGTCCGACACAAAAGTCACTTCACAAATCCTGCCCCGTTTATTTGTCCATGCGTTTAATTCCTTATCAACTCTCGAGATGCCTTAGATCCTCGGATAAGGCTCTTTTGACTATCCCCCGCATTCGGACCTCAAATCAGGGGGGTAGATCTTTTTCCTACAATGCCCCCTATCATTGGAATAAACTCCCCATTAATCTTCGCTTATGCTCAGACACTATTGCTTTTAAGAAGGCTTTGAAGACCTGGCCGTTGTAGGATGTTCCCCCTGCTTAGTAGTGCAGCGCCGAGATACTCCTTCGGGAGTGATTTGTGCGCTATATCACATGTTTATATTATTATAATTATTATTATTAACACTGATGATTCCAAATTCTGATAATGTTCCTAGGCAAATGGGATTAGGATCAAGTGCAAATTTGGTTCACCCGAATATGTCAAATAATTAATTAAGACACACCCCAATTCCAAATTTGGTTGAAAGAACTATAGAAACCCCATGCAGAGGAACTCGGATTAGAACAGGAAGAACACTACAGTTAGGCAGCAGAGATTCCGAATTGCCTTTTACCCCTTGTGCAGAGGGACGAAGTGGAGGATTTCAAAGTGATACACCTGAAAGACAGATAGGACCTACTCCACAGGAACTCGACGATTGGATTAGTGAAATAGTTCCATCTACAGTTGATAAAAACGCCAGTGCTCAGGGAACTACTGTTCCAAGAGATCAAATGGATAAGTCACTCAACGTAGCCAAACTTAAAGTGGAATTGGAAGAAATGATTATGGGAATTCTTAGTCTCGCTAGAATTATTAACTATCAGGATGAAGAATTGTTGTTTGTATGAAAGGACATTACCCAACGAGCTAGAAATATCCATGATAAATTATCTGAATTGGCACAGAAATATGGGGTGGGCATACAAAAATCAAAACCGCTACAGAAAACGTACTGATTAGGAATTTAGTAATAAGGACATTGAAAACATGAAGCCTTCGGGGAAGATCAAGGAATTGCTAACCACTCTTAGAAAATGGGGTGAGTTGGAAAAATGGGAAGGCAAATGGGCCAAAAGAAGGAAGCAAAGAAAATGGCTATGCCGATGTAGCCAGTTTTTGAAGATGATGAAAGATCAGGGGTGAAAATGCTTCCTATGAGAGAGGTGCCTGGAGGAGGGTATGTACATGTTCCATGAACCAGACCAGATATATTGTCTTTTACAAATGATTTCCCAAAATTGAGAGAAAAACCTGTTGACTGGTACAAGCAAGTTGAGAGGTTTGTGAAGATTTCGAAGGTCTGATTGAAGGGTTTGGATACTTTATTTGATATTGTAGTTCTGAGTGATTTGTGGGCTGAATGTAAAATTGCTGTTGATTGGTCTGAGACAGAACATGCTAGACATCCACGGACTGTTGCACCATCACCTGAGGCAATGAAAAAATATACTCAAGCCATTACCTATTTGAAAGGAAAAATCTCTCCTAAGGAGATAGATTGGGTAAAAATTGACAGGACTACACAGGAATTGAAGGAAACAGTGCATGCGTATTATGAGCGTCTTTTGCAGGCATTTAAGCAGTACAGTGGAATGGAGAATGTGGTAAGGAAGGATATGGGACATTTCGTATATCGGTTTGTATATGATCTGAGACCTGAAATCAGTGCTATGATACAACAACATTCAATCTGCTGGCAGAGCAAACATATAGGCAAAATTCTCAAATATGCCAAATATTGTGGAGACGAATTAGACTCCAAACATAAGAGACTTAAAGAGAAGCTGATGTTGGCTCAGATGAAGGTCATAAAGAGAGGTTACATTGGTGCTGGGGGAGATTGTACAAATGTAGTACAGGAAAATTTACAACCATTAGTCAGAAACAGATATATACGATAGCAAGCACCAACTGAGTAAATAAAAGGTAGAATTCTACCATGTGCTAAAACAGTGAATATATGCAGGCATATGGATACATAGCAATAATCAAGCGTACTCCTACAATGCAAACCCTATCTAAGGGTACCTAAGTGTACCTAGCATGTATGTGGGTGTAAAGCCAAGAATCCCCCTAGGGAAGAGCCAATCTCATTACCTGATGGGAAAGAACAAAGGACCCCGTCTTGGTCTCGAGTTGAAGGGATGTCAGACTACTGCGTGCTGGAGTATCTGCGTTCAGGGACTTCATCATCTCGTGTCGGCATGGAAGCTTCTCCTCTGGGTTGCCCAGCGAAGATGTGGTGCTTATATACCCAGAAGGTACCCTCAGGTGGTCTACCTAGAATGGTACTGTAGGCCTGTCGTTCAAGGATGACGATAGCTGTGACTTTTGTACGGAGTTATTATACAGAAGATGGTAATCCTGCTGTGATACTGAGAATCCTCTTGCATAATAAATTAGGCTAGTTTTCAAAGAAAACCACACAACATTTATTCGGCACATAACTAGGTAAAAGGTCAGCGTTCGAGCCATTATGTAGAGCAAGGTAGGACAAATGTAGGTAAAAGGTCCTGCATCTACCTAGGCCTCTATTGTGGTACATTGGGGTTCATAACAAAATGGTCAAGCGAATTCTGGAATTCGAGGAGTAGGAGGTGGACAGCAACAGGGTGTGCAGACGCATGGTAGAGGAAGAGGTGTTTCTATTAAGATGGTGAAAAAGGCTAATCCATGTCACATTTGCAGCAAGTTCGAGCATTGGAAGCACAAATGCTGATTTAATCCCCTTAATCAAATGAATGGACAGATACCACAAGGTGGGAATGCACAGTCTAAAGGGGACAATATGATGCAGAATCAGCAGACTCAAAGACAGAAAAATCTAAATCTAAATATGCCTCAAGCCCCAATGCCCTACATGAATGGTCAGGGTCAGAGATATAATGTAAATAAAGGATTCCACATAATTGCACAAGTTGATTCAGACCCCAATGTTACCCAGCAATATTTGATTCAAGTTGATGACACAGACTCAGATTTTTCACAATGATGGTGCCTGAAACAGGAGGAGGAATTTATGCTTGGCGCATCCTTAGACGTAGACCAGAGTGGTCCCTATGTGGATGGCAAGGCAAATGGGACTACTGTCTCGTTTTTTGTTGACACTGTGGCTACTCGTTCTACTGTATGAACAGCGGAAGTTCCAAACCTACCCCTCTTGGGAGGAAGAATCCAGTGACCAAACCTGTCTCTGTACAGATTGGGTCCTTTGAAGACTTGCACAAGTTTGTAGTATGTGACTCTAGTCCAGTGAATCTGCTAGGACGAGACTTGCTGTGCAAGCTCAATTGTTCCATTTATTGTACACCAAAAGGAATTGAATTTCACACTAACAATGAGGATGTATTTAAATTGACTAAACAAAATTCTGAAGCTGAAAGTTTATTTCCATTACTGACATGTGATGATTTACCTTTGGAATTGAGGGACACAGTGTCACCAGAGGTTTGGGATTTTACAGGAAAATATATTGGACTAATTCAAAGTGTTGCTCCAATACAAATCACTCTAAAACCAAATGCAGAGTTTCCTCGTATTCCTCCATACAATCTGAGTCCAGAAACTATTGCAGGAATTACACCATTAATTAATCGAACAAGGAATTTTGAAAGAAATCATGGGGAGTCCATGTAACTCTTCTATTATGGTAATTCAGAAACCCAAGGGCAAGTATCGGATTGTGCAGGATTTGCGCCGAATTAATCAGATTATAATCCCATGTTTTCCGATAGTGCCAAATCAAGCCGTGATACTTTACCAGATCCCATGTGAAGCTGAATGGTTTTCTGTCATTGATTTGTGTCAAGCCATCTTTTCCATTCTCTTGCATCCGGAAAGTAAATTTGTTTTGCTTTCCTGTTTGGAAATCGTGTTTTGGCATGGTGCAGAGTTCCATAAGGGTATACGGAAAGCCCTTCAATCAAATCTTGAAAAGAAATCTGGAGTCTTGATGATGCCTAATCACTCTGTTTTGGTGCAGTACATTGACGACCTGTTTGTAGCGTCAGGCACCCAAGAGTGCTGGATCTGGAGTCATTGGATGGTCTGGAGTAGTGAAGCCCCGCTGGAGCTACCGTGACCTGGAGCCATGACATCGATGAATAAACTCTCCTAACTGCCTCCTTTTCACGGAACCGTCGCTCGAGGGCTGCAGAGGTCGCAGACACCGAGAGGTGCTCCATCTATGCCAGTATTTTCGAGACGTGAATACCAAAAATACGTTTCACGACTAGACTGTGACTGTGTCGGGGCCCGGCTCATGGGGGCTTCCCTTTAATGCAGTTTGGGAAGACCTGAGGACCGGAGCTAGTCCACATTGTGAGCGCTCTGTGATTGTGGCGGGGCCCGGCTCACTGGGGCTTCTCTTTAATGCAGTGAGTGCTACGAGCCAAGACCTATTTGCGCTGAGCAAGCCGCCCTCACGAGGGTCTTCTCGGACGAAGCCCTTTTAGCCCCCCACAGGCATTGTGCCAAATTGAACACAACTGAAGCAGCCGATCGTCCCGGAGCGGGAGCGGCTAGATCTATCTTGGCCTTTGCCTGATCGGCAACATTGTGCTTGTTTGTGCCATATTTGGCGGCGAGATCCCCTATACACGGGGGCGGAGTGCTCGTTGGTTTTACCGCCTGTTCACTAACACAAGCTGCCACTCCACATTCCAAGACCCTACATCCTCTTGATGGGAAATTTACTAAGAGAACCCCTTCTGCTGAACTAATTGGCAGCAATTACCCCGATGCCTGCAAAATGGCGGCCGATACTAATCATCTTTACCAATGATTTTGGGACTGCTTTCAGCCTGTTGTTTTAGGCTGGAAGAGACACCGATCTTCCCCGGAAGCAGATGACATAGGAAGTGAAAAAGGACAAAGCACTCACAGAAATATAGACACTGAAACAGGTCTACTACTTGTCTGTCCCAGCTAATGGAAAGTGACATAGGACTACCTCTCTGGTATGATATCCACTACTAAAGATGCGGCCATCTTGGACTGACTCCCTTACACTGGACTAGCCCCTGTACGTCGCTAGTTAACACCTCTCGGTTTACCTCTCCACATGCACACAGGTGAGAATTTTGTATTTTTATTCTTTTATTTTTTGACCCAACCCCCCCATCTATTACTTGCCTGCAGCGGGGCACTCACCTCTCAAACTTGAAACAACCCCTACTCCACCCTCCCCTTCCCTTCCCTTTGCCCTAAACCTACACCGGGACCCCCGTTGTTCCAACACCTCCCCCCCATCTCACGACCACCCTCCACCTTTCCAAGCCCATCCCCCCCTCACAGCACAGGCCCCCGCTACGATCCCAATCCCACAACCACGCATAACGCCCCTTATCACACTATCCCCACCAACAAGCGCCAACCCCACTATGGAGCGCACGGGCTCACACACTTACACCATCAACTACCCCCCAACCTTTCAAAACACGCATTGGCATAGCCAATAGGTCTCGCCTTTGGGACCTTATAAGTGTTTAGCCATGCAATGGTTGATGTTGTTGCACCAAGGATATTGTGCTGCATAACTAAATAATTATAAGGTCCCAAAAGCGAGACCTATTGGCTATGCCAATGCTTGTTATAGATAGATTGTGACGACATTTAAAGAACCTCCTGCATTCAATAGAATACATTTTACCTACCGAAAAAAATAGTGAAAATTAAAATCAACCGTATTTTATATCCCGTCTATATTTCTTCCCGATAGACTTTCCCTCTGATCATTTAAATCTATTTAGCGCAAACTTTTAAGAGTTGGTTTCTCAGTAGCTAAAAACGGCTGGGGCAGAAACTTCAACCAGAAAATTACTGCTGTCTGTCTGGCCACCTCCCACACCTCTTTGAAGAAGGGGGTTGTGGGCTTGGAGCTGTTAAACTAAGCGGAAATTCAACATTTTCAGCATATTGAACTAGCGTAGTGAGAGCTCCTCTGGCCCTCCCATCCACCTCCCCTTGTCAAGTCTTCTTTTCAACGTGCAGCTGCTGTCTGCTGTAAGTCCAGGTCAGCCCCAAAGGAAGCCCTCTGTGCACCCAGAGGCCCAGGGTCAGAGGGTGGGGGTAGGGGCGCGCAGATCAGCAGAAGGAGACTCGAGCACTTTAGACCATGCCAGCCCTGGGAAGAGTGCGAATATCATAAGAGCTCTGCCAGTGCCAGAAAAGGAAGCAGCTTTCGTGAAACCTGATGTTAGGGTTGATCTCACTGCCAAGGTCTCATGAAACAACATCCTGTCAGAGCTGAAGATAGCAGGGTTTAACCGGACTTATTTCATTAGGATGGGGTTTTTGAGAAGAGGCGGTGGAGGGCAAAAAAAATGGAGATAATTATGGGGAGGAGCAAAGCAGATAAACACGGGGGCGGGTTTGGATTAGAGATAAACAAGACAGTGAATACAAAGCGAAACAAGATATGAATTGTTTGTTATGTGTTGTTGTTACTAACCAGCGGCATCACAGAGCTTCAACTGAATGATAATGGATTGAGAGAAACAGAAGGAAGGAGGAGGAACTCTCAAATGGTTGACGAGAGAACCATGAAGATAAAGAGAAACCATCAGAGGGGTACAATCAAACAAGATGCACATCAGAAAGAAAGAAAGGGTTGGAATAACGGTATTTATTTGACCTCAGCGGAAAGCAGAGCCCGGGTTAGGTGGGGAGGGTGGGAGAAGGCACAGTGAAAGCACTCGTGCATGCACGGCATCTACCTTGCAGCGCCATCTGTTTGCAATTAACAAGTGCGGCGCGTGCACGATAATTGGAAACAGATGGCAAAGCTGCTCGCTCCCGCAAGGTGGATGCCGGACATGCACGAGCGCTCATTGAAAACAGTGCAGTACATGCACGAGTTTTCAAAAAAGTGCAGACCGATTCCAAAAAGTCACTCCTAAGCAGCGCTTGTGCGCTGATTAGGCGACACCTAAAAAGCAGCCAAACGCTTTAAACACAATTTGTTAAAATCACACCCTGAAACCCCTATCTCGGACCCCTACTTCTCAACAAACAAAGGGCACATAACCACCGACATTATTTTCTACACCAAAAGAAGAGCACAATGGAGGAAAGCCTTCCTTGCCCTATTCTCGATTTCCTCCACCAGGAAAACTGCACATGGTCTCACAATTTCTATCTCCCCCTCCCCATTCTACAAAGCCGCAGCAACAATCACCATCTATGACAATGGGATCATCCTCATGCAATCATCGGACCGCTGCTTAAACCTGCTGGATAACATCTTCCCCATCATCAGGGAAAAAGTGGGTAAACCCCACCCCCCTCATAGGCGGTTCCCACCCCCAGCACACAGCCTAGCACCCCCCCTAATTTTACATTTAGTCATGCTCATCTGATGTCATGATCAATATTTACACCCAATCCCAGTGCTACCCTCTCCTCCCCACCGTATTCCCTTACAATACACTCCCCTCTTATTACACTACCAGCATTCACTCCAATTCCAGACTCAGCATTCCCCCCTGCAAGGGACATACATCCCCCCAATTCCAACCCTTCCACCTGCAGAACCAACACTCCCACGACCACTTCCACACCTCACACCCCTGCAATTCATACATCGCCACCACCCACCAGTCCTCCCCTCCCTGATCCGGATAGGGAACCAGGCAGGATGCTACACAATGACCCAGAATACGCGCTACCCTCATACTACCAACGGGACGCAAGCACACCTCCCACACCCACAATACAATCATCAATCATGCTACCACCTACACCAGACCCTAGACTTGACGAGATTCTAATTTCGCTACGGCAAGTCAAAGAAGACCTACAAGTTCTATGTGAAGTTCTTCTTTGCCAACCCTTGGCCAATAAATCGGTACAAGAAACCAGGACAAACCTCCACACTAACCACTCCCAACTCACCCCGAAACAACTACCCCCTAGGGGGAGATCAGTCCCTCTCCACAATACTTCAACCCGCCCAATCAGAAGGACCAATTCTCTATCGGATAAAGACTTACTCTCCCTATTACGCTCCTATGATCTCCCACAGCCCAACCTCAACACAATGCTTCCAGACAACTTCCACAAAAACTCCCTAATACAAACTATTCCTTCCAATACTCACAGACTCACAAAACATAATCATAGAGGTATAGTTAAAAACAATCTTAGGCAAGTTCCCCTTATTCAGGAACCCAACTCAACCCTCATCAAGCCACGTCTTAAATGTATACTGCCAAATTGTAGATCTGCCTCAAGTCATGCAGCTGATTTAGCTGACCTCATACTTACGCAAGAACCAGACCTACTAATTCTGACCGAAACATGGTTAAACGAATCTTCTACGCCCATCCTCGACATACTGGTACCCCCAAACCATGACATCATCAGACTAGACAGAATTGATAAGCCAGGGGGTGGCATTGCCTGTGATCCAGCGCAATATTAGCCAACAGCATTCATACACCATATACTCACTTGGGCCCATACATTTATACTACACTAATACTTACGCTGCGTGTCAGATGTACTCTTTTATCAAAGTCCCTGCTACCACTTACCTTCTGATTGAAGAGTAATAACTTACCAATGGATCCTTTGCCAATTGGGAAATTTAAAATGAGTGACATTCAATATAGTTCATAATCCTGAAATAACCACTGAGTCAGGAAGTTTTAAAATGTTTATCTAAAGTTTTAGCAGAGTAAAATACAGAAAACATGGTACTTGATTGAAATACCCAAGAAAAAGCGTAGAAATGATTTTGCTAATCAATGACGGTGTTTAAGGAAGAGGAGAAGATAGAGACAGCAGCGCAACTAAAGGTTGCAGTATAGTTACCTAAATGCGAGAACCAAGCCCCTTGGCCAAGGAGTTGGAAAAGATAGGACCCAGGAAGGATGAAGAGCAAAGACTTCTTCCAGGATCAGGACAGGACCGGTGACCTCTCTACAACGACACCTGCGCCGTTCCCCTCTCTGATACTCTACTTCTCCTCGATTCTCCCGTTCTAATGGACTCCGCCACCCCCTCCTCAGGACCTCTTCTGGACAGGGATTCAGTCAGCAACTGATCAGCATGGCAGTCTGGAGCTAAGAGCTCTCTCGCAGCATGGACGCCTGTTCTTCGTGAAAGCATGCTCCTACTAATTAACTAATGCTATATTCTATTATACCCTTCTACGCCCATGTACCTCCCCTTAATGTTGCTAAAATATGGGACCACTACTTCTGATTGGACAGGGACAGGGGGCGGATTCTCGCACCATATCGATTTGGCTTAAATTGTAAAGCCTATTGTCTTTACGTTCCCTCCCCTTCAAATTAATACATTTGCTTTATTTCCCACCCGTCTCACGACAAATGTTATACATTTTACAGGGGGAAAGTATCAATTTGTCCACAGGAAACATAAAGTACAGCATCTTCGGCCAATGGGTCATGGCCTTGGGAGACGTCCAAGTTGACTTCACTTGGGAGGCACACAGGACACATGCGCAGAACCATTTGTCTCTCGAGTTTCAAGTCACCAACCCAGGCCCAAGTTTACGAATTACTAAAAGTGCACGAAGAAAATATTACAATCACAAATAAAATGTTTCACTGTACGCCCACTTTCCCTACTCTATTCCCCATTAATTATTATACTATCCTGCATTAGTAGCATTAAGAAAACGACAATTTAATAATGACATGAGAGCAAGCTTAAGCATGCGAAAACATTTAGCGGCCATTTTAGCGCACACTGCGCAGAAGCAGAAGTTTCCCACCAAGTAAAGAAAGACGTCACACCATGTGATCAGGTTGCGACATGCGCATTGAAGTTCCCGCGCTTTAGCGGACATTTTGGATTACAGACAAGCGTTATTCATTAGTAAAACACATAAGCAAGCTTCTGTCCCTCTTGTGTTTGTGCATGCAAAGGTTAGTATTGACAATACAAATTTAATAAATTAATACTATGAGGAGGATTGCGTACAAGCAAGTTTCATTTTTGAAACCTTGCTCCATCAATCCCCTCTCTGATGGCGTTTCTGAGCCATTAAAAATACTACCCTCAATCAGATGCCAACTTCTAGCAATTCGTTTCATTCTCATTTTTACATTTTCTGTTTTTCACATCCCCTTTCAACTTTTTGTATAATTCACTTCTCCATTCTTCAAGTTCTATTTCATCTAGTTTTCTCTTCTTTCCTTTTCCTGTCACTTTATATGTTCCATTCTTTCTACAGCATTTGCACCATATTGTTATTGCCAATATTATTATTGCTATCCCTGCTAGGGGTTCTAATATTTGACCTATAAGTCCTTTTCCTACATTTGCAAACCAGGTTCCAATTGACGAGATACTATTTGTCAATCTTTCCCATACACTATCAACTTCCAGTGGTTTAAGTTCTTTCTCAAGTTTAGTTATGTTCTGAATATACGTTCCAATTTCTGCACTCTTATCAGGAATATAAGTGCAACAATGTTTCGTCTTCAATAATTTACAGACTCCTCCCTCTTTTGCCAATAGAATGTCAAGAGCAAGTCGATTTTGCATCACCATAGATCTAATCGCAACCATCTCCGCATTAATCATTAGAAAACTTCCAGCAGTATCCGTTGATAAATGATCAACCACTGTAGACAATTTACATATTTTCCTTGAGTTCAGAATTATTCCCACTGAAGGTATCAATGCACCAAATATATCACCTACAATTTCTGAAAAACTAGCTCTTTTACTACGTATTAATTCATTATTGTTTTCATTGCTTCCAGTGTTTCTTTTTACGTGGTATATCTTTGGAAAAACTATTCCAAAATAACAACTTCCATACCACCGTGCAGGAAGCCTAAAGTAAGCCTTATTCCCGCATACATAATAAATTCCAGGAAAAACTGAATCTGTTCCTCCTTTGAGTCCCCAACCTCCAAGAATTAGAAAATTGTGTTCACATTCACTGGTACCGATGAAAACATTGTTATAATCAGTCTTTAACCTATGAAGACAAATTTTCCCTGTCTTTACGAAATCCAGAGCCATTGCAGCTTGAGCTTTACCAGGTGTATAACTCCCTTCTTTCTCCGCCCAAGGTGGCAACTGAGCCTTATGCTCTGAAGCTTTCTTTTGAAAATCATGTCTTCTATCTTCTACTAAATTCAAAAATATCTTTTCTTCTTCTAGTAAAGAACATGTTAGATTGTGTCTATGTGCATGTGTTATGTCTATCGATTTCATTGTTAAGAAAAACTCTCCCATAAACTGTGCGTCTTGACTACTAAGCACTGGGTTCATACTCTTGCGAATCGGAACCTCAGAAAATATCACATCTAAGTTTGAATAATAATACTGTAGCCTACCTGTTCTATAAAATAAACTTGTTAATACACTACATGAGATGCCATATGTCAGTGGTAAATGATGGTATGTTAATCCTTCCGCTACTGATTCAGGTAACTTCATACAGACATAACAATTACTAACTTCCATTGTGTCTACATACTGAAACAATAATTTTGTGAAAACATTTAAACTAGTGTCGTTATCAGCTATTTCATGATGAATTTCTGCCTCATCTTCTGCCATTAATTCTACTCTATTGCCCTTCATGTTTGCTGTCCTCCCTTTAGTTTCATTATTAATCTTCTTATCTATTATCATAAGGTAAGGAACTGCTACAATCAGGACTAACCATACTATAAGCACCAATACTAGACTACATATGCAGATTGCACAGCATCTCCTACAACAATTTCGTTTTGGTCTCCCAGTAACTCTATCGTCAGGCATTTTTCGACAAGGAAGATTGCTCTTCTTATCTCTTCTTCTTTTCTTTAGAGGATTCTTTTGTTTAGTCAGGGTGGTCTTGTTTCTTCTTCGTATGTTAGTTCTGCACTTGTTCCTTCGCCACCACTGTCACTTGACTCTGAGCTTTCAAAATCTTCAAGAATGATATAAGTCCAGTCAGGACCCTTGAATTTGTTATTCACAAGTCTCAGTCTTTTACTTTTTCTTTTTCCTGACTTTTTCTCTTGTTCAGTTTGACTTGTCACTTCAGGTACTTGTTCTGGATCTTCACTTCTGGTTGTTATGTGGTACTTTACTCTTTTAATGACACTTGGCCAATGATCTCCTTTTCTTGTTTTCTTTGTTGGCACTGTTTCTTTGCTTTCGTCTTCAGGGATCTCGTTAATTTCACTTCTTAGCACTGTTTCGTTTTCTTCAATTACTGTGTTTCTTGTTTGCTCCTTTTCAGGTCTAATTTGTTTTTCTTCAGTAGCTCCACAATGTCTTTCAAGATGTTGACCTTGTTCTTTTTTTATTTCTTTATGTTCATTTGTATCAACCCCTTTTTCTTTAGTGAATTCTTCTTGATCTAACTGCTTCTGATCAGGGCTTATTGCACTGTGAACTTCTGCAGCCTGACCTGATTCTTCTAGACCTGTCTGTTCCTGTGTAAAGTCTATTAAATCTTCACTGTTTTGTGTCCAATTTTCTTTCCCTATCTTATTTTGTTCAGGATCTTTTACTGTCTTTTCTTCTTGATCCTGAACTGCTTCTTCTTCACCTATCTGATCTTCTTCAATTTCTTCCAATTTAGTTTGATTTCTCGTTCTGTGGTATACTTCAGGAACTTCTACCACTGGTATCCAATCCTGACTTGTGCTCGGTTGTTCTCCGTCAGCTTCTCTCGAACCTCGATCCTGAGATTCCTCTGCTGGGCAACCTTCAGCTTCTTCAGTGATTGGTGTTGTCTGTGAATTCTCCTCTTCAGGGTCTGGTACTCTCTTTGTGTGGCTTACGTGAATCCAATTAGGAAATCTTGCACACTTCACTGCTGTATTGGTGGTCAATATAACTTGACAAGGTCTGCTCCACCTGGGTGATAAACACGTTTCTCTGGTGTGATTCTTCACTACCACCCAATCACCAGGATTCAGATCATGTTCTAGTTCAGGCTGCCTGGAAACTGCGTCTTCTCCAACCTGATGAGAGACAGAACGCACTAGGTCAGCCAATCCTTTGCAATAATCCAGAACCATATCATCAGATATATTTACTAATTTGTTTGTGGGAACATGTGTTTGTCTCATTGCTCTTCCCATCATTATTTCATGAGGGCTTAATCCTGTCGTTCTGTCAGGTATGCTTCTGAGTCCCATCAAAACAAGTGGCAATGCGTCTGGCCACTCTAATGATGTTGATGCACACATTTTTCCCAATCTTGACTTTATAGTGCCATTTAATTGTTCAACCACTCCAGAAGCCTCTGGGCGATATGCACAGTGCAATTTCTGTTTGATTTGAAATGCTTCACAGATTATCTGGATCACTTCGCTATTAAAGTGTTTTCCTCTATCTGATTCCAAAGATACTGGGAAACCAAATCTAGGTATGAGCTCACGTAACAACAGTTTTGCAACTGTAATACTGTCATTTCTCCTAGTAGGGTAAGCCTCCACCCACTTTGAAAACAGACACACTATGACTAGTACATATTTTAGTCCTCTGCATGGTGGTAACTGTATGAAGTCGAACTGGAGTCTTATAAATGGGCCCTCTGCCTTTCCAATCTTTCCAAACCCAATTATCGTTTTCCTGCCTGGATTATGCATTTGGCAAGTTAGACATCTCTGGCAAAGACTCTCTGCAACAGCCCTGAATTTGGGATTGTACCAATTTTGTCTGAACAGCCTAATCATTGCATCTCTCCCTATGTGTGTGTCTCCATGGTGCATTCTAGCCATTTGTGAGAGTAAACAGTCTGGCATGACTGGTCTGCCATCTGCACTGATCCACACTTCATCTTCTCCTCTTTGGGAGCAACCCACTTTAATCCACAAATTTTTCTCACTTTCATCAACCTCATCTTGCAATTTCTTCACCTCATTCCATGTTTCAGGTGGCATATACAGCATAAGTTGGCAGCTGATTCCCATTCTTTCCACCCTCTTATTGACTGACGTTCTGGTTTTGGCACAATGTTGAGCCACCAGGTCCGCATATCTGTTGCCGACTACCACCCAGTCATCTCCTGACTGGTGTGCGGCACATTTCACCACAGCCAATTCTTTTGGTGATTGTATTGCTTCTAGCAATTCCCTTACAAATTGTCCATTTTTAATGGGGGATCCTGAAGAAGTCATGAAATCCCTCTGCATCCACAGTTGGCCAAAATCATGCACAACCCCGTAACCATATTGACTATCTGTAAATATGGTCACTCTCTGATTCCTCCCAATTTTGCAAGCTTTTATCAAAGCAATCAATTCAGCTACTTGTGCAGATTTTACTCCTGGTAAATAGGATGCTTCGACTATTCCAGTTAATTCACATACCGCATAGGCAGCAGTTAGTTTACCATCTTCATGTCTTTGACATGAACCATCGACAAATAGCTCCCTGTCTGGCTTTTTAAGAGGCTGTTCCTCTATGTCTGGGCGTGGTTTTGTACATAATTCTGTAATTTGTACACAATCATGTTCATCTTCTTCGTCATCTTTATTTGTTTCATGATATGGGTCCGGCAATAAAGTTGCTGGATTTATTATTGTACACCTTACCATGGTCACATTTTCAGCACCCATTATTATCCTCTCATATTTAGTCAGCCGACTAGGAGTAAGATGCTGAGTTCGGGTTCTTGTCAATAGAATCACAACTGCATGTGGAACATACACTTTTACAGGATGTCCCATCACAATTGACTCGCTTTGTTCAATGCTCAAACAAGTTGCTGCCACTGCTTTTAAGCATCCTGGCAACGCGGCTGCTACTGGGTCCAATGTAGCAGAAAAGTACGCTATAGGACGTCTGTCTAGTCCATGTCTCTGAGTTAGGACAGAAAGTGCACAATTTTCTCTCTCTTGACAGAATAATGCGAATTCTCTTTTATAATCAGGCATGCCTAAGGCAGGTGCTGAACAAAGTGCGTTTCTCAATTTTACAAAAGCTTCTACACTTTCATCCTCCCACTCAACAGGGTCCTTTGCTTTCTTTTTCGTCATGTTAATTAAGGGCTTAGCTAACATGGAAAAATTTGGTATCCATTGTCGACAGTAGCCTACTATTCCTAGGAACATTCGCACTTGTCTTTGGGTTACAGGCATTTGCATTCTCTTTATTAATTCTACTCTTTCAGAGGTTATTCTTCTTTTTCCCCTCTCAATTTGATGTCCCAGATATTTAACAGCTGTCCTGCAAAACTGTAACTTTTCAGGTGAGACTTTATGCCCTTCCTCAGCCAAAAGATTTAATAATGCTATGGAGTCAACAACACAGTCTTCTCTGGTGGTCGACGCCACCAATAAGTCGTCGATATATTGGACTAAGACTGAGCTTCCTGGCATCACTAGTTTTTCCAGGCACTTTTTCAGTATCTGGTTGAAGATGGAAGGACTTTCTGTGTACCCCTGAGGAACACGATTCCACACATAGACCTTGTTCTCAAATTTAAATGAGAAAAGATACTGGCTGTCTGGATGCAATGGTATTGAAAAGAATGCTTGACACAAATCAATTACTGTGAACCATCCTGCATTCCAAGGGATCTGGTATAGAATTACTGCAGGATTTGGTACTATGGGACAACATGGTTCCACAATCTTGTTTATTTTACGCAGGTCCTGAACAATCCTATATTTTCCACTAGGTTTCTTTAGTCCCATGATTGGTGAATTACATGGGCTACTCATTACTTCTTTTAGGATGTTTTGTTCTACCATTCGATTGATTTCTTCAATAACTCCTGTTTTTACTTCTGCACTCATTTTATACTGTCTGGTATTTGGGAAAATTGCACCTTCTTTTACCGTAATTTGAACTGGATCTATTTTTGCCATAAGTCCTACTTCTTTTCCGGTGAAATCCCATACCATGGGGTTTACTGTACCTTTTATTTCTTCTGGCAACTCATCTCTTGTTATTAACGAAAACATTTCGTCTATTTCTGTACCTTGTTTTGCAACCAAAATTTTATATACATGGTCCTCATCTGGTGTCTGAACTGCCACACCATCTGGCGTGCAGAAAATTGTACAGTTCATTTTGCACAATAAATCCCTACCTAATAAATTCACTGGGCTAGAATCGCACACTACAAATTGGTGCATTTCTCTGAAGTTTCCTATTTTGACTTCCATTGGTTCTGTAAGAGGCGTTCTAATTCTTTGATTAGCTACCCCTACTACTTGGATATCTTCACCAGAGAGAGGAAGGTCTGGGATATCTGCTGATCTCACCGTAGACCTGGTAGCACCAGTGTCCAAAAGGAAAGTAATATCATTACCTTTCACATTTCCTTCAACATATGGACCAGACTGATCTACCTGTAAGGATGCGCCAAGTACGCACTCCTTCTTCCCCTCTCCTAGGCACCGTCATGAGTTGAATTCACAGTAATTGTCCTGCAAAAGAAATTGTGATGTCATATAATCATTCTTACCACTCCCTCCTGGGTATCCAATGTCTGTACCGTGCTTTGCTCTGCTTACATTACCCTGAACAGGTGGAGGTGGTAATTGACTCTGGGGATTTACACCCTGCTGTGAGTCATTCTGCGTCTGTGGATTTAAGTTTTGATTTGGGCCATTATTATTCCGAATCTTTTTACATTCGTCCTTCCAATGCCCCAATTTTCCGCATCCATGACAAGGAAATTTCTTTTTAGCTTCTTCTCTACTCATTCGTCCTCTAAATTTTCCACCATTTCCCGTATCACCACTCGTTCCAGAATCTTTTCCTTGATTTTCACTCGGATTTTCCAAATTAATTCCCTGCTTCTCTGCCATTTTCACCTGTGCCCACATCACCTTTTCTTGTAATTTCTTGTGTCTATCCTCAATATCGTCTCCACAATATTTCGCATATTTCAGAATCTCATCTATGGGCTTTCCCTGCCAACACAGCATATGCTGTTTAATCATCTGGCAAATCTCTGGCTTCAGACCATAAACAAATCGATACACAAACTGACTCATGTTTTTGTCTCCAATGTCCTCAAATCCACTATACTGTTTAAACACCTGCAATAGACGCTCATAATAGGAATGTACTGATTCACTGGCTTCTTGGGTGGTTCGATCTATTTTCACCCAATCTGTTTCTTTCGGGGGTATTTTCCCTTTCAGGTATGTTATCACCTGCTGATACTTTTTCATTACATCATTTGACGGGGCACCTGTCTTCGGATCTCTAGGATATTCATCACTAGGCCAATCGACTGTAATTTTACAATCTGTCCACAAATCGGCAGGTACCACTATGTCAAACAAACCATCTAAATCCTTCAACAATACCTTTGACACCTTCACAAACCTTTCAACCTGCTTGTACCATTCAATTGGCTTTTCCCTCAGCTTTGGAAAATCATTCGTAAATGATAAAATATCCTGTCTGCTCCATGGGACATGTACATATCCTCCTCCCGCAACTTCTCGCATTGGATACATTTGATCTGCTTTTCCTGCTTCCTTCATCACATATTCTGATGCTGTTCTACTTGTTCGTGCTTCTTCCTTTTTCTTGGCCCACCTAGTTTTCCATTTATCTAGGTCTCCCCATTTTTGCAAAACTAACATTAATTCTCTTATTTGTAATCTTCTTCCAGAGGCATTCATATTTTCTAAATCTTTGTCTGAAAATTCTGCTCTATAGGGTTTCTGTAGTACCTTTGATCTCCCTATTTCTATTCCCATCTGTAATGCTAAATTGGACAATTTTTCATGAAATAACCTTACATTTCTGGTGATACTCCTGCATAGGAACAATAATTCTTCTTCATCATAGGTATTTAAGCGTTCTAGTCCTACATTTCCTGCTATTATTTCTTCTAATTCGACTTTTAATTTATGAATGTCCATTATTTTCGGAGGTGTGCACTGTTTAACTGACCCTTGCACCCATCTTTCTAGATCTTCAGGTGTTACTATGGTAGCACTTTTTGCTCCCGATGAAGTTACTAAACTTACATCTTTTGAACCTCCAGGTACATCTTTTCTTGGAGTACTATTTACAGAACCTCGAATAGGCAAGTCCATAAGTGATATTGTGGATTCACAGTCACTAAATTGATCCTCAATTATAACTGGAGCTTCAGGTCTGGGATTACTCACAGGAGTAGGTGCAAGTATGGGTGGAGGACAATTTCCCTGAGTACCATATAATGGAACTACTGGACCAATTGTTACAGGTATGGTCAACGAATCAGGATGTACTTTTATCTGAGTTATTTTCTGTATTAATTCTGCTCTGGTCTTTTCTAGGGCTTCTTTTTCTTTGTCATGAAGTATTCTACTCGTGGTGAATTCATGCATTACCTGTGGCACTAATGGAGTTTTTGGTGGTGCACTTGGGGTGCATCCACTTGTCCCTTCCTGATATGGTGGGGGATTTCTTAACATTTCCTCCATAAATTCGTCTTCAGACTCCTCATTTCTCATTAAATGTTTTGTCTTTTCTGTACATTTGCCTCCTGATTTCTCTCCTTCTGTGAATAATGGATACAGTCCTTCTGTAATCATTGCCCTTCTCCATTGTTTCATCTGACCCTCTCTCGACTCACGTAAATATCTGGGGAAAAATCCTGGGTAACTCCTATTACTTCTAGATCTATCCCGCTCAAATGCCTCGGTTTCCCATTCTTCTAGAGCTTCGTACTGAGTTAATCTAGGTCTGGGTTCTAAGTCATTCATCCTCAATCTCAAGTTCTGAAGAATTCGCCCATTGAACGTGCCATTCTGGGGAAATGCTAATATTCCATCATTTTTGGTGTATTCTATCCAATTCTCCATCCATACACAAGTATGATAACCTCTCTCCATCATCATAAATGATGCTGGCGTTTTAGCTGGTGGAATAATAATTCCTTCTCTAGTTTTGATTGGTTTGTCCTTTTTAAAATAATTCTTAATCTTTTGTAAGAATGACATTTTTCTCCTTTCTCCGTACATTCTATCTAATCTTCTGTGTACAAAATTATATTCTGCAAAACCTAGGAATCTCCTATCCGGACGAGTTCCTGTTAAAGTCGGATCACGTTTTAACATGCAATCCTTATCCACTAAGAATTTTGCTTCTATAATTTCGACCAATCAAATGTCTGCTATCTTTTATTTCCGAGCCAATCCTTGCGCGGCCTTTTGATGACGTTTCTCTGTCAACCCCTCCTTTACAATCTGCTCTTTTCTGTCCTCGCTGGTTTAACCAATCCCAGCGCGGCACCTGTGACGTCAGTACTACTCCTGACTACTGACCCCTCCTTTACAAGTGTCTCTCCACACCCGCTGTTTCAACCTACCACAGCGCGGCGTTTTGTGACGTCAGCTCCCTCTCCGGCAACTGACCATCCCTTTACAAAAATTTACGCAAACTTATTTTCTCTATAAATCTTAATTAAATTTCAGTAACAACATAAAACATTCGCTATCGTGCCAGTTTCCACTAATTTTGAAAAGGATAGTTTCTTCCACACTTTAGTAAAACCTTTCCGTTTACTAAAACATATACTACGAGTAAAACACTTCCGTCTACTCTTCACACAAGCTCCAGAAGTACCTGTTACTTCTCCAATGTTACCCTTACTAGGTGATATAACATCAAATTTTTATCAGCGTACCCTTTTTGCTATTACTCACACGCATAGAGTCCCTAACGAGTACTGAAAGTCCTGCTTAACTTCTCAGTACTAATTCTGCCTGACAGATAACCTCACTGCAGTATGGCTTCCACTTGCCACCCACTATTCTTTTTACCCCGGGGTATTCTGGACAACATATAACAAACTCAAAATTTTAAGCGGATGTTAGTTCATAAAAATACAAATAAAATTCTCATTACCCAATTAACAAAGAGTAACCATAACCGTCCTCTGCTTACCAGAAAACTGATCCAGCGCAATATTAGCCAACAGCATTCATACACCATATACTCACTTGGGCCCATACATTCATACTACACTAATACTTACGCTGGGTGTCAGATGTACTCTTTTATCAAAGTCCCTGCTACCAATTACCTTCTGATTGAAGAGTAATAACTTACCAATGGATCCTTTGCCAATTGGGAAATTTAAAATGAGTGACATTCAATATAGTTCATAATCCTGAAATAACCACTGAGTCAGGAAGTTTTAAAATGTTTATCTAAAGTTTTAGCAGAGTAAAATACAGAAAACACGGTACTTGATTGAAATACCCAAGAAAAAGCATAGAAATGATTTTGCTAATCAATGACGGTGTTTAAGGAAGAGGAGAAGATAGAGACAGCAGCGCAACTAAAGGTTGCAGTATAGTTACCTAAATGCGAGAACCAAGCCCCTTGGCCAAGGAGTTGGAAAAGATAGGACCCAGGAAGGATGAAGAGCAAAGACTTCTTCCAGGATCAGGACAGGACCGGTGACCTCTCTACAACGACGCCTGCGCCGTTCCCCTCTCTGATACTCGACTTCTCCTCGATTCTCCCGTTCTAATGGACTCCGCCGCCCCCTCCTCAGGACCTCTTCTGGACAGGGATTCAGTCAGCAACCGATCAGCATGGCAGTCTGGAGCTAAGAGCTCTCTCGCAGCATGGACGCCTGTTCTTCGTGAAAGCATGCTCCTACTAATTAACTAATGCTATATTCTATTATACCCTTCTACGCCCATGTACCTCCCCTTAATGTTGCTAAAATATGGGACCACTACTTCTGATTGGACAGGGACAGGGGGTGGATTCTCGCACCATATCGATTTGGCCTAAATTGTAAAGCCTATTGTCTTTACGTTCCCTCCCCTTCAAATTAATACATTCGCTTTATTTCCCACCCGTCTCACGACAAATGTTATACATTTTACAGGGGAAAAGTATCATTTTGTCCACAGGAAACATAAAGTACAGCATCTTCGGCCAATGGGTCATGGCCTTGGGAGACGTCCAAGTTGACTTCACTTGGCAGGCACACAGGACACATGCGCAGAACCATCTGTCTCTCGAGTTTCAAGTCACCAACCCAGGCCCAAGTTTACGAATTACTAAAAGTGCAAGAAGAAAATATTAAAATCACAAATAAAATGTTTCACTGTATGCCCACTTTCCCTACTCTATTCCCCATTAATTATTATACTATCCTGCATTAGTAGCATTAAGAAAACGACAATTTAATAATGACATGAGAGCAAGCTTAAGCATGTGAAAACATTTAGCGGCCATTTTAGCGCACACTGCGCAGAAGCAGAAGTTTCCCACCAAGCAAAGAAAGACGTCACACCATGTGATCAGGTTGCGACATGCGCATTGAAGTTCCCGCGCTTTAGCGGACATTTTGGATTACAGACAAGCGTTATTCATTAGTAAAACACATAAGCAAGCTTCTGTCCCTCTTGTGTTTGTGAATGCAAAAATTAGTATTGACAATACAAATTTAATAAATTAATACTATGAGGAGGATTGCGTACAAGCAAGTTTCATTTTTGAAACCTTGCTCCATCACCTGCATACACCGGAACAATCTCTCAGTGAACCGATCCCAGTCTCCAGTATTCCCCTCATGTGAATACATATGCTTAGACATCACTAGCAATAGCAAACCAGTTTGCTCTCTGCACACTCTCTATCACCCGCCATGTGATAACCTCACCTTCATCGAACATCTCATGGACATTGTCTCTACTAATGTCGGACATCAAAATACCCAAATATTTCTCGGAGACCTCAATCTCCACTGGAATGACCCTAATGATTCAGCGGTCAATAGCCTCAAAAACTTCCTCTCGGACCTCGACCTCACCCAAATCTGCAACAGCTCCACACATGACAAAGGATCAATCCTTGACTTAGTCATCTCTAAGGCTGATTCCATCCAGCTAGATACGATCCGTCCATGTGATTGGTCCGACCATCATATCATCACCTTCTTCATCAATGAAACAGTGAAACTTAATTCTGCGCAACCCACAAAATCTAAAATATGGAAGAGGGATCTGAAAAACATTGATTCTGACCTACTCACAACCTCCAGCTCCAGCATCCTTCTTCCCCCAGTAGGGCTATCAGATGTTCAAGATCTCACCAACCACTACTTCAATTCTATGAACATGATATTAAACGAGGTCGCCCCCCTACAACTAAAGAGAGTCTCCACAAAAGATTCAAAACCCTGGTATGATGGAGGACTCAATGAGGACAGACGATCCTTAAGACTAATTGAATGTAGATGGAGATCGGCTCCATCCGCCAACCACCTCAAGTTGCTAAGAAGGAAGAGAAACGCCTACTACAGAAAGATCAGACGATCTAAAGCAGACTTTTTCAGTCATCAACTAGACCAGGCCAAAAATCGTCCCCAAAAACTTTTCGAGCTAATCAAAACACAATCTAAGGATGCACCTCACCCCCCCCCCCCCCAAGCCAACACAGGTGCACTACCCAACTATGAAGAGTTTGCCTCCTTCTTCACTCTGAAGACCGAAAACATAAACACATTGACTCTTCATCTTCCCTTCCAGGAGTCCCACACCCTAGCTCACCAAAGTTCGACCTAAAAAAATAATGCATCTTGGTCATCCTTCAATACTTACAGTGAAGAAACTATACTCAAAATGCTCATGGCTTTGAATCCCGCCAATCACTTCACTGACCCTCTTCCAGCAAATTGCGCAAAAAACTTCATCCCACTGCTACTGCCTCTTTGGACCAAGATTATAAATACCTCTCTCCTTCAAGGAACCATCCCTGATATCCTAAAATCCGGGCAGGTATCCCGCATCCTAAAGAAGCCAACGGTTGACCCCACGGACTTAAATAATTACCGCCCAATATCCAACATCCTTACCCTGGCCAAACTCTTAGAAAAATGTGTACACCTCCAGCTTGGAAGCCACATAGACCATTTCAACTTGCTCAACAAATTCCAATCAGGTTTCCGTGCAGGTCACAGTACTGAATCAGCAATGACCCACATAATTGACGATGCACTACAATTCCTAGACCAAAACGAAGCATGTTTACTTATCTTGCTCGACCTTTCCTCGGCCTTTGACACTGTCAAACACGACAACCTGCTAGACCTTCTGAAACACAGAATGGGACTATCCGGATCGGTTCTAAATTGGTTTACCTCGTTCCTCCAAAACAGATCGCAACGATTCAAGGTTAATCACTCCCTGTCTAAACCCGTCCCAGTCACTTTAGGAGTCCCACAAGGATCATCCCTCTCTCTGACACTTTTCAATCTATTCATGGAACCACTCACTGAAATTCTCAACTCTTCTAACGTACAATACCATATGTACGCAGACGATACACAACTATACCTTAAGATCCATTCACTAGAAGACATCAAATCTCTCATCACAACTCTTGGAAAAACTCATACCTGGCTGGCCAATAACCATCTAAAACTGAATACCCTCAAAACCGAATTCCTCCTAATGGCTCCTCCCGCCCAAGTACCCATAATTCAAGATTGGATCAAACACCTAACAGCACTGAACTGCCAACCTCTCATCGTTGACTCAGCGAAATCGCTGGGAGTAACTCTGGACAGAAATCTAAATATGCAGAAACACATCAGCACCACAACAAAAGGAGCAAACTTCCAGATGAATACATTGGGAAAACTAAAACCTTTCCTGCCTGAAAAAGACTTCAAACTGGCAGTACAAGCTCTATTTATCCCAAAAGTGGAATATGGGAGTGTCTCTCTCTGCGGCCTTCCCAGATCCTCAACGGCCCCTCTAAGAGCCTCAATCAACGCAGCAGCTAGACTTATTACCAGCTCCAAAAGAAACTCCCACATATCCCCGGACCCAAGATCCCTTAACTGGTTACCTTTCAAAGCCAGAATTCAACTAAAAATCGCATGCATGACGCATAAAGCCATTCATCACAACACTCCCAGCTATCTGACACAGAAACTGGTGCCTTCATGTGGCAACAGAGCGTCCAGAAGTGCCAACAACCTTTTATTGAAACCACAAAGATTCAACAAGAAGAAAGCATATAACCGTTCCTTCTCGGGGATGGCGCCCAGGATCTGGAATGCGTTGCCCCCAGAAACTAGACTGAATCCCTCTACTGCATCTTTCAGAAAAGAAGTGAAATCTCTTCTCATGGCTAAATTCACTTGAGCCTAGGTTACTGTGATTATACGATTCTTGATTTATATGGAACTATATATTATTTACTACTTACCTATGTATCTTCGATATTACTGTGATTATACGACTACGACTCTTGATTTGTATGGATCTATATGTTATTTACCATATGCCTATGTATCTGAGATATTTACCTTGTAAAGCGCTCTGATACCCGCAAGGGTCTTGTTCGCGCTATATAAAACCTTCGAAATAAATAAATAAGAGGCTTGTATATGTGACACCATCGCATTACTAAATCATTTAGCAGTGAATGGACATAAGGCGTCACCAGCAAAATTACAATTTTGCAGGAGAGAAGTCCTTTACTTAAGGCACCACATTGATAAAGGAGCCAGAAAAGTGTCACAAGACAGGATCACTGCAATTTTGCAGATGAATCCACCAAGTACACAAAAGAAGGTTCGCATGTTCCTGGGAATGGTTGGCTATTGTCAACAGTGGATTTCAAATTTCTCATTGACAGCCAAGCCACTTCAAAGGCTTACACATAAGGAAGTGTCAGATCCAGTCCATTGGAATGATGAATGCATGCGCTCTTTTAATGAACTGCGAAAGAGTCTTTGTTGAGCATCAGCATTGGGGATGCCCAACTTTAACAACATCTTTACTCTGTTTTGCAGTGAGTGCGAAGGCTGCACATTGTCAGTACTGATACAAATGCATGGTACTGCGTGCAGATGTTTTGCATATTTCTCAGTAGCCGCTGCTTCGCCTGGATGTCTCAAAGTGGTGGGTGAAACGTGTGTGAGTTAGGAACCATGCAAAAGTATTGTGATGTGACATTCCATTGAAAGTGCATGTGCCTCACTCAGTTGAGATATTGCTTACTCGTACTCCAATGCAACATCTCACTAGTAGTCGACTGACTAAGTATGAGCAGGTCATTTTGGGTGCTGAGAATGTGACTTTGGTGCGATGTACAAGTTTAAATCCTGCTTCTCTGCTACTCTGATGCCTTTGCCTGGGAATGAAATTGGGATTGATGAGGCAGATCATGATTGTTTGGATGTGAATGAATTATGTACTAAGCCACGTTGTATATCCTGGATGTACCTTTGTCTGAATCAGATTATGTGCTATTTGTGGATGGATCATGTTTGCGAGATGCTGAAGGAAACCTGAGAGCTGTGTATGCCATTTTCATGGTTGTGGGTGTGGTGGAAGCTTCCTGGTTGCAGGGAGTGTATTCTGCACAGGTAGAAAAACTGATTGCCTTGACGAGGGCTTGCAGCATTACTGATAAATTGAGAGTTAACATCTTCACTGACAGTCAGTACAGCTTTGGAGTCGTACATGACTTTGGGCAGTTGCGGTCACAGCGTGGGTTTATGACCTCTTCAGGTTTGCCCATCTGAAATGGGGAAAGTGCGAAAAACCTACTGCTATCATTACAACTGCCTGCCCAAATTGCTGTGATTAAGTGTGCTGCCCATCGACAAGGAAATGATTATGTCACAGTCGGCAACCGCTATGCTGATGAGATTATGTGCTATTGCGCTCTAAATTTGTACATTTTCAATGGAGATCCCTTGGGAGAAAAATCTGATGTCACAGAATGTACACTGATGTTGTCAACGGTAGAGACTTGGGAGGAAGTAAAAGCTGAGGTACCAGATGCAGAAAGATAGGGTTGGATCAGAGCAGGGTGTACTCAGAGGCAAGAAGATAAGGTCTGGGTATACACAGATGGGAAACTAGTTTACCGGATACTTTGCTGTTGCCCATGGCGCGCAATTATCATGTACCTGCACTAATTGGGAGAGATGCTATGCTGCATCTCTTTCATCAAACATGGTTTAATCCCAGATTTAGTGTTGTGTCAAAGGTGCATGGTGTGTCAACAACAAAATGTAGGAAAGAAAACACTGGTTACAATGAGTCATATAGGAAGATCTGGAGGACAATTTAATCGGATGCAACTCGATTTCATTGAGATGCCTCCCTGTAATGGTCTAAAGTATGTTCTTGTGATTGTGCGTATATTTTCCCTTGAGTTGAGGCATACCCAACCAGGTGAAATGACAGCTTAACTGTGGCGAAGTTGCTCCTTAGAGAACTTATACCACGTTTTGGGTTCCCGACTTCTTTTGAATCGGATAGAAGGACTCATTGTGAGCTGTGACAGCAGAAAAGCAAAGCACTTATATGTTCTAACTTAATACTTGCTGCAAAACGGCAGTTAACATCTAACCCAAATTTTAACAGTCATGAAGTCTGGTTCTGGAGAGATCATGGATTCAAAACTGGTATCAGTGAAACGCAAATGCATATGTTCATGTTTTCTGGCCACATCTACTATTTTTATTGTGCTTTTTTAAATTATTTTATTGTTCAAATCTCTTTATTCATTTATGCCAAGAAGGATAACAGATAGCACAGTTATATGCATTATCATCAAGGAAATTTAGAAGTCTCTACTTTAAATAAACAGCAAAATAAAACATATCCAACCCAGTACCCTCCCTCCCAAAACGCTCAGCTTCTTCCTTAAAATTGTAGCGACAGCATCTTCATAGCCCATCGTGTGAAGCCCTCTCAGTGCAAGTGGTGGGGGTGGGTTCAGATAACCACAAGATATGGAGGTATTTAGGGCAAGTCAATTACCAAAAGTCCAGGGGAAGGAGAGATAGGTAAGGGCGCCAAAGCTCTCTGAATGATGTCCCTTGGTTGGCAATAGAGAGTGTGATTTTTTCCATGCCAAGGATGTTCCATAGGCGGTGGAGCCATCCCAACTGTGTAGGTAAATGTGTTGTCCCCCAATGAGAGAGTATATTTTGAATTGCCGCCCCTATAGCTAAACCAATCTGCTGCCCACGTCTGGAGTTCAGGGGGTAAGTAAAAGGATTGGATAGCCCCAAGAGCGTGTAAGAGGGAAATTGGGAAAGCTGTGTGTCCAAGTGGTGGTCAATATCATCAAGCAACCTGTTTCCAGTATGCTTGGATTCGCAGGTAGTCCCATAAGAGATGCACTAGAGTCCCTTTCATGCCACACCCCTCCACCAGTCCGCTCTCCTGGTTGGGTCGATCCTGTGTAACCATTCTGGGGTCATGTGCCAGTATGTAGCCACTTTGGTAAATGTCTCGCTGAGGGCTGAGTTGCTGGTGGTGTGGCGGGCCCTGTAGTATGTGTCCTCCCACTCCTTACTAGTCTATTGCCTCCCAAGCTCCATTTCCCACCGGGTTTGATTAGGTTTATATAAATGTCTAGAGGGTTGGAGTAGGAGGGCATAGAGGTTGGAGATCATTTGTTTATCAGACATTTTAGTGATTAGCCATTTCTCAAAAGGGGTGAGGTGTCTGTGCATAGCCGTTTTATTGTCAGAGGGAAGAAGCCAGTGGCGAAGTTGCCAATAATGTAGGTCCTCCATCTCTGAAATGGCAAAATACGCTATAGACTCTGTGAAGGAGATCACCCCCTCCTCGTCCATCATATGTCCTGCCGAGCGGCAGGGGGTCTGTTGCCACTTTATAAATCTCCTGGGACTGCTGCCAGGCAGGAAATCTGGGTTGTATAACAGGGGCCTCAGGGGAGAGGGAAAGGACGTTAGTCAGTATCTGGTGCTACATCGATCTCAGGTATCCATGGTCGCTTTCGTTACCGGAGAGAGGTAAAGGTTCGGGGCCTAAGCGGCCTCTTCAAGGAGGGAATCCTCCATTGGGGAGTGCTCGCCACAGCCCGATCTTGAAAAAGCCAGTGTCGTTCGGATTCACTCTTGTTCCATTCAACGAGATACCTTAGTTGAGTTGCCTGAAAATATAGCTGAAGATTCGGGATACCAAGGCCCCCATCGTCTGGATGTAGATAGCTAACTTCTCTCCTCATCCAGGGTCGTCTCCCAGCCCAAACGAATGATGCAATTCGGTATGCAGTTTAAGGATCTTCCCTTTTGGGGGCACCAAGGAAAGTGTTTGAAACAGATAGAGAATTTTGGGCAAGATCGTCATCGTGATGGCTGCGCTTCTGCCAAGCTAGGAAATCAGATGAGGTTTCCAGCAGGCGAGTTCCGATTTTATGTGCCGGTATAGGGACTGGTAATAAAGTGGAGAGGTCACTTGTAGGGTAGAGGTCAGGCGTATCCCCAAGTAGGGAACTGCGGATTTCGCCCATTGAATAGGGTATTGCGCCACAAGTTGGGCTTCCAGTATGGGGGATATAGATAAGTTCAGAGCCTGGGATTTGGCTACATTGACCCGGAAGCCCGAAGCCAGGCCGAATGCCTCCAGTTCGGACAGGAAGGCAGGGAGTGCCAAGGTCGGGTTATCCAGGGTAACCAGCACGTCGTCAGTGTAAAGGACGATGGTATGTTGTTCCCCTCCGAATGCGGTACCAGTGATTTCAGGGTAATCGCGGACCCTTTGGGCCAGAGGCTCCATGTACAGAGTGAACAGCAGGGGCGACAATGAGCACCCCTGCCGAGTCCCCTACTAATGGGGTAAGGGGCAGAGATTCAGCCATTCACCCTGATAGACGCTGTGAGGAAGTGGTAGCAGTTGAACACTCAGGTCCTACATTTCTGGGCAATTCCAAAGTGGGCCAGAGCTTGTTCTAAAAAAGGCCATCAGACCCTGTCGAAGGCCTTCTCGGCGTCGATTGCTAGGAGCATAAACTCCCCCGACAGGTGCGATGCCTTTTCTGTGATGTGCCATACACGTTTTGTGTTATCACTGGTCTGGCACTGAGGGATAAAGCCTGCTTGATCTGGATCTTTGATAGAGGGCATGTGTGGGCCCAGTCTGGTTGCCAAGATGCTGGTGAACAGTTTGAGGTTCACATTTAAAAGCAAAATTGAATGATAAGAACTACACTGCTGCTTGTCTTTGCCTGTTTTGGGATGACCACCACCGAAGCCGTCAACATCAAGGAGGGATAGCCCTGGGTCAGAAAAGGAGTTATGTGCCCGCGTTAAAATCGGGGTAAGCACCGTGCAGAACATTTTATAAAATGTGGACAGGAATCCGTCTGGACATAGGGCTTTCGAGGATTGTTGCCGAGAAATCACTGAGATCACCTCTTCCACACGAATATCGCGCTTCAGTGTGTCTGTCTGAGGTGGGGTCAGAGGTGACATGTGAGCGTCAGCCAGATACGAAGCACAGTCTGCCGGATCTAACTGTTGGCCTGTGTATAAGTCTGTATAGAAGTCTTTAAATAACACATCTGTGATCTGCTGGCCTATTGGGTTTCAGAGTGAGTGCACTCCCAGTTTTTGTTGCTGAGTATGCAGTTTGTTAGCCAAGAGATGGCCTCTCTTGTCCCCCTACATAGAAGACATGGCGCTGTCTCAGCAGTGCATATTCAGTACTGTCGAGGTCAAAGCATACCAGTTGCGCGCAAACCGTGCACGGCTGATGCCAGATTCTCAGAGCCCCTGTGCGCTGGCGTATAACCTCCAATTCTTTCACTTGTCTAGATAGATGGCCCTCTTATCTTGTGTATTTTATTGTCCGCAGTCGAAGTAGCTATAAGCTCACCCCAGATGACCGTCTTTAGGGTCTCACAGAGCGTAGCTATAGAGATGTTGGGAGTGTCATTCAGGGCAAGGAAGTCAGTGAGGGCTTGGTAGACTTGCTTCATTTTTTATTTTTTTTAAACAAACTTTATTGAGAGTTTTCAATCTATTCGGCCACATACTGTAGGGTGTACAATACAGAGAGAGGATACATAGCATAGGATGTAACGGTACAATCATGACTTACACAGTCAAATGAAATCTGCTCTATCTAGGACTACCCCTCCCTCTCATCTATGATTGAAATGAAGGCAATACAGCACTACCTTCAGAGGTGTCGCAAACGCATAGCATTCGTGCCAATATAACTCCCAATTCTAACTCTATTCTAAACTCCCCACCCTCCCCTCCCCCATCCCTCCCCCCAGGCATGTCACTCCGAGCTCTAGATACACTCTGCAGTGAAAATCCATCGCTCCTGGATTTCGCCAATATGGTATGGCCCACGTTACATTGGTGAATGCCTAGCAATTGCATGATGCCGTCGGGAGCCGTGGCCAGGGTTAACTGACAAGTTCACTCTTAGAGGCGATCGTCCCGGTCCACCTCTTCTAAGGCAGGTGCAGCAGTCACGGACTCCCCATCCTTATCACTGTCTGGGATTTTTAGTAGCTCTACCAGCGTTTCCCATGCCTGTGCCGCCTCCAGTGCCTTTTCACTGCCCGCCCTTTTTGCTAGCTGCATTCGCACTATTCCATCACACTCCGCCCATCTAATGAATTCCCTTTTCCATCTATTAATGTTGGGACCCCTCTGCGTTTTCCAATGCATGGTGATTTCCTGTTTAGCCAACAAGAGACCCATATCTAGAAATGTACTAGTGATCTTGTTTTTGGACGTGTGGGGGAAACAGTTCAGCAGACATGGCCCTATAGCCAGCTCTAGGTCCCTATCTGTGATGTTATTTAGGAAAGCTACCACCTCGGCCCAATAAGTATCCAACTGCGGACACCCCATAGCATGGCGGAAGTCTGCTCCCTCCCCCTGACAGCGCGGGCAGGCATCTGAACTAGTGTCAAAGTATTTTTTGATCTTCACCGGAGTAAGGTAAGCTCTATGCAATATATAAAAGTGCACTAGTTGGAAACGGGCGTTTCTAGTACTCTTCCATGCCCTTTCTACAATTCCAGCCCACGCCCTTTCCGGGATCTCTGCCCCCACATCTTCCTCCCACCTATTTCGCAACGTGTCCAGGGGCAAGAGGCTCTCCTGTGTCATTCGCCTATACAGGCACGTGACCGCCTCAAAGGTATCCGCTGCTGCCACTAGGTATTGGCATCCCAGTGACATTTTTGGCTCAACCAAGCCCTCCCTCCAATGTTTACGGATGGCCGCAGTAAGTGCAGCATATAATAAAAAGTCTCCTCCCAATAAATCAAAGCGCTCCTGTAAGTCCTGAAAGGTAAGCATTGCGCCCTCCTCATATAAATCTCCTATGGTAGACAGCCCTTTGTCTTTCCAGCCTGCTAAACCCCTCCAGGTGCCTCCATGTGGCAATGCCTCACACATAGAAAGTGGAATGTCAGGCGCATAGGGAACCGCTATTCCTGCCCTTTTCAAACTCCTTTTCCAACACTGCAGCGCCATTTTAAGGTCGCCCCGGAGGGCACCAGCACGGGTGGGAAGATTCAGCACGATTTGGGATAGCACTTTCTGCTCAAAGTCTCTGTCATTAGTCTCTCCTGTTCCGCGCAAGGCAGTTGCCATGCCCCGAGTCAACCATTGCAGTTGTGCTGCTAGGTAGTAAGTCTCAAAGTCCGGTACTGCCCATCCACCCTCCGATCGTGGGCGCATCAGAACCCTCAAGGCCACCCGTCGCCTACCAACACCCCACAGAAAGCCCGTTACCATGGATTTGAGTTGCCGAAAATAACGTGCCGGGACCCATATTGGCAGTGCCCCAAAATAGTACAACAGCCGCGGGAGGGCCACCATCTTGAGTAAAGCCACCCGTCCAGCCACTGACAGTGGGAGCGCTCCCCAGAAATCAAAACAACTCTTCAGATCTCTAATGGCCCTGCCAATATTGCCCTCTAATAGATCTTCCTGGGTATGATAAAGTCTTTTTCTTTCCCAAATATGTCAGGCATCTGTACTCCCATGTCACCCCGTCCGTAACTTGCGGTCTGGTCCTGTTCCCAATGGTCGGGAACAGGCAGGACTTCGCCCAGTTCACCCGAAGTCCCGCTACTGCACCAAGGCCGCGAAGGAGGTCCCTCGCCCCGTGGAGGGCATCATCCAAATCTGCTAGAAACATTAGCAAATCTTCTGCATATAAAGCTATATGATGAGGTCGCCCATTCACGCACATCCCCTGGTAATGTTGCCCTGACCTGGCCTTGGCCGCCAGCGGCTCTATCGCCAAAGCAAACAATAGGGGGGACAGCGGACACCCTTGTCTCTTGCCCCTAGTCACATCACAGGGGCCCGAGATCAATCCCCCTGTTCTCACTCTCGCTGTAGAGTGCTTGTATAATAAGGCCGTCCACTGTATAAATTGGTCTCCTAGCCCAAATTTATGCATTACGTGGAATAAGTAGGGCCATTCAAGGCTATCGAACGCTTTTTCGATATCTACTGCAAAAATCGTAGCCTTATCCTTCGGGTAGGAGTCAGCCTCCAATATCTGCAGCAAGCGCCGAATGTTAAAAGCAGTATTCCTAGTCGGGATGAACCCAGCCTGATCCTCATGCACTAAGGTCGCCATATAGGGAAGGAGGCGGGTGGCCAAAATGCGGCTTAGGATTTTGTAATCCGTGTTAAGCATGGAGAGTGGGCGATACACAGATCGATCCCAGGATGGTCTCCCAGGTTTAAGGAGTGGAATAATTACAGCCTCCCGTGTTGATGTGGGGAGTTGGCCTAGCTGCTACGCAGCATTGTAGAGCGTCAATAACCTAGGCGCCAGTTGTTCGCTATAAGTAAGGTAGAACTCTATCGGAAGCCCGTCTGTCCCTGGGGTCTTGTTCCGCGCCATATGTTTAATTGCCCTTCTTACTTCTCCAATCTCGATATCTCTCCCCAATAGTTCCGTTTGCTCGTCATCTAAATGCGGCAGTCTGACTCCTTGTGTAAACCCATCCAGTTCTGGCTCCGACAAAGCGGATCCACTTGTATATAGGTCTGCATAATACTTAAGAAAGAGTTCATTGATGCCCTGCTGGGTACTGCGAGGCGCCCCATGGTGGTCTCGAAGCTCCAGGATCGTGGTGCCCCTTCGCGTTGGATTAGCTAGCCAGGCCAGGAGAGCCCCCGACTTGTCCCGTTCCGCATGAGCACATGTGTTATATGCTTTATAGTCAAAGCAACGTAAGCGCTCTACCTGCGTCGCTACTGCCTCCTTTGCCTCCATGAGTTCTTCGTGTTTATCTAGTCTTTCAGGACGCTCCCGCTCTATGTCCCGGAGTCGTTGTTCTGCGTCTTGCACCTCCCTCAGAAGCACTCTACGTACCCCCACCACCTCTGAAATACAGCAACCCCTGATGACTGTCTTAAAAGCGTCCCACTCCACTAATGAAGTCGTCACTGTACCAGCGTTGTCCCGGAAATATTGAGTAATAGTGGTGCCCACCGCGTCGCGAAAAACCTGGTCCTCCAAGGCCTCCGGGCGCAGGCGCCATGTAGGTATTGCAGCCCTTGCACGAGACCATTGTATTCGAATCAGAATGGGATTATGATCTGATAACGTCCTAGCAAGATACTCACTACTCTGTACACCGGCATGGACGTCTGGGGAGCTTAGGAACGTGTCCAGCCGTACATGGAGATCATGCAAGGTAGAAAAATAGGAATAGTCTCGGTCCCCTGGATGTTGGGCCCTCCAAATATCTACCAGCCCCCATGGTCCCTGCCAATTTCGTCGTGACTCTGCTATTTTATAGGCGGGGGCACCAGGAAGCGGAGGGTGCGATCGATCCAGTTCAACATCAGTGATACAATTAAAATCCCCCCGAGTAGTACAGAGCCCGTACGAAAGGGTGCCAGTTTCCTTGACAAACGCAAGAAAAAGGCGGGCTGTTCTATATTAGGGGCATAAATACTTCCCAGGACTATGTCACGACCATCCAGTTTTCCCGTAACCACCACATAACGTCCCTCTGGGTCTACGAGTTGAGTCGTACATTGAAAGGGCACTCCTGCCCGCACCAAACTAATACTCCCCTGGCAAACGCTGAGTAAGTAGTATGAAACACTTGGCCGCGCCATCTGCGCTGCAGCGCCACCCCTTCCTGCGCTTGCAAGTGCATTTCCTGTAGGAGTGCAATCTGAACCCCTCTGTGGATTAGGTATGCGTGTATTTTGTGGCGTCTCAACATTGAATGCATTCCCCGCACATTCCATGATATACATTTTAGGTCATTGGCGGAACCCATTGCAGTAATCATGTCAATCTCTCAGAAAGATCCTCCCTAGTGACATGCCTGGCCCTATCTAACCCCGTTAAGAACAAAAAAAAACAACTCCCCCTCCCCAGGATAGTTACTATCGAACTAGCATCCATCCAAACTGTTGAACAATACACAACTCCTCTGGTAGCTACAGAGGTATAGGGGAGCATGGCTGAATCGAGGTACCCACTCTTATGTATAGCGCATCAGCCCCATATAGTCAAAGATAGCCCGGGGCCTTCATCAGTCACTGTGGAGCCAGACCCCGTTCCAACCCACCCAACCATTCCGGCTTACCACCGCAGGTCAAATAATATCGTCCGCAGTGTGTGGCGTCACTTCTGGCATCTGCACACTGTCACTCTGGGATGTATCCGAGTCCTTATCCGCTGACGCTCTTGAAGAGCCAGCCTCCTCCTCAGGGGTAGGGCTACGACCCTGCGCAAGAGCCACCACCGCCTGAAGCGCGTCAGCCCTTTCTTTTTCAGGTTGCGACGGTGTTGGCTTTTTCGGGGTCCTCCTGCGGGGCCGTCGGTTCCGAGGCTTTCCTGGGTCCGCGTGATTCTGCTCGATGGCACCAGAGTTCTCACCCTGCAGCTCCGCACCCTTATAGCTTTCTAGCCAGTCCCAAGCATCTCCTGGATAATCGAAGTAGTGCGTTTTCCCCTCCAGAATAATACGCAAGTGGGCCGGGAACATCAAAGAGTACTGGAGGCCCTCATTTCTGGTAAATATAGACCCACGGGGTGTTTTCTTAGTGTGGAATTGGCGCCTCCTAAGTGTACGCTGTTCGTGTGTGGACTATCTGTGCGGTGCAGAGGTGAGGGATACGAACACCCTAAACCCTCAGTCGGGAACCTAACGGTGTCCCCTCTATACACACACTATGAACCTATGCACACGCTGTGTAGTATTATTGTCTCATTATATTGACATTATATATTTGGTGCACATTAATAAAACACAACATTCATGTGATAATTAAACTTTGTTGAATGTTCCTTAGTTCTTTATTGTTTAGTAAGATCGCCCAGCCAACACGTGTTTCGTCGTGGGTGATATCCCAAACGACTTCTTCAGGGCTGTCGAGCAGGTGGATAAAGTCTATCACGTTCTCCCCGCCGGTTCTACTTCCGTCCCGGCTGTGATTAATATGCCTTCCGGTTCTTGACGTTATTACGGTTCACTGTATATCCAGTTTAAAATCCAATTAGGTCCTCGATTATTCTTTAATCGGGCGTCCTTTTCAAATATGTGTCCCCAGCTGAAATCTCGGGGTTCGAAATCTCAAGCGAGTACGCTTAGGATCGTTTTCGTCTTCATGCGTGTCAGGTCAGGATTGAACCGGAAGTCATTTCTGAGCGCCCTTTTAACCTCTACGTAAGACGCTCGCTTCTTCTGTACCTCCAGTGTGAAATCCGGGAATAACGTGACCCTGTTGTTGTCCACATTGAAAGGGCCCCCATCTCTCGCTCTGCGCAGGAGTAAGTCCCGGTCACGGAAGTGGAGCAGGCGCGCCACCACCGGCCTCGGAGGCCTCCCCGGGGCCCACGGTTTAGCTGGGACTCTATGGGCTCTCGCGAGGGTGTAAAAAGTCGACAGGCCCTCCGGGGCCACTACGCTTCGGAACCAAGCCTCCAGGAAGGACACCATATCTTCTCCCTCGAATCCTTCCGGCAAACCCACGACCCTGACGTTATTCCGTCGGTTGCGCCCTTCAGCATCCTCTGCTCTGCGCTCCAGTAGGCCTACCCGATCCGTGAGGGCCCCCTGTTGCTGCTCCATACCTTTTTGCGCCGGGGTCAATTCCGCAATACTTGACTCGGCCTCCTTAACCGTCTCCGAGAGTTTTTTATGTTCTTCTCTTAAGAGGCCAAGTCCAGCCGCTACTGTGCTGATGTCCTGATGCAGGGTGGTCTTCGTGTCCGCAATGGCCTCCAGTATTTTGTTAAGCGATTGTTGCACAGGATCTCCCTTAGCAGCCTGCGACTGTTCTGAAGCACAGACGCCCTGTCCCCGCTGGCCGATGGCCGATGGCGACGTGATCCCCACAGTCTTTTTTGCGACGGCTGGTCCTCTCACTATCGTACCTGCAGCCACCACAATGCGCTGAGTCAGTTCAGTTCCAGTGATAAAGTACTATCATGCCGCATCCTCGTGAAGCGACAATCCCTGCACTGACGCAGCCGGGTCAGCTTCACAGCTCCGCTTAGGTGATCGCCTCGCCGATGCACCTTCTTGCACTCAGCTCACGCTAGGTAGCAGTTTACACTTTCACTAGCGGCAGGCCCAATGCAGATGCAGTGCGCACTAGTAATTACCCCATTGTTCCGCTGCCTCCCCTCTGTGGCCCATACTATGTCTTCAGCTGTTGGCCTCTTCCAAATCAGCCTTTGTTTCCGCTGAGGTCAGGGAGGCCTCAACGCGAGTTCCCAGGCATTCGGGCACCGCAGGTCTCACGGGGCCCGCCCGCGCACTCCTCCCCGCCGCACCGGGCGAAGCGTCCCTCGGGGCAGTCTCTGACCGCAGTCCTGGTTCTGCATCCCCAGGGGGCCCCCCGGCTGCCGTCAAGTCTCTCCGCTCTCCCGCTCGGCCGAATGTACCTTGGCAGCGCCGGTACACACTCCGGTAGATTCTCGCCTTCACTCGGAGTATAAGTCTGCCCAGCAGCCACCTCAGGGATTCAGGACGCAGCCTCAAGCATCTCCGTAGTGCTGTCTCCGCCCGTCGAGCCTACATTCACCGCTTCCCACTCTGCAGATCTAAACTGCGGAACAGAAATCAGCCGGTGCATCCACGAGCGAGCGCCGCGGGCGGGCCTCCGCGATCGGAACAAAACTCAGTGGCCTGTGTTCCCGGCATCCGCCCTCGCCGCCATTTTACGCTGTTTTGATCTCCCTGGCTCGGACCCAGCTGCCGTCTTCAATACGTGGTGCTGGTGACCGGCAGAGTCTCTCCAGGTCCGCTCCTCATACTCCTGACTCCGTAGAGGGCGCCGATTACGTGTTAGGTGACCCCGGTCATCGGTTTATGCAGGAGAAATATGAGGCTGATGCGGAGCTCTCTGCTCTCGCGTCCGCCATCTTCCCCGGCCAAGCCACGCCCCCTGGACTTGCTTCACCACTTCAGGGCAATGTAGTAACGTAGCCCTCATTCGCCAAGTCCATGCCGGGTGACGCGTAGGGGGAAGTGTCATCATGAGCGTGATCATAGCGTGGTCTGACAGTGTAGTGGGGAGAATCTACGCATCAGAGGAGAGTGTGAGAATGTCTTTCGTGCCCAGGAAGTTATCTAGCCGGGCGTAGGTTTTATGTGCGTGGGAAAAGTAAGAGTAGTCACTGGTGTGGGGATGGAATGTTCTCCAGATGTCCAGTAACCCCATTTCTCTAAGCCATCGGTGTCCCTCTTTCGTTAGTGCCCCGACCTGACCATGCCTATGTGTGGATCTGTCTAGGACGTTATCGAAAAACAAATTAAGGTCCCCTCCCACTAATACCTTTCTTTCCTGTGCATATAGGACTTCTGACAGTGTGGAACATTAAAACACCTCCTGACCTTCATTAGGGGCAGACACAGATAAGGGTGAAATGAAATGCGAGGAGGCGTCCCTTCAAAAAGGCGTGTGCTACCAAGAGGGCCACCCCTGCTGTCTTGGTTCGTGTCAAGGAGAAAAATTGGAGCGGGAAGGCACGTGAGCGGAGTCTGTGATAGTCCTGTGGGAGGAGGTGTGTCTCTTGAAGTAGGCACACGTCCACCCCCGAGTTCTCTAAGTATGACAAGATCGTTTTATGTTTGACCGGGCTATTGAGGCCCTTCACCTTAAGGAAAAGGATCCTAAGGGACGTGTCCCTCATCGCACGTTTGGAAAGGGAACAGCTACCTCTGTTGGCTTTTGATGTGTAGTCCGGGAGGCAGCTTGGTGTCTCCCAGGACGCGTTCCTGCTTCATGTGCATCATGTCTTATTTGCTGTGAGCGTGTACCCAAATTGAACTAAAAACCCCGTGGTAGAAACCAGTAAAAATGCAAACAGGAATATAAGTATGTAATCAAACAGGAAAACAGTTTCAGTGTTCTGATCATCCATGAAGGGGGTTCAGTCTGTGACCACCCTTCCTCGCCCCGCGGCCCGCCCCCCCGGCCGCCAGCAGTGCAGTCAGCGAAAATACTTGCCCATCAACATTATGGGGAGCCAGTCTTGGCCAGAGTCCCAGGGATTGACTCCAGCGCCGCCTGCTGTCGCTTGGCAATTGTGTCTGGGTCTGGCCAGGCAGATCTTTTTCTCGGCCCGTGGGAGCGGCAGCAGGGCTGTCCATTTGTAGAGCGGCCGGAGATGCCTGCATCGCGGCACTGCCCTCCGAGGGTTCAATGCCCAGTATGCTGCATGTTTCCTCCAGAGACCATAGCTGGAAGAGTTTCCCATCTAGGTGGAAGACAAGGCGGAACGGATGCCCCCATGAGTAGGGCACCCCCATATTCCAGAGGTGAGAAGTTGCCGGCCTGAAGGCACGCCACTTTTGAAGGCTTGATGCCGCCAGGTCCTGATACCGAGTGGGTGTTTGATCTCTGAATGTAAGAGGATGTTTCTCCTGAGCCATGCGCAGGACTTCTTCCTTCACCTGGAAGTCGTGCAAGCAGACCAGAATGTCCGCAGGTGGGACCGTCTCGGCCCGGGAGGGGGCCGACTCTGTGCACTCGATCCATCTTTAGCTCCAGGGTTGGGGGGTGTCAAGAAAAATCTGAAAAAGGTCCTCAACAAAGCCAGCAAGAATCTTTCTCCCTGATTTTGAGGAAACGCCTCTGATCCTAATGTTATTTCTGCTGGACCTGTTCTCGAGATCCTCTGCATGTGCTTGGAGGTCTAATTGTTGATCACGGAGGCATAAGATTTCCTGCTGCAATGCCTCGACATCCTCCACGTGGCTGTTATCCTGCCCCTCCAAGGTAGACACGCGCTCCCCCAGTGAGTTCATGTCTCATCTGAGTTCCTTGACGTCACTGGAGAGGTCCTTCTCGACCTCTTGCAGATCCTCCCTGAGGGATGTGAACAAAGATTCTAGGAAGGAGCGGGTCACTTGTTCCTCCGTACCCTCCTCGTTCGTGGCGTGGGGTGTGGAAGGCGCCGGGGGTGATCCCCGGAGGCTCCCCCAGCTGGCCTGAAGAGCATCTCCTTCAAGTTGCGGTCCTTCCTAGATTTCGATGCAGCCATCACTGGGGATCCCACTTGCACTCCCCCAGGGCCCTACCACAAATCAAATCCAAACCTCGGTGAGTCTAGCCAGCCCTGTGGGAGCAGGGCTCCCAGGGGAAGGCAGCCCCCGGAGCCCCCAGCCCCTCGTGCTCTCTCCCAGGGACCCCCCTGTTGCTGCGTGCTGGCCACGGGGAGGCCCAAGGTCCCAGTTATAGCCCCAAGCCAGTCGTGTTCAGACGCTCAAAGAGTTGGGCTAGGCGGTCTATTGTGCGTGCATCAGGGAGGGAATGCTAGTTTAATGGTTGTGAAGGGCTCCGTCGCTATTGTCTTCTCATGCAGCGCCCCGGGCAGGCATCACACGGCATATGCACAATGCCTCAGGGCCCGGCAGCCAATCCGCGGCAGAGGGCCTACAAGTCACAAACCCTGTCTGTGAGGGCCCCGATGTTTCAAAGTCCCTCTGGGTGCAGGCCTAGTGTCCAATCAACCCCAGGGCCCAAACGCCCAGTGCGTTCATCTGCCAGGGCTGCCCGGCTCGTCCACAGCCACCGCACACACTGTACAGCAGAGATGCCTCTCCTCTCTATCCCGCATCCGGTAAGGATGCGGTCCTCCTCTGGGCTCTGTTGTCCAATCGGTTGGGCCCATTGCTCAGTCTTGGCAGGAGGGGGGGAGAGAGGAGTGGCCACCTCCTTGCTGGCTCACTTCCAGGAGGCCTATGGTGATGGTGTCAGGCCCCAGAATGTGGCAATCATGCTTCTCATGCGTGGCTTTATTCAGGCCCTCTCAGGCCCCGCCTTCCTTTGGTACTGAGTCGGGACCGCCCAGGTCCGGCCAAGCGTCCTCCACAAAGCCCCGGGGCAGGCAGGTACCAAAGCATACAGCCACACTGCCGCACCACTTGCTCACGGCCGTGGGGGTCCTGATCACAATATGAAGGCCGTGTCTGGGCAAACCCCTCCACCAGGCCCCGCGCTCCTCAGTCTCCCACCGCAGCGTCTCCCAGCGCCACTCAGGAACACACTGCTTTGAAACTCTGGCTCCGTCGACCACGGACTCCGGCGGTGCAGGGGTCGCTCTGGTAGGGCAGTTATGCTGTGTGTGGCGGCTGAGATCTGCAGCGGAGCCGGAGAGACGGAAAGGAGCGTCTCACTCAGTCGCCATCTTGGCCTTGCCTCCCTTTCTTATTATTTTAAATCTACCTCATCATATCTATAGAGAAAGGCCCACACCTACATCTATGCCAAAACTGTCAAAAGGAAGAAATAATGAAAATGAACTAAACATGTTAGCTAACAAAACTCTTCATGTAGATCAATCCACTAGTGATTTTTCCTTAAATGTTTTTACTAAATTGCTCTACGAGTACTTGGAGACAATGGATGTTCGAAATTGTTATGTGTGCATGCAGTTTCCTCCTTCTGTTTCAGAATGGCTAACATATAATCACTTACCTGTTACCTATGGAATTTCTTGCAGTGTGATAACTAGTCTCTTTTATTGCAAAGGACAGTTTCAGTATTATTATTCTAACTATGATTTAGTTTTTTCTAAAGTGCCTGTTAGAAAAACACATGAATGTTGTGCCAGATACGCAAACAGCTGCGATGATAGGTGAATTCTTCCAACCCACTCAAAGCTTAGATATTACTTATGCAAACAATTTAGCCTGCTTCTTACACAGTCTACAAAAATAATTCATTAATTCAGTTGAGGATAGATGAGGAGAAATAAAGAAAAAGGCTGAGGGTCATTCAAAGACTCCACATTGGGCACATAAGGACAATGAGCTTAAAAAGACTGAAAGACAAAGCAATTGCTCTAGACTGGCAACGTAAAGGAAATCTTTACACAATGCGACGTAAAGATGAATATAACAATACATTTGTTGGTGCTAGTGAATGTGACCAGATCTTCCAAATTGTGGGTGGGTGGGATTTACTACATTGTGGGAAAAATGCCTACCATAGGCTGCCAAAACAATGGTATGGATGCTGCTATATCAGAATAGTGTTTCCAAAAATTTACCATGTGGGTCAATCAGATGAAACCAATGAAATAAAAAGCACACACTTAAAAAGAGGTGCTAGTGCTGCTGAAATAGTAAGTGATATATTTGGTGCAATTATTCCATCATTTGGGGTAATTCTAAATTCTCACAAAATTCGAAAACTCTCAACTGTGGTTGACAGGCTGTCAACCGATACAGCTAGAGGATTCCTTGCCATAGATACTGAATTGGTTGTTATCAGATCTATGGTGCTTCAAAATCAACTTGCATTAGACATCCTTCTCGCAAAAGAAGGCGGGGTCTGCCTAATGCTGAGGGTTCAACAATGTTGCACATATATCCCTGACAAAAGTAAAGATTTGGAGGGATATATTCCCAACATTACTCACCTGGTGAGGATTTGAGTGGATTGAAAGCTGATGGTGCTTGGGAATCAATCGAGAAAGGGTTACCTGTAGTTGGAAAATGGTTCACTAATTTGGGAAGTGGTTTAGTGGGAAAAATACTAACAATTGCTATTTGCATACTAATGCTGATCATTTTTCTTAAAATTTACAAATGCATGAAAACAAGGGGAATGAAAAGAAAAAGAGCAGAAATAGAACTTGAAGATAGACAACGTGGGTATTATGATGAATTAAAAACTCAGGAGCATTCTAGGCTAAAACATTTGAGAACAACAGCACTATAATGTGACATCAGATGAGATAAAGATAAAGGTGTGATGGCTCGATTCGCCATCAAAGGGGAATTGATAGAGCAGAGATTTCATCAAATGTTTTTAGGACAAAGAAATTATTTATGACACCTTTTCGAGAGAAAATAGCAAATGTGTGCAAATTGCACATTGAGAGAAATGACACAATTTCATGAAAAATAGTTACTGCATCATAAAAGCATGCAGAAGAAAGGTAGTTTAGACATCTATTATTTATCCAACTGAAACAGTTGAGGTTCTATTAATGATAATATATCATTGTATTAACGTGTTAGAAACAAGTAAAAGGGTAAATTCTCACGCTATGGAGTTTATCCCTAATCATCTTAATATTCATGTATTAGTGTGAACACTAATAAGACTAAATTGGAAAACAATATGAATTAACTTGGTTTTTCTGTGAAAAATAAATGAAAAGTGAATTGCATGTAATAACGTGTCCACCGAAAATGACAAGTGAAAAGTACATCTTGCACAATCATAATTAACAGTGCTTACAAGAAACTTCTCTAGAATGAATTTCATATATATATTAATGATTTAGACTATAAACGAAAAAGTTTAGACAAAGTATTAGTTATATGTACACGTTGGTGTTTTCCAAATTTTATGAGTATCCTATGCTTACATGCATTCATTTCAACCATATTGAAATGATTATTAGTGCATCAATGATATTTGAGTTCATATGCTTTAGTTTCCTTTAAATGCATGATTCACTATTAATATGACTTTACCGTATATTAGCTTAAATTCATGTAGGCCTCATTCATAAAGTGAAATTGTTGACTTGAATGGCCAAACCCCAATGGGAACATTACACACTAGTGCCAGTAGTATTGAATTTATAATTGTTTCTTTGACTTTCTCCTGTACTGCAGAGGCATTTGATAAATTTTTTGCAACAGTTTAGAAACAGCTGCCTGGGAAAGTACCCTTTTGAACTTACTATGTCTTTTCCTCAATGTGCCGTTCACTGTGTCACATGTTGAATAACTTAAGGAACTGCGTAATTGATCCACCTATTCTTTCGGATTTGTGTCTTCTTTACTGTCACATTGCACTCTTACTATATGAACCGACCAATGGACTAAGGGGCATATTCACAAGGAGCTATCGCCGAATTAACGGCACTTTATCGCAGCCAAAGTCGTGATAAATTTACCCCCCCATTCACAAGCCGGTGTTAACAGCCCACAGCACCAGTTTACCCGCGATGGCAGCCACAAAAAACATCGCCACAGAGAACCCTTGCAAATATCGCTAATGAGATGCAGAGTAGGCGTTCCCGTGACAAAAGCCGAGACAACGGTACACCTCAACATTCACAACGACCAGCCACATCCGCGATAAAAACACAAAACAGGCGATAAGGCGCGTTAGCACCAGGAAATCTACACCTGCTCTGACCTGGTGTAAAGTCCGACGGCAGCCAGCACCACAAAAGGGAGCACAGCCCAGGGCCACAACCGAAGGGCAACAGATGCCATGGAGCCACACATCATGCAGCCCGGACACCCAAGAGGGCCACACCACCCACCCCCACCACCCCAGGACCCCATCCCACACCCAGAACACACCCCCCCGGACAAACACAGACGCAGCGCAGACAAAGACAGCGGAACCCCAGGAAACGTACCAACCGCACAGACCCAACATCTGACAATGTCACCTTTCACTCCAGGCTGAAAGGGACAACCAACCTACGCATCCTGACCATCATCGCCTAACAGGCCTACTGCAACAACACAGCGGACAACCAACATCCCACCCCACACAAAGCTGATGGCGTGGCTGCACCTGTTGGCCCCTGAGACCCCCATCCAACACCCGCCAGAGTCGGAGGAGTCCCACAGCCAGCCACATCCAAGTCCCCCACACCTGTCCTGGACATCACCATCACCCTGGTACCCCAGTCCCCATACGTACAACACAATGCGCAGGATCCGCTGGAGACCAAGCAAGGACCATACGCCATAGCAGGATGCACGCACGTGTCGGGGGCAACACACAGCACACATGTACTACCTGTGCCCCCTGGTGACACAGCACACAATCACCGCAACAGGAAGCACACGTCTCACACCAATGTGCAGGCAACAACAGAACACCGTGGAACACCCAACAATGTCGCCTTCAAATACACAGCCAGTGTGCATGATACCTTCATCCTCCGACAGTCCATCATCAACCAGCGTTCCCAGGATGGCAACAAGGGAAATGTACAGCCGCTTGGCAATATACAAATGAACACCCCACACACCTCAACACCACAACCATGCAACTCACAACTCTGGCAATGCACACGTCACAAAATCTCATACAACAGGCACAACAATATGCCCACCCACCAGACACGACAGAACAACTTACAATGTCCACATGGGCAAGCCCTGAAAATGAGCCAGCAACGGCATGGCACCTCAGCCACATACTAGCCGAATGTGGGGAGAGGTGGCAACCAGGCATGTGTGAAGGATGCAGTAGAACCATGATTGGGAAAGTACACAATGCCAACAGTGCCGGAGATGTGCTGGACACCTCGCAGTATGCAGAACACACCCATATCCATGGCGACATACACCGCTTGCGTATGGAGTGTAGTGGACAGTGGACGCCACCATGTCACCACAGCCAGTGGGGGACCTCGCGGAAATGTTGCCTGTTACGCCCCCCCCTAAGCGTCAGCAGAGTGGGATGGCCCGGCGTACGCCACGCCAGCGTAGGGGTGTGAATAAAAACCACGTAGGCCTGGGCGTGGTCCACTTCCGGAAAGACCCATGTCTCTGCCAGGGCAGTGCCTCCCACCTCGCCACGAGGCCGACGCCATCCTCGTGAGCGGAGTTGCCTGAGATGCCGTGCGCCTGCCGGACCCCGGCACGCTGGTCCACGAACCGGTCAGGCCAGCCCCTGCACAGCCAGGCCACACTGATCACCTTCCGACACCGGCGTGTGTCAAGGAGGGCCCACCACGTGCCGGCGCAAGCCCGAGGCCCGAGACCGTGGCAGCCACCTCAGACCATCACGGCTGCCACGACACCGGCCCGCTTTATTCCTTTTTCGTTGATGTGCTCCACTGCCGCCCCCGGCCTACTCTTCGGACCAGTAGGTCCCACATGTGGAACTGTGTCTTGAGTCATGAATGGCAGGGACCCCATATCCTGGCCAGCGGCCACAGCACCAGACCCCCCCAGTTCAGTGAGGCATAGTTCCATATGGGTATCTTGCGACACGTGGTGCCACTAACCCTGTTCAACGCCAGGCTGCTACACGTGGTGCCACTAACCCTGTTCAACGCCAGGCTGCTACACATGGTGCCACTGAACCTGAACTACGCAGGCCGGTGGGGCCATCCAACCTATGCCGGTAACACTCGGTGAATGGGCCGTGCTGACCGCTGCCTCAGGCCTACACCACGGTCAGGTAGGTCACACATTTGGAACTGAGTCTTGATTACACCATGGCAGTGAACATCATTTAAGGCAGAGAACTATTCACCATACACCCTTCGATGTGGTGGCAACAAGTCTGTGCATGGCATCACAACCACACGTGTCTGTGGGCCTACGTGGACCACTGCCCTCGGCCTACGCTGCGCTCGAGTGGGATCCCAGAATTGGAACTGAACATCGGTAATTCAAAAGGCTGAATACATGTCTTCGCACGCACGGAGGGGCGTAAGAGGATGACGCGTTGCAGGCCGGAGGGAACAGGATCATCGTCACGGAGGTGATTGAACACTACCGACAACTGCCACTGTGTCACTAACTCTGTGCCTTGCGAGCCAACGACACGTGGCTGTGGCCCACTGCTGACCGCTGCCTCCGGCCTACACTGCGGTCCAGTAGGTCACTGCGCCTTGATTTGGCATTCTTGGAGTTCACAACTGTGTACAGGCATCATCGCAGACTGCATCCCCTCCCAGCACCTGTGCCTCTGAGTTTGTTCCCCGACATTCATGGACACTCACTGGTCGTACAGGCATTTGAGTCTATGGACTAGGGGTTAGTTTACATCCTCATGTAGCTGATCCCGAATTGTTGGTGAAAACGAGGGTTGCGCTTTCCACTCCTCCATTTGCTGCTTCCAGATGACATCAGACCTTCCGCATCATGCCCTGGAGGACACCTTCCACTGTCCCCCGAAACCCTCCGCAACATACACCTCGGACATTGATGGGGACCCGCTCAGGTCGCATGGCCCATCTGACTGCACCGCAAGTCACCGTCCCGTGGCTGGGTGCCTGTGCCGGCCGCAGTGCATCCGGGGCCACTAACTCTGTGCTGGTCAGGCCTGGGACCCCTTCTTCTGAGACATTGAATGGCCTCTGTAGCGATGGTCTTGGGGTCATCAACGCCATGTGTCTGTGGCCCTGCGCTGTCCGCCTCCTCCGGCCCCAACTGCGGTCCACCAGGGCCCACACATGGCATCGAGTCTTGACCGGCCCGGACGTCGCGTCACCGCAGGAGGCACACGCCACCACCGCAAGGACCACCTTCAACCGCCATCTGCCAGAGTCGAAAGGGTGGTCCTGACAGACCTACGGAGTTGCCCAGACCTGTCGTGGATGCCATCATCGGCCTGCTGCCCTGCTCAGCACTCCAGGTGCCAGTGACTCAGTGCACCGCAAGCCATTGTCCGTTACTGATTGAGTTTTGTGCTGTTGTGAGGTTGCGCAGCAATGTCACCTCATGCAGTGGGGAAGACCTGGGACCATGAGGAGGAGGATGTGTCAAGTGTGCGGACGGGAGAAGGCACAGACAATGGGAGGGCAGGTGGCAGCAGCCCCAAGGCAGGAATGCAGACTGGTGGCGGTAGTCAAGCTACACACCCGGATCTGATACTGGGTATTGCGCTGTGGACTGCGGACGCAACTGTCACCTCAGGCAGTGTGGGAGACCTGGGACGTTGATGAGGAAGTTGATGCAGGTGTACCACACCCCACTGCATCTGCATCAGGACTAACCCGAAGGGACACAATCCTAGCAATTCCTTCACATGAGCGCGCTCTTCTCTAGTGCCCCTACCTCAGTGCACTGCAACTCACGGAACGTCCAGACTGAATATTGGGTGACCTCTGTCCTTACTCCGGATCCCTCCATGTTGCTCTGCAATTGACTCTGTTATGCTGGTGTTTTCTGTTTCCATTACACTGGTGTCCACTTTTCAGGTTGTTGCCAGCACCAAGCACTCCGTGCGGGCTGGCTTATACTCACCCCACACACATCCAGCACAGGCGTCACTGTACATGTGGCCCTGCCAATAAAGGGGCCGGGCGCACGTGCCCGTAGCCAGTTCAACATGATATGTGCATGTGTCTCTGTGGAGGTGTGGGTCTCCTTTGTGGGGTGTAGGTGGTCCCTGAAGGGTATTGGACACCCACGTATGTGTTCTACTTCGCATTCCATGGGTTAGGCAACACCCTCACCTGTTGGGCCACCTCCTTTTGGCATTTGGCCATCTGGCATTGGGGTGCCATGTGTGGGTGGGTGACGTGTTGTGAGGCAGCCGTGATTGCGGGTGCTTCATGCTGTGTGGTCTGTTGCAGAGTCTGGGTTCTCCTCTGAGTAGCTTGTCTGCCCTGGTCCTGGTGGTGGGTTGTGTGGGATGTCCATGGGCTGTTGTAGGGCGTCGGGGTCGGGGGTGTGGTGTTCGTCTCGGGCAACACTGATGGGTTGTCTGTTCAGACCTGCTGGAGGTGTTGTTTGTCCCTCTGCATTGTGAAGGGTAGGTGCATGTTGGCATTGTGTTGGCGCCTTGTTCTTGTCGACATGCAGACTGTGTGACAATGTACTTTGTGACTGTTTGGGCGGTGGTGGCTATTTGAGTTGGGACAGTGTGCATTTGGCCTACATGGCTGATGTGGGGTTGTAGGGGTAGATGTGCATCTCACAGTTCCCTGCTCTGTCCAATGTGATTGTTCTGTTTCTGCGCCTGGGTGGACCCAGTTGTGTCCCCTGTTCTGCAGTGTGGGTGTTGCACTTTGTGCCACATTGTCATGGTATGTGCTGTGATTGCTATGTGTGTGTGCTGCAGTGTGCCACGGGGATGGGGGACATGTCCCTGGGTAAATGTGGGTGTGCAGTGTGTTACACCTCATTGTGCATGTGTGGCATTGTGCCCATCACCCCCATCCCCCAGTCCCTGTTGGATCCTCACCCTGCTGTTGTTGTGTCAGGTCCTGTCGAGCTGTGTCCGTACTCCCTACTCCTTGCACCCTCTCCACACTGAAGACTGTGGCCTGGCTTTCCTCCTGCTCCTCCTGTGTCGCTGGACTGCCACCTCCTGTCGCCGTTGCTGCCTTCCTGTTGGCAGCGGGTTTGTACCTGGTTTAGGTTGTCACGTCCTGGCGGAGCCTCTTGGCCTCCTGGATTGGCCTCCTGGATTGGCCTCCTGGGCTCTGCGACTGCATTCCAGGCGGTCTGCTTGTGGGTCATTTGCTGGTAGTGTTCTGTCGACTCCGTGGCCTTGGTCTTGTTTTCCTGCGGTCTGCACCCCGTCTTCCTCTCCATTTTCTCCTTGGCATTCCCGAGCCAGTTGTTCCTTGCTGTGGTCTGTGGGGGCTGTGGGGTTCGCGTTGCCCTCTGCGCTGGGTCAGGGTGCATGGATGTTGCTACGTGCTTTGGCTTGTTTCTGGTGTGTTGTGCCTGTGGTTTTTATGGTGCAATTGCCCGCCAGACGCGTGGGAGTTGCAGGCCTGAGGCTGCTTTTCGCAGCTTTTTGTACCGCGATTGGCCTCATCGCATGATTTCTCGCGTTTCACATTTTTTGGGCGTGGTGTTGATTTACACGCTGTCATTTGACGCGTTATCTGGTGACTATCGCATGGTACCGCCTTGTTGTGAATTCCACGTTGACACGGGGTTATTTTCCCGTGATAGGCTGCGTTATTGAAAGTTGTGTTACGCTACTCCTGCGGCAGTTATCACACGTTCTTGTGAATATACCCCTAAGTGGTCTGACAAACTGAAGTGATGCCTGGAGGTGTCACCCTGGAACTGATTGAGTATAACCTCTTATCCTAAAGGAAATTGGGAGCAGGAGCGCTCTCTGAGGTCTGAGGATCGTGGGGGCTCTGTCGGTGAGTGGAACAAGAGAGCGAGAGTGGAGCGTTCCATTCATGCTGCTGTGACCTGTGCTGTCTCAGTGATGGACAAAGACAGATCTCTGTCTAATTGGACTGGACTGGCTACTTGGAACTTTGCTGAACTTTCCTGCACAATCCTTTGCCAAAGGCTTAGCTGGCTACCTCTCCTATTGACGCATATGCTACATGCGCTTGGGGTCTACCTTGGTTGAGGGAGACTGCCCTTTTCTGAATTGCCTTACCTTCCTGAATCCCGAGCTTTGGTATTTGATTAAATCAATCTAATTTGAATTCAGTCGTAATGCTAAATTTCTTAATGATATTGTTTCCTTATAATCTGATAAACTAAAATTAACAATCTAATCTGACTCTGCTATTCTGATTCATTGTCCTTTGTGAATGTGCATTTATTCTGGGTTACCCTATGACTAAACATATGCAAGAGGGAAGTTTCTGATCATCAAATTCTGATGCTCATATTTTGTATTGCCATAATGGAAATCCTGGTTTGTATGATCCTTGCCCACCTCTGTTTCTTTTGGAGACTAGGACTTGCACTAATCATATTTTATGCCTATGGTATTTTCCTGAGAATTATCTATGTGAGCTTAATCCTATTCCTGGTCCTCATTGGGTAACTGTCTGTCCCCCAAATATCTAACCCCTCTCAACACAGAGCAAGATCCATCGGAGGACCAATTGAGTTGTAGTTGGAGGATAAGTAAGGGCCCAGTAACGCTACAGCAATACAATGAAATGGGAATAGCTGATCTCTCTAAAACTCCAATCGGGAACCCACCAGTATTAAGGCGGTAACAGCTGCAGTGGTGCTAACATTACCGATAGCCAGTTTCTCTGTAATTTGAGGATGTCTAGTATTTATTTTAATTGACAGACAAAAGAATCGTTGCTAACAGCCTTTAGCTACTGTAAACATTTTTACACTCCGGCAATTAGTGAAAATGTGTAAAAACTGAGTGGATCAAAAATATCCGCTAATGAAGCTACCGAACATTTTTTGTGTTCTGCTGCCATTTCATCTGGTTTCAGCTACCTGTCAGCTCTACAATCCTGAATGAAGCGTTTCTTCTTCATTAAGGTGAGGTGTCTACAGAGGTCCTTCTCGACCCTCCTGACCTGAGTCCCGGGTCAGGACCTTTGACCAGAGAAGTTTTAAGGCACTGGCAAAGTGGGCAATTGGGACCCCACCTTCCAAGAGGCCCCTGGGAAAGTGAACGTTCTCTCTATCGTGCTTCTGTTTCTCTATCTAAATCTTTAACATATAAGTCAATATTTGTAAGTTTGTTATTATGGGGCTTGAATTAGCAGAAAATGAGCAACAAAATTAAAAGTTTTTCTGGAAATATTTCTCGGGCACTGCCCCCCAAATTCTTAAGATGACACTTTCTTAAACTAGTGTTTCCCAAACTGCAGGTCGATTTTTAAGTGGGTTGCTGAAAGTCCAAGCAATAAATAAAGATACCTTAAATTCTGTATTTATCTTGCCACATTTGCTGCACTTCAAAGGCAGAGGTCACATGTCAGGATATGTCTTCTGACAAGTTACTGGCTATTTTTTTAACATGGGGATTGGCGTTTACAAGCTTCTCTCACTTTGGTGTTAGAGAATGAAAAGTAAAGCGAATTATGTGACAATTTTGCTGGGGTAACACAAGTTTGCAAGGAAGTCCTGTGGGATGTCATTTTTGTAACACACAACAAAATGAAATACCTGTATAATCTGTACACATTCAGCAGTTAGGAAAGCAAAGGTGAAGCACATTTGTTTGTAATTCTGAAGTGTGTTGAAAACAAAAAAATTATCGGATAAAAACAAATCAAGACACTTTACTTAGTGAGGCACAAATGATAAATATTCACTGAAACCCGTTTTCCACATATTATCATTTGTGTACAATATAGTTTTATCGGTAAAACTGTATGTCTGTGCAAATTTAGTGGCCATAACAATGGAAAATGTGCTGTCTGTAAATGACAGTGCGTTGCCACACAATGCTTTGGTTACATTAAAAAATCCCCCCCCTCATGTCCATTAAAGCTAGATGGGTTGTGAAAGTTTGTCATTCTAAAAATTGGGCAGTGGTTCTAAAAAGGTTGGCAACCACTGCCTTAGATGCTTCTTGTTTGTTATGACAGACGCTTTTTATGAAAGGTGAAGTATAAGCATAATGGTAGTCTTCATTTGCAAAGACTCTTCTCATTTTTAAGAAAGGCTCGGATATATTTAGGGGCTTCTCTTTTTGCAAGCATTCTTCGAGAAAAATGGCGAAAAATATTACAGGTATCAATAAAAAAAACACTTGTAGAGCGCACAATTACTGAGTAAAAGGGTGTTTTAAAACTAATGCAAAATAGAAACCAAAGCAGAGAAAAAAATTGTTTTCAGAACTTTACAAAAGGAACATGCGGCAGCTGACTACACGGAGGGATGGTGGAAATACAAGCTTTGTGGATAATAAGCGGGTAATAACATCAAAAGCTTGGTCGGCCATAAAGCATCTAAGGAAACTGTAGACACACAACAGATGGGAAGTGTTGGAGCTAAGATGTCTTGCAGGTGAATAGTGAGTAAAATAGGATAGCATGCATCTCAGAACAGTTCTGTGCAGTACTTTGTGTTTTAGGCATAAAGCATTAAATAAGGTACACTTCTGAATTGGGAGTCAGTGCAAGATTATTAGATGAGCTGAAACCCAAGCACATCTTTTTAATCCCAGAATTAAATGGACGGCTTCATTTACTTTGTATACACTCTAGTCTGGTTGTTCGGTAATGTTTGAATGAATGAATGAGATGATTTTATAAAGCGCGCATTACCCGGAGGTGTCTTAGCGCTAGGCGGATCAAGGACCAAGGACATGGCAGCAAGCCGCGATAGGTCTACGTCACTTAGTTGTTACCAGCGGAAAAGAGCCAGGTCTTTAACTGCTTTCTGAATAGCTTCAAGCTAGATTGAGACCGGAGTGAATGAGGAAGAGAGTTCCATAACTTTCCCCCCAGGAAGGTCAGCATTTTGCCGCCCCAGTTTGCTCGTTTGATTCTGGGGATCAGGACCATGTGCGCCGAGCTCGATCTTAGTGTCCTACTGGGCGCATACCAGGTGAAACGTTCCTGAAAATAGTGCGGACCGGTACAGTGAAGAGCCTTATGTATAAGACACAGCGCCTTAAAAGAGATTCTCTTCTCCACTGGTAGCCAATGAAGGCCGTGTAGCAGGTCAGATACTGGTTTGAACTTGGGGATGTTCAAGAGGGTTCTGGCCACCGCGTTCTGTAGGGACTGCAATTTTTTGAGCAGATATTTCGAAGTGCCCAGATAAAGGGCATTGCAGTAATCCAATTTGGAACCTATAAGGGCCAGCATTACGGTCTTCTGTAAATCCGTTGGGATGAACGGAAGAATTTTTTTGAGAACCCGAAGCATAAAGTAGCCCCCCGAGGTCACTGCATTGATCTGAGCATCGAAACATAATTTGGTGTCAAAGATGACTCCCAAGTTTTTTGTCTTCTGCACAGGCTTAGGCAGATCTCCCAGCTCCGGAGGCCACCAGGATCCATTCCAAAAGGAAGTCTCTTTCCCAAAGAGCAGCACCTCCGTTTTTTCCGAATTTAGTTTAAGACAATTCTCCTTCATCCAGCTTGCAACTGCGGCCATACAGTTGCAGAAATTGTTGGCATCTTTTTCAAACTGGGATGAGACGGACACCACTATCTGGGTGTCATCTGCATAAGATAGGACGGTCAGGTCGAAACTCAGAATAAGCTCCACCAGGGGGGGTGATATACACATTAAAAAGTGTGCGGTTGAGTGCCAATCCCTGGGGTACCCAGCAGGGGAGGGAGAAGGAGCTGGACTTTGCATCTCCCACCTCAACCCACTGTTCCCTGTTTTGGAGAAAAGAGCTTAGCAGAGTTAGTGCAGTGCTCCTGAAGTGCAGGCGTTTCATGAGAAGCGCGTGGTGGACCGTATCAAAGGCGGCCGAGAGATCAAGTAAAATTAATGCAGCTCTGCCGCCTTTGTCCACTCTGACTCTGATCTCCTCTGTTGCGGCCACCAGTGCGGACTCCGTACAATGGTTCGCTCTAAACTCATATTGAGCGGGGTCAAACAATTGATGGGTGTCCAGAAATGTCAAGATTTCCACATTCATAGCCTTCTCTAGCACCTTGGCCGGGAACGGGAGTCGGGAGATTGGTCTGTAACTATCTACCCGCTTAGGGTCTAAGGAGGGTTTCTTCACCAAAGGAAGAATTGAGGCCCTCTTCCAAGTATCGGGGTAGTGCCCTGAACTCAATACTTGGTTCAGTAGATCCTTGAGTGGCCCCGCCAGCTGGCTAGCCAGCTTATTTATGATCCCCAGAGGGCAGGGGTCAGAGGGGGCCCCAGACTTGATGGAGCTCATAACTTCTCGAAGGTGGGAAGTGCTCCATGACCCATGAGAAGGCCCGAGTATGGGGCCTCATCCAGTTTAGAAATAGAGTCCGTACTGGATGACTGCTGGGAGAATACCTCAAAGATACGGTTAACCTTGCATTGGAAAAAGTCAGCCAGCTTATTGCAGAAAGATTCATCTGGGACGAAAGAGTTGCTGTTGTTCCAGTTCGACAACTCTTTGACTGTTTTAAAAAGTTCCCTGGAGGAATTATCTGCTAGTCTGATTTTTCTTGTGAAAAATTTGGTTTTCTCAGCTTTAATGAGCTCTTTGTATTCCGCCAGGGTTTTTTTGTATGTGGCTTTTTTCCCGGAAGAGTAATCAACCCTATTGAGTACTATATATTGAGACCAATATATAGTACGTTACAGTAGTCCAGATGGCCATGAATATGAGTTAGTTTTACGAAAGATGCCCCTGAGGAAAGAGTCACTTTTGTGTGGTAGATGCTCCATTTTTCTGTTGCTCCTGGGATTTCTTTTCTTATAAAGAAATGCACTGGGATCAGCACCTCCAGAGGCAGCTTGATTTTGAGTGGAAATGCAGTACACATTCTGTGTGTTCTGTCTAATACAACTTCTATGTCATTTTATCTATTTAGAATACAAACTTTTTGGGACAAATGTTTCTAGGTCAGCATTCGGGACCTCAGCGTTTCGACCTCTTGTTCACAAGTTCTTCTGCAGGATCTATTCCCACCGCTGCGCATGTTATCTGACATGGCGAATTGCTGTCGTTTCAAAGTTGTGAAAGTTATGAAATATATCTGATGACATTTCTTCTTTTTAAGGTTTTCAGAAATGAAAAACAAACAATGACATAATTGCTCAGGGTCATAGGCGTTAAATATGAGTCACATGACACAGCAGTATATAAAGAAACATCATACATCATTTCCTAAGGGGGATAACAGGAGAAAGATATGTTAGGGAAAGCACATCACACAAGCAAAGAGAGGACACATTGCCATAATACCCAGTGCTGCGTTAACAATGGCATGGGGCAACCCAGCAATCTGGAAGCCCAGCCGACTGGGCAGGTCGGGTATGGAGGGTCAGGACAAGTAGGCTGGGGTATGTCTTTTAGTCCGAATCGTTGGATTCCAGGGATAGTAAATATTCTTGTAAAGGTGACCATATGTCTTTAGGCCTGGAGGTGGGAGGTTGCAAGTGTGCATAACCGTCACTAATCTTATCGCACTGTGACATACTCTTCAGCCCTGCAGAATCCCTGGGGCCGTGTCTTCTTCCCCAGTGAAGCGCTATTTCCTGCTTCGCAAGCAGAAGTGCAAGGAAGGTGTACCTCCGAGTGCCCACCGGGACATCGTGGGTATGCCCCAGAAGTGCCATCAGGGGGTGGGTGCAAGTGTGATACCTATCATGGCGGAGATGAGGGAAAAGATAGTGGACCAATAGTGACTGATCAGTGGGCATGTGCAAGTGAGGTGGGCAAAGTCAGGGACGTGGCATTTGGGGCACTGAGATGAGCGGGTAGGGTCGATGAGCGTCAGAGCTTTGGCTGTGCTGTAGGCCCAGTGGAGGAATTTAAAATGTAATAGTTTATGTTTGTGGTTGATAGAGACAAGCTTGGTCTGTGAACAACAATAGGACAAGACTTTGTCTGAGAGTGGGCCTCCCAGGTCAGTTTCCCAGGCCGCCCGAACCCGTTTAGTGGAGTCTGGTTTTATGGCTAGGCAGGTGCAGTAGAGTCTAGAAATCAGTCGCCCGTCGTATTCATCAGAAATAAGCAGTGTTAAAGGTGGGAAATCGCTCGGGCCAGAGGATAATCTTGAATGTAAAGTGTTATGGAGGTGCAAAGCATGAAATGGCCCAAGTGCGATGTATTTTGAAATTGAGTGTTGTCCATGTGGGAAAGTACATGGCTTCAGGGAAAACATCTCCCACAGTATGTAGTCCATGGTGACGGAGAGAGCTTTTAACCAGTTTCTCCCAAATAAGAGGCAGCCAGCGGTTGTCAATTAGCTGTATATTTGGGGAATAGAGGAGGCCCCACAGCACATTGCAAAGCTTTTGCTATGCCCAGCTAGTGGTAGATAGTGTTTGGATATCAGAAGGATCCATAGGGATCCCCTCCAGGAGTATGGAGGATAGTGGCAGGTCACCGACTTGATCTCTCTCTCTGTCTTAATATAGGAGATTCGGGCATCTGGGTGATACCAACAGTGCGTATACTGACATGGTGCGGCAAGGTAATAGAGTTGGGGGTCGGGAACCCCAAAGCCACCACGCTCATAGGGGAGGGTCAACATATCCCAGCGGATGCAGGGTTGGCAGTCAGCCCATAACAGTCGCAGAAGACTACGCAGAGTGGTGATGAAATGCTGTGTCAGGGGCAGTGGGGTATTAAGAAAGAGGTAGAAAAATCGGGGGAGAACAACCATTTGATTATAGCCACATGGCCAGCCATGGAGAGTGGGAGTTTAACCCAACATTCCACCTGGGCAGAGAGTTTATTGACAGCTGGGCCCTAGTTGAGTCAGAGAACCTGTTTTTTTTCCCTGTGGATGTGTAAACCCAAATACTTGGTGGAGTCAGCGCTTCACGTTAGGAGATATTTGATGGCTACCAGCTAGGTGCATCTAGTGAGCAGGAATAGGTCAGATTTAGCCCAATTGATATGGAGGCCAGAAAGGCCCCTGAACCGCAGGATTTCATGAATCAATGGTGGAAGACTGTCAGAGGGGTGATGGATGAAGAGCAGTATGCCATCGGCATACGTAGAGAGCAAAAGGGGGCCATGGGTGAGTTGTAGACGATGGCGCATGTGCCTCTTTTGAAGACGGTGGACCAGCGGGTCCTTTGCAATGATAAAGAGGAGAGGAGAGAGGGGGCAGCCTTGCCTGGTCCCCCTAGCTATAGAGAAGGGACCTGCGATTGAACTGTTCAAACGCAGTCTAGCCACTGGGCTGGAGTAGAGAAGCATGACCAGGGAAATTAAGCTATGGGGAAGACCCAGCTTAGCCAATGTCACCCTCAGGAAGGACCATTCCAGGAAATCAAACGCCTTCTCGACCTCTAATATTTCGTCTGTTGAGGGAACTGTTGCAGAGACTCTGTTTAATGGCGAAAGTTGTCCGTAAATTAAGGGAGTTGGACCTATGGGGAACGAAGCCTGATTGAACAGGAGAGATAATTTGTTCCACCCACAGAGAAAGTTGGATGGCGAGGACCTTGGCTAAAATCTTTTTATCAAAGTTGATGAGGGAAAGTGGGCAATAGGAAGAGCATAGTTGTGGATCATTGCCCGGCTTCAGCAGGAGTGTAAGCACTGCTTTCTGTATAGTGGGAGGTAGGAGGCCTGCCTCGATGGACTTGGCATACATGGCAAGGAGATGGGGGGCCAGCAGGTGTTTGGAAGTATTGTAGATTACTCCAGTGAGGCCATCCAGGCCAGGGGCCTTGGACCAATTGAGAGAATCTATGGCCTGTGTGATTTCGTCACAAGTAATGGTTCACTGAGGAAGCGCTGTTGGCCACCGGAGATCAAAACCATTGCAATTCCATCCAATTTACCAGTTGACCGGGAGGAATAGAGTTGGTCATAATAGTGCAGGAGTTGCCAGTGTTGTTGGACACGTTGTCACCAGTGGGAGACCGCAGTTGGGTGATGTAGCCACCAAGACGGTTGGGGCAAAGCAGTCATGCCAAGGTGTGGCTAGGGCGCTCTCCCTCACCATATCCCCTGGTTGTGACATGTTTACCCATGAACACTATCTCCCTATCGGCCAGGTCAAGGAATTCAGACATGAGGACCTAGCGTCAGTAGAGTTTCGGAGAGCAGCTGGGTCTGGAATCCTCACAGTCTATGTTCCGCAGCTCAGATTTGACCCTGGACAGTTGAGCGCGTATGCCACGTAGGATGCCAGCGTGCTTAGAAATGCATACACTGTGGGTATTGGCCTTAAAGGCCTACAAGAGGGTGGCCTGATTTGAGACCGAGCCAACATTAAGAGTGAAATACTCAATAACGGCATTTCGGAGCTCAGAGTGGAAGACTGAGTCATGGAGGGCCTTGCTCAGGAATTGCCGAGGGCGTTCCAAGCTGTCACCACAGGGGATCTGTAACACCAAGCGAACAGGGCAGTGATCAGACAATGTGTGAGGTAAATGCGCTACATCTATCGTCCAATTCAGGACATTCGCAGAAAGAAGCCAATAGTCAAGCCTCTTCCATATGTTGTGAATGAGTGGTGACTAGAAAGGGACGTCAGGGACAGTGAGGTGTCACGCACGCCAGACATCGCGAAGTGTGTAGGTATCAGTGATGTCACGGTGGAGGACCCCCACGCCATGTGATTTGCCAACTGTTTGTGTACCGGTGGAGTCTGCCAGAGGATCGAGCACCAAGTTGAAGTCTCCACCCATAAGGATAAGGTCCACCTCCACCTGTCCCATGAGCAAGAACACAGTCCGGTAGAGGTTGGGTGTGTCTATGTTGGGGCCATAGATGCTCACCAATAGAGTGCACTTGTCTGCCAATATACCAGCCAGTAAAAAGTAACGGTCACCTGGGTCTATGAAGCTAGTGGTAAGGGAGAAAGGGACGCTTTTATGGATGAGGATGCATACCCCGCTGAAGTAGGAATTGTAACAGGAAAAATAGCGGTGCCTCCCCCATGTGGAGGCCAATGTGTGAGAGGCTCGGGGAGGAAGATGGGTTTCTTTGAGAAATGGTATTTTGACCCTGTGGCAGGAAAGATATGAGAGAACTTGTTTTCCCTTACGTGGGTTGTTAAGGTTGCATATATTCCATGTGAGGAGGATAATGTCTTCCAGCTTCTCCCGGCTTTCGCGAGATGTCATCAAAGGAAATGAGGATTAGGGAGTCGTGCCGTAGCTATAAGAGACACAATAGTAAATGAGCAGTAAAGTACAAACAAAACAAAGAACATCCTAGAACACAATAGACGCCAGACAAGAGTACATCCAGCGAATTCCTAGTACAATAAAAAAAAACATCCCTTGTAGCAACATCATGGTATACACCTCTTGGGGGAGACAACACTCCGGTCGGCATGGACCGCATGACAAGTAATATCTGAAAGAAATCAATAAACAGGATCACAAGTGTAATACAACAGGTGGAGGCAACATAGGTACTGCAACAGGGCATAGCGGGAGCAGAGGCAGCGGCATCATCCCCAATGGGGAGGGGGATCTCCTTGATGGACTGATCAATGATGAATAAAGACCAAGAAAGGCAATTGAAGTACAGGCATCAGTTAGGTAAAGGTTGCGTCAGGTAGGACGGAGATTGGGAACGCTCTGGTGTAGTTTTTCTAGAGGAGGCATTATTAGCTGATTACTGTTTGCAGAAGGCCAGCACGTCCGCAGGTGTATCGAACAGACAGGGTTGTTAGTTAATGTCGATTCATAGCCGTGCAGGGTATAGCTTAGCATATTTGAGTCCGGGTTTACGTTGAGAGTTTTTAGCATCAGAGTATTTGCAGCGTGCCTCCTGGACGACAATGGTAAAGTTGGTGTACAGTGAGATGGCAGAACCCTGGTATTGAAGCGGGCCACAATCGTGGGCCAGTCAGAGTGCTGTGTCCATGTCTCTGTAATTAAGGAGGCGTGCAATGATTGGGCATGGGAGGGCACCAGCCAGTGGTCTCGGGCCTAATGACCTATGCGCACATTCAACCACAAAGGTGGATGTGAAACTGCTGTGGTCGAAGAGATCTGTGAGGGTTTGTTTGATGGTAGTTTCCGCAATGGCCATATACAAATGTTGTTTCTGCTTGACTGCGTCTCCAAGTCTTCATTTTTGATTGCTACAATCTTCAGGATGCGCCCGAGCTTCTCCAGGCACTTCGACGTGGTGCCATGCTCCAGGCCTGAGATGCTCTCCTCAGCCCATCAAGTCTAGTAGTGTGACAATCTAGGCTTTCGCCCATATGATCGAGGTGGCTGGTGACGGTATCGAGGTGAGCGTCAATAGAGCGAAACCCAGCTCACAATTTAGCCATCATAGCAGCAGTGCCACTTGCGAAGTCCAAGCCAGCATCCCTGTCCGGGAGTTCATCTGTATCAAAGTGGGAGCTCTGGCAGTGAGCAGGTTTGGACTGCTCAAAGAGCAGCTTATGCTGTTTCGGGTCTCTGCGGACCATCACGAGGGTTAGCAAGTGGAAGGATGTGCAGCAATGTGGAGAGAAGGGGGCGAAGGTTGCAGGAGTGGCGGGAAGTGTAGGTGGCAGCCAAGTGCCCCAAGCAATGCAGCACGCCCAGCGAGTGCTCTAGCAGGTAGTTTCCTGGTCAGTGGGGTGCAGTGTGCAGCATACGATGACAGTACCCCTCATCGCCCACAAGGAGAAAGAAGGATGAAGCAAACCTCAGCAGAGGATGGCATGGATAGCTACCCAAGCAGGGAGGAAATGTAGAGAGCTGGTTCGTTGACGTAGGAGCTCATGACGTTGTGAGGAGGCCGCAGCAGGCGTGCCACAATCTATCCGAGTAGGCTGTTATGAGCCGGCTGCCGCAGGCCACGATGCGCAAGCTGCACATCAGGATGGGGAGTGTGGTGTCAGGTGTCCGAGGAGGGTGCGCAGATCCTGTTGTCCCAGGATTACTGTAGAATAGGGCACCTCCCACAGCAGGGTTAGGGCCCACTCACCAAGTCCTCCCTGGTGTCCGGAGGCAGCAGCTCACAAGGATGGCCAAGGCAGGGATGCAGCGTCACAGTCGAGTACCATCAAGGATGTTAGCACGTACCTCTGCAGGAGAGGGGAATGGTTCACATAAGTCCCATGGAAGCTCACCAGGCAGTAGTAGATGGTAAGTGGAGTAGTCCGAAGTCTGAGGCAGCACTGTGCTGCGTGGTAAGGAGGCGAATCTGGTGGTGGTTAACCCTGCAATTTGCATCGCCCCACTAGATGCAGCATGTCCCCGCTGTGCGGATGTGGCCAGATAGGGTAGATGGTGCGATCCTGAATGGAAAGTGGGCCGCATCTACTGGAGCTCCACAATTAGGAGGCCATTTCGGACACCAGGGTAGCTATGCCCTCATCTGATGAAATTACTAATTTTTCAACTTGGCATTCAGTATTTTTAAGCCAGTGGTCCAGAGAAGTCCTTTTTTTGGTTATACTTTCAGATAAAAGAACCTGCAGTAATGAAATAATTTATGTAAAAGCAACATTGGTCAAATCTCTTAAATGGCATTACAATAATGACTGTGTATGTCTGGAAGAAACTGGGTTGTTGGTTGACTGGAGTGTGAGCCCCGATTAGGCAGCAACCACTGTCCTTGTCAGGGTAGGGGGAGGCACAAGCCAACCCTAAATTAACATGTGCTGAATGTTCTGGTAGCTTGGCACAGAGCAGTCAGGCTTAACTTGAAGGCAATGGGTACAGTATTTGTGCAGCACTTCAAACAGTAATACAGTGAAAACACCACACAAAATGGTCCCTCACCAAGTTAGAACAGTTGAACTTTCTCTAATAAATAAAACAAGACCACAATTACAAAAATTCAATCAGTAGAACCGGAGATATTCAAATTGAAAGATTTCTGTAAAAATAGGGCCAAAAAGCACAAATTGCCAACTGTGGACATCTGGTCGTGCCGGACCGGGACACAGTGACAAGTTCAGGCTGACCACAATGGAGCGCTGGCCACCTACAGGGATCCAGTTAGGTCCACTGAACATAGTACTTTAAATCCTGGTTTGTGGAGCGTTGCGTTGATCCGGGTCAAAGATGCATCATGCAGCCGAAGCGAAGTGTCGGTTCCGAGATGCCGCAAGGCAGTGATGCAAGGGCCTGTGTCATCATTTGGGATCCCGTGGATGAAGCTTGTGATGCAAAGTCTGGCGTTGAGGATGCGACGCGCAGTCCGGGTGATGTGTCAGTTCCGACGAGCTTCGAGGCTGCGATGCGGAGCCCGGCGTAGTCATCAAGGCTGCCGTCACTGAGAGATGCAAGGGCCTGCACCAAGGATGTGTCACGCAGTGACGGTTCTGATGAGGCTGCGAGGGTTATGCAGGTTTTTGCAACTGGTCCAATCCACGCAGCAGTGGTAATGCGTCTGTTCTGCATGGGTTTGGGCCTAGCAGCATCGGAGAAGCTGGGTCCACAGAGGCTGGCAGAGCACCTTAAGACCACTTCTAAAGGTACAGGAGTGCGGTGGCACAGCTTGGCAGGCTTACAGATGGCAGAGTCCAGGTGCAGGTGCAAGGTTGTTGGAAGCCTATTATGTTCCTGAGGCTTCAGATCAGGAGTTCTGTTAACTAGCTCCTGAAGTCACTCTGGGTTCATGAGATGCAGGTCGAGTCCTCTTCACCCAGGGTGGAGGGCAGCAGGCAGCAGGTCAGCAAAGCACGGCTCCAGACTAACTACTGGGGGCATGGAGCACTTTGTGTGGAGACAGGAAACAGCCTATTCAAGTATAAGTGGGGTTGGGTCCATCTCCTCCCTCCCATCCTGCCTGTAATGGCTCATCCAGTTACACCTAAGCTCCCCATTGTGTGTGCCTGTCTAGGAGGAATACATAAAGCCCAACTGTCAACTACACCCACTCATGTGACCCAGAGATAGTTGCAGGCACCAAATGGCTAAGGCAAAAAAATGGCAACTTTCTAAAAATGCTATTTTCAAAATTGTAATTGAAAATCCTACTTCACTATAATTTAGGATTTTTCATTACAATTCAAGAAACACCAGAAATGTACCAACTACCTGTTCCTATTTGGAAATTACACTTATAAAGTGTAATAAGACAACTCCAATGTTATCCTATGGGAGAGGCAGCCCTTGCAGTAGTGAAAAGTGAATTTATGTGGTTTTCATTACCAGGACATGTAAAACTTAAAAGTACATGTCCCACTTTTTAAATACCCTAGGGGTGACTTACATGTATTAAAAAGGATGGTTTTGATCTGGCGAAAAGATTTATTTTGTCAGGTTGACATGGCAGTTGAAAACTGCACACACATACTGCAATGGCAGGCCTCAGACATGTTTAAAGTGCTACTTAGGTGGGTGGCACAATCAGTTCTGCAGGCCCACTAGTAGTATTTAATTTACAGGCCCTGGGCATTGATAGTGCTACTTTACTAGGGACTTACAAGTAAATTAAATATGCCAATTGGGGATAAACCAATCTAACATGTTCAAAGGAGAGAACACAAGCACTTTAGCACTGATTAGCAGTGGTAAAGTGCACAGAGTTCTACGGTCAACAAAACTGAAAGTGGAGGGTAAAGGGCAAAATGTTTGGGGATGATCGTGCATAACGGGCCAAGTTCAGGGTAGACTAATCAATACCATGATGGGCTTCCCAGCTTAGGAAAAAGAAAATTGACGAAGGCCCGTTATGCACGAGCATTTGTCAGTTCTACACCTCTCTGAACTCAGTTGGATCCCTCTGCATATATTCTCCTGAGCCACTGAACTGTCCCATGGGGAACCCTTCAGCTCACTTGTGGACCCTATCTGTGAAACACCTAAACTGAACTTGTTCACAGATTCATCCCAGTAGGCAGACAGTACCACCATTGCCAACAAAGTGATGTGGCGCATTCCAAGACTTGGATAATACTTCTGTCCCTTCCCAAGAAAGATTCTGCCCATATGGATAGCAATCAACAGAGGCCACTGACAGCTGTCAGTGTCAAGAGCCAGACCCTAGGCCATCCAGGGCTCCCTGACCTCTGAGGTTTCTCAGAGTGGGGGCAACAGCCCCGGGTGTTAGGCACCCTTCTTCCACTCTCCTTCCCACCAGTTCAAGGGTGGTATCCTGAGACTGGCCATTCAGCCCAAAGTCCGTACCCTGAGGCTGAACAGTCTATGGGCATCTGGAGACTAACTTTGACCCTCCTCTGGATCACCTCCCCACCCCACTCAGGCATATCAGGGCCATAGGGTGGAAAAAGTCCTGCCCATGGGCCTGAGTCACCCTACACACCCTACTGCTCAGGAGAAACTAGCCTTCCCACTGTAAACCCTGATATCCCTCAGAGTAGTGACAGGGATCCGATTCACTTTCACCTGGTGGAAGTACCAACTCCCACCCTTAGTCATCACAAGCTCATCCTCTCAGTCTGTCCCCTAACTAAGGGAGATCATGTCATGGTCTATGACCTGCCCCTGGGGAATACTTATGCTTAAGGCCACATTGGCCACCCCTGTAGGGGTACCAGCAGTGCGTGCTTTCTTAGGACAGACAGAGTCCCCATGCTTGTGTCCTAGTTGAGAACAATCAAAGTACCATGGTTGGCAGTGGTGCACCCTGGACCACCACCCACCAGAACCACCTCTCTGTTTCTCAGAAGGGGCATGGGAACCCTTTTCTCCCCCCTTATTCTGGAACCTGTTTGAGTCTCCCTTGACCTCTCCTTCACTCTGCTGGGGGGGAATCTGAACCACCCGTCTTGGGTTCACTCCCAGGTACCTTCTTATGGACCCTGGTGCTGAGCCAGTGGTTTGCCACCTTAGCAAGCTCCTGGGACCAGTGAGCTTACTTTCAATTAGGTGTTAGCGCAGATCTGGAAAACAAAGACTGAACATGTGCTCTCTTGCAATCAAATTGTACAGCCCCTGATAATCCTTTACTTCAGTGCCCTTCACCCAGCCATCCAGTGCCTTGCAAAAGGAGTCCACACAATCCACCCAGGACTGCTGGGGCAGCTTCTGCTGTCCCTAAACATCTGCCTATACTTCTCTGGGGTAAGGCTATACTTCCTAAAAGGTCTTCCTTCATGGGGGGATACTTCATCCTCCCCATTCTCTAGGGCCAGTAGGGTATCCATCCCCTCACTAGGGATGTGCTTTCACAGACTAGCTCCCCAGTCCTCCTCAGGGATCCTTTCATAATGTCATAAGCCTCGAACCACTTGTCAATGTCATCCACCGCGACAAAGTTAGGCACCGGACCTTTGGGAATATTGACCCTCTTGTATCAAGAGGGAACTGTAGAAATGCTACCACCATCACGTCTGGACTCTGCCTGCCTGGCCTTGAAGTCCTGCTCCTTCAAACTCAGTCCATGGGCCAGTAACAACGTTTTCTCCTCTAAGGCTCTCTCTGCCTCAGCTTCTTGGCCTCAAAATCCAGTTTCTTTTCCTCTGCCTCCATGGCCAGTTTCGTTCCTCCATCCTTAACTGAGCCATCTGCAGCATGAACTCTCTCTCCTCCTTCCTTTTTGCCAGCTCCTCTGGGGACAGGCTGTGGGAAGATACACTGCTCCCTGCTCTGGCAGGGGTCAAGTCATCCCTCTCAGCTGCAGGTGGTACCACAGGAAGGTCCTCTCCAGGCTCTTCCATCTCATTATCCTCTCCTGTGGCTTCAACCAGTGACTAATGACCTTTCCTAAGCTCGCCATTCTATGTGGCTGCATAGGAGGAATACACAAAGTCCAACTGTCAACTATACCCAGTCATGTGACCCAGAGACAGACTGCAGGCACCAAATGTCTAAGGCAAAAAAAGTCTGCTTCCTAAAAGTGGACTTTTCAAAATTGTAATTTAAAATCCGACTTTACCATAAGTTAGGATTTTTCATTACAATTAAAGAGACCCTAGACATAAACCGATTACCTGTTCCCATTTGGAAATTATACCCATAAAACGTAATGTTATCCCATGGGAGAGGTAGACCTTGCAGTAGTGAAAAGCGAATGTACTGGCAACCACTTAATATTGCCCAATTCAATGCATTCCAGAATTTTATGCTGATTGGAACGTCTTTTCCAAAGACCGTCAACGTGTTTCTGCCAATCATTCAGGCCCGCTCAGGCTACTCTCTCCGATCTAAATACTGCTCATTTAGAATACAGAGGGAGCCCCAGTGAAGGTTAATTTCTTATTTGCGTTTGAGTATCGACTGGTCTGAATATTGGTCCATCAAAGACAAAAGAAGGGCCCAGTCAGGGACAAATTCTTCATACGATCATAAATGGGCTCGGTGTAGAAAAAGAGCACTCGGGGGTAGTCTGGAATTACAAAACACTTAGGCCCCTAGGGATCTAAAGGCAATGGCATTTTGAAATGTAGGAAGTAACAATTGTCCATATTTTTGCCACCAATAGTGACCAAACCTGCTATTGGAGAAGAATATGAATTAAATGTATCCCTATAGGACACCTTTCGATTATAAATATATAAATCTCCCATCTAGGCACCATGTGATCCAGACACAGCCATTCAAAGTAAACCCCTACCCTCCATCACCCTTCAATGCTCCTCCTATTCTTTAGGCAATAAAGAGGAACAGGACCCACAACACCCCCTGTTCCTTTTGTCTGCCTCCGCAGACAGCCATCAAGATCTGAATTTGTCTTATGAAAATTCTCCATTTTGAGACTGTAGCACTTAGACTAACCCTGCGCTCAGCTCCCTGGATGTAGGATCCAGGCCCTTTCTCTTTTGACTCCTTGGTAACTAAGCCTCCTCACACAGGGCACACTCAGAGGGTAATATGAGATTTCACTCAGGGTCATTACAAGTTGCTATGCTCCTTTTTTAGTGTACATTGCCTGGAGCTCGGCCGGCCCCTTGCAGATCTGGGTAGAGGCATCACATTGGCCATCCAATGTTATTGGAATGGTTAGTATATTTTTATCCTGCTATCTCAAGGGGTCTCCTGTGAAGTTCAAGCAACAGTCCAGCAGAGGTTTTCCTAGTCTGAGGTTAGTTCATCATCTTCCCGTCTACACCGCTTCGAGTGCGTGTCTCTCCTCCTCAAGAGGCAAGTCATGCACCAACCTCATTCTCTGAAAAAGAAGAAAGAAAAGAAAAGAGCAGCTTGTAATAGCTTCATGCAGAAAGTATGGATGAAGGGAACAGAGACGGGTCGAGTTTTCTGGCTTCACATGCTCTGTGTCGTTAGAATTATGGTTCAAGTGGAAGGAACTTTACTTTTCTAGCTACTCCCTTGCGACCAAGTTTCCACTCCCCGTTCAACTTACCACTCCCTCCAAGGGACTTTAGGAGCTGGTCCTACCCCAGCTAGTTACCCTAAATACCTGCAGACTCCATTAACCTCGTTGCTGCCCTAGGCACCCCGCCTTTGCTAGTCTATGTGGTTTCTCTCATGGAATCTAGCCCCTACTGAAGCAAGAGTGACAAGTGGTTCTCATCCCTCACTGTTATCCATCATCTGTTTGCCCCTGAGTAAGATCATTTTACTGTATCAAGTGTTAATTTGATTCTGAGCTTCAGTTTCTGCCTCTCTAGCTCCTGTCATACTGAATAAGCATTTTGCTTTATACCAGTGGTCTTCAACCTGTGGGGTGCGCTACCCCATGGGGGTCTGTGAATGCATTCAGGAATGCCTCTGCAAGGACTTGTAAATGAAGATGGCCTGGAACCCAATCTTATTTGTTTGGCGTGTTTCCAGGGTGGCTTAATTTATATGCGGAGACTGAGGTTGATAAAGCGTAAAAATGTAATGCTGAATGCCCTCGGGGCACAATCAGTAAGTGGGGTGGCGAGTCAAAGATGTGGCTTAAAAGAACAAAACATTCAGTAACAAGGGTCGGACTGGCCAATGAGGAAATCAGACAGTGCCCAAAGGACTGGCCTGCCATCTGAGTGAATGGGTCATGTTCTTGTCATTTTCTGGGCCTATTTTATGGTCAGGTGGGCCGTAATTTCCTGTTGATTTTCCTGACATTACCACAAACATACTCTGCATCAAACAAACGTATGCTGTCTCCCGTACCTTGCAAAACACCTATATAGTGTTTCTTTACAAGTTAAAAACTGCCCTAATTTGCAAATATGGGACACTTTTTTATCTACCTGAATCACTAATGGATGCCACTTCTAATTTGGCGCCCTGACCTATTTTCACTCCGAGTCCGACCCTGTCAGTAACAATTAATTTTTTTGTCACTTAACTGCATATAAAAAACCCACTCACATCTTCAATGAAAATTAAATGCAAGTTAAACTAATTGGTGGGAAATATACTCTTTCACGTTATGAAACCTCAGATAGTGATCAGAGCAGATGTCTGTGCAGGACCAAAGAGTCACAGAGTTGAATCCTGGTTGGCACAGAGGGGAATAGCGACTTGTGTATTTATAGTGCTATGAGGTTCCAGTGTGCGGCAAAAAGCACTGTACATATATAAATTGTTATTTACATCTACATATTTTAGTATTAAGTTATTAGACTATACCTAGGGCCTTTTGCTGTGCAATAATACATGTTGCTATGCGTTTAGTAACTTGATTGTTTGAGCTAGAAATATTTTTGTGTTAAAATCTACAGATTATGCAGTAGATGATGGATTATGGGGAAAATACAGCAAATCCATAATTATGCAGAAAACACTGTGGTCGCAAAATCTCATAATTCCAATGACCATGACTAAATCCCGGTTATGGTTTTTTTACTAACCTTCCTTGCTTGCATGAGGGGCCAGTGCACACTTGCAGTGCCAGTGTTGCTTTGGGCCTTAAAGCAATGGCCTAAGGGAGGGAAAATTGAAGCAGAGGAGACACCTTAGTTTGGGAGTCATATAGATGGCAGCTAGGGGGATGGGGCAAGATGGGAGCCCATATTTATAACAAAGGGCAGAGGAATGAGCTTCGTAAGGCAGTAGCTACTATTAGTGAAGTAGATGGAGCAGCATGGTGGTCCATGTGTCTCAGGAGAATGTATGTCGATACTTCGCATACCATTACTTCGCATGATTTTAGTGCAATGTTTTTACTTAGCATAAACCATTACTTCGCATGTTTTTACTTAGCATAAACCATTACTTCGCAATTTTTAACTGCGCATGCATTTATAACGCAAATGCTTATAAATGTACTATGGTTTATGCTAATTAAAAGCATTGCACTAAAATCATGCTTACACTACACTACCTTACACTACCTTACACTAATTAAACATCACTACACTACCCGAAACCCTAATACACTACCCCCTACACTTTCCTTCCTCTTCCACCTGCCTGGACCCTACACTCTAACACTACACTTCACCACCCCCTACACTACCCTAAACCCTATAACACTACCTACACTACACAAACACCACACCACTACCCTAAACCCTAAAACACTACTCCCTGCACGACCCTCACCCTTCCCCCAGTCCGCTCCCTACACTACAACACTACCCTGCACGACACCCCAACACTACCCTAAATCCTAAAACACTACCCTACACTACACAAACACCTCAACACTACCCTAAACCCTAAAACACTACCCCCTGCACAACCCTCCCACGACCCCCAGTCCTGTTCCTACACCCAAACACTACCCTGCACTACACCCCGACACTACCCTAAACCCTAATACATTACCCTACACTACACTAACACCACAACACTACCCTAAACCCTAAAACACTACCCCCAGCACGACCCTGCCCCTACCCCCAGTCCCTTCCCTACACTGAAACACTACCCTGCACAACCATCCGACACTACCCTAAACCCTAAACCCTAAAACACTACCCCCTGCACAACCCTCCCCCGACCCCCAGTCCTGTTCCTACACCCAAACACTACCCTGCACTACACCCCGACACTACCCTAAACCCTAATACATTACCCTACACTACACTAACACCACATCACTACCCTAAACCCTAAAACACTAGCCCCAGCACGACCCTTCACTACTCAAACACAACCCTACAACCTAAAAGACTACCCCTGCACAACACAAAAAACTACACTTACCTCTCTCTCCTCAGTGGTTCCTCTCTTCTCCGGCTTCCAGCGGCTTAATGCGACGTCAGATCTGCACGTCGTTGTTTGGAAACGGAAGCTCCTTCCAAACAACGATGTGGATAGTGCATACCATTACAACGAATGCGTTGTAACAAAGCTTGCGATGTAACAACTTGCGTACTAATGGTACGCGTTGTAACATCGCAAGCGTAGTAACGCTTGCGAAGTAATGGTATGCGCACTAGCAACCGCGCACTAAAGGCTGTTTACCGTCTCAGGAACATACTGGATCACAATTATGACTGACTTTCTCTTAAAAAGAGTATGGGGGTTCATTATACTTGGTAGCATTAGGGCTGAAAGGTACCATTGCTGAAATATGGGGGCCAACACGTGGGGCTCATTTTGTTTTCTAAAAGGGAAAGATGAGGCCTAACAGCAAGAGCTACTGACTTTGAAAGTGGAAAACCGCATTCAAGTCCCAGCAGCAGATCAACATTCTACGATTCTGGACAAAACACTTTATTTGACCTTGTGTAATGTAACTGGTGCTCATGTAAAGTGTTCAAATACCCTTGGGCCGATTCTGCGCTATATAAAATTCAAAGAAAAAGGGACAGAGAGCCTGGCTCAAGATTGGAATGATGATCTTTAGGCATGGTGGGGAAGAGGTGAAAGAGGCAGAGGAGATGAACTCAGGCAGCAGCTATCATTAGTGCAGTAGGTTCAGTTGCATTGGGTGCCCATGAGTGTGAGGGGCTCACAACACCCAAATTATGGGGAGCACAGTTTTTTGGTCTATTTCTGTTTGATGATTTTTCCCTATTATAATTCTCACATTTATTGTGGATTATGAGCTACAAAAAAGTATCCATGAAATGATCTCATAAGTTCCTCCCCTGAGCACAGTCTTGTCCCTCCTGCTTCCACATTCCTTGCAATAAAGTTTTGGGGTGGGGCAACTTCAAAACAATTTGCTTCAAATTTGAAGACCTCTGTTTAGTGGATACAGGCTACATGTTCCATAAGCCATAGCTGCCACGGTCTCAGATTGCTTATGTGTGAGTGACATTTTCATAAATTCAGAGTAATTATGAGTGACAATTAACAATTGTGAGTGACACTTTCTCACAAGCAAAATCCAGCAATGAAGACGAGAGGAACATATATATATATCAGAAATTACACTAATTTGAGCAAGAAGAATCTCTAAGAAGATATTCAAACTGCTAGAAAGCACCAGAAATCGAAGGGCTCTAGTGCCCTTGTGACCTGATCGTACTCTTAAACAAAAATGTAACATAGGTGGGCCCACCTACAGGCAACTTCCAGAAAGCTGTGATTTTATTATTAAATGTGAAAACAGACACACTAATGACCCCTGCTTTGTAATGTGCAGCTCCCAGGAGCATACTGGGCTGAATGGGATTTAGCACTGTCATGTCCTTTAGGATAGTCCGACCGTGTACATACAAGCTACATACAGTTTGTCCCATCCACATGACATAACGGTTCTATATAGGTGACCTTTTACCCAGTAGCTTCCTTCTGTCATTTCGACAACGGGCTCTTGGCAGCCTATCTTAATCCCTGTACCTGACGTACATGAACTTCCTCCGGCACAGCAGATTTATTCTGTACAAGGGTCACCTGTGCATGAGTATTTTGTTTAGAAAGGATTAACGAAGGATTAGTGAATGTTTTCAAAACAATATCGATTCTCAAAAAACCCCGATTGGCCACTTTAGTATAAAAGACCCTCACTCCCCCATAGAGAGGCAGAGGAAGAATTCCTTCCAGGCTAGACCGAGACTCTGCAGGCTGATCCTCCGGACAAGCAGAGACCTAACTTCCCTTGCGGGGTGCCATCCTCGAAGCTGAGACGGGGTCCTTCATTCAGAACCATCAGGTGAGGGGTTAGCACTTCCCCGGGGAATTCTTGGCTCCATTAGGTTCCATTAGGTTCCATTAGGATCCACTAGGATCACACTAGCACTTACATACACATGCTTCACCTACATATCTAGGCTGGGTAGGCTACGCATCGTAGTAGTACGCCAAATGCTATTATTTTATGTAATCTGGTTTTATTCATGTTATTAGCAATATGATAGAAATGTATCTGCTATTTACTATATTGGTACTAGCGATCACTTTTGTCTGCTCCTGTCTTTTGATTGTCGCAGCTAATATGTTTCACACTAGACTGACGCTTAGCCAATAAATACTTATTGAAACCGTTTTCAATCATCATTCTAGGTATACTCTGAGAAAAAGCAAGCACGAGTGACGGAGCGAAAGATAGCGTATTGTTTCCACGTTACCTGAGGAATCAGGGTTGTCATGCTCGCTGGTTGCCAGAAACTACACACACCACTGTAGAATACAGGGGGATGGTAGTGGCACCGTAGAGCTAGCTGGTCTAACGGCTGACTTATCCTGTGGGGGTGTCCAGAGTCTGTCAGCACACCAAGCCCTCAGTTTAGGTCATCCAAAACACGCAGGTCCTGGGGGGTCATAGGAACTACACGACATGGCGCCGCCAACGTTGGTTTGGTTCTTATATTAACAGTAAAATCTGAGTAGTTCAGTCGTGCTTTCTCAGAAAACCCTGCTCACATTTTTCAGAGACGCCTGAAGTGGGAAGGTTAATCCGCCTCAGCTGAGCAGGTACATCCTGTGTATTGGCTGAAGGTTTTAGACAAGTTTGTAAGGATTAAAGGTTCCCATATCGTGCTAAAACCCTAACTCTTAAGCTAATTAATTTCTTCTCCTTTCAAAATGACTGAAGCCATAAATGGCGGTGTAGGTGAGGAAGGAGACGAATTTGCTAATGCTCTTAACATTACAGAAAACTGCCGACAGGCAGTAACTCTGAAATTATTAGAACATGGGTTACCTGCAACAGGTGGCCATGTTACCTTCGTGATTGAGGCACACGAGGTGTTCAGATCAGAGGTATTCTATTCCTGGGTGAAATTTCCACCTGCAGATCCACAGACACTTTTATTCCATGAATACATTGAAGTGGACCCACCAGCAGAATACATCCCATACGAAGACATTGAAGTCCCGTTAACTTACCAGCAACATAGAAACTGGTTTAAAGGCGCCCTAAATCACACAACTTCAGTCATAAGACTCGGTCCGCTCAGCATAGGAGGAGCGACATGGCCGGTCTTAGCGGCTTACACTCCACATCCTGAGATAGACAGACTCCCAGTAGGGAAGTGCGCACACTATATAAAGAGATAGTCACGCTATACAGACACATTGTCCAGTTCGTCATGCGAACACTCACATTACAACTTGCTAGAGCTGCTCCACCTGGAACAGTCCAGTCCCACCATACATCAGTAATTTGTCCACAGACACTAAAAGCAGTCATGGGTGCGTTCAAGTACCATTCTGGATTGCTCAAAAAATAACCCAGTTCGAAGCAGTATTTCCCCTTATGGGTCCGCAGGAAAAACTCAGGATGTTAACAATTTGCTTGCCAATGGGAATGGTTCCCCCACTGGAAGATTGTACCACATGGGGAACAATCTTTGCTGCAGTATACATTAGAATACATGGTACCCCAACCATATCAGTTATTCCTGAAGTCTTGAAAAAGATACAAAATGAGTACGGAGCAGGACCTGCCCTGGACTTGGGAATGAAACTGTTGGGTAGTTTTGACCAAGTCTTGGCAATTATGCAGAGCAATAAGAAGGGGGAAGCAGCAGCAGTGGCGATACGCCAACGCCTAAGGGAAACACCTTCTGCAAATGAGGAGCGTACATTACCAAAAATTATCGAAGACACCTATGCTTCACTAGGTAGAGATAGTTTGAGAGCCAAACCATTAAAACCACAAATGGTGAGTAATTCTGACAAAGATAACTCACAGCAAGCACCCATTGCTTCTAAATAGAAATGGGATAATAATACATCTAAAAATAATAGTAACAGAAATACTTCACGATCAAGGGGTGGGTCTCCCCAAGAGGAGTCCTCTGAAAAGAGATACAACCTTAGGAATTGTGATAACATTAGGAAACCTGACAGGTATCAGGATACTGATACACGTTCCTTTCGTTCCTTTCAGGGTTCATCAAAAAGCTCGGAGAGGCAAGGACGGTCAGAACAAAAAACTGAAGATCGACAAAAGGGAAAAAGGGAGACACAACGCACTTCAGATTTTATTATCAAACAGGAAGAGCAACCTAAAGCAAAGACTCAATTCAAAAAGAAGAAAGTAGAGGGCTTAAAAATTAGAAATGCCCAGGTTATTGAGGACTCAGCTTCTGAACGGGGAATGGGCTCTGACGATGCTAGACAGTGCAGTAGAAGTAACAATAGCTTGCCAGAACCTGAAGGAATTTCTGGCGACAGCAGTGTTGAAGGAGTATATCACGGTGGAAACACCTGATACAAGAGTGAGTGTCCCCCATCGTCTACATGAAATAAATCTCCAATTAGAGGGGGACATCTCAAGAAAAATTAAAGGACTCTTTTGGGAAAATTTGACATTTGGATATGATATCCTGTTAGCTGAAAAAGATTGGCTGCCTGAATTTATAATGGATTGGCCAAAAGGCGAAAGTGTCATTTCGCCTGCTTTTTCCGACCTCGTTCCTGTTTCCTTAAAACACTCATATGCTAGGGAGTGGGCGCAAGCCCTAGCTCCAGCATTATACCGCAACCATGTAGGTGGGATGTGGAGTCTAAACACCACGAAATACCATTAAAAACTACTTCAACACCACAGAGACAGTACCCTGTTAAACATGAGGCAAAGAAAAAGGTCAAAGAAATCTTAGACCAACTTGAATACCAGGCGTAATTGAAACTTGCACCTCACCTATGAACAACCCCGTGTTTCCTGTAATGAAGCCCGACAATAAATATCATTTGGTTTTAGATTACAGACATTTGAACACATGCACAAAGACATTTGCAGTTCAGAACTCACACAATGCCGCATTAATGAATAATATTGTGCGGAAAAAAATACAACACAACACTAGACATCTCGAATGGATTCTTCTGCCAAAATATAGCCCCTGAAAGCCGATATTTGACCGGATTTTCTGCATTAGGCACCCAGCGTCAATTTTGTCGTTTACCTCAAGGGTATAAGAACAGCCCGGGGTTGTTTTCAGCAAGGGTGTCGGAGCTACTACAAACTTACGATGAAGAGGCGGTGTCCTATGTAGATGATATTTATCTGACGGATGATGAATTACTTGAGCACTTGTGCAGGGTGAACAACATAATTGTTGGTTTTGCCAATATGGGCTACAAATTTAACTTCAAAGAATCAGAAATTGCCCATCTCAGCATCCTGTTTTTGGGATATAAGCTGTCAAGTGAAGGCAAAAGCCTAGCCGTGAATTTTTTAGAAAAATGCGCGCTGATCAAGCCTCCAAGAAATCTGAAAGGCTTACAATCCATTTTAGGATTTCTAAATTTTAGCAGAACATACATTCAAGACTGCGCAGAAAGAGTCAAACCTTTCTATGACTTAATCAGACCAGATTTCACTGCAAACAAGTGGACTCAAAAACACACAGACATTTTACGCTCGGTTCAAGCTGACATGATAGCTTCAAAACACTTGCAGACACGAGTAAACGCCCGCAACCTGGTAATACGAGTCGTCCCCGTATTATCAGGGTACACCCATATCACGTTTAATGAAGGTGAAACAGTACCTATTGCATACAAATCTCATCTGTACACAAATGCTGAAAATAAATTTGCAGCAACAGAAAAAATCTGACAGCAGTACAGACTGCTGTAGTGAGAGAAAGAGCACTAGCACAGGGGAAACACATTATCGCTGTGACTCCGATTCCGACTTTAGAAGCGGTAACAAAAGCAAGCATTCCAAATGCGAAGGCTTTACATCCACGATGGATACAATAGGCTAATTCTCTCACTGCAACAGATGTAGAATACAGATACGATCCAAGGCTTAGAACACAAGCATTCCTGCAATACGAACAAGAATACCCTCTCCCGAATGAAATCTTGCCTCTAGATCAGTATGAATACATAATTTACACTGACGGGTCTGCTCAGCCCGCCACAGGGAGTAAACAGCAATATAGCGCCGCGTGTGCTATTGTGAAAGGTCGCATGCGGGATGGCAAGTTCCATCCCAGCAATACGACAACGCAATCTCTGGGAGATTGTACTGCGCAGCTGGCAGAACTAAAAGCCCTGATACTAGCACTACAGTACACGGATCCGGAATTCCCCACACTGATAGTGTGAGATTCGTTCTACTGTGTGCAATCTTACAATGAATATCTTCACTACTGGGGCCAGAACAGGTTCATAGACGCAAAGGGTGGCACGATAAAACACAAATTGTTATGGGAACAAATGGCAAAGCTGAAAGCTGGCCTGCCACGGGCTCAAGTTATTCACACCTTGAGTCATCAGCATGTTGGCATACACGTTGAAGGGAATTCACCGGCAGATGAAGCAGCCAAGGCGACAGTGCGAACTGCTGCCGTTGCCGCAATCACTCGTTCACACACGAGAATAGACAGTGATATAATGGTAGCTATCAATGCCGCAAAGAATGGCTCGGCTGTCCTGCCAAAAGGCTTTCCACTCAAGTACTCCTACAAGTTAGATGCGCACAACACATAATATGCTCAAATTCCAGGAGTGGGGGATAGAGTAATACCAATAAAGATCGCAGGTTAGGTTTAATTCTAGCTGCACACGAGGGTCTAGGCTCTGCTCATGCTGGAGTTACTGCAACAGTTTCATTATTTAAGCAGCGTTACTGGTGGTCGGGGTTGACAAAACAAACAAAGGACTATGTCCTGCAGTGCGATATTTGCCAGCAGTTGAAGGGTTCCACCGTTCACAGGCCACCACAAACACCATTACTGATTTCGGACAAACCCCTTGCATGTCTCTATTTGGACCCCTGCGGCCCCTTAAATTCAGACGGGGCTTACAAGTATATCTTGGTAGCAGTGGATTCATGCTCTAGATTCCTATGGGTTTGGCCCCAGCGCTCGGCTGACGCTCGAACTGTTATAAAGGATTTGCGAGTCTTCATCGGGACATACGCAATTGGCACGTTACATTACGGCCGTGGTCCTGCGTTTTGCTCTCGAGCTTACAAGGAAGCCATGGAAAGTATGGGCGTGGCCTTGCGGTACTCCTCACCCTACCATACCGAGGGAAATGCGGTAGTGGAAAGGAAAAACCGTGACCTAAAGCAATCCTTACCAGCTAGAGTATTAAGCGAGGGTGGTGTTCGGGTCAATCACCTTCATGGGGTCCAGAGGGCACTCAATAATATGCCAAGAAAGTCCTTGGGAGGTCGTAGCCCTTATGAAATACTGTTTAGGACATGAATGTCGATAGCTGATCTCGATTGTGCCAGCACAGTGGCGGATGCAAAACCATTTGAACTGAATTACCAATTGGCTGTCTTACAGGAACTCAATGAATTCCGAGTGTTACAAAGCAACGTCCAAGTCAAACGCACCGCCACTGGGGAAGTGAAATCAGTTCCGGCAAGACCTGCCTGGGTCCCGAAAATTGGGGACCTGGTCAGGGAAAAGATCGTGGACAGAAGAGAGTTTGGGCCATCATACAGAACAGCTGTACCTGTCCTAGCGGTAGTGGGAACAAGATCAGTACTACTGCCTCCTCTTGTGGGCAAAAAAGCAAAAAAGATTTGTCTCCATTGATCTGATCAAACCGCATCATGTGGCAGATTCTCAACAGTAGGCCGCGTGGGGTCCTGAGTAGCCGCAGACCTCCTCTAGCTACTATACAGGAAGTTCAGATGGAAAGACTAATAACCTTTCAAGACTCCACTTCCCAGAGTGAAGGAGTACCGAACAATGGGGCACAAATCATTCCAATTGACATTGAACAGCATCAAGAAGAAATGCAATTTGCAATTTGGCCCAAAAATGATGTTTACATTAATGTGCCTCCAAACGACACATCTGCCAGTTCTACAAAACCTGCGGAGCTACCAAAGATAGATCGAACTGCGTCTGGCTACTTCATCAACTTCGATGACTTCTCTTCAGATCCAAGTGAACCTGATCAAACGCCACCCCCTTCAAAGAAAGAAAAATTTAGCCAATTCTATCTTTTTCTGAAAAAGACTTACTTAGTGCCACCTTAGTTGAACATTTGGTTTGCTATAGGGGTAGCATATCTATTAATTTGGATAGGCACAGTGACTGTCTTTTTTCTGCTTCTGAACGGACATTATCTCCCAGAACGCTCTGCAGTACAATCTGTGAACTTGGTCCTGAAACCACATACGTCATCACATTGTGAACAAAGAGGCTTGTCCTTGGTGAAGATTACAGCAATTACAATACCGGATGGTATAGTTTGGGATAAGGTTTCTTATGATGTATATGGCCCCACTGAACATTTAAAGATTCCACATTTGTTTAAAATTTCTTTGAATGATTTCATTACCCCCAGTACACTCTCTGATGATTGGGACATTGAAACTGTAAATACTATGCTCACAGATTTAGAACAGTCTGCTGCATTTTCTTACAGGGAATTGTATGGAGATACCACTGACTATGATACCATGTTTTGTTATCAGCATTATGGTCATCATTTTTTGCATAGAGCAAGTGTACCACGCACTGTTAACACTTACCATCAGTGGGAACATTGCCCAACACCGCCAAAAGGTAGTTCTGCCACATTCGCACAGAAATTCGCAAACTTTTCAGGGTTCAACACATCAGACCCAGAATCGTTCTATTACAAAATCGCACAAAACAATGCGACATCAAAGAAAATTATGCTGACAAATACTAAACTGATATATTCAGCACCCTTTTTCTCCCAACTGTCTGTATAGGGTTTTGACTATTGGAGGGACACTATAGAGACAAAATCCATCTGGGGGACAAGAGAGTGGCAGGTTCAGGGAACTGAGGCTTTATTTAGAGCTTGCCTCATACCTCTACAGATGATTTTCCTGAACAGAACTGTGCAACAGACCACCTGTTACGGGTTTGCAAAAATCAAATTAAAAACACTGAACATCCCTTCACCCACACCTGTTAAAGGTATCTCAAATAACACACTAGTTGAAGAGACACATGGTACATAAAATTCATCATCTCCCAATTGGAAGGGTTGGTTGGTTTGGCCTACAGACACAAATATGTGTAACTCAAGATTCAAGGGTACCACCAAAGGGTTTAGTATCCATAGGCCCGACCCACGCTTTGTACATTTAGACGACCCAGGGGTAGGGACTTCCTATAGTGTCAGGACGTTGTGCCTAGACTGGCTAAAGACCTCGACACTATCACAGGTGAAACAACACTTGACCCTTCTGTCAGGCAACATGGATCTTAAGGATTTCTTGTTAGGTCCCAAGAAACCACTTAGTAAACGCTTTCTATACACCATTTATAATGAGGTTTGGAAGGTCTCCCAACAGGAAGCTGCTGAGAGACTTCGTGAAATAGATAGACTTAACCTAGAAAATGCTCTAGCCGTGGTAGATAATGGCATGACCACACTATGGGCAACATTGTGTCCTCAGCTATCGACATAATGGAACAGGATTTGTCTATTTTACCACCTTGGGCAATCACAGCTATGTGCTTTTATGCTTCTAAGCTGGACGCTTCAATCCTTGTGTTCTGGCCATGTTCCATGGCGATACATTACCGACACAAATCTGTTTTCAGCGTACAACCTGACAGACGGACAATTGATCATGGCGTGCAGAGATGCGAAGTACACCATGCTGCTCATTGAAAAACTGGAGAAATTACCTTTTACTGTAGCTGAATCACCGTCTACAGAATGGTTAATCCATGGCTATATCACACTGCCAATCACAACTTTCCAATTTCAGTACTGTCTAAAATATTATCCAGTAGGCAGGTATGACGCGTTGGGCAAAGGGTACCTACGAGAATCCTGGGAGTTACCGTATACTTATAGGTGCAGGAATAAGGACAAGGAGGTTTTCTTGAGTGGTACAAACTGACTGCGTTAAGGCCTTAAGTGGGTCTTTAGTGTGTAAGGAAATATCATTGCCCGGGGCGTGTAATACGTCCATGGCAAACTTGTCCTGCCTCCTGCAGGGTTCCCCAGCTGCTGTAATTGATCCGGTTTTTGAGTTACTTTCAAATGGGAGTTACTTAATGCTGAATGACCTAGGCTGCTGTGGTATGACGCCCGGCATTGCTTATGTAGTGACCGTCAACTCCAAGGTTGTTTGTTGTAAGCAAGTATTGTTTCCCCCGGCTCTCACAGTTAAGGAGGCACCACTGTGGCCTTTACTGAATGTTTCCAACATAAGGTTTGTTTCTCTGAGCAGACTGAAAGCCATACTGTTTCACCAAAATGTGGCCTTAACTTCGGCCCGAGAGATCTTTGATCTCCAGGTTGCAAGGTCTTCGCAGAGATACAGGCGCTGGTCAGGACTAATTTCCCCCTCCATTTCGAGAGAAATGGTGCATCGTATCTTTAACATGTCTGATACGAGTGGGATCGTACACTTATTTAAGACCATAGGATCAGGCCTGTTAACTACCTTTCAAACTATTTTCGGAGTGATTCCATCATTCATACACTCCATACTTGGAAGCGTTTTTGGAGGGCTTCCTTTGGTCCTGCTTTCAGTAGCGGGAATCCTGATTTTAATCCTATTGCTACACAATGGATGCCAACATCACTCAAGAAATGGAGAGAACACTGCTGGAGCAACGTTGTCATGAGCGCTTGGTGTTCCTCGTGGGTATACCTCGACTTCGAGAGTTTAGTGAACATTGGTTCCTGTCTTTCAGAACGGCCTGGCTTGACTGCATTCTACCAGTCTCCTGCTGCCTCTTTTGCAGATTTGAACACGTTAGACCTCTGTCTGACACTTCCATCGGTTACGCCGTCGGACATAGACATGCTCCTGGCGCCTTTGCGGGCCCACGTGTATAGTTGTCCACAGCGTATTCCCATGTTGATGATGGCGATCCTGGAGCCTCCATGGGATGCTTCAGCTCCTGTTGGAATGGAGATCGGCTCCGCCACGGATGTACATGCATCAACCTCAGGCGCACAAGCTTCAGGCTCAGGCACACAGGCATCTAATTCTTCCCTGACGGCTGCCGTGGCAACCAGAGATGATCACCTCTGTTCACTTGCTTTCATACTGGAGGTGCTGGAGACCCTGCCTCCTGTGGATGACATGTTCAGTGATGTTGAGTCTCCAGCGCAGGATTCTTAAACAATCTGGCCTCTCCTGTGCTGGGAACGTTTGGCAAGTTTTTAAACATCTTCCAAATTGAAGGTCAAATTGACTCTGTTTTCCTCGTTGCTTTTTCTGCTCTGTCTGAGCGTAGTGACTTTCAAGGTGCTCAGAGAAACTTTGCAATCATAAAGGACATATAAAGGACCTTTCCTAGAAACACTTTTAGGGAACGATGTTTTCTGCTTTTATGAACAATATTTTTTAAGACTTTTTTAAATGCTTTTAGTATGTTTTAAGAGATTTCCAATTTATAATGCCTTTTTTATAGCATTTTTTTTAGCATTACCTAGCTGACCTTGTTGACCTTTTGATGAGGAGTGGGTGTCATGTCCTTTAGGATAGTTCGACCATGTACATACAAGCTACATACAGTTTGTCCCATCCACACGACATAACAGTTCTATATAGGTGACCTTTTACCCAGTAGCTTCCTTCTGTCTTTTCGACAACGGGCTCTTGGCTGCCTATCTTAATCCCTGTACCTGACGTACATGAACGTCCTCCGGCACAGCAGATTTATTCTGTACAAGGGTCACCATTTTTTCCATCCATGGCCGACAGCCAGCTGTGCATGAGTATTTTGTTTAGAAAAGGATTAACAAGGGATTAGTGAATGTTTTCAAAACAATATCGATTCTCGAAAAACCCAGAGTGTTCACTTTAGTATAAAAGACCCTCACTTCCCCATAGAGAGGCAAAGGAGAATTCCTTCCAGGCTGGACCGAGACTCTGCAGGCTGATCCTACGGACAAGCAGAGACCTGACTTCCCTTGCGGGGTGCCATCCTCGAAGCAGAGAAGGGGTCCTTCATTCAGAACCATCAGGTGAGGGGTTAGCACTTCCCCGGGGAATTCTTGGCTCCATTAGGTTCCATTAGGACCCACTAGGATCACACTAGCACTTACATACAAATGCTTCACCTACATATCTAGGCTAGGTAGGCTATGCATTGTAGGAGTACGCCAAATGCTACTATTTTATGTAAAATGGTTTTATTCATGTTATTAGCAATATGATAGAAATGTATCTGCTATTTACTATATATGTACTAGCGATCACTTTTGTCTGCTCCTGTCTTTTGATTGTCGCAGCTAATATGTTTCACACTAGACTGACGCTTAGCCAATAAATACTTATTGAAACCGTTTTCAATCGTCATTCTATGTGTACTCTGAGAAAAAGCAAGCACGAGTGACTGAGCGAAAGATATCGTATTGTTTCCACTATACCTGAGGAATCAGGGTTGTCATGTTCGGTGGTAGCCAGAAACTACACACACCACTGTAGAATACAGGGGGATGGTAGTGGCACCGTAGAGCTAGCTGGTCTAACGGCTGACTCATCCTTTGGGGGTGTCCCGAGTCTGTCTGCACACCAAGCCCTCAGTTTAGGTCGTCCAAAACGCGCAGGTCCTGGGGGGTCCTAGGAACTACACGACATATTGAAACAGCTGCATTGAAATGTAAGCGGTGTACTTTTTATTGTGTAAATATCTCCCTTGATACCGCAGCCAGGAATTTTCTGTGCTTGTGCTCCTTGGTGGAAGGGATGTTTGCTGACACACTGTAAAAGAACTATTTTTATTACAAATTTCTTATGCACTAGGTCTTTGTGTAAGGTTTGTGTGTCGGCCTCTTGCATACTAGCTACTGATTCATGCACACCTTAGTGGAAATAAGTATGAAATCACCATTTAATGGTGTGGGTTTAGACTCGGATGTGCATTTAAATCCAGATCTGTGACTTGAGGCACATGCTGGCTGGACCCAGATTAAGTTCTGTTATTGTAACATACCTTCCAACTTGAAGAACAATCTCACTGTGTGAGGAGGGGGCGGGCCTCGTGCTGAGAAGTGCCTACGAGGCACTTTTGAACCCCACCCCGCCCCAAACCCCCGACTCAAAAAAAAGCTCAGTGCCGATGTCCTGGGGTGTTTTCACACCCCTTAATGGATGTCTGCAGTTCAAAGCCTCGGAAAATGAGCTGGAAAACCACTTTTTATAGTAGTTTTCAGCTCGTTTTCCCTGTCACAGTGTGATATCGGTTCCTCACCGGGAGACTGTGTGATGGGAGCCAATATCATGTGTCACACGGTGGTACCGTGTGATTTGGCAGGTATCTTGTAACCAAAATTCCAGCAAATAACTTAGCTGGGCCCAGGCTAGTTTCCATAGCAACTGGTCACCTCTTCACGAACTGGGCCCAGCTCAAGCTTCAATATGAAAGCTCTCTTGTGTGCCTAATGGGAAGCAAATTACTATCCACACAACAAAATAACAATACAATACGATAAAATATTCAGTAAAGTAGTTAAATATTTCCGCACTTGCAAACCATTATTTTACTATCAAGTAATCACTATTTGAGGAACCAAAAGCTTGTATTTGAGCACTCACCTGACACTGTGCTCGGAACTTAACTTCGGTGCCAGGCAGCTGATGACGACCTGCCTTGAGAGTATGGGCGTCTCGGCCCGCCTGCGCCATCCAGAGAAGAGAAAGGAACGACTTGTGAAAAGTTGATGCTGGGCGCCTGATGTAGCAGCAGGTGGGCCCCCAGAGTGCTCAGGAACTATTAAGTGGCAGCATCAGAGGCATTGATATCCTGCCGGGCTGCGCCCCGTGCACAGAGCCCTACTTAACCACTGTGGCTCCCGCGCAGTGGCAGTGTGGGGGATAATAGCCTTGACCAGCCGTGGCCTGAACTATCAAGTGTGGTGTATGCACCCTATTGACTAGAAAGTAATAGAAGGCAAGTGCATGCTGAACCAAGCCCCCATGCATCCTCATGATTGCTAACAGCATGTGCCAGCAGGTGGTTCACAAAACAGTGAGCCGGTGGGGTTGGGTCCAAAACGTTATGAAAACTGACGACGCCCACCTGTTCACACCACAAGAGACAGCAGGGGTGGAAGGACCCTCCTATTAGTGTGTACTATTGGGCATTGAATCCGACCGTCCGGACGTGATTGATAATGCTGCGCCGGCTTCGAGTGCATAGTGTTACATTGTAGCTCTGTGGAGGCTGAGCTCAGCCAGGGCCCCCAAGACTGCCAGGAGCAGCGCCCACTGCACGCTGCCACTGCAGCTTGTATAGTGCATTACTATAGCAGCGCTCCAGGTGACAGGTGAGGAGGCGCTATTATAATGCATGACATTGCATTTCAGTGCGGTAATGCGGATCACCTCACTGAAATGCGTTAGTCTAATGTCTGATGCGTGGTACATGGCAAGGCTGATAATCTTAGCACACAATGTTGGAATACTTTCCTGCCTTAATGTAAAATGATGACCCCCGCTGCAGAATGTGATTAGAGGCCCCTGTGTCTCCCATGTCTCATGACTATTCACTTGCCTTGGGCTGAAAGGACCCCCCCTGCATCAAAGGGGTTGCAGGGGCCAGTATCTGGGCAGGGGCATGTCTCTGTGTGACATGTATAAAGGTATATTCTACATGGGCACTGGTGATGCTTGCCTAACCCACATATACTCTTGTATTGCACTGCTGTGTGTGAACGACAGTATTAAGGTCATATTTACAATGAAAACAACCGAGTATCTCACACACCTGCTCAGAGTGGTTAGTCAATCATACATCACAATAAGACATTGAGAGCACTTAATTTGTGCTGCAATGCAATATAAAATACATGCTAAATCATCGAAAACGAGATTCTAAATAAATGACTAATGTCTTGACACACATTGCACTGATGCGGGTGGGGTTAAAGTTTGGCCGACACTGGCACATGCCATCCATCACCAAATCTTTCTTAAAACAAGGGGAAGGGAGCAGACATGTAAAGTGCATTTAGTTTGCCAACTTGAGGAGAGAAGAATGAGATGACATAACCTATGCTAGTTGCTTCCGGCAGCCGCCATTTGCCAGATGCAGACAATGCCTGGCTCTTTGTGCACTGAAACCGAGTATTTTCAAGACACCGTAACCAGACTGCTATTAGTCAAACACGTGTTGCATAAATGAGCATCTAGTGCGCGCCATTATGTGTTCATGTTACAGATGATTTGCTGGAAAAACAAGAAGGGAATTGTCTGCTAAGGTTATCAAACATATATAAAATGTCCATTACGAAAAGGAAATTGCCTTTCAGTGCAGCACTGGCTTCAAACCAAGTCTAATGACTATAAGTAGCTCAAATTCAGGAAAGTTCATATTATCAAATGGTCTTATCGATGGGAAACTGGAGGTCATATTTCTACAAACAATGGAGTTTTACAATTTCTGTGACAAACGTTTTTTGCTCACGATCCATTTTTAGGTCTCGGGCCTAGCGTTGCAGTGCGCAGCCCGAGACCTCTTGTATGGGCTTTTGAAAGCTGCCCACACGCTCGTGCGTGTGGTTTTGCTTTCGGCGGCGGCCATTGGCTTTAGCGTGTTTTTAAAAAAAAGTAATGCACGCAATTGGGCAAAGGCGGGTGCATGTCCCGCCTTTGCTCCGCCCATTCCCATCGGTGGCTAGCACGCGCAGCAGCGTGCGTTCGCCTCGCTGCCGCACTCCCTTTCCCCCCGCTCCTCTGTGGTGCGCGCGCACCACTGGTTTATTCTTCCACTTTCCTCTTCCAAAATGTTGTAATGTATGTTTAAGATTCAGGCTCAATAGCAACTGCCGGGATGAAATCAAGCAGATCAAACCTTAGAAGAAACCTCTTTGATAACGGAATTCTGCTTTCCGAGTCAGCATATATAGGTACGTCATATAACCCGAATCACGATTCTTTTTTAACAATAATAATAGTAATGTGCGGTCATAGAAGCAGAAGAAAACTAAAATGGAAATTGAATTGCTTTCATTGAGAAATAAGGCAGCCAACTTGAAACTATAATTACTTCCTTCAAAAAAGAATGTAATAAATAACAGTTGATATGAAACAAGGCTAGTTTCAATTCCCGCGTTCGGCTCCTCTGTGTTTTCTATGTGTGCGTGTTTCATTTCCCTTGCTCCCCTACCCCACCCTGCTCGTTCCAGCTCGCTAGCAGCATTCCGTATAGCCATCTTTAAAAACCCCGGCCTTTACTGCTTCATCTTTCTCCCCCGCCCTCATGTCTGTTTCTCCCCCCCACCAACCAGCTCATGCCGGCCGTTCGAAAAGGGCAGTGTGTACAAGCGGCATAGCCACTTTGCTAAAAGTTCAACAGCACGTAAAAACGGAAACATCGACAGCTGGTGTACGGAAGTGTAGACATATACCAATTCTCTTTAATCCCTCAAGCAACTGAGAAGCCCCTTTGTGGCAGAGCAGCTTTTGTACAGATACTATATCAACCTCCCCCTTCTTCCGTGACTGTGTGTGTCCCCCTTATGACCTAAAGTCCCGCCTCCTACAGGACACTAGCATGGCAACGAGTGTGCCCCTGTCCTTTGGAAGGGAGACTTCCGGTAAACCATTTCTAATTTGTTGCACCTGAGGTGACGTCCGCAAGTGGGAAGTTTTGTTTGTGGCAGGTGATCAGTAGCCCTGCCTCTCGGGTTTACTGTACAAGAAAGCGCGCCAATCTTCGAACGGACTGTGTATGACCCCCAGAGTGGGGACGCCTAGTGGGAGAGCCAGTGGTAAGTGCAGTAGATGGATGATTTGAATTTCTGTGTGAACGAAAGCATTGCTGAGCCTCGACATAGCTGATGTTTATTGGAAGGAATGCTGATAATCTCTGCAGCATGGCCTGTTTTTTAACAGCATGTGTTGGTCATTACGTAAGTTCGAGGACACATGGTATCTGGCTCTCTGATAAATCAGCTATACTAGCCAGTACTGCAGTTATAACCAATTTGCTCCGCGAACCCATAAATTGGGGGTGGGGGGTCAAGGTGTGGCAGAGGAAAGGGGAGTTGAGTCATGAGGGGCGGAGCTTGTAAAGCAGAGTCTGACAGTCAATTAATACATTTATTTGAAAAAAAATCTGCTACAAAGAAATTGACACCAAGGGCAAATGTGAAAAGTGAAATAAGTAAAGTGAAAGTAAATCTGTTCCAGCTTACTTCACAAAGAGGATGCGTTTTAAAATATTTTATATATTAAGACACCTGCTGCAGAGATCTTTCTGTCCTCAGCAATTTTGAGGAGATTATAATAGTGGTAAGATAACTCTGGTAGTTAATGGAGTTCTGCGTTTTGCCCAATCACAGTTTTGACTCATATAGTTGCATAGAAGGGTTAATATGCCTCCTGCAAAGCACATCGTGTAGCATGCAGGTCACAGATCTGTAAGTGCGCTATTGCTTTTGACACTGAGATCGTTTTGTTACTCCCAGTTCATAAATTGCATTCCTTCTAATATAGCACAGTGATCTATTTACCGGCACCAAGGTACTGCATGCAAACTGTAAATCATGGGTTTAGATCTTTATTGTTTTTTATTCTCAACATGTTTTTATTCTAAACTTGCAAAGAAAGGTTCCTCTGAGAATTAATAACGTCTTGTCAGTAGAGACAATCCCAAACACTGTATTATTACTTTTTATATCTTGACTTGGTGTTTCTCCCTACCGTTCACTCTTAACCTATAATGTCGGTAAGTATGGATATGTGATTCGAACATCATGCATTGTCTTACATAACGTTTCATGTTCATTGATTCACACACTTGTATGATTTATTTTATTTCTCTATGTGATGCAAAGTTCTCTGACACCCTACACTGGGATGAGTAGTGCTATAAAAGAAGTAAATAAAAAATTAATTAGTTAGCTCCATTTCAATCATTGTTAGTTTAATTACTCATACACGCAGATAAATCTTGCGTTCTTACAATGCACAAACATCTCTTACATAGGGGTGTGGACCAAAGTCGAAAACCTTCCTCCAAGTCTCAGTTTCTCTGAAGTACAAGTGAAGTGATAAGCTATGTGCCTTTGTTTCCTTCCACTGCATCGAGGTGGTAGGCTCCAGATGTCTCCCACTCAGGATGGTACTTGAACAAAAGGAAGGCTGGTGAGAAAATAAGAAAGCCGCCTCCCTGCTTGCAGGTTGCTGCACCAAACCGAATGGAGATGATGTTCGGGCGTTGCTGAATTGTGTCCTGGTGTCAGTAAAAGATGCCAGGACAAATTAAGCATATTTCCCTGGGTCGGGCGGATCCCAGATCCGGCCCAGAAAGAGCTGCCGCAACCGGGATCCAGCGCAATCCCCCTAGTTTCCAGCACTGATGGTAGTAGTCAAAAACCATTCATTTTTTAACGCCTCTGAAAGCTTTCCTTCATTCAGCCTGAAGATTAATTACTGGTACAAAAATGTTTTACCATATCGTGCCAACAATTAATAACATCAAATGACCCTAATTCCAAGCCTGTTGCACTTCTCGAGCTTCAAAAGTCTGAAATTGAGCCACCACATCAATTACTTGAAAAGCAAAGTAATTCGCTGAGGTGGACCAAGGCATCTCAGCAGCACTAACAATGTCTCAGGGTTTGCTCAAGCATCTGCGTAATGGCTTCCCCGCCCCTAGGTCAACATGTTTAAGCTTTTTTTAATTTTATTGGCATAAAAGGTCTTCCAGCTTTTGTCAGGACCATCCAAGTCCCACACTAAATACTAACATGAATTTCCTTAATTCATATGACTGTGGAGATGTACCTCACAATCATGCCATGCATTTACTCATGCTTATTCTGATAACGAAATTCTTGATATCACCTGTCTTATTGAGGAGTATCTGCAAAAACCAGGAGATTGTGGTCGGGGACATTATGCTGAAAATGCGCTAATGGTGATGTGTGTCTCACCATTATTTGTATGTGGAACACTTGTAATCATGCACTACAAGGTGGACTATAAATATCATGCTAGTCTTAGTGGGGAGTATATGCTTCTCACAAATGACACAAAAACCTGTAAGGTCGTAGACATCCAGCAACACACGTCCATTAGTAAAGTGTGTACTCTTCTCAAATCGTTTCCAATTAATTGAAAGGCTCATATGATGGATGATATCAGTATGATGATTGGCTAAAGGCAGGCAGATCCATTACTGTACTGAATACTAAATTATATGGGAGAAGAACATACTTATTTTGGGGGACCCTTTTGGACCCAAAAGTAGTCACTGGCAAGTTACTCCCAGTGTCCCACACTGGAAAACATAAGTCTTCAGGCCTCGAAAAATCATAACAAGCATTTGCAATGCAATAGGTCTCGCATTTGCGAGAGTTTGAGCTATTGGCATTGTAAATGACAACGCCTTTATTTGAGTTTTGAAAACTTGCAAACGGTGTGTAAATACGCACTTTCTACTTATAGAAGCAAGGCTGGCAGTAAAAGAGGCACAGTTACTGCCAGCGTTGCTTCTCGTAAGCAAGGACTATAAACACTGCTTGCACGTTTTCAAAACACATAAATAAAAAGCATTGTCATTTACAATGCCAATAGCTCAAACTCTCGCAAATCCGAGACCTATTGCATTGCAAATGCTTGTTGCATAAGTAGCTAAAAGCACGACAATTAGGGTTGAATCCACTTCTGAATGTAAGTGGAAGTGATGTGAAGAATATGTCCCTTGGGGGGTTGGGTCGGATTGAATGTTTGTTTGTAGTTTAACAACATCACAACGCCTGGGTCACCAAAGAGTTTAATTCCTCAATTGTAGTAGTGTAAAATCCACAAATGTCCGGTGGATCTACTAATTCCGCTACTAGTTGGATATCCATTGGTATTCATGGCGCTATTACCTCTGCCATACCACAACACTGGTGGTAATACCGCTTCTGCATCCCTTCAAAGGCAGATTTACTGTATCTGCCAGATATCGTCAGAATTTCTAGCATTACTGACCATTCAGCCAGGTACTAACCCTGGTGTTTAGAAAGAACAAGTGAAGCTTTAGGAAAAGCGTATTTTGTTTGAAGTCTGTAAAATAAGCTGATGAAGAGGTATAATGTGTTCCTAAATCGAAATAGGTGAAAATAGACAAATAGATGCTCTTTTTGATGCACATACCACTAAAGACACCAGAGAAAATGCAGACATGGTGTGGGTTGTTCCTACAGTAGGTGCTTTATGTATTCAACTTACTTTATTATTCTGCTTAGGGACTGACTGGAACGTTTTTCTAATTCAGTTACTTTAAAAGTTCGCCGTGCACTTAAGACTGCTTCTGCACTTTCTTTACTAGTAGTCAGCACTCTAGGATTCATGTTTGTTCCTCGCAGTAGGTTTTGGACATTCTGGGTAGACCAAGAGACCCTCAAGAATGCTCACTGTGCTACCCCAAAACTGTTCAAACACCAGGAACTCCATGGAAGCAAAATAGTCAAAAGATGGTTCAAGCTCCCATTGCCCGGTAATTTAAGGGATCTAATGATACTGAGATTTTGCACTGAGATTTTTAACTCACTGTGTTACTTGAATTGTTTCTCATGATGTATTTCCAGCTAATACCCATCCAGCAGAGCTTCATATGGTATCAACCTGCAGTGAGAACTTTTCTTAACCAAAGGACCAACAAGAATACGCAATTGGCCCTTAAAAAACCATCAACAAATATGAGTTAATAACTGAACTTTAATGTCATGTCATCGGCCTCACAGTGTCAGGGTTCAAAAACAATCTGGTTATCAACTTTGACAAGTTGAGCACAGCAGGCTACAAAGTAATATAGGGGGGGGGGGGAGTAGCACTGGTGCCAGTGTGCTAACCTAACACAGAAAATCAGACATATTGTAGCCTTCATTCCAGTGAGAGACGGCGAGCTGTAACACTAGTTGCCCTAGGTATAAGTACTATAGCCAGAGTCCCAATTCTTTGGGCAGACTAAACTTCAGACTTAGAGTTCATATTACCATATCCACAGATCTTATGGCAAACACAGACGTGGTCTGATCAAGTATTAATCACCCCTATCCTCACAAATTTGTTTCCCCAAGCCATCCCTTGCAACCATGAAAACACTGGAATGACATTAGTGAGAAAATAGTCAGCAAGACACACAGGGGCTTATTTACAAGCCCATTGCGCCGCCGATGCGTCAGCTTTATTGACGCAACAGCGGCGCAGTGTGCCTGCCATATTTACAAGGCCACCTAAAGCCACCCTGTGTGGCTTTTCATGGCCTTGTAAATATGGCCCCCTTTCACGCATTGTTCTGCATGAAAGGGGCATTCCATGGGCGCTGCTGTGGGTGTTCCCACGCAACATCCATGGAACCTGACGCATTCCCAGATTTACAAGGTTATGTACAGCTGGGAATGCGTCAGGTTCCTAGGCCTCCCCAGGGGAGGTGTAAGGGAGGTGCAACGAGGAGAAATAACTTTATTTCTCTGCTTTTTTCCTTTTTCTATGTGTGCTGCATTCTGCAGCTCACATAGAAAGAGGAAAACACCTCTTGTGATTGTTTTTGTGCCTGCAGGTGTCCCTTCCTGCACAAAAACAATCACCCCAACAATGCAGAAACCCTTGCACCATGCCGTAAGGGTGCCTGCATTTGAGCATGGCAGCCCATTGTGCGCCAGGGAAGGGGAAAAGGACAGGAATGCGCCGTATCTTGTAGATACAGCGCATTCCTGCCCTTTTCTTTTGATGCATGGCAGGGCAGCAGTAAGGCTTGCTGCACTGCCGTGAGTCAAAATATTCTAAATAAGTCCCACAATACGTGAGAGCAGATCCACAAAATAATTCGGAACCAAAGGCTCTGGGGGAAGACATGTATACCAGTATAATTAAAGTTATTGCCAAATGACATGCTCCAGCCATCGTCCCAACATAGAAAACCAAAAATAGTGTTTTAATCTTCTAATGGCACAACGAGGAACTTCCCAACTGAAACGATAAAGCCTCTACCTGCAATGCGAATGAGACACATCACTAACTGTGGAGGATAATGTGCACTGCAATAGACACAGCAAACACCATAAATCCATGAAAAAAGTCAAAAAGGTCCTCATGCCGAGGCTTATCTATAACTCAGACACATAAGTGAGGGAGGATGGAGACAGAGCCTCCCCTAGAAATTCCTTGAAGACCTTGTTAGCAAAAGGCACCTGACTAATTCTTCCTGAGAACTGCCATTTGGTAGATGGTAGGAGTGTGGGGTGGACTGCGGTTTCTGTTGTTCACGGTGAGGAGGTTTGTAGGCAGGATGTATCCTTTCACCTGTTCTTGATTGTTGCTTCAGGAAGGCTGATGAAAGCCAGGTGCAGAGATCTCACACTTTGTCCCTTGTTTGGGGTACTCCTGCTTGAAGTCAGCTCCACTTCTATCTGCTGTGAGAACCATCATCTTGCAGAAAGGCTGTCAGGGGAACAGCCTGAAAACAGAAAATGACATTTAAAAGACATCAACCCAAACCAGGCCCGAAGCCTTAGACCACATGCTCTGGAAAATGTGTCTAAACTTGGGATCCAAACCACCCCACTTTCTTCTAGTTTCTTCTTACCCAAAAAAGGTAGTTCTCCACCGCAGACTTGAAGATCTGCTATGTGACCAGGATGGGTTCAGCCTGACAGTCAATCTCCCAGAGGAGAGGTGACATGACCTCATGTGTGCACTTTCTGCTGGAGGAGCTGAGGATCTGTCTAGTGCTTAGAAGCTTGCCTTCCTGCTCAGAGATGGAAGAGAAGCCAAGCATGTTCCCTGCATGTGAAACACACAGAGAAAGCTGAAGATAACAGACATCGAAGCCAGGAGTGACGTGTGCGGGGAGGGTGTCTCATGGTCTCTCTGCATGGCTCCAGCTGTAAACTGCACCAAGACTTTGTGAGAACAAGCATCACAGTGTCATTTGGTAATCAGCTTTGGGCCCAAGAGACCGGTGGCGCAGTTGCCGACATCAGGAAGAGGAGCTGCATCGCTGCCAAAACGAAAGCCCTGATGGGCCCAGAGACCGCAAATGCAGAAGGTACAAGAGAGTTAAACTAAATCTCTGATGGCACCACGTGTCATGACACTGACCTCCTTGTGAACTCACTCCTCCTGTACCTTGTGTGTGGGGGGGCTTGAGGGATCGAGCACACGTCTCAATGCCTCCCAGGCTCTTCATGGGACTCGTTGCCCTGTAGACTTGACAATGTTCTTGGCATGGTAATTATCCCCCTGAGCCCTAGGCCACCGAGTCATGAAACACCAAAGCACACACAGTAACATCCCCCAGGGCCTTCAGGCCGACTCATCATGACCATGGTGATATTTGGGCTGACTCATAGGCACATGACTATTGTGATATTTGGGCTTACTCATCATGACTATAGTGATATTTGGGCTTACTCATCATGACCATAGTGATATTTGGGCTTACTTATCATGACTATAGTAATATTTGGGCTTACTCATCATGACTATAGTGATATTTGAGCTTACTCATCATGACTATTGTGATATTTGGGCTTACTCATCATGACTATTGTGATATTTGGGCTTACTCATCATGACTATAGTGATATTTGGGCTTACTCATCATGACTATTGTGATATTTGGGCTTACTCATCATGACTATTGTGATATTTGAGCTGACTCATCATGACCATAGTGATATTTGGGCTGACTCATCATGACCATGGTGATATTTGGGCTGACTCATAGGCACATGACTATTGTGATATTTGGGCTGACTCATCATGACTATAGTGATATTTGGGCTGACTCATCATGACTATAGTGATATTTGGGCTGACTCATAGTCCTCAGGGGCAGCTCACGTTCAGATTGCCTTGCTATCTCAGATTTGGGAATGGTATTTATACTGCACCCAAACCACGAGGCAGTGCTTGGCTTACCCACTGGTTGAAAAGGACGGATCCTCTTCAGTGATCCCGCTCACCTGAACGTCTCCACAACCCGGCCGTGCTTCTTCTGCATTGTGGCTCTCCTGTGAATCTCTGCGGACATCTTCTCCCCTGCAAATCCAGGGATGCAGCGAACACCATCCTGCAACGCCGCACCTACAAAATAAAAGGAGAAAACATGGTTAAGTACCATCCTTAAGGTTAGTGCACTAACGGAACACATATCAACCAAAGACTTGTTTTTATGATGCTGAAAATCAGAAAACAGGACAACTCTTGAACATTTAGACATTGTGGGAATTATTTAACGCGCACACCGAGGCTTTGGTATTAGTGCCTAGTCTCATTCTTATGCGCCATCCTGTATTGTGCTGTAGTCTGTGAATCCAAAAGCACACTCTTGCGCACCTTGTGCGTAGTGTTGAACAAACACGGTATACCTTCGTGTGTGATGTGAAAACACAATATAGCTTCTGCTGGGAGTGTCACAACTCCAAAGGTAACAGTTGATTATTGGAATTCTATGCAGCAATAGATTAATTATCGTGTAAGTGACTGTTAGTACATATGTCAAAGCCGGGAGGGAATATTTCATGACTACTCATTTGTTGAATAACCTCTCTACTTGTATTTGCAGCACACCTCAATGTGCACTATATTACGCACATATCACGATGACAGTCTCCAGGACTGAGAAGAGACATATGAATGACTTCAAGAAGACGGTGGCTGATCTTGAAGAGACGCAAGTCTATCTGTTTGTCCTAACCCCCCTTCCCTTTTGGGGCAGCAGTTGATTCACTGTTACAAATACCTGATCAGATGCCACCTTAGGAGAGGTAGGAGGTCCAGCATCGTCTCTATGGAAATGAGACAGGTGAGTGGCATGACACCAAGCAAGTGAAGCTAGTGAGCCCAACCCTCCCTAGAAGAGCTCTTGGGTCATCCATCCAAGCATCTATCCATCCATCTTTTCACCCTTCCATCCACCTGCTGATATCCACTATTTCACCTTTCCATCCTGGCATCCATCCATCCTGTTACCCACTCATCCATCCATTCCTTAACTCTGCCATCCCTCCACCTGTCCATCCACATATCCAGCCATCCCTTTACTCTGGCACTCCTTTTACCTATTCATCCACCTACCCATTCACTCACTCATCCATTCACCTATCCATTCACTCACTCATGCATTCACCTATCCATTCACTCACTCACTCACCCATCTATCCATCCATCAATTAATCCCTTTACTCTGCCACACTTTCACCTGTCTATTCACCTATCCATTCACTCTCTCATCCATCCATTCAGACATCCATCCCTTTACTCAGCCATTCTTTCAACTGCCTAGCCACCTATCCATTAACTCATCCTTTTACCCACTTATCCATCTACACACTCATTCATCTACCCACTCACTCACTCATCCACCCACTCATCCATCCATCTATCCTTCCTTCAATTGAATATTTCTTCCTTTTTTCATTTCTATTTCCCCATCTTTCGTTCTTCCTTGCTCCTGCTTGCTCTTCTATTATCTGCCGAGATTCAGACAGAAGATGTTCATAAAGTACCCCACCCCCACTGTAGCTGCTAAAGCGGGGGGTTCACAACGCTTCTGAGATGGTACACCACTATAGATGACAAGACCCGGAGGCCTCAACAGTGTATCTTAGCATTTGTCAGCACCTGGCTGGGAAGTGCACTCAGGCCTGCCAAACTGACTCCATGCAGTGGTCCATGCTGCAATAGGAGGTCGTCGCCACGGTACAAACAAAAATGAAGCTGTCACTGCAAGGGTAAGTAAACAAACTGCAACTTCTGCCACCAGAATGAGAGACTAGAGCACAGAGAAAAATCTGCAAAAGAATTTAACATTTTTTCACCAAGTGAATGGAAGAGGTGAAAGACATTTGAACTGAGGAGCACGTCTGATCAGTAGAGTAACTTGAAGTAATCTTGAACTCTGCCTAATGAAGGCTTATGCCCACAGTACAACAAGGACTTTAGCCATTAGAAGTCACTTAAAGTGGGGCGAGAATACTAGAAGAGATGTGGCGCCTTAATGAAGATAATAATCAGGATTACAGTCCTGTAACTTCATTCCTATTGACATGTGCATCATTTTGTTTTGGTTTGAGATTAAAGTACTTTCTTTGACTAAAAGAGGATAAGCACTGGCCGGGACAATGTGTTACTGAGGGAATGGTTGTACTTGGCCCAGTTTGCAGAGCTGTTGTTAGATGGACTCCTGGACACTAGTGGCAAACAACCTCAACCATCACAGGTGGGGAATGGTAGCCCGTGTCTGTCTTGTGGCTCCCAAACGGGATCTTACGATGTCCAATGCTTTTGGTTAAACCAAGAAAACGGACTAGTTAAGTTAAAGCATTATAACAGTAATAAATACTAAGGGCCTTATTTATGAGGCCTTGTGACACTTTTGCGCCGTCGTTGTGTCACCTTTTGTGACGCACCCGCGGCGTTTAAAATGCGCCATGTTGCTCCCTATTTACAAAGTGACGCATCTAAGCAGATGCGTCACTTTATAAAGCCCTGCGCTACATTATACATGCGTCAGGTATAATGTATGCGGGGTGGGCATTCCCACTTAAAAAGCCTCGTAGAGGTGGCGCAGTGAAATGATTTCACTGCGCCACTTTTAGGATGCCACTGAGTCAAAATCTTACGCCTGCCTCACAACAGGCGTAAAACTGACGCAGGCCCTTTAGCACATAGCAGAGTTAGCAAAACTGCAAAAATAAGGGTGCACACCTAACTGTAGGTGTCCTCTGGTGTGATTGAACAGGTTATGCTGTAATGTGGTCCCATTTCAATGGTGATACAGCCTGACATTTCTGATTTTTTTTGTCCGTTGCTCCTTGCAGTCTGGAACTTTTAGTTACGCTTTTCATATTAAGCTTTTTAATTGTGATTTGAGAGAACCTAAAGGTCCTCCAGCAAAACACCTCAATGTCTTAAAGTCTCTGCTGCAGAGATCTTTTGCACTAAATTTCACAAAATATCTCCCAGTACAATTGTACTAACTTTCAGTTCTATAGCAAATGCAAACACGTTCATGCTTCTGCTAGTATACAACATTATTTTTAATGCTGTCTACTGTCTATCATAAGAAGATATTTCGTCTCTCATCTCATTATTCACATGCACTGCCCGCTGATATCCACCACACCTCAGTAAGGGCTCGATTCTTGCATAATAACTTTGTACTGCACAGGTAGGCGTATTCCTGTATTGGTTTACTCCTATGTTTGTGTGTAGATTTACACATTCTGGGCATTCACAATGGTGTCAGAGTGATCCTGAAAAGATGCAACAGTGACAGGTTTCCAGTAGTACTTTTGGAAAACATTACCAAATGTCCATCTAAGTTCATGCATGAGCATTTCAGCCTGTGTATGTGTGCATACCATACAATTGTGCATATGGAAATGTCTAGCATTAGGGCATCTATGCTTTTGTTCCTCACCCGCAAAATATTGTTTCCATTTGAAGAAACCCCTTTGTCTGTACTTCCACGAATTCTGGTCTTGTTTGCTGCCCATCCCCATCCTAGGCACAGATTTATCACTACTCTTGACAGAATTATATCTACAACCGTTTCCAGGGTAGGAAAGAGCTGAGAAAAAATAGTGAATAACCACCAGCAAGAACACAATGGCATTCATGTGCTGGAATGTGCATATCCTGCAATTTCAACAAGATTTACTCACGAAATCATCTATCAGTAAATCTTTTAGAGCCCTAAAACCAGATTTATTGAATAGCACATGGGGTTTTACAGTCACAAAAAGTCTATTTGCTCATCTAAATATAATTTGCACGTTCAAATTACTCTAAAAATTGGGACAGTAGAAACCACTATCACTTTTGTACCTAAGCAAGAAACCATCCATCAGTTTTTCAATCTCTACACTGGGCCAGGACACTGTTTTCCCTTATTTATTGCAGTTACCAGACCCAGGATTGAGAAATGAAATATTAAGGGTTAGGGTGGGATGTAACCCAATCTATTCATCCCGCCCACATTGGACCAGGGTGCAGAATAATAGTGGTCTCTGCCCCTGCACCCTCAAAGTTAAATGCTCCCTTCTGCATATACTTATGGACTGCGTTTTTATCTTGTAAATCGAATTAAGTTTTTAAGACCTTGGTTTTTTAAATATGATGTTTGCAATAGGAAGAAAGCGGTGGAGCTATTGTCAGAAATGCGCTATTTTGATGTGGCAGTTGGAATTGCTTGGTTTTTATGGTCTTTTAAACATAATTTTAATGATCAACTGTAGTAGGCAGGGGGTGATGGGTAGTTAGGAGGGGGCCTTTTAATGATTTTAATTGTCAATTGAGTCTTTAGAATGTTTTTTGGACAATTGTCTAAATAAACTTGTTTTTCTACCTACTATCACTCTTGTGTGCTATTGGCCCCTCTCAATTTCACCCAGCACCTTAAACAACTTTCATTGATTATCCCCATTACACAATATCAGCAGTGCAAGCCTCTCACTTCTCTCTGACATACACTCTGCTTCACATCAAACCTCCTTTTCACAAGGTGCATCACACACAGCCTGCATCACCCTCGTTTGTCACACACCTGAATCTAATGCCCCTCCAAACACACACAAACTCACTGTCTCTCAGACACCCATCTAAGCTCTACAACATGTCAGGTTATTATACAAATAGGTCTTCCACATGGCCAGGAGAAACCCAGGTAGGATGTCCCCTGGGGCCCTGTATGCTGTGAACATACGGTGTGTAGAAACATCTTTGAGCGACCCCCATCTGTATACATGGGAGCCTGGAAAGGATGAGTTAAGCACAGTTTTAGAAACTCGCTTACCATTAGAGATGCTAATCAGGAGGATGGGGCAACCTACAGTGAATCTGCCCAGTGCCAGATAAGACCAGCCCCAAATGCTTTCATGCAGTGGACCACGAACATTAGCCCTTAGCCTGGTACCATTATTGCATAGTCTGCCACTGTCTATGGCTTCTGGTCATGAACCTCCTGACATCAACAGGACCAGACTGAAAACTAAAATAAGCACAGGCAAAAATGGCCAAACCAGCCCCACTCTGCAAATAACCAGGAATATTCCAGAGTGACCATGAGTTTGGTGCAGTGCTTAATTTGAGCCGGGGATTTCCGGTGCTCAGCACTGGCACTTAATTATCAACACTGGCACTTATGACAGTCTGCCACATGGTAACATTGTTTGTCTAATTTAGAGATGAGCACAACAATAGTTGTTTATTAATTAAATGTACATTAAAAATAACTTATACCCGCCGCCCAAGCCATTTTATGCTTTGGGGACCAGGAATAGTCTGAATTGTCAGACTTGTAGGCGTCTGACTGTTAATAGTTGTGTTGGTACTGTCACTGGCAGCATGGGCAGGGTCAATGGGTGGTGCAAGTTCCAGCGGCCTCCTGATGAGGACCCTGGCACTTATGTTGTTACAAATTAAGCACTGGTATGGGGGAGTGATCTTAGAGCTCTCATGGGCATATGAGAAGCAGCAGAAGAGGGCTACAACTCCATACCTCACAACTATCCCTTTTAATATTTCAAATGCGTCCCATTGACTTAACAGGGACATCTATCCTACACTCCTCCTCACCCTCTAAAAACATGTTAAACTCAATTGACTTCTGTGGCATCACCCGCTGCTGACAGTAGACTCAGTGGCGGCTCCTCCGCTAAGGCGGAAGAGCGTCGCCCCACTGCTTTTAAGCTGGTTGACGAAAGGAAAAATAAAATGATAATAACTCGTGGTTATTATCATTTGATTGTTTCCAGCTGCTTTGCAGGCGGGCAGGGCTGCTCTGCTCTCAGAGCAGGCCAGGCGAGGAGTGGTTTACCTACTCCAAGTGCGCATGAATGCTTGGCCGGCCCTCTGGGGTTGGCCAAACATTTATGCGCACTCTGCATGTTCTCCACGCAGGCTGCATTACAGCCTGCGTGGAGAACATGTCCAGGCCCCCATTCCCTGGCTGAGCGCCGAACCACGGCACTGAGACCATCACAACGCTGCAGCGTTGTGATTGGTAAGCACCCAGGCTCCCCTGACCAATCACAACGCTGCATTGCATTATTGTGATTCTTCAGGGGAGCCTGGGTGTGCTTCCTGGTTGCTGCTCTGGCCGGAGTCCAACGGAGGAGAGACGGAGTAGAGATGCGGGACGCGGCGATAAGGTAAGTGGTTCTTTTTGTAAACATTTTTTACATTCCCCTTCTTCCTCCTCCCTCCCCCGACCCCCGCACTGCCACCCCGATCCGTGCCGGCCGCCACTGAGTAGACTGCACTCTCCGACTTAGATTGTGGAGTATGCAGTGCACATAGGACATTCGGAACACCACGATAGTTTTTCTACCACACCAACTCGCTCCAGTATCATAATTACGCCTGTCTTAACCCCTGAAAAGCATTACAGAAGAAAATAATTAGTGGACTATTTCTACTTGCAGGAGGGTATCTTCTTACCCAGTGACACTTTATTTGGGTTTCTTTCACTAACCTGACCCTCCTGACTTGGAGCTCTCTGTTGTCCCTTCTCTCCAAGAGCTCAGAGGACACGTTGCAACAGTGGTGCTTGAACAATTTTCAGAGTAGGGGTACTCTCATCAATGTTACTTCACTAAAGTCATAGGGATTGTGAAAATCCAAATGTCACACAAAGTGTAGCAAATGAGCAACGCCCAATCACCAGGAGTGGGGAAAGATTGTGGTATGTAGCTGGTGGTGCATTTTAGAGCACACTATTGCAAATATACTACTGAAGTTTGGTGTGGTAGTGCACGGTAATTTACAAGCACCACATTTTACATTGAAATGGACACGTAATTTACATAGACGTGCAGTTTTACTGATACAACTATGTAGGGTACTAAGGATAATATGCGGAAATTGTTTTTTCTGTGAATATTTATCATTTGCCCATCACTAAGTAAAGTGTCTAACTTTCTTTTGTTTGCTTCCATTCAGAATTACAAGAACATCCTGCATCATTTGGGCTTTGATAATTGATGATATCTTTATACAGTTCGTTTACAGGTATTTACATTTTGTGCGTTTGAAAAAAATGAGCATACTACAGCTCTTTTGTTCAAACTCCCTGTACCACAGCAAGATTGTGGAACAATTCACTTTCAAAAATCCTCTCACTTTGCAGTGAGAGAAAGAAAAGTAAACAACAATGTCATGTTAAAAGAATGTCATAGTAATAATTTGTCAGAAGACATAGCCTGATATTTCACCTCTGTCTTTGAACTCACAGCAAATTCCACAAGATAATAACAAAATGTAAAGGCATCTTAATTGCTCATTCACCTTCTTAACTGCAGCATGGTTATTTTGCGGGTGCTGCACCCCCCCACACCCTTACGTCTAGTGCCCATGCGCTGCAGCACAGCATATTGTGTGTTTACTGTTCTCCCTCACCCAGACTAGCACTAGGCAGACTGTCAGAACGGTAACTCGGCTGCTCGTGCATGATAGCTGTGAGCATATGCAATACTATTACAGCAGGCCCTCACTCTCTAAATCAGAGGTCTTAAACATTTTTTGGTCTGAGTAGCCCTAAGCAAAATATTGTGAAGTCATTTCCCCAGTTCCATAACTTTATAGTAAGGATTCAGGGAGTGGGATGGACAGAGCTGAGCGCAGGGAGCAGGGCTTATGAGATCAATTCAGGGGTATTGTTTCTGTAGCTTATAATCCTCATTAAATGTGAGTCTTATAAAAGAACAAATGCACAAACAATAGCAGAAAATCCATGGCAAAGCATACTGCTTCCTATAATTGGGCAGCTATAAGCCCCTCACACTCCAATGCAACAGCACCTGCTACACTAATGATAGTTGCAGCCCTGGGTAGCAGGCTGCCTCCCCTGCCTCTTTCACCCCTACCACACCGTGCCTGTTCATCACTCCAATCTTGAAACCGACTCTTTTTAAAAAAATAAACAAATGAGCTCCAAAATGTTGCAACTTTCTTGGCAGTAAAGATGGCCTCTGCCCTAATCCTAGCAAGAAAAACTAGCCCCCTTGTCTATTTCATAAAGTAAGATAGTTATAATTGTGGTGCATTGGGACCATCACATCCATGGGCCCTAGTGCCACTACAACTTCTTCACTAATGATATCTACTGCCTTGCGAAGTCGACTGTCTCCTCTGCCCTTTGTTAAAATCATGGACCGCCATCTTGCCCCAAACCCATCCCCACCATCTGTATGAGGCCCATACTAAGGTGTCTCCTCTGCTTCAATTTTACCTACCCTTGGGCTCTTAGTTTGAGGCCCAAAGCAACACTGGTAACAGAAAAAGTGTGCTGGGCCCTATTGCAAGCACGAAGGATAGTAAAACAACCAAAATTGTGGTTTAGTAGGCCCCTCACACTCTTGGGCCCTGGTGCCACTGCACCTGCAGCACCAATGATACCTACAGCCCTGCACTGTAAGGTCGAGTGAGAGACAGAGAGCTGAAGAGGAAACATGCTACCTGAAAGAAATGTAAATGTGTGCAATTGGTTATAGGTTATAGCAAGTATAGGCTTTAATTGCTGAAGTCACTTGACACTTCATGGTGACAAAGATTTATTTTTTCAGAGCTAATGTAATGGCATTACCCGCTGAGTTCTAGAGTGTGTCATTTTAATGGACAGTTATTGCACTAGGTAGCTTCTGATAAGGTATTACTAAAATATATATTTTGAAAGCACTTGTTTTATCTTAAGTTCTGTAGGCCCGATTCACAAAGGTAAACTTAGACGTTTGGTCGAAACTTAGACCAAACTTTTAAGTTTACAACTTTGGGAATTCACAAGGGGCATTTCCGAGTACTATGTTTATGTCCGAACTCGGGGCGGAGCTCTTTGGGAATTCCCAAAGTCGTAAACTTAGAGATTTTGCCCAAGTTTAGACCAAACGTCTAAGTTTCCCTTTGTGAATATGGCCCTAAATCATTTTCCTTATATAATTGTAAAGCATTTGTTTTATCTTAAACACTAGATCCTTTTCTATTTTATACTGTTTGTGATAGAACTTTAAAATGATGACTTTCACATTCCGTGTTCTTTATGTCACAGGTAAGGACCTTATATCCCTACACAAGTCAACATTTTCCACTGTGCGAACCAGTATAGAGTTCAGTGAGTCTCTGGACACACACACACACACACACACGCACATACGCACACACACGCACACACACACACACACACACACACACACACCTGCTGTCATCTTGTTAACCAGTTGAAGTCTCATAACATAAAAGAGTGCATTTCCTGATGATTTAGTTAGGCTCGTATTTATTTTTTCTCTAAGATGTCTTTGTTATTTTATAAGCAAATACCCCAGGGAAAAAACAACAAAATAGTTAATTAATACTTTGTTCTTTTTAAGTGCTTCTTTGGCCCGGCCACCAAACCCACTAACCTCATCCCCATGGAACTCTGTCACAGTCACTGCTTGTAAATGCAGACAGTCTGGAAACGCAAACGGTGGTTGTGACATACTGCATACCACCACGCTTTGGCGGACAGCTGCGTAGAGTCTTTCCAATTTTGGGTGATTTGCTGAAAAACAATTGCTAATAAAAGATCCAATATTCTAATATTAAAAGAACTATTTACCCAAACATCAGAGACACTTCCCAAAAATACATTACGAATAAAAAATGGAACGTTGGAGTAAAAAATAAGATTAATTTGATGCCAGACTTGTAACCAAAAACAGCAACATGGGGACAAATAAATAATAAATGTTTCAAATCAGCAGAACAAGTCCATCAGGTATCTGGGGTATCCGGGTTAATCTTATGGAGAAGTTTCTGTGTCATAAAAAGTCTATTATAAATGAAGAAAAGTTATTGTGTTGTGTTGGTTGCATGAGAGGACTTTCTAATTTGAATCCAAATTTATCTCCAAGAAGATAAAGGCAAAGTGATATCAAGATCTTTTTTCGAAGCTAATCGATATTAGACTTGGGTCGGATACTGGAGACACCCCGTAAATGAGTGCAAATAGAGGAAGCCTTAGGATGTGTGTGTAAAAGAACAGGCAAAGGTTTAAACAATAGAGCGGATCAAGAGTAAAGTGTTTTGAAATGATTATACACTCGAGAGATGGATTCCTGTAGTAGCGCAAATCTGTTCCGAAAGGTAGATGGTAAGTTGAAAAGTATCTGAGCTTGAGGAAAGGAATAATAGAATCCTGTTGAAACAATTGGTTGACCCAAATTAGGCCTTTAATTCTCCAGACTTGCCAGTAAATAGATCTTCCCTTTATTTGAATAAAGCCATTGTTCCAGACAGTAGATTTAAGAAAGGAGTTTAAATCAGTTGGCAAATAAGAAATGATAGGAGCTATTAAGTTACACGTGTTCTTAAATATAGGAGTGGAGAATTTCTGAGGCTTTCGTGTAAAGGATAAGTATTTTTGAAAGGAAACAAGATATGGGAAAGCAAGTTCCAGATCAACCCATAAGGGAGTGTGGCATGGTGTGGAGTCAATCCAATGAGCAGATTGACCTAATAAGAAGAATTTGTGATATTGAACAAAACCTGGGAAATGTATTCCACCTTTGGTCTTGGGAAGCTTTAAATTAAGTAAAGACATACAAGGTTTTTTTTTAATTCAAAGAAAGGAAGATAAGATAGAATACATTTTTGTGAAAAATTTGATAGGAATCTTTAAGGGGATGTTCGAAAGAGTAAAAATAATAATGGGAACCAGCATCATCTTGATAGAGTCAAGCAGGTCCCACCAAGACAAGTAAAGAGGGTGCCATCTAGTAGTCAAGGAAGTTAGTCTATGAATACAAGCATCCATATTAATAGAAATGGAAGAAAAGAGAGACTGAGTGAACTGAAGGCAGAGATATTTAAGTTGTTTAGATTGCCATGTAAACTTTGACAAAGAGTAATCCTGCTTGAAAGTGAATTTATTGAGAGGCAAAACTTCATATTTATCAATATTTAATTTATAGCCTGAAACAAATGCATAAGAAGAAACTTCTGAAGAGAAGGTAGGAAGAGAGGAATGAGGTCGGGCAGAAATAATAAAATATCGTCTGCATAAGCTGCTAATTTAACTTGCTGAGAATTACAAGTAAACCCATGAATATTTATGTTTTGTCTAATCTCAGACAGAAAAGGTTATAGCACCAGGTTAAAAAGAAAGGGAGACAAAGGACATCCTTGACTGACCCCCCTATGAAGAGAGAAATAGGAAGACGTCATCCCTTTAGCACTGATAGGTGCTTGTGGGGAGGTATATAAAAAAGAAATGAGGGATATAATTCTTGGACCAAAACCAAACCAGGCGAGCGTATGAAACATGAAAGACCAATTCACACGGTAAAAAGCCTTCTCAGCATCTAAGGCAAAGCTGCCATAGATTCGCACACATTAGATGATTAGGAAATAATATAAAAAATAAGCGACTGTTATCCGAGAGATACCTCCCCTTGACAAAACCCGATTGCTCCTTTCCTTGAAGGTCAGAGAGAAAAAGTTCTAACATAAAAGCCAATGCTTTAGAGAAAGTCTTATAGTGCAAATTAACTAAAGAAATGGTCCTATCATTTTTGCAGTAATGGGAATCTTTCCCTTCCTTTGGAATTAGACAAATAAGAGCATCTAAAAAAGAGCCTGAAGAGGACGCGGATTTAACAAAAGAATGAATAAGAGTATACAATTTTAGGAAGAAGCAACTTAGAAAAGTAAATATAGAATTCGAAGTGAAGCCATCCGGTCCAGGAGCTTTATTTTTTTGAGAGAGAGCAGTGCATGATGGAGTTCAGATTGCATGACATCTGCTTCCAGAGAAGAAAAGTCAATCTGAGAAACATTTGGTTGTTGAACAGAAAATAAATAATCCAAAATATCCTCATTTGAGGGATTAGAATCTGGTGTATAGAGGACCTTATAAAATTTCTGAAATTGAGCTAGAATATCAGAATTTCTATGATGAGTAAGGTCATTTTCGTCAATAATTGAATTGATAAATAATTAGTTTTTTAAATTTTAAGGTAGTTTGCCAAACGTTTTTCAGATTATTTTTGACCCCCATAATAATTAACACTGGACTTTAGTAAATAAGATGCAGAATTGTCAGTAGAGACCTTATTAAACCTAAGGTTGGCATTAATCGGCTGCTGTAATGGGTATTATGAATTAGAAGTGTAAGAGAAATGGTCCAGGCTCTTTATTTCATTGAGAATTCTTTTAGATTGAATGTGAGAGTATCGCCTTTTCTTGGAGAAAGTGATTATGAAATCTGTAGCTGAAGCCTTAAACGCATCACATACAGTATGAAAAGGGATACCCTCCGACTGATTTAAAAGAAAAAACTCCTGGGAAAAGGTAGTGAAAGAGGAAGCAAAAGTGTCATACAATAGGAGGGAATTGTGAAATCTCCGTCTGTGAAGTGAGGTAGACTTGGGCAAAATGTCCAAACGTATGGAAACTGGTGCATGGTCAGAGATTAGGATAGAGCCAATTTCAGCTGAATGTAAAGATTTAGTAAGATGATGTGAAATAAAAAAATAATCAATGCGGGATTGTGTATGATGTACTAGTGAGAAATATGTATATTCTTATAAAATTGGATTACACAATCGCCATGCGCCCTTTAGACAACAATGATGTACTGCATGTGTAAATGCTTTTTGCGGTTTATTCGGAATATATGGGGACATGAGTACCTGTCAAGGAAGGGGTCAGCAGGCAAATTACAATCCCCTGCAAGAACCAAATTATCATCAGGAAAGACCAAAATTGACTATCTGGAGCATTGCGGCCATAAACATTAAAAAGAAAAATAGGAATTTTATCAAGGCATAATTTAAGGAACAACCATCAATCAATCAATCAATCATGTCACTTATAAAGCGCACTACATACCCGCGAGGGTCTCAACCATCTTCCATCATCATCCTTTTCTTGAGATATGAACTGAACATTTAGAGATTTATGACATAAAATGAGAACTCCATGCTTTTTCCTTGTACCTGGTGAGAAAAAAACCTCACAAACCCACCCCTTACGTAACTTCAGGGATTCCGTTTCAGAAAAGTGAGATTTTTGCAAAAAAGCTACCTGAGCATTAAGCTTAGACAAATGTGTTAACACCCGCTGTCTTCTGATTGGAGAATTCAAACCTCTGACATTCCATGAAATCCTTGTCAAAACCATTGAAGTAAAATGAAAAGAAAAATATAGTCAGACATGAAACCAGACCAAAGAAAAGGAAACCATATGTAAAAAAGAGAATCTCTGAACATGAGAAAGAAAAAGAGGAATGAGAAAACTAAGACAAGAGGAAGAAGAACACAAAGGTAGAAAAAAGGAAGAAAAGAAAAGAGACAAAGGAAAGGAAAGGAAAGACAAGGAATGAAACTGATACAGAAACATAGAAAAGAAACCAAATAAACAACGGAAAAAAAACATATCTAACAATACTTTGACGGAGGAGGAGGGGGGAGACCACATGGCAAGACAGCATGCCTAAACTGGAGGGGGGAGACACGGCACAGGAGCGGCAGTAAGCTATGTAGCAGGACACGAGAAATCGACCACAACAAGGTAACAATACCTGCAATAAAACATAAAAACAATTAAAAGGGCGACCCAATAAAAGAATATTACTTGAAGACTACATTAACACATAAACCAAATACAAGGAAAAGAAAAATATTAAGAACAAGAAGAAGAGGTACGAACTCAATAATATCTAAAACAGAAAATGCAAATACATTAAGAACATATTAACAAAATGAACTGGTTGATGCAGTAAATTCCATAGTCTCTGCTTTACAGGTGTCAAGAAAGGTCCTCATACAAGATGGATCCTGAAATGCTGTTGTCTCATTCTTATACGTGACCTTGAAGAGATAGGGATGGTAAAGACCGAAACAAGCTCCAATAGAACGTTATTTAGGTGTCATGTTAAAAAAATCTCTCCGACGATCACCTGTTGCTTTAGCATAGTCTTGGGAGAAATAGATGTTGTGACTTGACCAAGAAATGCGTTTAAGTTGTTTCACAGCCGAGTTGACCTGCATAAATTCTGTGAATTCTAAAAAGTAAAGGATGACACCTCAAGGTTTTTTAGAAGCCATAGAGACCCTAGAAAGATGACCTAATCAATGTGCGGGCTGAATATTAAGTGCAGGCCCCTCAGGTAAATTCAGAAGCTGAGGCAAAAAAGTTTTGAAAAAGATCGGATTTCACACTTCTACTTCTTCAGGGAGAACATAAATTCTTAGATTATTCCGCCTGTTTCGATCTTGGAGATCTTCAACCCCTTTCTGGATGGAAATGACCTGCGTTTGAAGGTTAGACACTGTAGTGCAGTTTCATTAAAATTGGTTACTTGCTGTTCAGCATTAGAAACTCATTCTTCCATGAGAGACCATTGGTCACTAAGAGTCTGTAGCCTAGTGTTAGTCTCTTCCATAACTGGACGCAAAGCCGTAATTTCATCTAACAAATGTTCCAGAGAGACCAAAGGCATTGCCTTGTAGAGGATGAAGGATCTTTTTCCAGCCTCTTGGTCATCACCTTACCAGCAGTAGGATGCACAGACATGCTTGCTCAATTTCTGTGAGAAATTCTCATTCATTGCAGCGTGAGATAAAAGTACAGGTAAATGCGTAAAGGATTTGCCTGAAGAGCACCTGAGAGATTTTTTAATTTGACACAATTTGCCCATAAAGATGCTGAAAAAAAATAAGAAAAATACAATAGTGCTAAAAGACAGCACAAGCAAACCCTAGGTCACAAAAACAGTAGTCAAATCAAAAAATGAGCAAAAAGGGAAATAACGTGTATGCAGGAGATTCAAAGACTGAGGAGTGGAGAAGCCATTAGCAAAATAAATCTTGTCTCTCTAAAAATATATTAATTAAAGGTCAGCATAAGTCATAAATAAGAGCCACAAGCCATTTGTGGAAAAATAGTATTCTTCTCACATTTTGCACGACACTCCATTACTCCAAAATGGCAGCCGCTCCTTGATAGGAAGAAACACAGCGTCCTTAGCTCACCAAATGCTGCTCCAAAAAGCTTGAAAAAGGCACATGCAGCCATCGCTACATATCACCCATGGAAGACGAGCTTCGGCATGATCAAAGAGGCCGAAAAGCTGCCGTAACACCGCCGGAGTCCACGCCATCCTCTGGGCCTCACAGAGACGCTGCCATCCCGGTTGCACGTCAAGCCACACCCCTATTACACTAATAGTTAATAATAGAATATTATTCACTATTAGTATAAAGAAAAATGTGCTGAAAATAAGGAATGTGGAGCTGGGCCTGCATTCTTGGCACTGATGTTTGCCACCTCTGAGGACAGGGATTGCAAAGGCACGGGGCCCGGAGCAAGGGTAGGACAGACGATTGTCGATTTGCCACCCATCCCTCAGAGCAACGACGTGCTCTGCCTCCCCCGTCAGCCGTAGACTCTAATACTACGGGTCTCCTACCCCGGTATAAGTCTACTAGGGATCACCCTACTGCAGCCTGGTCATCAGACACAATTTAGAGAACCAGACCAGCGGTAGTGCACCACTCACTGTTTTTATTTTACTTGGTCCTGATGAAGTGCCACCAGACCCGTTAGGGGCTAAGTAGGCACGAAACATGTTGACCCACTACACCACCTCAGCCCTACAGGAACATTACATCCGTGTAGGGCTCTCTCATATTTTAATCAAGCCTGAGCTACCACAGGAATAAAACATATGACAGTAGGACAGCTCTAGACTTATTTTAACTCACTACCCTGTGCACTACCCAGCCCTCACACCCACACGCACCCTACGGCTTCTTCAAAAGATCTCCGCCAAAGAGCCCCGTTTACGGGAGCCCGTCGGGCATTGCAGCGCTGGCCCGACGAGGAGCTTGGCCCAAGGATGAAGCATGACATCCTTCGGGGTGTGTGAGGGCATCACGAAGAAAGACCTCCCTTTCCCCTCCCCTCCCACTAGGAACTGCACACCCCTTTGATCTACAATTGCAAAGGCAGTGCCAGGGTTTGCAAGGAGCAAGCCAGGGGTTGCAGCTGCGATCCTCAGCGCCCCCTAAATGACGTCCATAGCTACTGCCGTCTTCCAGCAATGCCAAGGTACAGGCTGAGTGTTAGGTTTGGTCACTGTGTCTGCTGTCAGTAGCATACATACATACATGTGCCCATGTGCCTACATGCACACAATCATGCAACATTGGCTGCTGTTAGAAGTTAGTTCCCAATAGAGTGATACAGCACACAACAAACTTGGTCATCTTTTCATTCTAAACGCACACACATGCTTACGTCTGAACCATAAAAACATGAGTGACCTTTTCACGATTAATTTCTACTCATGACCTACAAGCTGTGGTTTAGCACAAGTGCAATACCCACTAAGCTACCAAATCGGTTACAGTTATAGGGTGTTGTGTTTTTGTTCTGATGCATGTTTTTCTTTTCAGTATGCTTTCAGATACACATGAATGTTGAAGTTTGCTCAGTGATGTACACACAGCAAGAGAGCAATTGTCCGTCTTGCAAAAAGCACATTGCCAGAGCATACAGTTCAGAGTATTATTAATATGCAGGCCATATGGGATGAGAGGTGATGGGAAACATGCTCAGGTGGCATAAAGAATTTGCAAGCCCTTTTTGCTAACTCTTAATGTCTGTGTTTAGCCTACTTATAGGCACTCACAATTTTGGAAGATAAGGACCCTGGTGCACAGAGTGACACCACGATTTGTTCAAACTCATAGAATTTAGTCAAGTTAGGATTCTATGAATAAAACTCAGTCACTGTGGGCTAGCGTGATTTGATCCAACGCCCTCCTGCAAACGAAACATGTGACAAATTCTCCAGTGTCACAAAAGTGCATTATACAGGCTGTATAGTGGGTGTACACAGGTAGATGCAAAAGAGATTCAACAGTATTATAGATTTGTTTACTTTATATTCACAAGATCAAAGCCATGCCAGCGTGATTGTTGATTTTATTACAAAGATGGACAGATTCCTTATATTCTTGAAATGCGTGTGTCTCCCAAAAATAAAATACTCATTAAAGGTTATTTTTTTTAAAAGAACATTTGTGTTAAACGTCAGTCTTGAGAAAAAACAAAATTTGCAAATGCGTGTTTTTGGAATAATGCTTCATACCTTCATCAAGGTAATATAGAAATATTATTCTCCAAGAAAAATGAAACACTGTACATTTTACAAAAAAGAAGTAAGTGTGCCATACTGTATGCAATCCATTGCATTTAATTCATCATAGATCAATTACATAATTTATGACAAATGTTGTGCATTAACCCCTTAACTTTTCCACCCCCAGTGCTGAGCCCTTTTTAGGTCTCGCCTACGCAGCGCGCATGCGCTGCATAGGAAAAAGACCTTTAGCAATCGATTCCCTTTTTCTGCCAAAAATGTGCACGCATTGCATTGCTTTCAATGGCAACGCGTGCACGTTTGGCGATTCCCTTGCGGGAGCGAGCTTTGAAACCATCTGTTTGTAATTAACAGATGGTTCCTGCTCGCTCCCGCAAGGGAAACAGGCGCAGGCCCCCTCCTCTCTCCCCTCCCCCTGCTGCCTCCTCCTCTCGTCGTCTTTTTTTTAACTTTTAGCGCGAGGCACGCGCGCTTGTTATTAACTCGCCAGTGTTATTTTGGCATCGGGTCTGAAAGCTTACTAGAAGGAATGCCGTGACTGGAGGAGCGCTCACATAATGTTACATAATGTTTTCTTTTTTTTTTTTTTTTTGCTGCTGCTGCTCCGGGGAAATCTTTTTGCAGGGAGTTCCTCGAGGCTGGGATCTATGCACAAGAGATATGGCGCCCGATAGGTCCGCCTGTGGAGATATGAGGAGCGCGCGCCCCGCCTCAGCCCCACTGGTTTATTCAGGTGAAAGGACCATCCTCATTCAGCCCCTGTTGGTACAGAGTTTGCTCCGAAGGGCCCACAGATCTGCAAACGTCCGCTACAACATGCACCGATACGGCAGTGTGGGGTCCGTTTTGGTAGAGCTAATGGCGGTTGCTGCATGTTAGCATTGATATCGGGGCCCACTGCTCTTTACTTATATACTGCAGGGCCGCACTAGCCACTTGGGCCTTTTGGCGTTTTCCAGTAAGCTGCAAGATGAGCAGCAGCGTTTTCGGGCTGAGTAACCTGTCATGGTCACATCCTTTGAACAACTGTCCCTCGATTTGCGGATGGAATATAGAGCTGTGTAGTGTAGCTCCTATTTCCCTAATAGGCTCTGCGCATTGGAATAATATATCCTATAGGTTTGACATAGGACTACGGTCAGTATGTCCCTATCGAGTATATTAAACTTAATTACTTGTGGCAGCTAGCTCAGAGGCCACTAGAAACTCCTTGACAACAAGAAGGGAGTAGTTTCTGGCAGCCGCAAAACATGACCACTATGTTTCCCTTTACAATCAGAAAGTGTCCCAGAGTCGTGGAAACAATAGATAACTATTTCACTCAGCTCAATCGTGCATGCTTAGTTTTCTCCAAGTTACACAGAAAGAAATAGACGGGCGTTTCAATAAAAGATTTATTGAACAGTCTTGTTTCTGGTGTAAGTAAAATGTGCTGTTACGATCACAAGACAGTATGTGAGATAAATAATATACAGTGTGAGCAGTAAAAATAAATAATACTGCGAGAGCATTATCTTTTAGTACATATGCTGTTACATAAATAACACAGACTAAAAATGCGAGTACTCATACGATGCGTTGCTAAGCTAGTTCTACCCCAATGTGCCTAACCTAACTTAGGTATAGGGAGAGGTATGAAGTAGGTGAAGTGTTCCTTACTATGGTGTACTAAGAGTATGTTAAGCCTAGTATGCCTAGTATGCCAAGAGTCCCTCTAGGTTCTAGTCTGCTCCATACCTGTAGAATGAGAGAGGTTGGAATCTCTTTGCCAGACTCGAACTCCAACACCCCGCAAGGGAAGTCAGATCACTGGAAGCTGGATTCTCTGCGTGCAGGGATGACAGCGTCTTCTCAGTGCGTCAGGCCGGGATACCGGCTCCTCTGAAGTCGAGGTCTCCTCTAGTTTACAAGGGCTAGGGAAGGTATATTTATACCTGAGAGTACCTAGGAATGTTTAGTATTGACGTGAGTCGGACAGCGAAAGACGTCATGGATGAACCCCTAAGGAATAACCGTTCATACATAATATATGAGTCCTTGAAGAAATCAATAGTCCTGGACTAGGGAAACTCCCGCAGCCTAAGGGTCTGTTCTTCAAGAACTCGTTGTGACGTTAGGGTGGACGGATGTCAGAGACCATGCCTGTATTTGGAGTGCACGGTTTAATGCCTAAATAAGGGCTGGGATTTTATGCCTATATAAGGGCAGGGCGAATTGTGCCTATATAAGGACATGATACTGGAAAGCCCGTTTATGGACACCCTAAGAGGAATACAACACCCAGTCCATCTTCGTGTATACGATAATACTAAAATGCTAAACATTTAAAATGCTAAACATAAAAATGGAGCACCGCATATATAAAAAATATTTCTTAAAAATATTAAAAAACATAATATAAAATGCAAAAGGTACTGTACATTTGAAGCAAATGCTTTTCATTTCAGGCATATAATTTTCAAAATAGATGTAATTGGAATGAAATAAGCATTAATATTTGCATGTGACAAAAAAATGATCGATAAGTTGTTCAAAAATCAAAGTCATTTCATGTCATGAAAATCAATGAACTGTTTGTAGACACACAAGATGACTAAATGTCTGTGGAAGGACCGCCAAGTCTGTACTATAAGGCTAGTTCTACTTTAAGCAGATCGAAGTGCCATTTTCGTTCGAAAAAATGGGGAAAAGTTCAATTTTCGTAGAGTTCCATGCTTGTTTTTGAAAAATGAAGGCCAAATTGTTACTGCATCTCTGGAACACTGTATGCTGAATCAGAGTCAGTTTACGGGTCTGGTGTAAACATGAGATCATCTATTTCTATAGACAAAACATCGTCCACTGTAGTTGGTGTGAGTTGGAACACCTCGTGAAGTAGATTAATTGCACAGAGATGGGAAGCATTGCTTTCAGCATTGGTCGCAGCAGCAATGTTCGCGTCCGTTGTTACCTGTGTGCCTGTAGTTCTTTCTCGTACCTCAGCAGCAGCCGGAAGCGTCTGTGAGATCTCAATGAATGCTGACATCAGGATAGGAAGCCTCTGGGGACAACACATAGCATGGGCCGTTATCTGGTCCAGCAGAGCATCGACATCCTTTGGCGTATCCGATGGAAATGTTAGACAGGTGTCCAACACGCATTCTACACCGCATAGCAGGCATCGTAGAACAGGTAAGATGCAATCTTGCCAGACTGGTCTGAATGACAGGAACCAAGTTGTATTAAGGTCCCGTAGACGATTTATGCCCAAAAGCTCTACTATTTGCTCACGGCACTTTCGTTCAAGGAGAGCTTTCTCCATTTCGCTCGGAGTGATGTCGGCGAATAGGCTGGCCATAGCGCAATAGCAGGAAGAGAAATAGAATTCCGGCAACAAGTGCTAGAATTAATGGTATGCCACCAAACACCGAATGTGCAAAGTTCGGGATGATTCCGAGTATTGCTTGGAAAGGTGCTAATAGACCGGAGCAGATGCTCTTAAATACATGTACAATTCCAGTTGTATCAGACATGTTGAAGATACGTGATATCATTTGTACGAAATGTATAGGGCAGTTTGTACGTATTAAAGTCTGTATCTCAGCCGAAGTCCTTGCTATTTGTAGATCATAGGTTTCTTTGGCCGAGGTCAAAGGCACTGTTTGCTGTAAAAGCATGGCTTTCATTCTGCTTAAAGTATCAAATCTTATAAAAGAGACGTTCAGCGAAGGCCATAGAGGCGACTCCCTGACTGTGTCTATTGGGGCAAACAATACTTGCATACAGCAAGTGACCCTGGAGTTGACCGTTACTAGATATGGGATGCCTGGCAGCATGCCACAGCAACTCTGATCATTCAACATGAGGTAACTCCCGTTAGAAAGTTGTCCAAACGTTGGATTAATCACAGCAGCTGGTGTACCCTGCTGATGGCAAGACAAGTTTGCCACAGAACCATTACAAGCCCCGTGTAAGGAAATGTCCTGACATATTAGTGAACCGCTTAGTGCAAGTTTACAGTTTGTACCGCTCAAAAACACTTCACGATCCCCACTCCAACATCTAAATGTATACGGTAAATCCCAAGACGTCTTAATGTATTCCTTACCCAACCTTTCATATTTGCCTGCTTGCATTTGTCTGAGGCAATATTGAAACTGAAAAGTACTCACAGGTAATGTTATTTTGCCATGAATAAGCCATTCTGTAGCTGGTTTTTCTGCCACTGTGAATGGTAATTTATCCAGTTTTTCAATGCTCAGCACTGTATACCTTGCTCCTCTTTGTGCCAATTCGATCTGTTTATCAGTGAGATTGTATTCTGCAAACAGAGCCGTTGTGTTGATAAAACGCCAAGGCACATAGCCAGCTCGCAAAGATTGCAGCGTCCAGCTTAATAACATAATAGAACGTAATTGAGATTGGCCTTGTTGTAACATCGCCAAATCTTGTTCTAGTATGTCGATAGCAGAGGATACAATGCCCAGTGAATAAATTCTGGAGGACAAAGTTGTTAACCCATTGTCGACCACAGAGAGTGTTTTCTCTAAATTAATACGATCAAGTTCACGTATTCGTTCTGCAGCCTCCATCTGTGATACCTTCCATGCTTCATTGTAGGCAGCATAAATGCCGGCATATATGAAACGTTTTTGACGCGGTTTTCTTGGTCCAAGCAAGAAATCCCTAAGGTCTGCGTCTTTTGCAAGTAAGGTTAAGTGTTGTTTCACATCCTGTAGTGTAGACTTATGCAGCCAATCGAGGCATAATTTTCCTACACTGTATGTTGTTACTATCCCCTGATGTTGTCTTTGGACGTATCTTGGGTCTGGCCTATGAATAGTAAAGCCCTGAGTTTTATTCAGGAATCTTTCCTGACAGTTATTCGTGTCTGTGGGCCAGATCAACCATTTTTTCCATTCAGGATTAGATCTGTTGAGTTGTAGTATATTGTCAACTGTCACCACTGCCTGTGTATCATTATTTTTTGCAGGTGCTGGTACAGAAGGTGTGTTCATATCTTTGATCTTGGCTAATCCAAGACAAGATGTTTGTTGGATGGTTTCATTCAAAAACATTATTTGCTCAGGGATGATGCAGGCTCTAAATAAAGCTTCTATCCCCTGCACTTGGCATTCTTTAGTACCCCACACAGTTTTTGTGTCTATTGTGTCTTTCCAAAAGTCAAAACCCTGTCTAGACAGTTGGGCATTAAATAATTCAGAGTAAATCTGTTTTGTATTTGTTAACATAATTTTCAGTCCTGTCTTGTTTACATTTTTATAGTAAAACATTTCTGGATCAGATGTATTGTAACCTGAAAAATATGGAAATTTACTAGTAAATGTTTTTGAACTACCTTTAGGTGGTGTAGGACAATGTTCCCATTGGTTAAACATAAACACATTTCTTGGATATGCAGTTTTATGCAAATAATGATGACCATAGTTGTTATAACAATACAGTTGTTCATAGTCTGATGAACCCTCTAAATATTCATTTTTAGAAAATGCAGCAGATTTTTCTAGGTCAAACATTATATCATTGACAGTCTCAAAGTCCCAATCATCAGAATAGGTACTGGACGAGATCAAATCACTTAGTGAAATTTTAAACAAATGTGGAATGTTCAATTGTTCCGTCGGACCGAAGATATCAAAATCTGTTTTGTCCCACACTATACCATCATGTATAGGAACAGCTGTGATGTTCACTGATGACAAGTCTCTTGCTTCACGATGGGAAGATTTATGAGGTTTCAAAAGTACGTTTACGTCCTTTCCTTCAGTGTTCACATGGATGTATCTGCCACTTATAAGCACGCTCACAGTTGTTACCAAAGCTAGCCAGAGCAGGAAAACAAAAAGTCCAGATATAATCCAGAGTTCAATCCATGGAGAAACCAAATAAGTCTTTTTCACAAAATGAAGAAAGTCTTGTACTTGCTGCTTGAATTTGAATGATGCTGGCGTCGTTTCAGGTTCACTCGGATCTTCTGAGAACGTATCAAAGTCAATGAAATAGCCAGAAGCAGTCCTATCAATTGTTGGAATTGCATCAGGATTTGTATAAATCACTGGAACCAGTTGATCACGTGCTACGTTGGTGTAGACAGGTGTATTTGGACGAACTGTTACTTGGTTGTCAAGAGGGATGAGTTCCATAGCGTTGTTGCTTAGTCCTTCATCAGTTGCAGCTGAATTCTCGATGGTTATCAGTCGTTCAGTCTGAACCTCTTGGATAGTAGCGTGAGGAGTGCGTCTGCTACTAGTTCGAAGTCCACGAGGCCTACTATTTAGTATTGGCCACATACTGTGGTTTGATGAGGTCGATGGACACAAATCTTTTCTCCTTTCTTCCAGCAAGGGGTGGCAGTAGTACTGTTCTTGTTCCTTGAACTGCTAGGACAGGTACTGGTTGTCTGTAAGAAGGTCCAAATTCCTTCTTGTCCGCAATTTTTTCTCTGACTAGATCCCCAACTTTTGGAATCCAGACAGGCCTTGCTGGGACAGCCGGTTGATCCCCAGTGGTGGTTGGCTGTAGGAATACGTTGCTTTGTTTCGTTCTTAATTTGTTTAAGTCCTGTAAAACAGCCAAACGATCTTTGATATCAAAAGGTTTATTTTCCACCACTGTGCCTACGTGTTCAAGGTCCGGTACCCACATTCTTGTCCCAAATAGGACCTCATATGGAGTGACCCCCCCTAGAGAACTTCTTGGCAAATTATTCAAAGAGCGTTGTACCCCACTAAGGTGTTTGACCCACCCGTCACCCGAACCTAATACTCTAGCTGTTATAGACTGCTTTTTGTCTCGGTTTTTCCTTTCCACAACCGAATTTCCCTCAGGATGGAATGGAGAGGAGTACCGCAATGCAACGCCCAGACTGGCCATGGCTTCTTTGTAAGCCCGAGAGCTAAACGCAGGACCCTGGTCAGAATGTAGCGTGCCTATTGCGTATGTGCCGATAAAGACTCGCAAATCTTTTATAACAGATCGAGCGTCAGCTGAGCGCTGAGGCCATAACCATAGGAACCTAAATTCAGTATTTGTGGGAATGCCTTTGTCCAGTAGGACGCAGGTGCGTAGATAGTCTAATGCTGTCTAGCAATGGTGTCTGCACTGGGTTGCCGCATTCGCAACATGGTGTCTGGTGGCTCTCTCGCTGTAATTTACAGTCTAAGCAGTTGTTGATGAATATGTGAATTTCTGTATTCATTCCAGGCCACCAGTACATCTCTTTTAATGTCAAAATTGTTTTAGAGATCCTTCGATGTGACAGACCTTCCCCCAAATGTGTTTCATAAATCAAGGCTGCTCTACGTTCCAAGTTTGGAATTACCCTATCCCCCACTCCAGGGATTCGAGCAAAAGGATCGTTGTTCGCATCAATTACATAAGAGTACTTGAGTGGAAACTTTTTGGTAACGCTGCACTGCTGCCTTTGCTTGAAGCATTGACAGCCAACATTATCTCACCGTCTATTTTTGTTTTTGAACGAGTGATCGCAGCTACGGAAGCCGTCTGCACAGCCCCCTTTGCGGCTTCATCAGCCAATGAATTCCCTGCAACGTGAACGCCATCACGTTGATGACTCAGTGTGTGGATCACGTGAGCCTTTGGTAGTTCGTTTTTCAACTGAACTACTTGTTCCCAAAGCATTTTGTGCTTTATTGTGCCACCTTTTGCATCTTTGAAACCATTTTCAAGCCAGTTTTGTATATAGTCATTATACGACTGAACACAGTAAAAGGAATCGCACACTATTAGTGTGGGAATTCTCGATCTGTACTTTCAAGTGCCAGTTTGAATGCTTGAAGTTCAGCTCGCTGAGCTGTACATTCCCCTAGAGACTGAGTTTTTGTGACCATAGGTCTGAAGATGCCATCTCGCATGCGACCTTTAACGATTGCACACGCTGCACTGTAAGCTTGCTTACTCCCTATTGCGGGTTGTGCGGATCCGTCAGTGTAAATTATGAATTCGTACTGATCGAGAGGCAGAATTTCAGTAGGCAGGGGACATTCATGTTCATACTGTAGGAATGCTTGTGTTTTTAAATCTGGATCAAAAACATATTCAACATCTGTTGCAGCAAGAGAATTAACCCATTGTATCCATCTTGGATGTAATGCTTTAGCATTGGGAATGCTTGCCTTTGTGACCGCTTCTAAAGCTGGTACCGGGGTGACGACAATAATGCGTTTCCCTTGGGCTAAGGCTCTTTCTTTTGCTACAGCGGTTTGAACTGCTGTTAGAATTTTTCAGTTGAACTGAAGCGCATTTCCGCTTGTGTGTACAAATGGGATTTGTATGCGATTGGTATTTTCTCACCCTCATTAAAAGTTAAGTAGGTGAATCCGCATTGACCCGAAATTATTCGGATCACCAAATTGCGTTGACTTACGCGTGTTTGTAAGTGATTTGTTGCTAACATGTTAGCCTGTAGTGAACGCAAGATTTCTGTGTGTTCCTGTGTCCAGTTTCTGATCGAAAAATCAGGTTTGATTAATGCGTAGAGAGGTTTAATCCTTTCTGCGTAATTTAGAATGTATGTTCTTCCAAAATTTAGGAAAGCCAGGATGGATTGTAAGTTTTTTTGCGTTTTTGGAGGTTGGAGCAGCGCACACTTTTCTAAAAAGTTAGCTGCCAAGCTCTTGCCTTCACTTGAAAGCTCATATCCTAGAAATAGGACATTGAGATGGGCAATTCTGGATTTTTTAAAGTTGAACTTGTAGCCCTCAGAGGCGAATCCCAGTATAATGGTGCTCACCCTGTTCATGTGTTTTTCCAGGTCATCGTCTGTCAGATAGATGTCATCGTCATATGACAATGCCTCATTGTCATAAATTTGTAGTAACTCCATTACCCTCGCTGAAAATAAACCGGGACTATTCTTGAACCCTTGTGGGAGTTGACAAAAGTGACGCTGGGTCCCCATTATGGAGAATGCTGTTAAGTACCTGCTTTCAGGTGCTATATTTTGACAAAAGAAACCATTTGAGATGTCTAATGTTGTTTTATATTTTTTACGCACAATGTTATTCATTAATGCTGTGCTGTGTGCATTTTGCACTGCAAAAGTTTTAGAACAAGTGTTTAGGTGTCTGTAGTCCAAAACTAGACGATATGTATTGTCTGGTTTGGAGACAGGAAACAAAGGATTGTTCATTGAGGAGGTGCATGTTTCAATCACCCCTTGATATTCAAGTTGATCTAGGATCTCCCTGACCTGTTTTTTAGCTTCTTGCTTTATTGGGTACTGCCGTTGTGCAGTTGGTTCATGTTTCAGATGTATTTTATGGTGAGGTGAGTCCTCATCCCATCCTACATGATTTTTATATAATGCTGGGGCCTGGGCTTCTGCCCATTTCCTGGCATATGTATATTTTAGGTTTATTGGAATATGGTTGGAGAAGGCAGGCATAATAATGTCCTCGCCATGTGGGCACTCCCTGACAAATTGTGGTGGCCAGTCCTTTTCTGCTAGGAGTATGTCATAGCTCTTTGATAGTCTTTCCCAAAAAAGTGCTTTCACCTGTCTAGGTTTGTCTCCCTCCATCCGGAGTGTTATTTCATATAACTTTTGTGGAGTATTAACCCTGGTGTCTACAGTCTCTACTGTGATGTACTCATTCAAGTCCACTATCTCCAGAAGTTCCCTCAGGTTCTGGCGAACTATTGTGACTTCTGCTGCACTGTCCAGCATGGTCTGAGCCCATTCTCCGTTCTTGAGTTGTGTTCTCAGTATTCTCGGCATGTCTTATTTTTAGACCTGCTACTTTCTTTTGGAGAATTGAGGTTTTACTTTAGTTTTTGGAGCGTGTTTGTCGTCTTTCGATTTCACGCGTTCTTCTCTGTGTTCTGTTCGTCCTCTTCTTTCCGAAGTCTGTGATGAGATCTGAAAGGGACGAGAGGAACGTGTATCAGTATCTTGATACCTATCAGGTTTTCTCAAATTATCCCTATTCCTAAGGTTATACCTCCTTTCAGAGGGCTCCTGTTGAGGAGACCTACCTCGGGATTGAGAACGTTTCTCGTTTGATTTTTGTTTAGTAGACTCCCACTTCTTTTTAGAAGATGTAGGAGTTTGTTTAATTGAGTCCTTCTCAGGACTTTCAGATAACTTCGGCTTCACTGGTCTTCCACCCAAACTATCTCTGCCTAATTCTGCATAAGATTGTTCTATTATTCTGGGTAGCTCAGTTTGATGTTCTGTAACATCGAATTCCCTTAATTTTTGGCGGATCGCCACTGCTGCTGCCTCCCCTTTAATATTAGATAATATTATTGTTGAGACCTGGTCGAAATTTTTCAGTAATTTCATACCTAAATTTAGAGCAGGCTCTGCCCCGTATTCATTTTGAATTTGTTTGAGGACATCAGGTATTACCGCAATTGACGGAATGCCATGTGTTTTGGTATAGATGGCAGCAACGACTGAGCCCCAAGTGGTACAGTCTTCCAGTTGTGGTGTGATCCCCATTGGTAAACTGATTGTTAGTATTCTGTGTTTCTCATACGAGCTAGTATTCGGAAATACTGCTTCGATTTGAGTAATTTTTTGAGCTATCCAGAACGGAATTTGCTCACGTTTTGTGGGCATTTTACCCATGACTGCGTATAGAGTCTGTGGTGTAATTTTTAGTGTATTCCCCTGTTGGGGAGTTGGATTTGGAAGTGTTAATGGTTGCTGGACTGTAAAAGTCCGCATGACATATTGGACCAATTGTCTGTAAATTTTTATTAACTCTGTGAGTTGAGTATGTAGTTCCTCATCTGACATTATATCCAGTTCAGGATGAGGTGTGTAGCCGGCTAGAATCGGCCATGTTGCTCCTGGTCTACCTAGTGGACCGAGCCTAGTAATGTTTTTGTGATGTTTTAGGGCGCCTTTAAACCAGAGCTGATGCTCCTGGTATGTTAATGGAATTTCAATATCCTCGAAAGGAATATATTCCTCTGGTAGATCATCTTCTTTGTAGAAGTGAAATGTGTGTGATATTGGATTGCATTCAGGAAGTATTACCCATGAATAGAATACCTCTGTCTGAAAGGATTCATGTGCCTCTATCACGAAAACTGCTCTACCTCCTCTTGGCGGTAGGCCATGTTTTATAAGTTTTAGAGTGATGGCTCTTCTTAAGTTTTGAGGGATGTCTATAACACCCTCCTCGTTTTCATTTAAACCTGTAAAGTTAAAAGCTGTTACGACTGGGTCAGCCGCAGCTCCACCGTTCTCGGTGTTATTTTCATTTTCAGGCATTTTGTTGTTTGAAAAATGTAGAACAAGTTTCAAGGAAACAAAGATAAGGTGCACAATATTTTGGAACACTGTATCCTTCAACGTTGAGCAAACCAAACAGCTAATATATAGGCTACTGCCCTATGTAGCCGTGGTGGATACTGAACCCTGCCCACTCCAGACGTCTTTTGGAGTATATGGGTAGGGGTCTTGAGAGAAAAAGCACGGCTGAGTTACTCAGTATCTAACGTTGAATTACCGCCTTACCAAACCGTTGGGCGCCATGTAGTGTAGCTCCTATTTCCCTAATAGGCTCTGCGCATTGGAATAATATATCCTATAGGTTTGACATAGGACTAAGGTCAGTATGTCCCTATCGAGTATATTAAACTTAATTACTTGTGCCAGCTAGCTCAGAGGCCACTAGAAACTCCTTGACAACAAGAAGGGAGTAGTTTCTGGCAGCCGCAAGAACATGACTACTATGTTTCCCTTTACAATCAGAAAGTGTCCCAGAGTTGTGGAAACAATAGATAACTATTTCACTCAGCTCAATCGTGCATGCTTAGTTTTCTCCAAGTTACACAGAAAGAAATAGATGGGCGTTTCAATAAAAGATTTATTGAACAGTCTTGTTTCTGGTGTAAGTAAAATGTGCTGTTACGATCACAAGACAGTATGTGAGATAAATAATGTACAGTGTGAGCAGTAAAAATAAATAATACTGCGAGAGCATTATCTTTTAGTACATATGCTGTTACATAAATAACACAGACTAAAAATGCGAGTACTCATACGATGCGTTGCTAAGCTAGTTCTACCCCAATGTGCCTAACCTAACTTAGGTATAGGGAGAGGTATGAAGTAGGTGAAGTGTTCCTTACTATGGTATACTAAGAGTATGTTAAGCCTAGTATGCCTAGTATGCCAAGAGTCCCTCTAGGTTCTAGTCTGCTCCATACCTGTAGAATGAGAGGTTGGAATCTCTTTGCCAGACTCGAACTCCAACACCCCGCAAGGGAAGTCAGATCACTGGAAGCTGGATTCTCTGCGTGCAGGGATGACAGCGTCTTCTCAGTGCGTCAGGCCGGGATACCGGCTCCTCTGAAGTCGAGGTCTCCTCTAGTTTACAAGGGCTAGGGAAGGTATATTTATACCTGAGAGTACCTAGGAATGTTTAGTATTGACGTGAGTCGGACACCGAAAGAGGTCATGGATGAACCCCTAAGGAATAACGGTTCATACATAATATATGAGTCCTTGAAGAAATCAATAGTCCTGGACTAGGGAAACTCCCACAGCCTAAGGGTCTGTTCTTCAAGAACTCGTTGTGACGTTAGGGTGGACGGATGTCAGAGACCATGCCTGTATTTGGAGTGCACGGTTTAATGCCTAAATAAGGGCTGGGATTTTATGCCTATATAAGGGCAGGGCGAATTGTGCCTATATAAGGACATGATACTGGAAAGCCCGTTTATGGACACCCTAAGAGGAATACAACAGCTGTGCTCACTCCCACGTTTAATGTTGGAATGGTTTTGATTCCTCACGCTAAGGCAACTGCGAGCTTTCGTTCGTTATTGACTTCAGCGTTCTGCCTTCCAACTCCTTCCCAAACTTGTTTCATGTTTGTAAAAGGAAATGAAGATCAGCATTTCACCCCAAAGCCCAGCGACGAGCGCCCTGTCAAAGGAGAGTGCACTGAAAAAAAACAGAACGCGTATTGCCGAACCCAGTCTCACGTTGACATCCAGGGCTGGGCGAATACATGCAAAGCAGCAGCTGTGGTGGAACTAACTCACAGTTGTTTGCTGTGCTTGTAGTTTACATTAAAGAAATCATTTGCCTTCCCTTCATCTCTCCTTTCAGTCCCACACAGTTGGCCCTGATAAACGTGATAGGGCCTGACAGCTGTAAACTGATTTCTTTTGTGTGCCGTGCATGTCTCTCGGAGATCACAGCTTTTTTCCTTTCCCCCTCACAGCTGTACTCTTGGCTGTTTTTCAGTTTTTCCTTGACCTAATTTGGTGCACATTTCTCTCTCGCATTCTACTGTACATGGGCCAAGCACAGAAGCCAGATTAAAGGTCATTTTCCGATTTCAACAATATTGAAGGGAAACAATCAGAATTTTTCTGCTGAATTATTTCTGATTGACAGGAATAGCTGGATACGTGATTTGTCACTGGAAAACAAACACTCAGTCGACCCAGCATGCACACTCACACACATACCTTCCACTCCGACAGCACGTAGACTGATTCAACCACATTACCCATGTTCCACTGACCTCGAGTGTGTGTTTCTAAACATAATTTCGTCCTTCATCCAAACGAAACACGGTTCCACACGATCCACATATTGTATCGTATTTTTGTCAATTCTTTTCACTGGCTAATATCGCAATGGGGCATTGCCAGACAAATTCTTTCCCAGAGAGTTTATCCAACAACATGTGAAACAAGCATTGGCATAGCCAATCGGTCTCGCCTTTGGGACCTTATAGGTGTTCAGCCAGAGCTATTGGCTTTGTCAATGTCTTTAAGCTATGTTGTAGAGCGGCGTGACTGCTGTGCAGCATGTTGAAAACTTATAATAAAAAAGTGTTATAAGAATTTTTGTTACCTCTTATATAACCAAGAAGACATTATGTACAACTGAATTACCCTATTAAACAAGCATTGGCATAGCCAATAGGTCTCGCCTTTGGGACCTTATAAGTGTTTAGTTTTCCAGCACAATATCCTTGGTGCAACAACATCGACTGTTGCATGGCTAAACACTTATAAGGTCCCAAAGGCGAGACCTATTGGCTATGCCAATGCTTGTTTGAATCTTGGGCACGTCACGCTTAAGCCTTCATAAATGGAGTGTAACCTCTTTACTATCCTCTTGATTGATCAATTGTATCCTTCCACTGCTCTCTTTTAGGGAACTACATTTTTCTTTTTCAGTAAAATAAAGGTGAATGATTCTTAGTTCTGTTCTGAGCGAGAGACGACCGTGTGTTTTCTTGCTTTATCCCTCGTGGTGCTCCCTCAGATAGGAGCCCTGTGGTAAGTGCCAGTGACAGCTTTTTACTGGCATGAGAATGTGCTCTTTAAAAAAAGCAATATCTATGGGCTCAACCAATGCTTGTTTTTTAACACTTTTAAGTTATTGGGTTGCACTGCTGTGCAAAATCCCTGTTCTATTACCTATTCTTTTTTATTTCCTTGGAACTTGCCACGTTTCTGTTTTCACTCAACAAAGTTGCAAAGCTTGCAAATGATACCATTGTTCCATATTGAAAATCTCTTCCTACTGTATTGTTTACACCGTTTTGTTGTTCCTTGTAGGAAACTGTTTTCCTGTTCAGCTTTGCAGCGGTGCATGATAATTTTCCTTCTACATGACATATTTACTGATCTTTTGACATGCAAATCAGTTCTTATCCAAGAGTCTCACACAGAAAAAGATCCCTTCCTGCCAAATTGTGCAGTTATCTTCACGTGCTTGGTGTCCCTTGTGGGAAACTCTTTGTCTGCCAAAATGGGTCACAGTGTTTGCAACTGTAGCCACCACCGGAAGTACCTATAATGTAAGCTGCTACATTAGCACAATGTGACATCGTTGTATTGTGCTTCCCTCCATTTCTGTGTGCAAAAGGGTCTGTGGGCCGGAAGTATTAAAGTGGCCAAAGTTATTAGTAAATTAAAATTTTATTGCACTCCTTTTTAGGTCTCGCCTTGGCAGCACATGCGCTGCATACGCTGTCTCAGCGAGACCTAAAGTAATCTCTATATGTTGGCAAGCAGCCGGTAGTTTCTCCTGCCGCTTGCCATTTGCTAAATGTTGTTATCGCTTTTGTTATCTTTGTTTTCAGTGGCTCTTGATGTCCAACTGACTTCCTTGTAGTCCGGAAGCAGCGGCCACCAACTACAGTTTTCGTCCGCACTGTTCGGACTTTTTGTTTGTCTTGCGCATCTCTGCCTGACCTAAACATGGCAGCGGCGCATGCGCAAGGAGCCGGTGTGCTCGAGGGGTGGGCAGCACATGCTGCTTGTGTTTACAATGCATGCTGCTCCGTGTGCTCGTGGGCATTGCATGCTACACACTTGTATCGTGTTAGCATTTTTAGATCCCTTTCCTGATCCTAACAGGCACAGGTTGCAGAGCATGGTCCCTCTCTTTCCGAGAAACCTTCCCGCTCCATTCGGGCTTGCTGGTAAGCTGTGATTTTTTACACCAACCATCACTTCTTATTTTACAACACAATAATTTTTTTTCCACAGCAAACCTTTTTTTTTTTTAAATCTGTTCTGCTAAATTTCCCCTTTTTTTACTCTTAAGCCCTGCTTTGTTGTTACATGTAACCCTCGCTTTTGTTTTGCATTTTGACGCCTTTCGCTGACCTTACGTTTTCACTTCTTCATTTATTTCATGCTCACTACTTCTTGAATCTTTCGTCTCGCAAGTGTAATGGAAAGTTTGATATTGGGTCTGTTCATCGGGGACTCTCATGCACTGACAACTGGGAACAAGCTGCGGTAGGAGGGTGTGTTGTGATTAATGTGGTGGTCAGATGTCTTTGAAGCCGAAAGTCACAAGTGTGCAGAAAAGCAAATTGACTCATTCTTACAGGAAAATTAATTAAAAGACAGAAAGAGAGAACTAAAAGTCATAGTGGTGGTAAAAAGTACAGAAAATGATTAGGAGTAAGACAGAAACAAATAATGCCGCTATATTGTTGGTAGTGTTTCTGTGCACAACAGAAACCCACAGTCACGTAAAATCAACATGGCTCCGCCTCTTTCTCAGTGTGCAGCCACATTAGGACCTCCGTGTGCTGTCATTAGGAGCTCCGCTGCTCCTCACAGTACCGACTCCTTGTTATCCGGGTCTGCGGGGCTCGGCAGGCTGAAGCCTGGATTCCTGTGTGTGACCAGCGGCGAAGTTTCCGCCTCAGACCTGGAGTTTGGCACAGCCTCTGTCTGTACCTCTGTCAGCTCTGACTGGTTCCGCGCCATTTCCTTTTGATTCAGATAATGAAGGATGCCTGCTCCCAGCGTGTCCCCTTCAACATTCACGACAGTGGTGGTTCGATCCCTGGGGAACACAAGCATTTGCAATGCAATAGGTCTCGCATTTAGTTGAGTTTGAGCTATTGGCATTGTAAATGACAATGCCTTCAATGCCTTTTATTTATGTTTTGGTTTTTAAAACAAATAAATAAAAGGGAACAAAGCCAAAAAGTTGGAGTGGTGCACTACTTTGGAGCCAAAGTTTGTCTTTTCAATAAATCAGTTACTCTTGTAGAATTGTCTCAAAAACATCCTTTATTTTTCATAAATATCCAACAGTGGTAAACACCAGCCAACGCGTTTCGTTCATATACGATGAACTTCTTCAGGGCTGTAAATTTCAATATAAAACATACATAAATATACACAAACAAACAATATTAAATACTTGGCACAGAACTTTTGTGACAACATGAGAAGAAAAAGGATACAAAAAATGACATGTGAGGAATATAAGTCATAGAGATAGAAAGATAGGGGGACGGGAGAGAACAAACAATATTAAATACTTGGCACAAATAGAAAGATAGGGGGATGGGAGAGAACAAACAATATTAAATACTTGGCACAGAACTTTTGTGACAACATAAGAAGAAAAAGGGATACAAAAAATGACATGTGCTAAGGAGTAATGTCCCCTTCTAAAATGACAGGCTTCAAGCAAGGCAGTGATTGCAGAAAACCGATACTGATCATGGATGTGCATGAGGTGTGTCTTTGGTGTCTGAGTTCGGCACATGGCTCAAAGTTGTGCGACAAGTGTGCCCATAACCACATGAAGGTGATCCGGGACTAGGATGTGAAGCTGTATGTCGCCTAACATAAGAAGAAGTTCAGACCCTCGCATAAGTCCCACTCCCACTCTAGGTAACATGCATGGTCTCCCTCTACAGACCATTCTTGTGAGAGGTCTACCTCACTGTCAAAGTCCTCCTGTAAGTCCAAATCAAAGTCTAAACTGAAATATAAAACAGTGAAGTGGGACTCAACCCCATCTCGCCACTCTATGTCCAAGGAGAAGGCATGAGGGCATCACAATGTTATTAGCCGTTCTATCCTGGGGTCCCTAAGTGTGGAGTGGACCCTGAACTGATTCTTGTGTGCCATGAGTTTCCCAGGCCATTGACAACATAGCAGCAAATCAGGGCTTTTAAAGAGGCCATGCTGCAGATCTTGAGTGCTTTTCAGGCTCTCTCTTGCACGCCTTCGGACCCGAAGCTCTGCAGGGTGCTCCAGTCAGGTTACCGTTGGCAGGGCCTTCCCTAGTGCCACCTGACACATTGGTATGCATTTTAGGTCCAATACTGACTCTGGTATACAGACGTGTTCCAGCGCCTGGACCTGTGCCAGATTGCCACTCGTGCGGACATCACCGGTGCCAGAAGAGGATTCGATTCTGATCTGGATGTCTGACCCCAAACCAACTCATCTCAATCTCCACTGATGTTGTGCTATGAAATAACGAAAGGGCAACCTGTTGTTATACAGCCTGACTCTGCACCAATGCATCCACCAGGGTGATTTCTCTACCATAGGCTCCATTATAGTTTCAGCTCTGACTCTGAATGGCGTGCGGCGCATCTCCCACGAACGCGGTGCAGGGGGCTCCGGTGGTCCACTGCGCTCTTCATGTTTACTGACCTTATGACAGTCAGCCCGCTGGTGTTGTTCTCTGTGCCTTCACTATGATCCTAGGGGGCTTGCTGCTAGAAGGTTCCCTGTGTACCGCCATTTTCCCATTGTTTCTTCCTCCCAGATCCCTAGTGAATGATGTATATAGTTGCCCAATCTAATATGGCGCCATCCATAGTCACTCAATAGTATTTTCCCAATCTATCATGGCTTCCTCTTTTTCTGATGTCATTTTACTGGGATTGTTTTGTATATATGCAGGTCAGAACTGCCAGGCCCTTGCATTGCAACGCTTTGTCAGACCTGTCAAGAGTTCTTTGCTTCCTAGCTGTTTCCTGAGACCTATTTCCAGTTCCTCAGTTCCACCTTGGTTCCTGCTCTGCTTCTGTCTCCTCTGTATCCCGGTTTCTTGAACCAGGTTATTATCCATCATCGGGAGTTTATTTGCCAAGTTGGCTTTTTCCTCCAACTGGGGCTTTTTCTGGAAGGCACTATCTGCTTAGGCGCTTTCTAGTGTCAACTGCATCATGGCTACCCAAAGTTGTCACACATACCTCTGGCAGAAAATGACTGTAAAGTGCTGGGCTATCCACTCACATCGAACTCAAAGGTCCTTAGCCAGGCGTGGATCTTCTAAGCCTGACATGCATAGCAACAGCCTGTAGCCTCACCAAACAACCTATTCCAGAGAGCCTGGTGGTGTAGGCTTCAACCAGTAAGGTCAACCCCAATTATTTCCTCAATACACCTCCTGAAAAGAAGTCTAAAAAGACTGAGCTATTTGAAAAACAAATGTTCTCTTCGGCCAATGTGGCTATCAGATCGGTCAATGCAATCTTTTTGCTAGCCACTGTAAGGAAATGGCTCTTTTTGCATGATCACCCCCAAAACTTTGGACTGATGATGCTGGTTTTTCAACTCTGAAAGTGCACTGAGCCCTGTCAACCAGGTCTCAGTGCTACTGCTCTCACCATTAAAAGGTATATGTCTAATTGATTTACCTACAATTGGCATAACTTAACTTATTTATACGTCCCTAGTATATAGTATCAAAGGTACCTAGCAGTAAGTTACGTGTCCCTCGTGGGTGCAGCACTGATTGTGCCACCAGGAATGTGACAAGCAAAGTATATCTCGCAATCTGCCTCTGTAGACTGGCAGAGGAATTTTTAAACTGCTAATTAAATTTTTTAAACCAATGGCAAAGCCCAAACTTTCCATTTTAATATTTGTGTCACACCTAAGACATGCCTACTGAGCGCTAGAGGCAGGATGCACTATATTAAATTGAAGGACATTTGTTAACTTTACATGTCTTGACAGTAAAAACACTGCATTGTTGTTTTTACTATGGAAAGGATAGTAGCCCCATTGGCGAGCATGGAGTTACATGCTGACAACTCAGCAGTTGTAACTTCCAAATGGGACTACTAAATATGGTACTTAAATGTATCAAATGAATCATTGCATTAAACCTGACTTGTTGCTCAAGTTGAATGTAATGTAACTTTTGTACAAATGGCAACTTAAAGTTGCCACTATCTTGTCCGAAGTTATCAGTAGCCTTTTACGGTTACACAGAAGCTTCTGTCCCAGAGAAAGCCTGCTGCTCTGCTGGGGAGAGGTTAGGATGATCACCGGAAGAGGAAGAATGCAAATGCAGAGGGAAGAGGTGTAACCTCCTTCTGGGTGGATAGCCAGAATGGGTGTGAGACCAAAAGACAAGCTTTAAAGAGGAGCCATTGAAGGACAAATGGTAGTCACACATGGAATGGGCAACTTTTTTGTTTTGGCATACATGCTGGCATCTCGAGCAGAGGGGGAGAAGCCTTTGTCAAACTTGTTTTTCAAGGGGAGTGTAGCCCCCAGGTTGCCATACCTTTGGGTTAGGGTAGGGAGCTCCACACACCGAAATAAGGATTCTACCATGTTGGGAGTAGGCGGAATAGTGCATTCTGGGCTAGGTAAATACCACACTTCACAGGAAGTTGTCATCAGGCGGTAAAGGACATGGCAGCCTATTGGTTAGTTAGTTGCCGCATCCCCTAGGCTTGTAGTGGGCATAATAGTGGCACCCCTGGCACCCAGACCCCAGATCACATCTGTGCTGAAGAGAGGACCGAAGAAGGACTGCCTTGCTGTTCCCTGGATCCAGCAAAGAGAGGCTGCACTAAAGACTTAACTTCACTTGTTGCACCTGGGACTAGCAAAGAAAAAACTATGCCTGTGGAGTCCAGCACGGGGAAAAGTTGGATTTGAAACCCAGACAGAGAACATGACTCCCTCTTACAGCCACAGGACTATAAAAGCTGTAAAGCTTGCACCCTTGAAAGCCCAGTAGCAAAAAGCTTGGCCACCTCTGTACGCCAAGGTTCAGCCTGAGAGACTGAGTCCTCACTCTCAAAAGTTTTGCCTGAGTCTGCTGGACACGGGGGAGTTGTCAGAGTGCAAGTTGGTCACCCAGCACAGAAGTTATTGCAAGTTAAAGGGAACTGCTACTTTTTGCTGTAACTGGAGACCAGTAGACCACTGGCAACTGATTTTGTGCTAGACTTCAACCGGACTTCGTGAGAATCGACCTTTGAGGTCAAAGCCCCCCCATGCTCGAGAGCAAAGGGGTGACCACAGGAAGACCCCTGACACTGTCTCAGCATTCTTGAGCATCATCAGCATCCACTTATATCCCTTGCATCAGGAATACTCCATCGATTTGTATGGCGGTTCGCCCATAGTACTTAGAGCTGGAGTGGAGGCTGCTTAAGCTGACAGCTAACTGTCCCCCTGGGCCTGACTGGCCCCTGTGACTGGTTCCCTATTGAAGCTAAGCTGGCATCCACAAGAGTGCCCATATAGATGCTTTCAACTTGCTTGTTGTGGCTAACCCTAAATAGTGATTGCAGTAAATTACAAAGATTTATTGCATTAAGTGAAAAGCAGTGATTTATTGTTTCTTTGAAAAGTCATATATCCGGAACCCTCTGGTGGATGTTTGTCATTGAGGTGTCTATTTAACGATAAAAATACAACCTATTTTTATTAATTGGTGTTGGATTTTTATTGTGTAGCATTTTCTTCTTATTCAACTGTTTTGGTACTTCTAAATGCTTTACACATGTTCATTTGATGAAGCCTAACTACTCTGAGCCACAGCTACCCAGGACTCAGCTAAGGTTTTACAAACAAAACCTGACATGGGATTGTGACATTATTACAGAGTGAGGACGCACAACCACACCATAGAATGATCCACATTTCCTCACAGCAATATACACATGACCTCTGGGACATGGCCAGATAGATCTTGCTGGTGGTCCTGGAAGACATTGGGGTCTCTCTGGCGCAAACAAATCATGATGGACAGGAAACGTCCAAGTACTTGATTCATGCTGACCTGGGTACTACTGGGTTTTTCTGGAGAAGTGCAAGCCTCGCTCATGGATAAGTCCTTTGATGGTCCATGCATGTTTGGCAAAAAACTGATCCTGCCCTGGACTCTTTTAAGGACTCTAGAACCACAGTACATTCCCTGGGACTACTGACTCCTGATAAAGCAGTTTCCACACTAGTTTAGGAAATTCAGATACTACTCCCGAGTGCAGGCATACAGACAGCGTCAATTGCCCCAACCATTGCAGCAGTCACCTCAGTCAGGGATGGGTATCTGGCAGGTATCACGAAGGCCAGCACGAGCACTAGTTCTCCCAGGCCCCATGGCACTTGCCTTTTATCTTCTTTACTTTGCTCTTAGCAGCACAAAAGCTTCATGCGGGGTGAAGGGGGATGGGGGTAATATCCAGTATTTTCTCAGAGGATGGCGATTCATTATTTCTGACAGATGGGTCATAGAAATCATTCACCATGGTTTTGCCCTGTCTTTTCTGTTTGTTTTGCCACATGTTCCCCAGACATCTGATTGATTTTCAGAGGAGCACCGCTCCATTTTGCCACAGGTGGTGCGAGTGTTGCTTTCCAAAGGTACCATACAGAGGGTTTTGTTCTCGGAAAGAGGAGAGGGTTGTTACTCTTGGTATTTCCTATGCTGAAAAGGACAGAGGCCTCCGACCTATATTGAACCTTTGACCTCAGAATGCCTTCCTGCAAAAGGACAAATTCAAAATACTCACATTGACCCAGATCGGGTTGGTTAGTTAGTTGCTCTGCACCTAGAAGATTGGAAGGTTTACTTGGACCCATTAGCATCAAAGAGGTTTACAAAATTAGGTAGAGAACGAGGATGATACTTACCTGCCACTATGTAAAGTATAAAACAAACTAACACGCTCATTGGAACTGGTTTGGGTCGGTTGCCCCTTTCATGTATCCCATCAAGTCCACCTTCCAGACTGACGTTGTCTGCAATGCTGTTCTGCCCAGTAGGGCGGTCTCCAGGTGGAGTACAAACAACAGAAGTATAAAGAGGTGAGAGCACATTGCACCCAGCTGTTTTCGATCCCTCCTCATAGAGATCAGGAAGAGAGACAAGAATCTATGCTTCGTCATAGGACTTCTTTTTCTAACAACAGATACTGCAGGCCATACCCTGCACCCTCACCATCTAACTAGCAGCATTGCAGTTATAGTCATTCACAGCCCAATGTATAAGGAAGAGACATGGCACTTCTAAAAAAAAAAGCCTGTCTCCTCATTCCTCTCTATTGCATCTGGGGTTATCCCCTCCCACCTAGGAGATGCCAGCTATACACATATGCTGTCTGCGCAAAGAAACTTCTCCTCCAACCTGTTCTTTGGTCCAGGCTGAACGCTTTTAAAATGGAATCCACAGGCTTGTATCACTCGTGCATGGCACACGATCAATCCTAGCGCACTCACACAGGTACAATTCAGAGAATGCCAGCCTTCAGGATTCTGGGTTCATCATGAGCAGTGACACATTCGATGAATGGGCCTGTAAGCACTCATTCATGTCTCCCTGGTAAAAAGTCTTGTCACTTTAATTCACCAACCATGGTATTCGGCAACCACCGTGCTCCATCCATGAAACCCGTAACATGGTATGGTAGTCCTCTGTCACTATATGGGTGCGCTTGGTGCACCCCTCCTGGTTCAGGACAAGGTGCAGAACCTATGATCATCAAAGACTAAGGTCAAATGTGCACACACAGGATTAGTGAGTGGCATGACCAAAAATCAAAAACCAGGATCACAGGAATGTGCAGTTGGGGCACTCAGGGCAAAGGGCACGACCATATATCATGCAGGAGACATTCCCATCCCAACACCGACCCAATCCAGCCAGTGAGGCTAGGAAACTTGATGTCATAAAGGACATCAAGCTGTCACTAACATATCAAATCTACCAATATCCATATCTTATTTCCACTCACCCAGGTGGCTGAGATTTAGTTTCTTCTTCCTGTGGTTTTCTGAGTGGAACCAGGCAATCATCACCCCATATTCTCTCAGGTAGACTACCCAAACTGAATGTACCCGAGTGCCCTGCCTACCTACGCCAGTAGCTCTAATTGATCCAGAAAATATAGCTATCCTACTCTTCCACTTCTGGCAATTAAAACATGACAGAGCATTTTACATTCCAGAAATCTCTAAGAATCCATATTTTCTTACACTTTTTCACATGCTGGCAGGCATCATACTGTAATGTAAATGAATCCGTTGTCACTTGTTTGTACTCAAATGACACCATTGCTGAATTTGTTATGTAGTTATTTTTGAACCATGATCCTACATTCTCCTAATGAGCCACTTTCCCCACACTCAAGGCGAGAGGCAAGACCTCAATCCTGACCTGCGCTCAGTTGGACAAGGCAGTGTTATATACAAGCTCTAGTTTGCATCAAACCAGACTAGCATCCAACCTCCTTACCTCTGGCCTGTGCCTAATTGGTCAAGGCAACAAAGCTGACCAGCATGGATCAGTTCGAATATGTACAACAGAGCACCACACCATCCCAGATGGAGATCCAGTGTAGGTATGTGTTCAACCCCAGTGGGTACCAAACTGAGCAAAATAACCATGCATGAAAGCTTACGTTTGCACCAAATAGGGCAGAGCAACATGGCAGACTTACTTTGCACTGCATTTTCCCCCAATATTTGTTGGACTGAAGTTAGAATAGTAAATCTCCCCACCCCCAATATATGCACTTTCCCCAATATTTGTAGGGCTGGAATTAAAATAGTAAATCTCACCCCCCTCAATGAATGCATTTTCTCCAATGTTTGTTTGACTAGAGTTAGAATACTAAATCTGACCCCTGCTCAAATGTATGCACTTTCCTCAATATTATTAGGCTGGAATAAGAATAGTAAATCTGGCCTCTACACTGTACGTATGTTTGTTAGAATAGTAAGACTGACCACCCACAATGTATGCATTTTCTCCTATGGAAGATTTTATGGAATGGTGCACAAAAGACAGTTATTTGTTCACTTGATATCAAGATGAGCCCAGCAAGGTATCCAGTTTTATCATGTTTTATTCAATAAGCTTTTTGAAAACTTTCTGGAGTTACTTCTCCGGTGGGCAAAAAATTAGTTTATGGGTTATCAAACCGGTGGCCTTATTGTGTGGCCATTTGCTCACTACCAATAGACACACATCATTGCTCCAGATTATCTTACTGGTGCATGGCTTCTCCTGGTAGGAAGCCAAAGACTACAATGGATATCGCACCCACGGATCATTGACAGTTAGTCCTGATTAACCCTGGGCGTAGTTCGCGTAGTAGCGCTACGCGTAGCTACGCGAAGTGCACTACGCAAGCTACGCGAACTGCGTAGTGAGGTAGGGAAATGCTGTTCGCACTGATTGCACAGTGACGGATGCTTGTCCGCACTGTACAATCATTGCAAACGGCATCTTGCACAGTGCAAGCGGTCGTTTTCTGCCGCAACTTGATGTTGCTGATCGCGAACAAGGAAAAAGTCTCGCCGGGATGTTGATTTTGCTCGCTCGCGGTCGCCAACTTGACGTTAAGGACCGCGAGCAAGCAAAAAATGCCCGCTACGCGTTTTTGCACTGTGCTACGTGCAATTCGCGTAGCACGTAGTAGCGCAAACTACGCACACTCCGCGAGCGTAGCGTAGTACTACGCCCAGGGTTAGGCCTGATAAAGTTCAAGTACCCAATCTGAACGAAATGCGTTGGCTGGATGATGCTTTTTTATGCTTATTGAATAAAACAGATGATAAAATTGGAAAATTTGAAAGCTATCTTCGAGATCAGAAATCCTTTGCTCGGCCTCCAGGAGACTTTCAGGTAACTATATCCAACTATCCTCAATTTTAGACAATCTTTAATTAACTGTTGCCGTGTCCAGAGCTGGCTGTGTTTTCAGCCCGCGAATCTCCAATAAAAAATTGCTTCCAGCACTGGTTGCAGTGCATCAGAAGTAAAGCCTAAGTGGAGCTCTGTGTTATTCACTCCCAGCGATGCACCCAGTGTCGGCTCTTCCTGAAGTGAATCTTGTTGCTTATCGTGTGCCGAAGCTTGACCTGTATGTATTACTTAATAACCCTACTGCTCCTGGTAGGTCCGATGTAGGCATTGCCTGAACCTGAGTGGACCTTGTAAGCTTAGGACAGTCTCTGCCTGTGCTGGGCTTGCTTTGGGCATGAACTTCTAAAACAGAGGCTAGTCCTTTGATTTCCCTAGTGTGTCGATAGATGTGGTGGGTAATACACCAGTCAGGGGAGAGCGGGGTTGGTTAATTAACAAGAGAGATTGCAAGTGGAATGAATCATTTGCTGCCTCCGCTCCACCTTCCTCTAGAAAAGTTTCCTCTCCTGTTAAACACACTGAATGGACAGACTCCGTCATGTCCCTGGACTGTGTTTCCGCAGTGACAGACGCTAAGTTAGTTCTTGCCAGTATCCTCTTATCTCTCCAACCTGCCACAAGATACTGGGATGCGTCGTTTCGGTATGACCGGGTTGGGTGGGAGACTACCGGTCTGCTTTGAACGCTGTTGTCGCATTACATTGGGACGCATGAGCTCCCCCTGCCCTGTAAGTTGAGCCCACCCCGCGACTCTTCGCGCACTGAGCCCACCTACATTGGGTCAGTTGAGCAGTCCCGCGCCCTCTGTAGTCCAGTAGTCCACTGGCCGGCACCACAGTAGCTAGCTCTCACATTTTCCACATTGCCTCGTATTAGGCGTGGTCACCATACTTCTGCAGCGGTGCACACTTAACAAAGCATCTCCGCGCTCAGTGAAGGAGCTGATCTCTGGAAAAATCCTCCGGCAAACCACGGAACTGCAAAACGGAAAAAAAGCACAGCAGCTCTATGTCTCCGACCCTGCTGCAGGGAGCCGTTAGGCTGAGTTGTGCAGGAGCCTGTGACTAGGGTGACCAACCGTCCGTAAAATTCACGGACTGTCCGTTGTCCGTGAAGGTTTCTTTAACGGATGACATTTCTCCGTAATGTTACCTGCTGTTGGATGACAGCCAATCATGTGCCTTTCTATTACCAACCGTTGCTCCAATCTTTGCTGTGGAGAACAAACAACGCGATCTAGGATTGGCTTGAAAGCCATCAGCCAATCCTAGAGCTCGCTGGTACACTGCAGGAGTGTTCTCATTGGCCCTGATGGAGGCCAATGAGAACAGCTTTAGGGTACCCAGCCATGGTACTTGTGAGCCTTTCGCATTTTTCGGGACCCGGACTCGACCCCTGACCTGTGGACGTGTAGGCCTGGCGTTGGCCTAGTTGTGTGCCGTTACTGCCAGAGAAGGAAGACCCGGACCAGAATCACTAGTCTGCCGCGGGCTCGCCGTTACCCAGCAAACACCTTCTCCTTCCGATTCGGTGATCGGTAAGTTCAGTTGCTTCAGCTTGCTTTGTCTCATGAAGCATGATGTGCGTTTATTTTCAGTGTATGTTAACTATGCCTCACTCTCTCCGGTTACCAGAGACTGAGGCATAGTCTGTCTGAAGGGGAATCAATCACGGTGTTTGTGAAATCTACACAAGGAAACTTATGTGTTCGAGATGAATCTCAGTGCTGCATTCAAGGTTGTGTCCAGTGGTGAAAAACTTGTTTTGGGGATGTCTGACTAGAGAATTTCTCGTCGAGAATAAAACCTGAAAACTTTAATTTATTGACCATATACAGCTTGTTAACAAGAGAACTTGATCGTAGGACCCGCTGGGTGCAGTTCTTATTAAAAGCGGGAACTCCGTTTTGGCTGGGTTTAGTTTTAAGATGTGAATAGAAAGCCATGTTTGCGAGGCAAATTATGAGTTTCCGTGTCTTATGTGGAGCTATTTTTTTTAAATATAAATATGAGTGCATGTCACCAGTAATTACATTGCAGCTTAACAGAATTTACCTTCAGTGAACGGCGCCGCAGTTACAAAGAGAGGAAACCTGATTACCACTCATTTTCACTACTCCACCGCTTAGCCGCATGTTGTAAATGAGAAGTCCCAGGTGCAGATCACTTCATAAATACACAACCCTTCTACAGAGATTAAAGTGCCCCTCGTGGTATAAATATTTAAGAGAAGATGTACATTTGGAACAAAATGAATAAAAGACACTGGTCCATCCTGCAGCTGAAATGAACTCATGCCTTGCCACAATGTTAATATTAACTACTTTCAGTCATAAACACTGTCGGACATACTTCCTGGCTCATGTAAACTTATTAAAGATACGTGCATGTATTCCCTGGAGAGATTCCCATGGGAGAGATTAGACATTGACGGTCGTTCGTCTACTATCTTTACAAGACTTTCGTTAATGGGTTGCTCTCAATTATGTAACTTGCAAAGCAGTAATATGTGTGATTAGGATAACACCATTTTATAGGCTGTCCTTAATAGGTCTACTCCCTAAAGAACGAGAACCAGCCCCCCCCCATCAACATTTTTAGTAAATTCCTCCTATTCATATTTGTCTTATTATTTAAATGCTGAGAGGCTGATAAAACGGAGGTTTTATCCCATCTGTGTTAGCACTGATTATGGAAACAGGCATTTGCAATGCAATAGGTCTCGCATTTGCGAGAGTTGGAGCTATTGGCGTTGTAAATGACAATGCCTTTTATTCATTTGTTTTGAAAACCTGCAAGCGGTGCATAAACACACACTTTGTACGTATAGTCCTTGCTTCTCATAAGCAAGGACTAAAGTGCTTGTTTACGCACAGCTTGCAGGTTTTCAAACGCATAAATAGAAGGCATTGTCATTTACAATGCCAATAGCTCAAACTCTCGCAAATGCAAGACCTATTGCATTGCAAATGCTTGTTACAGCCTGAGGCAGGACCGACCGTGTCACAATAATGACACGTTTCCTTGTCCACGCCCAACCGGAAGTCCCCTCCCACCTGAGGGCTCGGTTTTCAGATTCTTTCCGCCCATGAAATGATAGAGCGCTGCTAATACCCGGCGTATCTGGTGGGATTTCACCGTTCACTGCTTATGAGGTCGTGACTGGAGGTGCGCGTTATGCTCTAGTGACAGATAGTGCAGCTCGTGTGCGTTGCGCGTCGGTTACAACAAATGTTTCCAGGGCACCATTGGTAATTTTCAAAGGATGGAAGGAGGAGCTGCTCGCAGTGTGGAAAGTGACCCTCGCACGGGCGTCTTCCCTGGTGCTAGCGCCTGAGTGCAAGGCTTGGTCGGGAATCGGGGGGGGTTAGCCACTGCTACCCCAGACATGCCTTTAGCTACCCCCTGCACGTGCTTTATTCCCACACTACTCCTGGCACTTGGGTGAATTGATATCATTAATGGGGATAACTTCAGTGCATGTGAAGTGGGCGGGGCTCGCAGCACATGGCCCTGCCCATCTCTTCACCTACTCACACCGGTATGTGGCGGAGAGTATTCTGAAATTCATGTCTACTCTACAAGCAGCAGCTGATAGGCGCGCACAGTTCAAGTCTAGGCGCTAGTATTCTTTCTGCCCGGAAACTGGGGTGGCAGAGAGCTCTGACTCCTGTGTTTTGTGAGTTTATGTGAACATGTAATATTACAAAATTAATATACGTTTATATAGAACCTTATGGTTGTTTATTTACATATATATTGTGCTTGGTTGGCAAAAGAGGCAAATGAACAAAAGCATGCCGGGTAGTTGAATAAATGCCTTTATTGTATTAAAATATATTATATAAATGAAAGAAGAAAAAATACAGCAAGATATTTATTATTGTGCTCAAGATTTTCGTATGTTTTATACCATGTATGTATTCGTTTATGTCTGGTAGTTGGATAAAATAACTGAAACTTTGATAAAACATCGTTTTTTTATCTAGATTGCATACGTTTGTTTTTTTTGTTTTTTACCAAAGTTTTTGTTGCGAGTGTTTGTATGTAGGTATGTTTGTGTGTCTGCACGATTTGTGCACAACATACGAGAAAGCATTGAGTCTTGCCACTCTGCGAGGTGCGTAATTAACAAATAAAAGTGCGTGTGCGTGTGTGTATGTGTGCGTGCGAGACCACGTGAAAGCGTTTGTGTGATCGACCTGTGTTCACATGGGTGTTGTGTGAGACAGGCTGGAAGAGAAGAAAGACCAAAAGTGAAAACAAAACAGGAAATTGGAATGCATGGGAGGGAGAGAAAGAAAGTGAAAGCGAAACAATAGGAAGAGGGAGCGCGAAATATGAGAAATAAGGCAATGAAAAGGAGGAGAAAGAAACGTACGTGTTTATGAGCGAGTGAGGTATAGAAGGAAGGAAAGATCTATGAGAAAGGATTGGGAGAGAGGAGATGAAAGAGAACGATGAAATGGGAGAGAAAGGGAAATAGAAATAACAGGAGATGAGAAAGGAGGATACATGAAGCGAAAGAAGGGAGGAATGCGTGTGTATGAGTGTGCGCGCGTGAGAGGGTGAAATGGCAAGGCAATGAGACTTGGGGCGTCTGCAGACACTCGACAACTGTGAACAGCTGTTTTAAAGAATGCACTGACTCTGCTTTGGCTTGATAACAGCCTGCGCAAACACACAAGTGCCTTCAAGGTCAACAAACTGGGAAGGGCACCCTGCCCCGAATCCGTCAAGATGATAAAACGGAACTGGCAACGGGTTTTATTAATTTAAATACGTCTTTGGTAAAGCGCTGTGCCTTGACTGCAAAGACAACAAACCTGACCATAAACTAACCAAGGAGTTCAGCCAAACGGGGTGAAAAACCCTTACCCGGCAGACTGATCACAGGCCCAGAAAAACACTCGTCAATAAAAATGTTTATAAAAGACTCTTTGCTGGTGTCCAGCGCAGTGCGCCTCTTGCCTAAGCTTAGCTTTCCCTCCCACGAGGCGAAGGGGCAGCAGAGTGCCATCTGCGTGTCCTGTCTTAGAAGCGGAGGAGCGCGCGCTGTCCCTTATTGCCCACTGTGCCAGGAATGTGCTGTGGGAGGGGAAGGCGCTACTTCCCTGAGCACCAGTTTATTGTGGTGAGACACGCGCTGCTCCGGTGCATGCCGGGGACTGTAGTTGTGCGACTTGCCTCCCTACTGATTTCTGAAGGTGGGTGAACTACAAGACCCATTAAAGATGCGGTAAGGGTCTGGCTTTACCACTGCGTGCGATAGGAGGCATGGGGTAGATGATGAGGTCGAGCAGGCGGTTCCGGGCAGCCCTCAACTAGTTCAGCTGCATGTCATAGTCGGTGCAGCTCTGTTTTTGCCTCATAAACTACTCATACGGAAAACCCTATTGGTATCGTGGGTGGAGGCCCTGCGGACACGCGTGGAAGGAAAGGCGACAGCTCGCACTTAATTGCTGTGTCCGCACACAGCACCTTATCACAGACAGTGACAGTGGTTTGCTGTTCTGCGCCACCGCCTCGTCCTCTCGCGGCAGGCACCATGGGCAATGGGATGAACAAGGTAACGTGCGCTGTGACTTCCCGTAATTTCTGTCCCGTTACCGTAGCATGGGTTTGTTAGTTCGGTCCGGGTGCTTAATGTGATTAAACGAGAGCCTAGGGAATGTGTGAAAATAGAATGCTGTGCGTTCACAAGCTGATAAATGGAAGCAGCTGACGTCAGATTGTCCGGGTGGGCGGGGCCTAAGGGAGACAGGGCGGTCCCCAACCCCACTTCCAAAAGAAAAGCGACGGCAATAAATCTTGCAAGCGGACAGCGCATGCGCTGCGTGCTAGGCGAGACCTAAAAAGCACTGCCTGTACCTGCACTAAGTCACAAAAACAAAAAGAGATTGCACATGCCCAGGATCAGACAATGTATGCAGAACTCTGGCAGGTTTTATAAAGACAGGAGGCAGTGTTCATTTAAGAATATTTTAAGATACTGGCACAATTCAGGTGAAAACTTAAAATGTCCCTGTAGGCAAGTCCGCCTCGGACTCCTTATCCCACGTTTGTTTATTTGTTTAAACATTTCAGTTTTACAAATGCTGTGATTCTCCTATGCCTCAGTCTCCGGTGACCAGATCAGCCTAAAAACGTCTGACTCTCCGGTCACAGTATTATGTTTAGACCTAATTATGTTGCGTGAAAGTAGCATGCACAAGTTGTCACCTCAACCAAAAATAACTCCACATACTGAGTGCCTAAAGTAATGCAACTCAGCACTCTAGTCAGCGCAATGTAATGAGTTTAATATAGCATAGCATGGCTGTATGAAACTCATTACATTGTGCTCACTAGAGTGCTAAGTTGCATTACTTTAGGCTGAGTATGTGGAGTTATTTTTGGTTGAGGTGACACGTTGAACGTTGTTGGTGATGTTTAATTCTATTCTTAGGTCTCGCCTGAGCCAGAGCGCATGCACTACTCTGCGAGGCTTCTAGTAAGGGCTTTTAGCTCGGAGCTCGCGCGTGTGCTTTTTTTTTTTTTTTTTGCGCACACGCTATTGGCCTGTGCGTGCGTCTTTCTAAGAAAGACAGCACGCAATTGGCCAAAGGCGGGTGCATGTCCCACCTTCTCTCTCCCCTGGCCACGGGAGCGAGCAGCAGCGCGGTCGGGTGCCAGTTGCATTCCTGACATTCCTTGTCGCTTTAATTTTCGCGGCCGCGCTTGTTTCAAACTGTGACACCCGATCCTGCACGCACAGTAACTTTTAGTTGCTCAGTTACATAATGCCAGCCCACTTAAAATCGTGAGAAGGGAAGTCTGCCTATGTTGTAAAACAGCGCATGGAACTTGGTTGCGCTAGACAGAATCTCGACACGAACGTCGTTTATCTCCAAATGTACTTCCCCAGGGGGTTGCTGTCTGAACATGCAATTATATACCTGACAGCTCTCGGGAATCTGCGTTGCAGACAGAAACTCGACATAAACCCCAGCATTTGTAGATACCTCGAGGGAGTCTCCTACTCCGATAACGGGTGTTTTTTCTGTGACCTAACTCGGTAGTACTGATTTAATCTATATCAGAAGGATGAAAGGCAGAGTGGACCCGCGCAGATTTGAACCCGAGACTATCGGGGCAATCTTGCATCAATTCAGTAGATGCTTTAGTCTTCAAGTCTGTAATGCGCCACAGCCAAACGTCTGATAAATGAATAGCGCTACGAAGTGGCCCCATGACAAGTCAGCGCCTTACAAAATAAATAAGGAAAATGCTAGTGGTTTTGGGAGGCCTTTGATCCGTTTTGAGACCCCTGCACAGATGCGAAGGAAGAAGGGATGCGTTACCTGACGTGTTCCAGAAAAACACAAGAATACACAGCTTGGTTACTGAATTAGGATCGTTTTTCGTGCAGGGAACACCCAGACAAAGCTTGGAGTTTTCTTTCTTCTGAATAAGAGACAAAAGGTAATCGAAATGTTATATGCTTGATTACTGCTTGGTAACCATGCTTCTTCTGTGTAGGTGTTGTTGAAAGACTAGGCGGATTCTGGTGAACTTTGAACCTTGCATAATGGCTTCAATATATCGAGTTTCTCGAGCCACGGGTCACATTACTCTGTACACATAGGAAAAGCAAACGCGTTGTTTGCATTTTGGTGGACTGCAGTACTGCACAGTGCCTGCCTGTGTTCGAAAATATTCACTTGAAACTGTTTTAGAAAGCAAATGGGCAGAATGATTTACGTCTGGTGCAGAAATAGGCTTATAATCGTAGTGATTAAACTTTTAAAAACGGAAAATCCACGGGGCTGTGCTGCCACATGGCTCGGTGTGAGCATGAGGTGGGTGTGGACATATCCACGTAGTCTTTCCTGCTCTGGCATGCATCGCAGTGCCATACACAGAAACGGCGCATGCATTTTGTGTGTGCAGATTAGATTCAGTTAAATTGTCATGGGTAGGGCTTACAGACACTTCCACGTTCGCAAAATGTCATAGAGGCATCGAAGGTAAAAACGGCGCTGTGACTTTGAGCCTGTCTGGGCTTTTGAACCCACTACATTTGCAACCTAGGACTTGTAGGCCACTTGCGCATTGGATAGAGTGAAACTACAAGCCCCACCATGCTTGGAGCTGAAGGGTGCAAAACCAGGCAGGCTTAACGTCTCGCCACAACACTGGGGCAGTTGTTGACATGTATCGTATTTTCATGGAGAAAGGTGGTCCTGGGCAATTAGCACAGAAATCAGAACTGCAGCCCCAGCTCGCCAATAGCACACCAAGCCCCCTCAATGTTTGGATTTTCGGGCTGTATCATTGTCACCCATTTTTAGGTCTCGCCTGAGCCAGCGCATGCGCTGCTCTGGCGAGACTTTTAGTAAGTGGCTTTTCGGAGTGCTACCCACAGTCTTTTGCTGGCCTCCAGCTTGCGTTCACGATCGCCTGCACGCGCGATCAGGCGCCATCTGGCTTCCCACCCTTACACTCGCAGCGGCTTTTAATCGCTCGCGATTACTTTCACTTTCGCGGCCGTGTCACTTTCACGGCCGCGCGGCCAATGCTTGTTTTTGTGTGCTTCTCATGCTCAGCGCGGCGCACGCTTCACATACGCTGTGCTTTATCTTTTTTCCCCCAACTACCTCGTGTCTCACTGTATGCTGACATCCTTCTCACACCTCCAGTTTCATCCCTGTCTTGCCTCCATAAGCATGAATGCACGATTTGCCCTACAAGGCCTGCACTTGATGATCTGTTGAAACATGCACATAATACATTATGATGCGGTCACATTATTGTTTTAAATACAATTATGATTTTACAGCAGAAATGTGGGAAGAAATCTTTTTTCTTTTCTATCGTGGTCACTGTGTATGCTTGCCTACTTTTAAACATTTTTCTAAGGCTTTTTGCCCTTCTTTGTGTTGACGATGAGACGCTCTGACATCATTATGCTGTGCCTGTTGGCGCCTGTGCGTGTTTTGCCAGCAGGGCTGCTCCACATGTACTACTTGCTCAACCAAAACACCCCCTTGGAAACGCAATAGGGTGCAATGCCTGTGATGTCCTTGGAATCAGGACGGTCTGCCCTCTGCGACCCTCTCTTATACTGAACAACCTCGTATATAGCGTTATTTGTTGGAATTCTGATCCAAAATAAAACAGTTTTTTAATCCACTGCAGAGATTTTATTGTAACTTCCGATTGGCTTTGTAACTCACAATGGATGGATTCTTGATTGAGTTATTGCAGTCATGTTCCTCACTCGAATGAAAACATTTAAATTCATGTGAATGGCTGCTTGCAGACTTGAACCTGTGAATCATAAATGTTACTGCTCAGAGCAGTAGAGGAAACGGCCATGGGGTCTTAAATTTCTACCCCAGACGACTAACTCCGCCCCTGAACAATCACCATCTTGATTCTGCATCAAGCCTATTGCACCATCCTTCCTTCCTTGCATCCCACCGCTGTGATCCTTTCAACGCCTCTTATTCTGCCTTATTATTTGCTCGGTTCATTTTTCTTCAAAATGTCTTTATGTTTATATTCTGTCTTGTTGGTATCGATTCTGTTTCCACAACGTTCTTCACACTTCCCCTGTTGTCATGGTCACAATTTTCAAACCGGCAAATGTATGCACTCTTATTTGCATAGCTAGCTCAGTAGACTTGTGTATCCAATGTAGAAAATCGTGTGTAACATGAAGATCACAGGTGCGATACCCTCAGCCAGTGCTTAATTTTAAATGAAAGAGTGCTGGTGCCTGAAGCTCTTGCTCCAAAGGCAGCGGCCGGTGCAATGAAACGTTTACCTCTTCATTTCACTACCACTCCCTGTCCCTTAATCTCACTCTTGCAGGTTGATGCTTTCTCCCAACTTCGTCGGTCTCTATCTTTCTGATTTGTGTGTTTTCCCTCTTTTGCTCTCAACGAATATCTGATGCAGAAAATAAGTGCTGGTCCTAAACATAAGTGCCAGTGGCCCCCACCCGCAACCACCGGCTCAAATTAAGCACTGCCCAGCCAGTTGTTGATATGTGGTTGATAAATGCCATGCATTTGGATCCGTAGGAATAGAAATAAAGTTAAGCCCTTGTGGATAATTCTCAATGTGGGGCACATTAAAATGTGTATTAACTTTATCACAGCAGGAAATTATTTAAAATCGGTATTTTCCTCTTTTGCTTGTCGTATATTTTGATTTTGAGTGGTTGCGTAGCTCTTATTTGGCCTCCACGGACTACATCCTCCTCGGGGACCTGAACTTCCACCTCGAGAACAACAAGGACACCAACTCCACCACCCTGATCGACAACCTCGCCACCCTCGGACTCAGACAGCTTGTGACTACACCCACCCACGCCGCCGGCCACACGCTCGACTCCATCTTTTCCGCAAGCCCACACGTCTCCTTCAACCACACCTCCGAACCCCACTGGACTGACCACCACTGCATCCACTTCACCTACAGGAAGCCCACCACGCACCACCGCACCGAACAAATGCCTCGCCGCTGCTGGAGCAGAGTCACGGAAGACCAGCTAACCACAACCCTCGCCCTGAGCCCACCCGCCGAACCCTCCGACCCAGACACCGCCGCCCGCAACCTCAAACAGTGGATCAACGACTGCGCCAACACCCTCGCCCAGCTCAAGAATCCGCCCAACAGCCACACCAGCAAGAAAGCCACCTGGTTCACCGAAGACCTCCAGGCCTCCAAACGAACATGCCGAAAACTGGAGAAGATATGGCTTCACGAACGGACAGCGGACAGCTACGCCGCCCACGAGCGCCACCCGCAGTCACCATCAGATCCGCCAAAAGGGCCTCACTCAAAGACCGCCTAGACAACAACGCACACAACAGCAAAGAGCTCTTCAACATCGTGAAGGAACTCTCCAACCCCAGCTCCAACACCAACGACATCCAGCCGTCGCGAGACCTGTGCGACTCACTGGCCACCTTCTTCCACCGCAAAATCACCGACATCCACGACAGCTTCAACACCGCGACCGCCCCGGCAACCACCGAGACCACTGCCCCCACAACCACCAACCGCCTGCTCTCCTGGACCAACATCAACGACGAGGACACCAGCGAGATCATGAACACCATCCACTCCGGTTCACCGCTAGACCCGTGCCCTCACCACATCTTCAACAAAGCCAGTACAGCCATCGCGCCCCATCTCCGGAAAATAATCAACATCTCCTTCGAGACAGCAACCTTCCCGGAAAGCTGGAAGCACGCCGAGATCACCGCCTTACTCAAGAAACCCAAGGCAGACCCCAAGGACCTCAAGAACTTCCGACCCATCTCTCTGCTCCCGTTCCCCGCGAAGGTCACCGAGAAAATCGTCAACAAACAACTGACCCGCTACCTCGAGGAGAACAACATCCTGGACCCTTCCCAGTCCGGCTTCTGCAGCAACCACAGCACCGAAACCGCCCTCATCGCCGCCACCGATGACATCAGGACCCTGCTAGACAACGGAGAAACAGCAGCCCTCATCCTCCTGGACCTATCAGCCGCCTTCGACACGGTCTGCCACCACACACTACGAACACGCCTTCACGACGCCGGGATCCAAGAGAAGGCCCTGGACTGGACCACATCCTTCCTTTCCGGCAGAACACAAAGCGTCCGCCTCGCCCCTTCCGATCCAAGGCCACCAAGATCATCTGCGGCGTACCCCAAGGCTCCTCCCTCAGCCCAACGCTGTTCAACATCTACATGGCACCCCTCGCCCACGTCGCCCGACAGCACAACCTCAACATCATCTCCTACGCCGACGACACCCAGCTGATCCTCTCCCTCACCAAAGACCCTCACACCGCCAAAGCCCACCTCCACGAAGGAATGAAGGCCGTCGCCGAATGGATGAGGACCAGCCGCCTGAAGCTGAACTCGGACAAGACGGAGGTCCTCATCCTTGGTTCCAACCCTTCAGCCTGGGACGACTCCTGGTGGCCAACATCACTGGGAACAGCCCCGCCACCCACCGACCACGTACGCAACCTAGGGGTCATCCTCGACCCCACCCTCTCCTTGACTAAGCAGGTCAACGCCGTTTCCTCATCCTGCTTCAACATCCTCCGAATGCTCCGCAGGATCTTCAAGTGGATCCCAACCGAAACAAGAAAAACAGTCACCCAGGCCCTCGTCACCAGCAGGCTGGACTACGGAAACGCCCTCTACGCAGGAACGACGGCTAAGCTCCTGAGACGGCTGGAACGCATCCAGAACGCCTCTGCACGTCTTATCCTCGACATCCCCCGACGCAGCCACATCACACCCCACCTGAGAGACCTGCACTGGCTCCCTGTCAACAAGAGGATAACCTTCAAGCTCCTCACCCACGCACACAAAGCGTGTGCGTGGGTCCACAACTCCGGACCAGCCTACCTCAACAGACGACTCAGCTTCTACACCCCCACCCGCCAGCTCCGCTCGACCAGCCTCGCCCTCGCCACAGTCCCCTGCATCCGGAAAACGACCGCCGGCGGCAGATCCTTCTCCCACCTCGCCGCCAAGACCTGGAACACACTCCCCACCAACCTCCGACAGACCCAAGACCTACTGGCCTTCAGAAGACTCCTCAAGACCTGGCTCTTCGATCAGTAGCAGCACCACCCCCCTCTTCCCCCAGCGCCTTGAGACCCTCGCGGGTATGTAGTGCGCTTTATAAGTGACATGATTGATTGATTGATTGATCTGTGGTAAACCCCACATGCTTGAGTTGCCACGAGGTGCATTACAACGTGATCTCTTACGGAAGGGGCAACATAAATTCATTCATTAATTGATATAGGGGCATAATATCTGCATTTTTACTATGATTTTGACATTTTATCCTGAAGCCATGCACATGGTTGCTATGATATGTATTAAAATAAATACCTCAAACATTTTGCTTGCCTAGTGAGCAAGTTTTCTTTCTGCAGAGGTGATCTATCAAAGCTATCTGTTAATCAGGATTGCCTAGTCATCCAGAAATGTTTTCATGCGGCACACCACAGAGGCAGTCCTTAATTTATAAAAGTATAAGTGCTGGGTCCAAACGTTTTTCTTGGGAGCCAGTTACCGGTCCTACCTAGCGCTGGGATTGCCATCTCTTCTTTGCTTTTCAACCTTTTTATCTCTTGACCAAAGTCTAAAAATAAAAAAAAAAGTTTGAGTGCTGGAACCACCGGCATAAATTAAACACTGATTAAAGGTTTTGCTCTGTTTCAGTAGCAGCATTGTGACCTGCATATCTAGCTGTTCCACAACTAACAATTCCACTACAACCTACATAATTCCACTCCACACCACATACATCCACTACACTCCAGACCAAAATACATAGGTAAAAGACTGCTACCAGAGGCTTTTGCTGGCCTCAAGCTTGCGTTCACGCGCGCAGCCGCCATGTGGGTTTCTGTCAAGGCTCATTAAGCCTTGCGTGCCTCTCTCCGCCTTGCTTGCGCTTCAATTCCCTCCCCCTCCCCACCACAGATCGCGTCACTCTGCTTGCCTCCAATGCCCCCCGCCTCTCTATACTGCAGCAGGCCGTAGCTCTCTCTCATATCTCTTCTACTCTCTCTCTCTTTTACTCTATGTGATTTAATTAAACACGTGTTATCCCGCCTTCCCACCTCTTGGTAAACCGGCAAGCCTTTTCCACTAATGTCCGTTCAAGAACCATCACTTGCATGTACGGCTGACCTAAAACAAGAAAGCCTATTTTTAGCCAACACCAGATCTTGTCATCTTCCAAAGTGGCACATTGTGGGTTAAATTCATTCTATAGGAAAGGTGGGTGTTGCAATTTAACATATTTCTTCCCACACATGTATATCTGTACATCTTATGCTATTTTTTTCCTTTCCATTTATCACTGCTGCCTTACGTTGAACGTTCCACAGCTTGTAGCCGTCTGGAATGTTTGTTGCTCTACCTCTCAGGTCACCTCTTCTATAATTTCCAAGGCCCCGGGTCTTTTGCAGCAGTTTAGTTGTTTTATCCTCCGCATCACCTTTCCTCTTCCATGGTTCCCATCTACAGAGCTCCCTTCCCCTCTTTGGTTACACCTCTTCTGCCAGTCCCATGTGTTCGCACCACAGACTCCATATTTTATGGAACTTTCACAGGTAACTTTTCCTTCATGCATCGTAATTTCAGCCTCAGTACAGATGTCCATCCCCTTTTTTTTTTTCCCATTGATTCACCGTGGGCATTGTTTGGGGGCCCTCATAATATCATTTTTTGCCACCATATACCCTGAGCAGCAAAACAGTGTTTTGTATCTAGCCTGCCTGTTGTCTCCCCGAATCCCCAGTCTAGCCTGTTGGGCGTGATTAGTATTTCTTCTCCTGCGACTTCTGACATTTCCCTCTGTATTTAGATTCAAAACATTTGTATCTGTCTGCATTTCCATAGTCCTTGCTTACATGTTCCCTCTTCTACTTTACAATTGAGACAAATGTTTGTTGTAGAAAGGCCCATCTAGTAGATACGAGCGCTGTGAAAATATGTTGAGTGTAATATCTTAAGTTGGATAAACTTGAAGTCTGATCTAATTGCTACCTCTCTCGGGTGTCTGAGGGCATCACCACAGTCTGCGTCCTCTAGGTCCCCTAGATCCCTGCCTTCTCTCCATTAGGTGTTGTCAGTTATCAGGGATATTATTAAGCGTTTTATAAATCTGTCAGGAGATGGGAGGTTAACGGAGCCTGCAAGGTGGACGTTTGTGGGGTGTTTTTTTTGGGGGGGGGGGGGGCGCGAGTGTTATGAAAAGTGCAGTAGTACTTCGGCCTCAGGCACTCAACAGTGCACACAAGCAAGTGCAGAAAGGGCTGCTGGCCTCTAAACAGCCAGGCCCTATTGTATACTAGGGACTTATAGGTAGGTTTAATACCCCTACCCTATCAATTACTAGGGATTTATAGGGTAGGTCATGCCAAATGTAAGTGCACCCTTTTATATAGTTTACCCTAATGCAGGCCCTATTATATACTAGGGACTTATAGGTAGGTTTAATACACCTACCCTATAATTTCCTAGGGATTTATAGAGTAGGTCTTGCCAAATGTATGTGCACCCTTTTATATAGTTTACCCTAATGCAGGCTGTTGGAAATGGCCCTTTTTGCAGGGTCACCCCTAAACTTTTTGCCTGCCTCCTGTATTTTTGCTGACCTATTTCTGTTGGTTTTATGACTCTGGGCACTTTACCACTGCTGTTCAGTGCTAAAGTGCATATGCTCTCCCCTTGTAAATATGTCTATATGAATTGGTATATCCCTGATTGGCTTATTTGGTTTACCTGTTAGTCCCTAGTAGTGTGGCCTGTGTGTGCCCAGGGCTGGTAAACCAAATGCTGCTGGTGGGCCTGCAGCACTGATGTGTGCCACCCACAGAAGCAGCTTGTAAAGTGTGTCTCAGACCTGCCACTGCAGTGTCTGTGTGCAGTCCAGAACTGCCATCTTGGCTGTGAAGTGCACCCACTTCCCAGCCCATGAACCTTCCCTTGGCATCATGTAAGTCACCCCTATGGTAGGGTGCATTGTATGTGTAAGGTAGGACATGCCTTGGTGTGTGTAGCATGTCCTGGTAGTGAATTACACCCAATTTCGTTTTTCACTACTGTAAGGCTACCTGTTCCTCATAGGCTAGAATGGGCAGTTTGACTATTACATTCTATAGTCCTAACTGACCCCAGGAACATGGTAGAAAAACGAATTTAGTATGCCTGAGCTCAGAATATTAAAATACATCTTTTAGTGAAGTTTATTTTTATATTCTGTGTTTGAAAATACCACTTTTAGAAAGTAGGTATTTTCTTGCTTAAGCCTTCCAGTGTGCTCTGCTGTTGTGTATTGGCTGTCTGGTTTTGGAGGGGCAGGGCAGGCTGAGTCAGACCTGGGTTGAATAGAGAGATCTTCATTTAGAGTATGGGGAGGGGTGGCTCCTTGACCTGAATTGGGCTGTGCCTGGCAAGGTGAATGCTGGCTCCACCTCCTACTGTGTGTCTGCTAGCAGACCCCCTCTTTCTGAAAGGAAGGATGCAGCCTGGTAAACAAAGTGCTCCAGGTCTGAGCAGAACTGGTTCTGGCTAGGTTCAGTGACTTGTAGCTTCTGAGAACAAAGACTTTTGGGGTATAAATATCTGTGCTCAAACCCCTACAAATTTTATTGCTTTTGGATCTGGAGAGGAAACTCTGTCCGTGCCACTGGAGGAATCTGCAGGAAGTGACTGTCCCTGTGCTTGTGTGTTGTTTCTTGCACTGGCCTGCAGCAGTGACCACTGGACCTTGAAGAAGAGGAAAAGGAACTCTTGAGAGAACTTTTATTTTTGTTACAAGCAATTACCCAAGGGCTAGGAAAAGAGCTAGCCTCCTGCTGGAGTCTCAGCCACATCAGATTCCACCACCAACCTCCTGCTTCCTCCCTGCGAGGACTGCTATCTGCTGATGAGGCTCCTGTGAGTTCCAGGGCCTCTAGTTTGCATCAGAGAAGAGAGTGTGGGAAATCGACGCTAACGCATCTTTGCGAGCCGCTGCAGCCGAGAGCGCTGGGAAAATCATCGCGCTGCTGCCGCCGAGGGCTCGCAACACGAAACCATCGCTGACGCCCCTTTGCGACCCGCTGCAGCTGAGACGCGCTGGAAAAATCATCGCGCTGCTGTCGCCGCGCACTCGCAACCCTTAAAGAAATCATCGCTTCGAGACATCGCATTGCGGGCTCCGTGCGTCCGCCACTTTGATCGCATCGCACCGGATTTCGTCGCTCCCTCGCGGAGCGTCTTGTCTTCGCATCGCAACATGATCGCACAGCGCAACAGGATCGCCGCATCGACTTCTCCCACGCGGCAAGAAAGTCATGGCATCGGCGGTCCAGCGTGCAGAAGTTTGTCGCATCATCTCCGCACGCATCACGCAGATCGGCGCATCATCCTCCCTTGCGGCAAGGATTTCAACGCATCGCCGGCCTCGCGTGCCAAGAATCATCGCTACAGCTTATTTGCGACATTTTGTTGGTTTTGCTACTAAACCCGGGTACTTTGTGAGAGAAAGGGTCGCAGAGACCACTGCTTTGAACTTGAACCTTATTTTTGCAACCTTTGAACTATTTTTGACAGCCCTTCAACAGCTATCCTATTTTTGACAGTATTGTGACTTTTACAGTTATTGGTCTTGTGATAAATCTGCCTTTTATATAAAGATACTTATTTTTTTTATAACTACTGGTGTGGTGTCCCTTTGTAGTGTTCCTCACTGTGTTACTGTATATGGTCATAAATGCTTCACACCCTGCCTCTGAGATAAGCCTACCTGCTTGTGCTACGTTACCACAGGGTTGAGCAGGGGTATCAAGGAGGGTAGCCCTCTTACTCTGACTTAGGAAGAAGGGTCCCTACTTGGACAGTGGCCAGCCATTGCCAACTAGAGACCCCCATTTCTAACACAGGCCCTATTATATACTAGGGACTGATAGGTAGGTTTAATACCCCTACCCTATAATCTACTAGGGATTTATAGGGTAGGTCATGCCAAATGTATGTGCACCCTTTTATATAGTTTACCCTAATGCAGGCCCTATTATATACTAGGGACTGATAGGTAGGTTTAATACCCCTACCCTATAATCTACTAGGGATTTATAGGGTAGGTCATGCCAAATGTAAGTGCACCCTTTTATATAGTTTACCCTAATGCATGTGTGTTTTCACTTGAGCTTTCAACTTAACACTGGGTCTGGTTAGACGGAGCCATTAAGACTTATTGGGCTTTATAGAATTCCTTCTATTCCACTATGGCCAGGATGGGTGAGGGGGCAGTCCAGTGAGTGAGAGGAAAGTAAGCGCCTGATATGTTTTATTTTCTTCATTGAATACAGTATGAATATACAAGCAAGTGTGTTGGGTATTTTACAGAGTACTTTAAGGGAAAAAATGCAATGTCTGATTACGAGTCAGGCGAAGGTGCTGCAGAGGAATTCTTCACATCGTATAGCGAGCTATATTCGGATGCAACATCTACATCTCAGGCAAACTCCATGCTAGAGCCACCCAAGAAACGAGCAAAAAAGCGCTTTTGTGAAGTACAGACCAAAATGGGAACTTTCACACCGCAACATCTGCAAGGTGTCAGAAGATGTGCACAAGGCCAGGTGCAACCTCTGCAATAAAGACTTTTCCATTGCCCATGGAGGAGAGCGTGATATCAAAACCCATGAGGCAGGAGCACAGCATAAGAAAAATGCCTCAGGCAGGGCGAAGATGGCCACAATTTCATCTTGCCTGCAACCAAGCTTCCAGCCAGAAGTATCTAAAGTAAGTCATTGCTTGCTTCATCATAATGTGACATAGGTTTTATGTAATTCTTGTACACTCTTCTTGCTTTGTCACACTCGAAGAATCCCAAACTGAATAGGCGAGCCATCTAACAATTTTCTGTTACTTTCTTTAAATGTGCAGCCGTGTTTACCAAGTCAGGTTGCCTTTACCGCGCTTTTCTCACTCTGTTTATATTAAGAGCACATCATAATTGCTTTTGGGTTACCAGCTGACACTTTCGTTTAAATTTGCAGTTCTAAGCCCCATTGTGGCCACTGTTTTCTTCACTAATGGAGATTTTCTTTGCGTGCTTATACCTTTTGTGTATTTTTTTTTTTTTTTACATTTTAGGTCACCGCTGCAGAGGTGACTCGGGTGTACCATGCTGTGAAGCATCACATCTCCTACCGCTCACTGGATTGTGATATCAAGCTAAGCAAAGTAATGTATCCCGACTCATCCATTGCGATGAAAGCATCCTGTGGCCGCACAAAGGCATCGAGCATCACTGTGAATGTGCTTGCACCTCTATTGTTGCAGCAAGCACAAGAAGACTTAAAAGATGGATATTTTTCCGTTTGCAGTGATGCCTCAAACAAAGGTAACATTAAACTCTACCCCCTTTTGTTGCTGCACTTTAATTTCACCTCCGGTGTGGCCTACACTCTGCTGGATTTCTACGAGGATGCAGCAGAGACTGCTACAGCTATTGCACAGCAGATCACAACAAAATTAAATAACCATGGTTTGAAAATGGAGCACGTTGCGGCATACTGTGGGGACAACGCAAGTGTGGACGACATCATTCTGTGTTCCAGCTCTTGAAGGGAGCAAATGGAGACATTCTACCTGCAAACTGTTCTGCCCATATCCTGCATAACTGTGCTAAACAAGCTATTAATGGACTTTCAATGGATGTAGAATCCTTTGGTCTAAAAGCCTACAGCCTACAGCGGAGTTGAAAGAGTTTTTCACTTTTGTGGGCCTAGTGGCAGCCTTTGTTTCGGCATGTCCCAACACGGACATTGTTCCCAGCCATTGCGCGACTGATGAAGTGCTGGGCAGCACTAAAATCCTATTTCCTTTCCCTTGGGCCAGAAAAAACACCCAGAGCAATTTGGGATTTTCTAGGACTTGAAAGTGGGAGGCCACTAAGTCACTTATTTTGACTTGTACTTATGTTTGTTGTCTATTTACTTACATACTATTGCACAACCTAATTTGTAGTGTCGGTAAAACTTGCCCTTTGTCCCGAATTTTTGTCCTGAATTTTGACCCTCCGTCCTGAATTTTTGTCCTGAATTTTGACCCTTTGACCTGAATTTTTACACTCCCCATCCTGAATTCACACCCATGCCAGTTAGTCACCCTACCCATACTGCCCATGCCTAGTGCCGGCCCTGGCTATGCCAATGCTTGCATATTCTTCACTCTCAATTCGAGGTGGTACCCCTGCAGTGGCATCCTTTTGGCTACTCTTTTTCCAGTTCTTATGCAGGTGCCTTACTGCCTGGGTCTGCTACTTGCTGTCGGTAACTTTTATGATATCCACGTCTTTCTACTTTTCCGCAGAGATGTTCACGTAGGTTTAATTCAGTTTTTTCGTATATTTATTAGTTATTTATCATTCTTGATTTATTGTTGTCTATTTTCTTTAACTGTTTATATTTGTGCAGTCTGTTCATCATTAATAGCCTACCATGCATTTTGTTTTCAATTCAAATATGGGGGCCCCCCCCAACTCTTTTTTTTTTTTTTTTTTTTTTTTTTTTTTCCTTCTACTCTTTGGCGCGATAGTCCTCTTTCTATACTCTTGTTGCCGCCCTTGCGGTGTCACTTGACACGCAGCCCGCCCCGTGCTTAGATGCACCCGGATTCAGGGCGCTTTGTCGGCTGTAGTTCTGCTGTGGGTTTTTGATTTGGATGTATCGTATTGTAACGGGTCTTTTTTCGTTTTCAGGTAAGTTAGTCCCGTACGCCTCCACCTCCTTGTTTAGATTTCGAGCGGTTTCCCGCTCTGTGTGCAAGCACCCACCTCGGTTTCTTTATCGATACAGCTCTGGTATGCTTGCTCTCTTTCTAGAATGATAGCCTATTTTATTCCCGGCTGTGTCTCTACGCTTCCCCCTATTGCTTTGACTCGAGTGTGCGTTTGTCCCAATGTGTTATATTGAGACTGCTACAGTGTGCTTGCACTCTACCCAGGGTTTTCCACCGATACGGCTCCGGAATGTTTGTACATTTTCTACTAGCGTGATGACCTATTTTTTCTACTGGCCACGTCTTCAAGGCTTTCCCCCATCGTTCTGACACGTGGGGGTGTTTATCCCCATGTATTATATTAAGATCGCTTCTTCGTATGGAATTTCTTATTTGGGTTGAGCCTACTATGGGTTTTTGATTTCTCTGTTCCTTATTTACACCGGGGGAGGCCCTCATAACATTTTAACATGTTGCCAGTTCTGGCTTTCTGCTCCCTGCATTGTAGATTCATAGATTGAAATTCAGCCTGTTCATGGGGTCACATTAGATCTAGGGTAGACCTTAGCCCTACTAGGGGGTGCGTTTTTTTTTTTCTTCTTCTTTTCACTAGCAGTATTTTCTTTAGTATTGATATAGATTGAGATACTTTCCATGTGGGTTGTATGCCTTTAATCTGTTATATACTTTTGTTCAGTCCTTTTGTATGCTTTTACAGGAGACCTCATTCTCCTTACTGTATATGTACACTCTTGTCTTTTACTCTTCCACATTATGCAGATCAACGAGAAATTATCCTACACGAGCACTATAGAGTTGTTTTATTCTTCTCCTGCAGCATTCTCTTGAGGACGATGCTGTACATCATATAGCTGAGCCATTGTTTGGTTACATTTACTGCTCGGGAGAAATTTCCTTGTCATCCATCTCTATTTCTTTGTATGCCAGCCATCTACATATATCATTTTTGGGCTTTAATTTATCAATACTAGGTATTTAATCATTGCAACATCAGCCATTTAGTGCTTTTATTCCTGTTTCCTGCTAATTGGTCTGTTCATCCTAGCTGCACACTCTTGATTAAGGGACTGTTTTATCCACCTGCCTTAATAGCTGTGTACATCTTTTGAAATAAGTTGCAAGTCTTTGTATGAGTACTTGCATGGATGTGATACCAAATTTCTTTTTGGCTTTTTACTGGGCTATCTATCGTCACGTTCATTGCTTGGTTTCCTTCTCACGCCTATACACATGCTTGGGTGAGTTTTGTCAGTATGTATCAGTCATACTCCTATTTGTTTGTTGGTTACGTTTGGTGTTAGAGTCCTATGGGTCTTAATGAATTATTTTTGGGTTTCAGAGTACACCAGTTCTATTCAATAGGAATTCAGTTTATTTTATTGTTAATTGAGCCTTATATTTCCATATTCTCTACAGGTGGTATCCCTTCAAGGCTACCTTCATATTCTCTTATGTAATTTTATTTTTCTCTGTTCCCTAAAAAAAGGTGGTTGGCCCCATTTGGTTTCACATGAAAACTTGCATTAGCTCTAATAGTGGGGACCGGAAGACTTCCCACATCGAAAGAAAACACAAGTGACACCAGGAACATTTCTCTATCCAAAGAGTTTATTTTTTTCATTTCTGTGGAAAGATTTCAATTCTGCAAATCCTAAATTAGAATATATTGACTTTGTTAAAGCATAGCGCATACTCTTTTGTATAATCATGGAAATGGGTACGTTGTTTTCTTGATGTCATTAATTTGAGTTGTGTGATGTTTCTTGCGGTACCCTACCTGATAACGTGTTTTTTGATAGGTTGGTTACAATTGAGGTATGTGTGAGGGATGATTGCGATATGTTTGAGGTTGCGTTGAAGTTTTTGTGTACTCTGTGGTGAAAGGTTGGTCTTACCTTGTTGTATTTAATGTGACTTTTGTGCTTTATGAAAATTTGTTTTTACTTTACATTATCCATAAATGAGTAGTTAATTTGTAAACAATAAGAGCAAATATGCTGAAAAGAAATAACCAGTACTGTGCGAAAATATAAACAATTTTTTGGGTTATCAACATTTTTGGGCCTATGTTTGTCATGAATAAAGCAATATCTTTTAATGTGTACAAATGTAGTGATATATGGTTGGCGGGTATTGTTCTTTAGTTTGAGTCAATTTCCCCTGCTTCTGCATCCATTTGTTGCTTTTCATCCAGGGGCCCTCTTTTTCCCTTTAGACTAAATATGGGGTTCTCTCTGTTGTCAGCCATGGGTCTAAGATTTGGGGAGGCACATATTGGGGTTCAGGGATTCACTCTAGCAGGGCTCGGGCAGATCCAGTTGCAGGAAATCATCTGGAGCTTGTGTCCCTGTACCTCCGAACAGATCAGCCAACTGACCCATGGAGTCACTTAGGTTTGCGTGGGATGAAAGCAGCAGGTCTAGTCTTCTCAGAGAGCAGGCCTCTGTTACAGGGCAGTCTGGGGAACAAGGCAATCCTGTGGTGTCCAGCTGTGTACTGATGAGTGGCTCAGAAGATCCAACTTTTAGGTCTCGCAGACCTGCGTTGCAGCGCGCATGCGCTGCTCGCTCTGCGAGGCTTATTGTAATCGAGGAGATTTCAGAAGTGGAGTTGAAGCCCCGCCCATCATTCTCATTGGCTGGCGTCATAGTTTATGCTAAACGCTGGCTTCCGATTGAAAATGAGGCTTCTTTGTTACTGCCCTGTCTCCTTTTGGGACGGCCCATCCGGACTGGATTGTTTGCTTGCGGCGTTACACGGTGGACTTTATATGGTGAGTGAGCACTATTTTTAACATGGACACTGATCGGGGACAATGGCGGCTGCAGCGCTATGCGCTCAAAATTGTATGTTTTTTATTACTTTAATGAGCGCGGCGTCCGCTAGGGACACCGCGCTCACTTTATTTATATTTAGCATTACTGTTCAGCGCGGCGTCCACTTCAGGGACATCCCGCTCTGTATTTTTTTTTTTTATTATTACTTTAAAACTGGGCGCGGCGCCGCTTCAAGGACATCACGCTCTGTTTCTTTATATATTTTTTTAACTTTAACACTGAGCCCGCTTCAAGGACACCGCGCTCAGTGTTAAAGTAAAAAAAAAAAAAAAAGAAACCGAGCGCGTTGTCCTTGAACCGGCGCCGCACTTTTATTATGTTAATTTTAGAAATCCTGATTTCTAATTGTGGAGCACAGACAGTCTTAGTCTGTCAGTTTAGACCGCCGGTGTACCTTTGGCAGACAAACAATATTTACCTTGAAAGAGTGTTAAACTGTTTGAAAATAAAGTGTAAACATCGGTTAGATGAAGCTGAACTTAAATGTATTAAAAGTACATGGCAGCACATCCTCCGTGTGTGCACGGAAGCATCACTAGAATGGTTCTGTCCTTTCCGCCCCTCCTCTTTGAAGCAGGAAGTGATGTTTTATTTTGTTGCGTGATTCTGTCTTAATATAAAACAATGTCCACCTTTTCAGCTGGTTCGATGGCGCAAGCGGAGTATTAGAAGCCTGGTAAAGAGTTGACCCAGAAGGCTGGGTGCTTCTACGTGGGATAAAATGGCGCGCCCCTCGGCCTTAAGCCGTATCTGTGTTCCTAATCCGTATTAAGTGCTGTTGCTCTGCGTGATCTTCCTGTACAACTAACTTACGGTTGTGAGTTATCACCATGGAAATCTCTAAACGGTGCTGATCCCCCGCGACTCGCCAGCGAGTGCCAGTGACTGTTGCTCTGTGTATGTATGTGTGTGCGCGCATCTAAGAGCTGCTGGTGTGTGCGTGCACATGTTGTGTGCACTAGGGTTTTCACGTTCTCACACTGGTGCGCCAGTATCTTCGGATTTTCAGTGTTGTTGTGTTAAATTGAATGCGTGTCTTTAAACCGACATTGCATGAAGTACTTTAATTAAAATGGCAGTAATACCGTGTGGTCTGCATTTCCTGCATGTTCACGATTCTCAGGGAAACGTGTTAACCATGTAGTGATACCACAGAAGTGAGCCTAGGTACTGAACAAAAAAGGCCAACCCGAGAATTGAACGCCACACAGGAGGGTGCCAAGCTTCACCTCTGCCTTTCTCTACTGTTGGTCCCTTGTTTAATGTTTAACACTTTTTGAAATACTTTACTTAGCTCTTTTCTCCCTGCCACTCCTTCTGGGAGGCTGTTTATAATTTCACCACCCATTCCATGAAATCAAGTTCCAGTGGTACTCATTTGCTTTGTTATTGCGTGCTGTCTGTGCTCTGTTGCATTTATTCACATTGTGTCTTTTCGGCGTCCAGGGGAGAGGAGTCGTCGAATGACCTTCCATCCTTCACTGACCCGTGCTACTGTAAGTGAAGGGGTTTGTAGAGGTAGACACGCTCCTATACTTTGGTGCTCCGGAAGACATTGCTGGGGGTGGGATCTTGCAGCCTTCCAGTTTAACCTGTCTGAAGCGGTGCTGGGTGCAGTGGGGGATCTTGCAGTAGTGAATCATTGCTCTGGGAGTCTCGGCCAATCCCTGTGCTTCTTACGCTATAACCTATGTGGGTAAGTGCTCGAGTAGTTGCAGTGTTTTCATGACTGGACTGATTCGTGTGTGTGTGTGTGTGTTTTTTTCTTTCCCCCTACTTACTCGTTCCCTGTTTCCTTGCAGTTGGGCCGGATATGTCCAGTTCTTGCCATGTTTCACTTCTTTTTTTAGCCTTTTATTGTGTTCTTTGTGATTTCTCTACCTGGTGTTGTACTGTGCCAGAGAGTCCCTCACCCTGTGTCCATGGTCCCAAAGTATTCTGTGTCCTAGTGCTAGTGTGGGCCCAGCTTTCCTTAAAGCTGCAGACACGAATTATCACCGATGGTACTATACATATATTTTATAGGGCAGTGGGAGCTATAGTTTTATAATAAACGACAGCGGGTTTTGTAACTTTCACCATGTATTGATTTTGGAAGGTTTTCTTTAGCATCAAGATTGCGATCCTATCCTTGGCTAATGATGCCTGTTTCCTGAGCGCTGCATCATTCAAAGGGCTATTGTGATATCATTTTGGGCTACTGAGATCTGAACCCTTTAGTTTTTAGGTCGAGCCTAGCGCAGCACGCATGCGCTGCTCTAGGAAAACGACCTCTTGGAATCGCTCTGACGCTCGTGCGTGTGAAAAGGCTTGCGGTTACGAGCAGCGGCGCGCAGTGTGCCATCTGTTGTGTCAGATTTCACACAAGCGCGCGCACCACTCGCGGGACGCTGCAGCTGCTTTCACTTTTGCCGCCACTTGTCTTAGCTTTCACTTTCGTGAAAGTTTGCAGCCTCGTTTGTTTGCAGCCAGGGAGCCCTGTCGTCCATCCACGCAGCCATCAAGAGAAGTAAGTCTTATCACTTTACTCCTATCTGTGGTTTAATGCTGAGCATTTATCAGCAATACGGCACTTTCTGAACACCCTTATTAGAGTGTTGTGACCAGAAAGCGCTCACCCGACGCAAACTTTGACAACCGTTTTCTTTTTGCTGGGACTCCGACTCCGTATAGCACTAACAGGGGACCCAGCTTGTACGATTGATGTATTTTTATTGGAAATGTATTTAGACCTGTGTTGCTTTAACCTCACAAACTGGGCAGCTGAGCGTGCCAGTGCTTTGAAGCAATACGGGTAATTTATGAAGGTAACCAAAAGTATGGTCAGAATTTTAAAAAAAAATGTAAATAATATTGCAGAGTACAAAGCAGTGTGGATTCGAGCAGTCCTCCACCGGCCGATTGTCTTCTCAGCACTCGTCCCGGCGACCTGCCCCTTTAAATCCTTGTGCCTGTGTCGAGGCGGAGCGTGGCCTTGCTCGTATCCTTTCTAGGCCGCGCTCCAGTGGCCGCTAGTTTGCCCTGCTGTAGTGCCCAACTCCTGCTGCCTCCGGTGTACCAGGCACTCCAGTGGGTGGGGCGCTGCTTCCTCACTTTGATCAGGCACCGGCCGTGTGGATTCCAGCAGTCCTCCATCGGCCGGTTGCCTTCTCCGCACTTGTCCCATTCAGCCACGACCTGCCTCGTTAAATCTGGTGACTACTGATTGCGCAGGCATGGCGTGCTTCCTCTCTGGGCTGCGCGCCGGTGCCCGCACCTCCACGGCGCTTTGGTGTCCAGGTCCTGCTGCCTCTGCCATATCTTGATGCCACCAGACACTCTCCCTCAGGCCGGCTGAGGCGTCCCGCCCGCAGCGGAGCACTCGGGGTGGGGGGGAGAGGAGGAGAAGTGGAGGGACCTGGCTCTCATAGGCACTGCTCCCTAGAACACTCCCTCCCAGGTTTCCACAGCTCCGCTCCTGCTGGTCAGCTGCGATACCGGGCACTGGCGGTGCACTCTCTGGTATTCGTTTCGGACATAACACGCAGATCCCTCGACGACCACCCACAGGTAATTTTAAAAAATCCTCTCAAAATATTTCAGCACACCGCCCCCAGCTCCATTAGTGGAGGCTGTGTACGGGCGTTGGGCATTGAAGTGTTCCCCCACATCTGTGGTGTTCTTGTGTTTCAGTTACAGTGTGCAAATCAGTGTGCTTTATCCCAGTGCTGGTGGGTTTCAGTTTCCATGTCCTGCTTTCCATGACCACATTATTGTGCTGTCCCTGCCTGTTTCAGGACTATAGTGACATTTCAGTGTACAGCTTTCTCTGACCAGCAGCAGTGTGTTCTTTTTCCTAGCTCATTGCATCTCCTATGTTCCTGACAGTGTATACCCTGACCCAGGTTACCTGTTTGTCCAAGTATCGGTGTATTCCCTCTCCTTATGTATGCCTCTCCCTCCTCAGATATGTTTGTGTGCCCAGTGTCTGCGTGTCCGTCTGTCTCACTGTCAGTGAGTCCCTTGTCTCAGTGTCCATGTACTTCCACTCTCAGGATCTTAATTTCATGTCTCGTTGTATTCCTTACCTCGGTGCTGGGGTATTCCTTCTATCAATGTCAGTGTAATTCCTGTCTGCTGTCCCAGTGTCAATGTATTCTCTGGGTCGGTTTATTCCCGGTCTCCGCGTATTGCCTGACTCAGTGTCAGTTTCTTCCTTGTGTCATTGTATTCTGTGCTCCAGTGCCAGTGTTTTTCCTATTTCCTATGTCACTGCATTTACTGCCCCAGTGTCACTGCACTCCCTGTTTCAGTATTGGTGATCTCCGTGCGCCTTTGTGTTCTCTGTCTCGGTGCATTTCTATTCCATGTGTCACTAAATTCGGTGACCCAGTCTCACTGTCCCCCGTGTCCCAGTGTCAAAATTTACAGTAGTTTAAGAATCATCAATCTTGCTTTGAAGCTTCTGCAAATATTTGCATCTAATCGGAGAGCATTCTGGGAGCATTATACTTAGCCTTATATTGCTAAACTTTGAAAACTTGTGTACATAATTTTATACTGGAACCAGTGTCAGTAGCGCAGTCGGAGCTTACATTTACTTGGAGCACTTACCATAATAAAGGCTTTGCATTAATGAACCATAAATACAAGTTTGAACAGCTTTAACACATGGACGCAAATATTATCTTAACTGCAGACCATGCTCTTCCCTGATCCATAATCTGTTACTGTAAACTGGCAGCCAAAGGGTTTGTGTTGTAGGGCCTACTTGTCCCAAGGACAAAATACACATTAAAACTTGTTGCCCTTGACCCCAAACAATATGTCCTGGGCGTCCGGCTGTAGGAATTCAACATCTTTCTAACAGTTGCATTTTCAGAATTGTGACTTAAAATCCTACTCTACCATTGAGTAGGAATTTAAATTACAACTCTCATGAGTCCAGACTTGATATCCCTATCTGTTAGCACTTTATTAAATGTAATAAGGTAACTCAGTGGTATCCTATGGGTGAGATGAGCCTAGTATTAGTGAAAAACAAACAGTTTTTCACTACCAGAACATTTAAAACTTTTAAACACTTCCTACTTTTTAAATCCAATGCACCTTGCCCTATGGGGTGTCTTTGGCCTACCTGAGGACAAAATGGCGTTTTAAAACTGCATTACAGGCTGCAGTGTCAGGCCTGAGACATGTTTTCAAAGGATACTTTAGAGGGTGGCACAATGAGTGCAGCAGGCTCACTAGTAGCATTCAATGTACAGTCCCTGGGTACATGTAGTACCATATACTAAGGACTTCTAAGTACATAAAATGTGCCAACTGTACCATGTTTTAGGGAGCAAGCACTGGTTTGCAGTGGTAAAGTGCACAGTCTTGATGCCAGCTAAACAAATTCAGAAAACAGGAGGGGTGAAGGCAAAACAATTGGGGGGTGACCCTGCAGAGAGGGTCCAGTTTGCATTTTTGTTGTAGAGACCGTATGTCCACTGTTAGATGATTTAACAGGGCAACTAAATAAAGTTTGCAGTCCTCTTTCGTTTCAGGTGCGATTAACATCTGTATACTATACTAAGAATGAATTACAAGGCAACCTTTAATTTTCAACATCCTTCAGGATTTGACTGTATATGCTTGTGGAATTAAATCTGGGCGGAAAACCCGTGAGTCCGCCACGGAAACTGAGTAAATTACTCGTTTCCCATGGTGGAGTGGCTGCCTATTTAATTTATAATTGATTGCCAAGCAGGCAGTCCATTATAAAGGCATTGGCAGGAATCACTATGATAGCGGTCCCTGCCTATTCATTTTACTGTATGCTACAGGGCTGCATCGGAAGGACAGAAGTGATGAGCAGTGTTTCTCCATCAGTTCAACATTCACCTCCTCATTATACCTCTTCTACAACCTTGCATTTGCATCACTCCGCTTCCCTTTTGTGAACCTTGCATTTAATTCATTCCAATTGTTCCAGACTGAATAGAATTGATATTTGAAACCATTTGGTTCCTCGCTCCTCTCAAACTACTTTGTCTGAGCAATCATCAATTTTGTTTTTTTTGACTGCCAACACAAATCACTCTGTACATGATTACTAAGCTCTGGCCTCCAATCCATATCCAATCCATAAAAAAGCAGAAGCAAAACCAGACACCATCTTTCTCTGGTTCATCGACTCTATTGTTTCTAGAAATCTGCATGAGCCTCTCATAAAAAGCATGAACTGACTCCTTCACTTCCTGTGGTTTTCAAAATTTTCACTTAATTTATATCCTTTTAAGCACTATTGTCTTCAAATGTTTAATTACCTGTCTGTACGTATTGGCTACTTCCTCAGAAGGAGCATTAGGAGCAACCCTAGCTGGCTCTTCAGTTGGACATGCAATCACCTTACATTCTGCCCGCAATTTCAAATAAAGATTTTAAACCTGTCCACAACACCTGTGATATGTTTATAAACCGGTGTACTTCTTTGTACCACTTCTCCTGTTCCTCTCAATTTCGGAAAATGTGTGGTAAAAGCATAAAAATCAGCCCTAGCCCATGGCACATGTCAGGAAGCCAGTTCACAAAGTTGTACGTTGACTAAGTCTGCAGGAGCAAGGCAAGGCCCACCAATCCCCCCCCTAAAGACTGATTACTCAACACACAGCGGATACACTGCATACTGGAAATAGCTGCCATGGGGAAGGGGTTAAAAGAGTCGTCTGGCTGTTCTCGGACTGGCTGGGAAGTCACTGCATAGCCTGGTCTTGGGCAAATCTGGTTGGGGGGGGGTTTATGTTAGCGTATAGGCTGTCTCTGTTGAAAAACACAAGTGAAGGTTATATCACTCCTGTAGTTATGTGCCTTCCTCTCCCAACCTGGTTCTTTCTTCATGTGTAATTACTGCTCTGCACTAGATGTGCTTCTGTCTGTTCACTTGTTTGTCAATTTTCTTATGCAGCACTTCTGTCAGCCTCTTTGAGGGGAATATGATTACGCTGTGTGTCACCTAGTAAACAGGATAGTTAGTGATGCCTCTAACTAGTCAAGACCTCTCCTGCTTGTCTCGCTACCTGTATTACCTTGTGTTCCTTTCAGAGCACCTTGATGTAAGGGTTCTGTGTTCGTGTGTGTATGTGTATATATGCATATTTTAACCGTTTTTTTAAATTGATCTAAACAGCAAACATTGTTCAGACAGGAAAAAAAAATAAGTAACTCAAGATGGTGTGAACCATTAATAGCATATCGTACGTGACAAGAAATCCAGGCCTTACCCTTAAAGATCAGGGCACGTATCCATGTTACTGAGGAGAAGAGAGACAACCACAAGGCAAACAATGTAGGTAAAGTTTAGCGGGATTCAATAACAAAGAAGAGACAGAGGTCCATCACATTAAATTGTAACTAAACCAAACATCTAGCCCCACCCTCACCATGCATTCCTCCCATCCAAAATAGGAAAAAGCCAAAATGATCAGATTAGTGTAATAGAATGGTAGTCCCCCTCCAATGCTACGTAATCATCGTTCCATTTTCCGAGGTACTTAGTGGCGCAGAGAGGATGAAGCCCAGAGTCAGAATTTGGGCATTAACGCAGTAGGGACCCAAATAGGGGTCATATACACCACACATGGAAAACTTAGGCAGTGGCTTCATCTTCATTCTCACCAACCTGAAAGTCAGCTAGCACCATGTCCCATGCTCTGGCAAATTCTATGGGCCTTCTACCCTGGCGTGTCTTTTGGAGCAATGCTATCCCCTCCCATGTCGCCCAGTGCAATACATCCGCCTCTCAAATGAAGCCCCTCTGCATGTTTCCGGAGCAAAGTAATTCTACGCTAACCCAGCACTAGAGCTAGATCAATGAAACTGGTAGTAACAATATGTTTAGGAGGGTGAGGAAAGAGACCTGGGAGGCAAAAGCAGGGTGTAAGTGTACGCTCTGTGGCTTCTGCCAGGAGACTCACCGCTTCAGTCCAATAGGAGGTTAGCTGGGGGGCAGCCCTAGAGCATGTGAAGGATATCTCCTACAGCAACATGACGGTGCGGGCAATCAGGAGTAGCTGGCGGTAAATACACTTTGCTTCAGGGATTTGAGGTATGACCTGTGGAAGGCATAAAAGTATCAGTCTGAAACAAGCATTTTGGGAAACCTTGGGCGCCACCTCCCACATTTTGGATCAGTCTCCGTCTCTTGGGAGAATCCCAGGTCAGTTTCGCAGCAGTCTCATAGTACCGCATGGGGGGGATTAGATTATGCAATGCATAATATAATCCCCAAACCAGCCGGCAAGTATTAGACATGTCACACGGGTAGTGGCAACTCTAGAAAAGTTTGGGCTCCACTCCGCGTCCACCCCAGAGCTCCTGTACGGTGGCGCAGTCAGGGTTCCATATAGTAGGAACTGACCCACCAAGATGTCAAACTCCTCATGTAAATCAGCAAAGAGCCTTGGCATGCCCTCTGAAAATAATGCACCTACTGTATCTAGCCCTGCCTCTTCCCAGTCTAACAATCGTCTCTGTTCCACCCCATGCAGTTGTGAGATTAGCGTCCGCAGGGGACTATCTGGGGATTATTGGGAGCATACCTTCACCCGTCCAAGAACCTTCATCCAACACGCCTGAAGGACAATGAGGTCCTGTTGACCTCCAGGGGTTGCCTGCCTCGGATTAAGTTAAGGATCCAAAGCTGCTGCATGCTGGGGGCAATCTGGCAGTCTAATTAATTCTGAGGCCTCCCTTTTTGGAAACCACCCATGCACCATGCGCTGCTAGGTTAGAGGAAAAATCGGGGAGCATTAATCACACTTTTGCTCGTTGCAGCTTGACCAAAGCAACTTGTCGTTACCCCTTATTACATATACAATCAATAAGGATGAAATTGAGGTTCTAGAACATAGTCTGTGTGATCACTAATAAGAGCATTGCAAAGAAGTACACTAGATAAGGCAGCCCCACCATTTTAGCCACGGCATTACGGCCCCGCCACAGAGGGTAAGAGTCTTCCAAAATACCATGCTCACACGCATAGCTACTGCTGTTCCTATATTGCCTTCTAGGAGGTCAGGGAGGGTCTGGTAGATCAGAACCGTGAGGAATTGCACCCCGTCAGTTCCCAGCTCATGTCTCCCAAGTCCAGGGGCTCTTCCCTGTTACCACAGATTGGAAACAGACTGGTGTTCCACTAGTTCACTTGGAGGCCTTACCATACCAAAGGCCTCAAAGAAGTCTGTTGCCCGTTTAGGTTCTGTGCGCAGGTCGTGCAAGTAAGCTTTATCATTTGTGTACAGGGAGATAAAGTGAGACACCCCACGAGCCTTAATACCAGTAAAGGACAAGCCACTGCATGCCTTACATGCTAGTGGTTCCACTGCAATGGCAAAAAGCAGCAGGGGCCGGTGCCACGTCCCACAGCACTTTCCTCCTCCCCCTCTTGCCTCCCCGCCCCACTGCTGCTTCCCGGGAGCAGCCGCCACAGATCAAATGTCTTTTTGATGTCAACTAATGTGCACCCCGCTCATTCCGGCAGTCCCATTATTGCCAGCACGCATCTGTTCAGAGCCGTTCTCCAGCATAAATCCGAACTGGTCAACGTGGATTAATCCAGGAATGCAGGGAAGTACACTGTGCGCCAGCACACCACTAAATCTTGTAATCGTTTAACATTGACAGGGGAGGGTAGACGGTTGCATCTGAGGTGGGTTTCCCTGGTTTGAGCGGAGGAACAATAAGGGCCTCATGCATAGTGGGGGGGCAGCGTCTTGGCGGTCAGTTCATGTTGGTACAAGGTCGCCAATCGAGGAGCAAGAATGGCAAGGTAAGCAGCATTGAATTCCACCCGGAGGCCATCGGTACTTGAAACTTTCCCACAGGCCATGCACCGGACCTCAGCACAGAACTCTGTCCCCCCCCCCCCCCGTGTGTCCATGTCATCTCAGGTCCGTTCATTAGGTGACAAAGCAGTGAGCCACTCATTAACAATGGGGTCCCTTGGCACCTCTTGGGCCGCATGTAGGTGAGAATGATGGTCTGCCAAGGAGTTGATCTCCCCCTAGGTGTATCGGTGGGCACCGTTTGGTGTTATCAGTTCTAGTATTGGCGATCTGTGGCGCGAGGAGTTAGCAAGCCAATAAGGGGCCCTACCTATTCCCCCTCTGAAGCCCTTACCATAAAACACTGTGATCGAAATAGTGGAGGCGCTCCACATGTTCTGCTACCCTCTCCTTTGCATCTAGTAATTCCTGCTGCAGGTCAGGTCTCTCTGGGTGTAAGCACTCCAAGTACTAAGTGGATAACAATCTAGTAATAAAGTCCTCCGGACCCCTGTCGGTTTCGACAAGCATTTACCCTTAATAACCACCTTTTTAAAGGCCTCCATTCCCCAAGCAGAGGGGAAGCTGAACCGGTCCGGTGTTCTCATTGAAATAATGCTGAATACCCTCCCGAACGGTTTCGCGTAACATACGGTCATCTAGGCTCTCTACCCTCAGGAGCCAGCTTGGTATGCAGGTGTGCATTCCACCCCATTGCGTTGTCAATAACAAGGGATTATAATCAGAGATGGTGCAGGCTAAGTATTCTATGGATAAAATGGCCCCGAGGGTGTCAGGCGAACATACGGTGTCACGCCACACATAGTGCATGCATGACCGAGTGGAAGGAATAATCTCGATCTAGGGGTTGGTGGTGACACCAGCCGTCAACCAAGCCCCATTGACCCTGCCAGATCTAGAATTTCCATGCCACTCTCACTGTAGGCGAGTCTCTGAGAGGAGGGTGAAAGTGGTCTAAATCCATGTTGGCAACACAGTTGAAATTACCCCCAACAAGAATGCCAGAGGTAACAAAGGTGCCAGCACTTCGGGCAATTACTGTAGAAGGCCCGGACATTCCAGGAGAGGAATTTATAAGTGTGTGCACCTTCCCCCATCAAATAGTACTATAACCCAGAACCAGTCCGCAGGGTATATGCATATCTGTAAAGGGGGGCATATAGCCATACCCAAAAAGGGGAGAAGGAGAGAGTGGCTGCAGGACCCCAGATAACCTCAACAAACAGAACACTCCAGCACCCTCCTCCCCAGGACATTCAGGTAACGACCCCCCGCCCCCATCCAAACTAAATACTACAACTAAACACTGGATCAGAAATACACCTGCAGTCTAAGCAGAAGGGTGGTGGAAATGAGACTGTCCCCTTGAAAGGGACCCTGACCGGTTACCCCCATCCATGCCCCTGTACCAAATAAAAGGGAAAGAAACCCCCCAGGGCCCCCAGTGTGAGGAGAAAGAACCCCCCCAGGCATGGTGCAGGGAAATAGCAAATGATCCTACCTCGAGGCACAACAGAGGAGGGGAAAGGCCAAGGGAGTACAAAGCATAGTACATAAAAGATACCATCATAGGAACAATGTATTAAAGCAGTCCTTCCGCGTGGTGACCTCCGGCGATTCTCTATTCCAGTTGGTATGCAGGGTTAAATCTGACTTTGTGCCACTGGATGCTGCCCCCTCTTCGGGTGAACACCGTCCAGAGCCGGAAGTCACAAGTTTAGCTGCTGCCTCAAAATTGCTCTGGTGATCTGTATGGACCTGGTCTGATGAGGGGGCCCCACTTTGCCCCCTTCTATTCTGGTGTTGATTCTGAGGAAGCATACTACACTCCCATGAGTCTCGACTCTGGTCAAGCCAGTCCCACACTTCACTGGGTTCTAGGAAAAAGTTTGTGTCCTGGGCAGTGATCACTCGCAATCATGCGGGGTAAAGCGTGCCATATTGAATATCAAGTTCTCGGAGCTTGCGTTTGGCTTCCAGGAACAAGGTCCTCTGTTTCTGGTCTGCAAGGGTGAAATCCGGGAAGATCAATGCTTCATTGTGCACTTGGTGTTCCCCAACGTCTCTGGCACATTTAAGGATGTGGTCCCTGTCCAGGAATTGGAGAAGGCAAGCAACGATAGATCGAGGCAGCCCACCAGGGGCCGGACCAGCACCCTATGGGCTCTCTACAGCGCAAAGCAGGAAGACAAGCCCTCCGGTGCCACTTTCTCCCGCAACCATGTTTCAAAAAAATAAATAAAAAATAAAGGCTACTATATCTGTGCTCTCTGACTTCTCAGGCACACCCACCACCCAGATATTGTTCCTGTGGGCTCGGCCCTCAGTCTTCTGCACGGGCTTCAAGAACTCTAACCCGGTTGCCCACCTCCCCACCAATTGAGTTTTCAGATCCTTGGTTGTATGGACTAGCTCCTGCAAGGTAAGTTCTGTAGCAGCAATGCGTTCCCCTAGTTTACAGTGATCAGCCCTCAAGAGGCAGCGGTCCACTACCACTGTCTATTTTGTGTTCAAGGGTTTCTTTAGAGTTTTTAATGGCCATAGAGTCCAACTTGTCCTGTGGTGCCAATACTGAATCTGATTGTACGCAAGACTCCTCACTAGGACGGTGTCCTTGGGCTTCCTTCCCGTGGCCAGGGCACGGCATGGTGTTAGGCGAGGAAGGAGAGGAGTACCTTCTCTGCATGCACACTTTCAGGCACTGATTCATGGAGACGGAGGTGAGCTGCTGGAACCATGGAGTGGAGAAATGGCGAGGGGAGCTGCCAGCACAATGTCTCAGTGGGCCCCCAGTAGTAGCCATGCTAGAGGGCTGCAGACAGCACCCCTCAGATTCAGAGTTATTGGGGGTCCTCCCTTCTGTCACTGTTGTAGCCCCAGCAGTGTGAGTAGGCAAGTAAAGGAGACCCACAGGGCACGATGCTCCTCGTAATCATGGTCATGCAGTAGCTGCCCATTTGAGGTCCGTCCCTCAATTGTCGGGGGGTCACAGGCCCCCGGGGGCAGGAATATTCAGCAGGATGGGGTCCGATGTAGAGGCCTGCCGGGAGCTCCCAAAGGCCACGTCTCACTCCATCAGCAGTTGGCCATGCCCCAGTGGTTGTGCTCATCTCTTGCCTCTTTTGTACTTGGAACACAATCTTCAAGAACTACGTAATGATTTGCTAAGTCTTTAACAATAAGTATTGTTCCTTGCTCTTTGCTAATCTTTTCCTTGAGAGGGGTGGGTGATTGGCACTTGCTCACAAGCATACAGTAATAATTCTTAATGTGCCTTTGATTCATCAAACGGTCTTTTCTCCTTACAGGTGATCGTGAAGAACTCCAGTAGTACTCCGGGCCAAACAGGATATTTGGAACAGGTAAGTTGTGCGGCGCTGCTCTCCTTTCAGGTGCTGGACTGCTGGGCAATAATCTGAGTCTGAAGCTAAGCGGATGCCAACAGGAGGGGCGAATTTAAATACAACTGTGCCCATGATTGCTGTCAAGTTGTCAGCTCTCGTGGAGTCAGGAAGGGCGTGGCTCATGTTGAAACTGGCCAAAGAAGGCTGGAGGCCTCAATTGTGGGGGCAGGAAGAGGGAAAACACTAGGGATCTAGGGAGCCAAAAAGGGAGGGAGAAGGGTCTGAACCAGGAATGGAGGGCCATAACCATGAGTAGGAGATACCAGACTACACATGTGGCATGACTACATTGGGCAGCACAGATGGAACAGGCTGAACAGGTCATGACAGCACAAGGTTTCCTCCATGCACTTCCCTCAAAGAAAATTCTAAAACCATTCCTGTCTAAGCTTCTGAATCGCTTGCTGGACCCCGTTTCCAACCTTTAGCGTCCCTCCTCCCCCTCTTTTTTTATTAGTTTTTTTTTTACTTGCTGTCACCTTCTTCCACCTTTTCATGTACTACTTCAGGTCACTCTATTCCTGTGGTGTGTTTCTTTTTTTTTTTTTTTCATTTAAATCTTAAATATTTCACTTCATGTTTTTCATTGTACCAATGTTCACCTCACATCAGCTAACTCCTAGTTTACGTGCTTCATTTGCACACCTAGCTGCTTCTTTGATCAAATGTACAAAGCCATTGATGTATGTAAAGAGCCTGTTTAACTCCATGTTTCCCTGTAACATTTAACCAAATTCAGTTTTTAAAATGCCAATGTTAAGTTTGAGGAGGCTTTTCAACCACTACTCTTCTAACCGGTGGATTAACTGGAACATGATTAACAGATTGGATACCCCTACTGGTATTAGGCGATACTGTCATTGCCGTTTCAGTTGGTGTACTTCCTACCGCAGTCATAGGAGCTTGCACTGTAGTGCCATCTCCTCTCACGCCCATATCGGGCCCTGAACCAGAAGAACCATTTGTTCCCACTAATGTAGCTGTATAGGGAGGAGGTCTGGAATTCAAAAGATCATTAAGGTAATTATCTTCCTCATTAGAATCCTAATCATTGACTTGCTTCCCTCCTTCATTTGTCTTGCTTTTGATCATTTGTTTCTTTAACTATGGCAGGATTATCTCTTACTCTCCTATTACACCTCCTTCCAACATTTTCCTTTTGATCCCACTTACTGCCCAGCCGCTGTCTAAATGAACCCTTAACTTGCTTTGACATTTTTCTTTTTAGTTCTCGCCTAGCGACGCAGCGCATGCGCTGCTCGCCATGGCGAGATCTATTGTCGTCGACTTTGTTGCCGAAGGGGGACAGGAGATGTGAACGCGTGGACAGCATATGTGCATGTGTACGGCTTGCAGCGTTAGCACAACGCGCGCATGGTGCGCTTTCGCTTCGCTCCCTCCGTGTGTCCATCAGGATGTGCACGCGTGGACAGCAGATGTGCACGCGTATGCTTTCGCTTTCCCTCTTGCTCGCTCCCTCCCTCCATCAGGCCCCTTCTGTTGGGGGCGCTCCCAATCACCCCCCACAGCACCCGCAATTCCCTCGGAGCTGGCCTGTGTCCCTCCCTCCCCCGGGTTTGCTGCCCCCCCATGCCGCGCGCCTCATGCTGACTCACCCCGGGAAATGGGTATCCTCGGCATCACTGACCAGGTAGGACGCGCTCGGCGCCCGCGGGAGAACTACGCGAGGTCGGTAATGCAGCGCGGCCTACTGCGTCTGTGGGAAGCAGACCCAGGCAAGAGAGTGGGCAGATGGGGCCTTGTGCTGAACGGGAGGCCGGAGTACACTGTGGAGCAGCGTCCGGAGGGGGTGGGGGGTTAGACTGAACATTATTCTCTTTTACTCGGCCACGCTTGTTTTATTTATTGAATTATTTTCGCTGTTTCGAGGGCCCCACTTCATCTGGTCCGATAGCTCTGGCGCTTGCTGCTGAGAATTGAACTTGTTATTTGAGTGCCTGTTGTGTGATGGGGAGTCAGCAGGCTGGACAACTGCCCCCGGACTGGTTGTTCAAGCTCGAGAAAGTGTTTGCAGCTAGTTCCCGGGCACAGTGCAAGTCCGAACACCCCAGCAGAAAGTGTACAGCAATATTTTCCAAATGCATCCTGAAAAGCCAAAGGTTTTACAGGTTGTTCTGAAGATGAACCCATGAAATGGTGCGACTTTTTTTTTTTTTTTTTTAATTTAGCGCTGTTCGTTGATGTGCACTGAAGAAAAGTCTTATGCATGCCCGTCACTCCATCTGGGTGCGGATGTCGTACGGATGCACAGCTGTTTGCCTACACAAGGGTTCTCTTGAGACCGCTTGGATCAGTCAAGGCGAGAACAAAATCAATTTTGGGGGCTGATTTACGGACAGTCCTTCCTTGAGTGGAACAGGAGCTGTAACCTTTCTAGCCAATGACGTGAAACACTTTGTGGTTACTGTCAGTACTATTCAGAAGGACACCGAACATTCCTAGATGAGACCCCCAGCTGGTCTGAGGGACCAAAAGTGGGACGCACACACGAGAAAAACTACAAGAAGTATTAACAAGCATTTGCAATGCAATAGGTCTCGCATTGATGCGAGTTTGAGCTATTGACATTACAAATAACAATGCCTTTTATTTTTGTTTTCTTTTTAAAAACATAAATAAAAGGCATTGTTTATTTACAATGCCAATAGCTTAAACTCTCGTAACTGCGAGACCTATTGCATTGTAAATGCTTGTTAGTCTTCTCTGTACCCATTCAATCCCATTTATTTAGAGACTCCAGTTGTGTAAGTCTGGTTATCAGCTTCAGGTCATTCATGGTTTGTCTAAGGAAGTTTAACTTTCTAATGTTAAAGGTACCTTCCAAAGGAAACTGTAAGACTTTTATCAGCTGCAGTATATTCATGCCATTCAGAAATCCAGGTAGAAGTATAAAACCCAATGTCCATCATTTCTTATGCAGGTATTCACTGACCCTCAGTAGCAAGTATAACAGAAGTCTTAGGCTTTTTTGGTACATTCCCAATTATACATACTTAAAACTATCTCAGAACTACAACAAACTAACAAGCACCAATCCTAGTGCGGCTCTATGACAGGTCAACCTGTCACAGCGCAGCTCTGTCAACATCCAGCCAATGATAGAGTGGCTTTGTGGTGACGTCTCACCAATTCCAGCGTGGTGCTCTGGCTGACTAACCAATCACAGCATGATTCTCTGAATAAGGAAGACCCCTGCAAAACCTTTCTAAATCCATTTTAAACTAAATAATCCCTTGTCGGCTAGACTTACTTTAATGTGTTGACCATCTTATTTAAGGCAAGTTAAGTTTCAATTAATTGCAAAGAAACTGCGCCCTTCACGGTACAGTTTAAAATCACAAGTCACACTAAGTAGACCCCCATCCAGCAAAAATCCACCCTGGTTAATGATCTTACTCCCATGCACTTAGGAGTAAAGATGCAGCAAGCCAGATTACACACACTCCTGAAAAAAGGAATATTCGTTAATGCAAAACACCCTATTTGTGTGCATGTGGTGCCTCGCACTACACACTCTTATGCAGATAAGTAAAGTCTCAATATCTTGGATTTCGAGGAATCCAATAACCAAACCAATTAATAATGAAAAAATAAGATCACAAATAAATGTTTCATCATCAATACAGTGACCAATCCATCTATTTAACCCCCGCTCAACATTGCATATTGTAACGTCATAAAAAGCATAGCAATCCATTTCACAAACTCATACTTAAACACACTTCACAAATGCACATGTCATTTATTAATGAGTTGACCCTATTCATACTCACACTCCAAATCGTTTAGGAACGCATTGCAAGTCAGACATCCTAGGGACACTCCGGCATCAGGAATAACTGGTGGAGTTCCAGGAAAATCAACTATTCTCTCAGAATGGGCTTTAGGAACTAGGAGAATCCTTTGGGGACCCCTTAGAAAGAGGAGGTGCTATTTAATGTGCAACTGTCCTTTGCTACCAATTTTGTGGGAGCAAAACTGTATCCCAATATTCTGGACGCTCCAAAATTTAAACCCTCTGAAATTATACATCAGATGGTTTTTTCTCTACAAGAAATTGTGCAAAATGCCCCCTTCTCAACATCAAGTTAGCACAGCAGCAAAAATAAATAAGTGGGACCACTCAATAATTGAGTTCCAGATCAGGAAAAAGTCCAAGGATTTTATTACAAAATCTCAAACCAGCAATACCGAATAAATGTTATAAAGGCTTCAATGCAGAGTTATACGTAGTAGTCAAAAATTAGAAATCATTCTGTCCCAAGTAGAATGAGGAAAGAGTTGGACAGCGTCCCTATTGGAACAGAAAAGTATTCTGACACCCCTCCAAATCCAGGGGGATTTTCATACACCATTCTTGAATTACAAATTAGTAAAACAGCAAATTCATCATTGTATAATCATAAGTAACAACTCTTTAGCATACCAGCAAATGTGTTAAGGTAATGACTTGTGAATGTCATTACCATAACACATAAGCACTATTCCACTTTAAGAAAGCATCCAGCATCTTTCGTGCTAGTGCCATCCACAGATGTTCGAACAAAATATGAAACATTTCAACAATATCACATCACACAAATAAATACTAGTCTACACAGTGGAACTACAGCGTAAGGACCTTGGAAGTTACAACATATCGGGAGCACCAAAAATGTGATTGAAAGGTTGGTATTCATAACCGTAGGAACAAACCATTCCATCAGCTGTCTTCTCTCAGCTGACCTTGTTAGGAGAGAAGATGCGCTGGAACAAGATGGCAGGGGATGAATACAGGTTTGAATGATAACGGCATCCATTTTATCCACGATGTCGTTTTCACATAAATGTGGCATAACTAAATCATATTTTTTTTAAACACACTTCCATTCATCCATATTAAACCCGTTTCAACTGTAATCATGTTAAAGTATTGTTAGAAATGGGATCTCTGGTTGGCTAAGGCTTGCGCCAAAGCCAGGCAGAGACCACCACTCTAGTCAGGGCAAGGGAGTTACACATCCCAGATAACCCCTGCTCACCCCCTTGGTAGCTTGGCACGAGCAGTCAGGCTTATCCCGGAGGCAATGTGTAAAGCGTTTGCGCAGCACACTCACACAGCAGCAACACACTAGGCACACCACAAAAGGAACTCCACACAAGGTTATATAAAAAAATAGCCTTTGTATTATCATAAATACCTTAGAAACATAATCACATAATATACAGTGCGCCAACTGGCACTAGGCAATATTCACAGGGGAATTATATACAGGACCAGGCCAATCGGGCCACGGTCAGAACCATCAGATCAGGTAAGTAAATGCAAATAATACATGTAGCGCACAACCAGTAATTACTGGTACAGGTAGGAACTTAGCACGAGATCCTGTAACCTACAAGATGGGACACCTACATCACATTAGGCATAAATCACATGAGGCAATAGGCCTCGTAAGCCTAAACACAGTGGGCCCCAATCGGGGGCACAACGCACTGACACTGGCCCCAGGCCAACTGGCCTCTCACCGGGGCTCAAATGCCCACTGTCCAGAATGTCCGGGCTGGCTGCACAGGCAGCAAAAGCAAAGTGCGCAATTGCACAAGCCTAAACGTGGCAGCTGCCCACTACTTGCTGGGCAGCTGTGAATAATTAACACGGGCACCGGCGTGCCCCCTGAGCCCCTCTCTGGGACTCAATCAACAAATGTCCCAACGTTGCAGCTGCCCGCTCTGGTGCGGCGCAGCTGTGAGCAAAGCGAAGGGGCCTCTAAATAAAATCACCCCTCGGTGCAGCTGCCCTCTGCAAGCGGGGCAGCTGGGAATGGCACGGGCACCACTGTGCCTTGTGAGCCCCACTGGGACTCCACCACAAAAGAATATGCCCACTGTCAGGCGGGGCCGCTTGTGGCAAGGAAACTGGCACTAACGTGCCTCTCAGCCCCCTCCGGGACTTCTACAATAATGCCCCCAAAGCGCTGCCGCTGCCCACTGTCAAGCGGGGCAGCGGGAAAGAAACTGAGCACGGCACCTGCAGCGCCCGAGGCTTGGTTACGGGGGCGGGCACCGAAAATGTGCCCCGACGCACCAACAATACCCTTACTGAGCCCCACTCACCGGGGACTCCTCTCGCGGCTTCTCCTCACACGGGGGCCGTCTTGTAGACCCCTCAGGACTCTGCAGCATGCGGGGCTCTCTTCCACGCCGGGGAGCTCTGCTGACGACTGCAGACCTTCTCCGCTTCCCCTCCGCACACGTGGGACTTCCCTCTGGGCAGCGGTCGGGGCTCTCTCAGCTCACGAGAGCCCCGTGCAGACTTGCCCGCTTCTTCGTTCGGCCCGGGACGCCCTGGGAGGCGGGGTAGGCTCCCGTCCTCCCTCCTGGCCGCAGCTTCCGCCCAGGGCGCGTGGCTCCACCCCCAACCAGGCAGCTCGTGCCTGGCTTCCGGGTCGCGTTTCACCGCGGCCCGGCGATTTCTCTCGGCGGCTTCCCTCTTCACTCGGGTGCAAGGCGGGGTGGGCTCCCGCTGTAGGCAAAGCACTGGCGGGGTAGGCACCCGCTCGAGAGCACAAATACGCGGGGTGGGCTCCCGCTCGAGTGCACGCAAATGCGGGGGAATCCCTACGTCGGGATTCCCTCAAAATCAATCGCAGCTCAGCGCTGCAGGGAAAACAGGCTCCTCTCAGCAACAAAGAGCAACGCGCTCTTCAATAATAAAAGCAAAGCGCTCACAAGGCGCTAGAAGCAGCACAAGCTCCAGCAGTGGCCCCAAAAAGGTCAGAAGAAAGAGTCCTTGGTACTGGGGGACCACAGCACAGCGCAGCCAGGCAGGCCAGCACGCAGGGACCCCCAGGAAACAGCAGCTGGGTCCCGCGGCGGTTCCTCCTGGCAGAGTGTCCCCTGCAAGTCAGCACAACAGAACAGAACCTCTTCATGGGGTCACAGCCCCCTCTTTTATACACCCTTTTCCTTTGTCACATAGCACAGGGCTGGGGAAAAACCAGGTGCAACTGGTTTTGGGGGAGCTTTGGAGCACTTTGTTTTGCTCAGCTCCTCTCTCCTTTCACAGGACAGGCTAGGGGCATCAGACGCACCACAGGGGGTAGAGCCAGCATTGTGGAGGGAAGGCACAGCCCTATTCAGGTCCCAGGTGCAACTCCTCCCTCCCATCTAGATGCAGATCTCCCTATTCAGCCCTGCGCTGACTCACCCTGCCCCTCCTGGAGCCACACACACCTCCCAGCCCCTGTCACTCACAAAGCCAGACATGCAATTCACATCAGGCAGGCAGACACAGAGCACACATAAATGCCAACTTCTAAAAGTGGCATTTCCACACCAGTCATAATAAATCTGCGCACACCATTGCGCAGCATTTATTCTCACGAGTTCGCACATACTAAACTCGCCCCTGCACTCCTCTCACACCAGGAATTACCATGGACACACATATTCCCCATGCATTCCTATGCGAGGGCAGGACAATCTCACCACATGCACTCAGCGTGCGCCCGCACTTTACACTGGGACACAGTGCTAAAGTGCGCAGAGGCCTAAAACCACCAACACTACACAGGGAAAAGGCTAGGAGACGAGCAAAAAGTTTAGGGGTGAACCTGCCAAAAGGGCCAAGTCCAACAAGTATCATTTGTGTATTGGAACTAACATAAAAATTATTTCTATTCATTGCACAAACATAGGATTAGAAAAATGCTTTCACACCACTGTTATGTCCAGTTTCTCTAATAGTCTGGGAACGGCCTAGACCTCCGTGCACATGCTCCGATTGGCGCCAGGGCCAAAAGAGCCGGGATACAAGGTAAAATCTGAATCAGGTACTCGGGGGGGGGAGGAACACACCTGTGTACCGAGCAGGGGGCATTCTCATCTGAACAGTTGCACTGCTGGAGGCTGTATAGGGACCATGGGTGATCCAAGAGTAGATGCAACCAACTTGCGCTCTAATCAAACTATGTAATCGAAGCTCTGCTGCCAAACCTCAAGGGCATATTTAAGCTAAAGTTTTATTTTCTCAAATTGGGTGTTTTGTTTACCTTAGCGCTCTAGGCGACCGACTACTTTGCCTATGGGGCAGTGACCCTTGACTGTAGCTATTCTGTGTATGCATACATGTCAACATTTTGAAATTGTAAAGAGGAAGATTTTGAAAATAATCGGGCGACTGTATTTTCCTCTATGACAGTGGTTTCCAAACTTTTTTGACCTGTGGCTCCCTTGACCTAATCGGCATTTTTTTACCGGTGGGCGGGTGGGGGGGGGATGTAAGCCCAACCTCGGGAGTACTTCCTGTTGTCTTCCTTAAAGTAATTGGGACGCAATGAAGGTATTATAATGGTTGGAATGCTTGAATTATTAATCTCATCCACTGGCAATCACTTTGGCTGCATCCCAATCCATCGTTTTTTCCCCAACAGAGTGCCTGGTCCCAAACCCTTATTTATGCCAGCTGCTGCTTTCAGTAGCTTTTGGTACTGAGACCCGCTCTGAGAAAATGGAACATTGAGTTTGGTCTGTCGTAATCAGTATTACCAGCATTATTTTTATACTAAAAAGGCGGGTTCCTTATGAGTGGCTTCACCAACACCGACCCAGAGTGACGCATGTAGGTGCAGGACTATGCGTCTCAGTACCTGCGCAAAGGCTTCTCGCCGCCGCGCAGGCCTATGCGGAGAAAGCTATGTGCCTGGCTTCAGAACTCATTCACCGCTAGCAAGAGAGGAGCTGGAGTGAACCAGGGCAGGCAGCTACATGGAAGTGCAAAAATAATCTGTCAAACGTTGTGTGCATGCAGATGAGTGTGTGTTTGTGTGTGAGCATGTGTGTGAAAGTGAGCAAGAGACAGGAGTGAGTGACTGCTATTGTGACTTAGAACGAGTGAGACTGAGAATGAGGGCAAGTGAGTGAAAGTGATAGTGCATTGCACTGAATCAGTGTGAGTATGGGAGTGAGTGAGTTTAAAATGAGCATGAGTCAGAGCGTGTTTGTAAGTGTGCTGTAGAGCTTGCGAGTCTGGTGCTGACCCTGGCATTCGTGGCGCCAACTTTAGTTGTGTTTCAAGCCGCTACTTTAATGGTGATGTGCAGTGACAGGCCCCATGTAAAGGTTAATAGGTCCTGATCAGACCAATCCAAATTAAAGTCTTCTTCCTACACCCAGAATAACATGGTTCGGGATAAATCACGTTCAGACCCAGAGGGTAATTCCAAAAACATAGCGTACTCCGGAGTTATTCTACATCACCCAGACGTGGAAATATCGCAAGCCATCCCGTGTGGGCAGTTCCTTTACCAATCACACTCAGACCTTGCGGCGCTAACTAGAATACTGAGCGTTCAGCTGGCTACTTACTACTTAAACTTTACCTCACTCAGGCACACAAATATCGTAAACCACCCCCGGGCTGCCACCAATACATTTGACTTCACCTCGAGCGAAGTTTCTGCACGCACAGTTCGAAACAGTACCGGAAAACCGCAAATGACTGCTGGGCCTTTATCCGCTGCTTCACTCATGCTCCGACCACAAGTTACACAGCATTAACCATTAAACTGCGTCCAAGCCCCGCCGAATGACGGACGGCTGAGGGCCGTTGGTAGCAGACAATGAATGAATGAAGCTACTCCGTCCAGGTCCCGTTTTACCTACCTGAAAACGCTTAGCAGTTACTTGGTCACCAATGGAGTTTAAGCACGTTGTGTATGTTTTGAAGTCAGTGTGACTGCAGAGGCAAGTTGTACTTACAGATTAAATTCTTGTTAATAAAAATCTATTGATGCGAAATCGTCCTATCATGTTGACAAAAACGTTTTCACTCCCCCTACGCTGCGGCTGCAATTTCCCACATCGTGCGCGCGGCGCCCCTGGCACCTCATTACGGCGCACCGGGGTGCCGCGGCCCACAGTTTGGGAACCACTGCTCTATGACAAGGCAACTTTAGGCAGAAGACCAGCTAAAATAAAGCTGGTTTTGGCATTAAAAAAAGATCTCTTCCGCCTGAATTGGATCTGTTGGTGTGTGTGAGTGAAGCTTGCACTGTTGCGGTCTATAGCAGTTCTATGTGAGTGATCCGTATGGCAATTTGCATAGCTTCCAAATGCCCAATATCATGTGACACCTTTAGTTAGTCCTGACTTTTTAGATAAGAGCCCTGCGCTTGCCGCAATATTTTTAGTGTTAAAAGAGAAAATATAAATGCCCGAATGCAACTTGCTCTAAGCTTAAAAAAAAGAAGTGGTAGTTGTCACATAAAGTTTTCGGGCCCACAGCAGTGCTTTAAATGGGCTGATACTCGCCGATATGGATTACGGACACTTACCTCTGAACCCCTCCCCGCCCGAGTACCGGAACTTCTCTGTTATCAAGGAGGGTACTGGTACTCGCTGCATCAGGTTGGTATTTCAGTCAGAAATAGTCATCATGTGAGCATGCATCACATTTCTACACTGCAGTGCACTCAGGTATTCTCTACTCTCTTCTTACTCTTGCACTCCGACAGGTCCACCTCCTAATACTCTCGCCCCTTTGCTTTTGTATTCATCCATCACATTCTCTCAGGTGCTGTCTGCCCTTCACTCTTGTCCATCGCCAAAGGGTATGCTCCATTTTCAGGTTCTCTGCCACATCTGTCGGATGTTTTGTATCCGTGTCATCACAACTCGACCACACTGTACAGTCATCCAAATCTACAAGAATAAAATCTGCACTAACTGATTTTGACAGGATGGTTCAACGCGAGTACTAGCTGAACGGATTTAGACAATTCCACCGTCATGAGAGTCTCAAAGTTCACACATACGCTCCTCGCTGCTATTCTACTTTTATTGGCAAGATTGGTGTCTGGCAACATAGCATTTGCTCCATTTACCTCAGTACTGAAAACTTTATTGGCTGATGTCGGAATCAACTTCATCTCCATAACGTCCAAAGGCATTTACTTGGCCCAAACCTTTACCTACTATCCGCCCTAAAGATCTCAATAAGGAATGAACACAGAACAATCAAGTGTACTCCAGCTTCAGTCGAAAAACTGAAAACACTTGAGACCTTTTACCATTCCTTCTCTCGAGCAGCCCAGCTCATTCAAATCCGTTCTCATTATCTGAAATAAGATGTCAAGAAAATTTGTGCACATTTCTAAAAAAAAATTAAAAAAATGTTTCTATTTAAACACCACTTGAATTGGTAACTCATGAGCTCCTAGACCTTCATTCCGGTCTTTCCACTTCTTGATCCCTCTCCCTGCCCGCTACCCTTGTCGTCCTGCCCTGCACACTGCTTTGTTTCTATTCTTACACCCCCCCCCCCCTCCTTACCCGCCTCATTCTGTGTGTTCCCCTGCTACTATAGGCCTTAATCCCTATCTGATCACCACTGATTTTCTAAATATGCTGACAGTTATTGTGCTTTTACAAATTTGTTCACTCCCTAATTGCTGACGCTGAAGTGTGCACCCCCCCAGCTTGTTTCAGTATATCCTGAGACCTCTGTCTTCACAGTTTGTTTCACTTTGCACTGTCAACTCCTGGCAGAGTGGAGCTATAGAAAAAGTAAAAGAATTTATGTTGCAACAGACTGAATAACTCTTTCATTAGAGCAAATAAAAAAATTAAGGATGCTCTGGCACACAATATATAAATGAAAATGGCTGTACTGTAATATCTTGGGAGCTATGACTGGCTGCTTTCTGAGAACATCAGACACAAGATCCTTCAGCATACTATAATGCCCACAATATTGTGCGCCTGCCTGTCAAAGAGAAACTATGATTTGCACGCTTGCATGAAGCTCACCTGCTTCACAAGGTGACGCCCCAACTTGGCTGCCTGATCCGTGGTGGCCAAAAGGTGAGGGGGGGCTGCTGGGGAACCTGTGATCATGTCCCTTATTAGAGCCTCTCTGTTTGTTTGGAGGCTGCCTTGATTATCTGCATTGCTGTATGCCAGCTGTTTCTCGTGGGGAGTGATCCTCCCAAATTGACCTTTTCAGGGACTATGACTATGGCAGCTGAGTTGTAGGCATCTGAGGCCCTACCACTAGATAGACTGGTACTGTGCTGCTCTCTGTTGCCCCAGGAATGAACATTATTCTGCCTGGGTCCCTGCTCCTGTTTGACTGAACAACTGGACTGGTGGCAGCTGAGCTCTGTGGAGGCTGGGGCCAGAGCTGTGGTGGTGATGTGTCTGCGTGACTTCACTCCTGTCCCCATTAAGTTTCTGTGGGAAGCTCTACTGGAGAGACTTGGATGTGTGAATAATGACCTGAATACATGACACTGTTGTGCATGCTAGGAGAGGAGGTTGAACAGAGAATCTTGACGTGTAACACGATTTTTGGGGATCTGTTAGGCCAGACCCTTGACTCCTCCCCCTCCCAACTCCTCTCCTCAAAAATCATCATGCTCTCATTGTTCTCCGCTTACCATTCTGGGACTTCTCTCTTGACTTTAGCATAGTTCCTGCTCAAGTGTGGGCCTCATACTCTTATGGGAGCAGATTGGTTGCACTTCTGTCTGTTGTGGATGCTTCGGTCTGCTGACTTTTGGCTTACCTGGTCTGTATACAAATGAGGTTACCCTAGGCCCACGAGAAAAGTTACCACCTTCTCCGATACGTCTGACTCCGATAATGAAGATAGTTCTCATCGCTACAATCCTGAAGGCAATAGAAGTACCTATTCGGGAAATCAACCATCTGGGCAGCCTTTTTTAGGAAGGCGACAGGCACGACGAGGCCCATGGAGATCGAGATATCTACCAAGATATCACGATACCTTCAATCGGGGCAATTACCAGCAGAACCATCAGCAGTACTTAGTTACATGGAACGCCCAATATTGGAGGCCATAAAAGAGATACCGGTCTTTAATCTTTCTAGACCGCCGTTGCAACAGTCGACCATCTCACTTTTATCTAGGGGCCTATCATATGTACCCCATACAGGTATAAACATCTTTGAGCTGTATCAAGACTTAATGGCATTTTTTCGTAAGATACGTTTAAAAAATACTTCCAGGGTATTGACGAACCTAACCAAAATGAAGCTGATAATTTAGAAAATCGCTCAGGACTTCATCCGATTTCCACCTTCACTCCCAGTCTAGACCAACTGGGGTCTGAGGTGGAAATATTCGAAAGTACCGTGCTAAAAAGTCTTAAAACATCTCTTAAACATACATTTTGTCCCACCATGAATCTGAACCAAGATGAACTTAAAGCATTGGTGGCCCTCAAAAATAATACAGAAGTCACGATCAAAAACTGTGATAAAGGGGGAGGCATTGTTGTTTTAGATACAGCCAAATACATTGAGACCATGCAAGCACTTCTAAATGATACTAATTTCTATTCACCTGTCAAAATAGATCCTACATCTAGAGTCCAAAGGAAAATCTTTAGTCTCACTAAAAGAGCTTTAGAATCTGCCATTATTTGCCAAAAAGAATTTGATTTTATGAACATTGAACACCCTAGAATGGCGGCAATTTATGGTGTTCCTAAGATTCATAAAAATAGTGTTGATCCTCCATACCGCCCAATCGTGACAACAATAGGCTCAGTCACTGAGCCTATCTCGAAATACATAGATCGCATCTTATGTCCTTATGTATCAGCAACAACATCTTACATCAAAGACACTAAGAGCATGATACAAACAGTGGAAGGACTGTCATTCGACGGATCCCAGGAGACACTAGTCACGTTGGACGTTGAGTCACTTTATAGTAATATACCGCAGGAAGGGGCACTTAAGTCAGTTCTTTGGTTTATAGAATGCTACCAAATAGATTGTTGCCCTGAATTCATCAACAACATCTTAAAGATAGTGCTAGAAGAAAACTCTTTTGAATTCAACGGTAATCTCTACCGACAAGTGAAGGGAGTAAGCATGGGAGCGTCATGTGCTCCCACTGTAGCCAACATCTACATGGCTCATTTCGAAAGTATCTACATATACAACGAAATAGCCCCCTCCTACGAGTCAATAAAAAAATTGGGCTCGTTATATAGATATATTTTTCATCTGGATAAATGAATCAAACACACCATCTGAGTTTTTACTATGGATCAATTTATGTGATCAGAACCTGAAATTCATGGCTCACACCAGTCATAACAGCATTGAATTCCTGGACATTGAAATTAAAGAACAAAACCAGGTTTTAGAGGTGGACCTATACGTTAAACCAACAGCGAGGAACACTATTACATTTCAACAGTTTCCACCCGAACAAACAAAAAGAAAGTATCCCTTTTGGCCAATTTCTCCGCCTTCGGAGAAATTGTACCAACTATAGCTGATTATGACATTAAATCTGAATTGATGAAATCCAATTTATATCACGCGGGTACCCAAAAGATTAGTACGAGAAGCATATAAACGTGCTAGATATTATGATAGAGACCATCTTCTTGGTAGTCATCCTCCAAAAACTGCACCAAAACTAGTATGTGTCACACGACACTCTACTGCAAATGAGAAAGTGCGACAAGCAACATGCACAAATTGGCACATTTTGAATGTCAACTCGGAGGAGCATGACATATTACCACGCCCTATGTTTGCTCACAGACGCAACAGGAATTTAAAAGATCAAATTGTACATTCCCGCATGAATAATGCGAAACGCTCTGTTCAATTGACCTTAGACAACTCTACCCCGCTTTTAGGCAACAATAAATGCTCACAATGTAAAGCATGTGACAATGCTATAATAACAAAGAAGTTTGATTACAATTCCCATACTATAATCATGAAATCATTCACCAACTGTAAGTCAAAAAACATCATTTATCTCCTACTATGTCCCTGTAAATTGGGATATGTAGGCGAAACGTCAAGAACTTTAGCTACCAGACTGACCGAACACCGTTCAGCCATTCGTACCAAAAAAATCAGTGCCCCATTAGTCAAGCACTATCTGGAAGCTGGACATAGCCATGGACAGATAGATTGGCTCATCCTGGAAAAAATCAGTGATAAACCAGGCACAAACTCTGAAGAGGTCCGAAAAAGGAGAGAAGTATTTTGGATTTTTACATTAGACACGTTCTTGCGAGGTTTAAACCAAGAAATACCGTGGGAACAAGCGATACGCTATAACACCGGTTAATCCTTTGCTTGTCCCAAAAATAGTGTCCTTTTAGTATTTCTTTATACCTGGCTTATTATCTTTATTCTCATTTTCACCAACTTTTAAACATGCACTTTTTGAAAATATGTAATTCTGTTGGCTCATCCTCACAACCTTGTTCCATTGACCACTTCATCGTTCTCTTCTGTCATATCTTGCTGTCCAGATATATCGTTTTTATTGGATTTTGTGCATATTTAGTTTGACATTTCTATACACATTTTTTCTACCTTTAAAATTATTTAGTTCTTTTTTTATTATTTCTGCATTTAACCTCTTCACACGGTACCTATATTAATCATTGTGAATCCCGTCTAAGAAGATCCAGTTATATATGATGTATTTCATCCTTTTTACATCGTATAAACACAGCATTGTTGGCACTTCTACAATTTCGATGTTGTATGTAATTTTTATCTATATCTTTACATACTGAACACTCTTATGAATTGAAAATACTTGGGGAGCATTCCCATATATGAAAGATCGAAGGCTCCTGCACAGCGCATACTGTATTTCCCTTTCTCCCGTCAGGCACATTGTGTCAGCCACCGCTGAAACAATAAAGTTTCTGTTGATATCTCCCCTGATTGGTTGCATTACACCACGTGACAGACTCCAAATCGGTATAATGGCGGAAGCGGTCACAGTTTAGTCCTCACGCACTATCATAGCGTGAGGAGGATTCCCTTATCCGGAGAACATGCTGCATTATTAAAGTAAGTTTTCATTTTAGACACGCTCACATAGAGTTAGCACGCACGGGCCATTACAAAATTAGTCACGCATATTGTAGCAGTAAGACTGCATATTGGGCCCACCAACCTAAAACATGAGGAATGTGACAGTGTTATCGAGTGCTTTAAGTTTTGGGAAGGGTTTTTTAGTATCAGATTCCCGTTTCTCCAATGTGACCCATCTCATTCAGCAGCAATATAATTGTAGCTTGGTCCATTATATTCAAAAATACAAAGACAAGTGTGTATGGGACCGGGCGCTTTAGTTTTAGTTTTAACGTCCCTCTGTTCAATCATCTTGCCGATTTAAATTGTGCCATCTTGCCTCGATATACTCAATCCGATATTTGAGGCATTTTTAGAACCAACTCATTATTTTTATTTATTTTTAGCTGTACTGCAATGCGTGAAAAGCAGTCCCAAGGAGAATCTGGCATTTGACCCTATATCTGTTTACCGAGTGGGAGGTCTTGCGCTATGAAAAGAATTGCATCTCAGAACTAGTTAAACCCTTTAAATTCAGCTGAATTACATTGCACATCGCATAGTTTGCCCATGCGGAAAACATTAGCTGTTTGGGCCAGCACTCTTTGTATAAAACTCATATGGTGCACACCGTAGTTGTTGTCATACTATTAAACCTGCTTGACATGCCTTAACATAGATCTTTGGCTTTATGCTTAATAGCTGTACATATCAGCTCTTCACGATTTTTTTCTTTTGTTTCTTTACCCTTTAGAAATTATTATTTTTTTATCTGAGAAACGCTTAATGCATTGCGATGTAAGTATTACAGGTTTCTTTTCCTTTCTCCTTTTTCCCCAAACAATTGTGATTTCATTCTGTATTTAAACATAGAATTATTATATAGCAAATCATTAAGTTCGTTCAAAGATTGGCATCCTATGAAGGAAATGAAAACAATCAATTGGAACTCAGTCGGGTATTTAATGAAGAGAATTAACTGTAATATTCTGTAGAAATATCATTTCCATATTCAGTAGACAACAATATTGTTACTTAGAATAGTCACCATAACGTTTACATCAAAGTATTTAGTGGCATTCCTTTTTCTTTTTCAGTCATCTTCCACTATTGGTTTAACCTTGTTTCAAAGCATCCGTATGTCAACACTGTATCACGTTTGACGTACCTGCAATTCACATCTTTGTAATTGGCGCACACCCATTCAAGGTACATATAATAGTAAATCATAAATATAACATCATTACATCGCAACATGATGGATTCTCATGTAGGTCATGTCTTTAAATTTTAGTTTACAACGATTACAGTTCTTAGCAGAGATTGCGCTGTACAAGTGACAGATACATTTTGGTGACCACCATCGTGAAAATAGGGTAAACTCAAATTTTCTTTATCCTTTCCTTTATTAGTCTAATTGGTGTCCACAATTAGACACATGTAGGTTTCAGTTGGGTGAAGCCTTGATTTACACCCTTTAGGTTGTGGCTTTTCTATTCTTCACCATGCACGTTATTCATCTATAATTTTTAAATCTTTTTATATTAATTCCAGAGTAACAACACCCTTCTCATTCAGAGATAACAGTATAAATTTCTTCTCTCCACCTTTATATTTTCCATTCACTGCCTTAATTCAGTTAACTGCAAGCATAAAAATTAATTTAGCACGCTTCTTAGCGGCTTTGTATCAATTAATTGAAAGAACCATTTATATAAAAAATATTGTCTTTTCAGATATCATTGTTGTCTGATTGTGGCCTTTCCTGACGAAGGCACTCCTCCAGTGCCGAAACGCGCGTAGAATACAACAGTCACGTACTATTGTGCCACATTGTTTTTGAAAATGAATACTAAATATCAATCTCTATGAACAATTTTTTGTCATTTATGTTTTTAAATTGAGTGTAGATTGTATGAGATGTGTGATTGTAGACACGATTGGAATAGTATGATTGGATTTCCTTATTATTGAAATGATTACTAATAAAAGATATTTTTTACTTTTTGAAGATAAATAGTTTCGTTCTTTCTTCTAATTAATTCTGTTGTTTTTTTTATTGATCACTCAAATGGTTATTGTTCTGTATTATTATTGTTGCCTTAAATATTTACATTGATACAAATTCTGTTCTGCCTCTGTTTGTGGAGCTGTGTTCGCTACCCATGCACTTAAGTATAGGTGACCTGGCTAGTAGGAGGATACAGTGATAGACCTGACTTTTCTTTGCCTTGGGCATGTAACTCATCCTGTTCAATCGTCATGGGCAAAGCAAAGGTGTTAAAAAGCAGACACACTGGACATGTGATCACAAGAGAATGAACAGCTGTGAAAGGGGAGCCATCCCTCGACTCTGATTCACAACCTGAACAACGCATTGATTTACAGTGTGGATAGGATGTATAATTTCTTTTGGATAGGCAAAGAAGTTTGCACCCCCATGGGGTGAAAAAAGCTCCCTGATGATCACTTGGATTGCATGAAGGGAAGATTAGATATACAAGCACTTCATATTGACATGGCCTGGGGAGAATGTCTGATATAAATTGTTATTCTAATGCCCAGTATGAAAAAATGCTGGAGATGAAAACATCCCTAATGTGAGCCAGGCTAAAAACCAAGATCTCAGGGCCAAATCTAACCCAACAATTTTAGTTTTGTGGGAGTCCCAGTATCGACTATACTGAAAACCTCTGTGGAAGATAGTCTTGTGTCCATTTGATAAAACTAAGTTTTCTGTCTTGTCATTGAAAGAGCACATTGCACTCTGACCCTTAGATCGGTTCCTAGTCCATCTTTTAGGCCCATCTTTGTGCACTTTTAGAGTTATAGTGATTGGGATACCACACTTTGCCTCTAGAACATCGTGAATTTTTCTTCCATGGTGATAGCCATCTCTCCAGACTTCACAGTAGCTGTCCAGGAGGCAAAAAGAATCTTCACAGGAGCCAAGAAGCTATTGCAACATGAGGATGCTTTGATGTATCCTGTCTGGCTCAACATCACCTCTAAAGAAAAAGCTGGCTTTTATCCAGCCGCACATCAGTGGCAATAGGAAGAACTGTGTGGAATCCTAGACAGAAGCATAGGCCTCCAGTCTTAAAAACTCAGAATAATGGCCTTCCGGGAGCACTCAGGCCCACTAGCTGAAATTTGTTGAAGTATCAAAGTATCATGAAGTGCCTCCTCACCAAAGGAGATTTCTGGTTTTATTATTGTGGCTTTTAAAAAATAAATACATTAATAAATCCCTTTGTATTGGTTCAGTGTTCCTAATTAGTGACTCTTCTCCCCCCCACCCCTCTCCCCAACACCAACTCACTGTCTGAATGAGAGCCCTGGATTTTACCAAATGGTGCACTACCCATTCTTGGGGTTCTACCATCTTCTTTTTATTTATTTATTTATGCGGTACTGAGAAGGAGTATATCTCCAGTTTTGAATCATGACATTTGATCACTCATGTAGATTTAATGTCTTAGGTGAGTTTCCCCCCCCAACAACACTGGGCATTCTGTTTTCATATATCACACGTCGCCTTGAATGTGAAGGGGTCTGCTGAGTATTCGTAGATCACAGTTGGCTTATTCATATGGCATGTTTATCCTGAATGTCCTGTTTTTATCCTGAATATCATATTTGTATATATAGACTCTTGACAAGTCCAAACATGTGAGACCAGATCTGCTCTTCCTGAAATGAAGCATAAAAGAATCACTTATAAATTTATTTAAATCGAAATGCTACTGCTTTGCTCTCCTGAGGGTGTGTTGTGCTCCTTTGGGAGTTGGCATTTAGCACCCCATGTGTCTATACCTTAGGAGTCTTTGTATATAGTGTGCTCTGCGGTCTGTTCCGACCAAGTTAATGCACTTAAACTCTCCAGTGCTCCACTTATCACGAACATATCTTTTGGAACGTTTCCCTCAGCCAAGTGTGATAGTAGCTTAAATCTAAACTCCAGCCTGAGTTGGGTGAAGTGCTGCATAAGGTGACACATGGAATGAAAACAGCCACACTGGGTCAAATCTAAAACTGGATCAATTTTAAAGAGACCTTTTGTCACAGAGCACCAAAAGTCCATGAGCGACAGCTAAAATGCGACTTATCTTGCAAAAAAATGGAGTTCTAGTTGAACTTGGATTGTTCTTGTAAGCAGTTCTCTAACTTTGACGTTAAGTTATTTAACGTTAGATAGCAGAATCCGACATGGTTACTGTTTATTTGTGCCATATTAAAGTGTGCACTAGAAATGTAGTGTTTCTGATTTCAAATCAATTTAGACTCCACAAGCAAGATCCAAGTTTTAGATTGTGTCCCTCGTGGGCCAGATTTCAAGCCCTGGTGACTCAGCCTTTTGGTTCAGCCATGCATGTTTTCTGTGTTTGTTGCCTCCTCCTTGTTCTTTTCTTTATCCTTTCTTCTGCTTTGCACCTGATTGGTATTCTGAAGTCCAAACAGATGAATCGGTGTGCATCTGAATGACTCGATTTTGGGTGGTGTCTAGCTCCAGATGCACTTGTCAACCTCTATTACAACGATTCAAGGCTTGAATGACATTGCTGTTGTCTCTATTTGCTGCATCTGTATACAGTATCTATGCTATGTACGTGCTTTTCAGTCTGTGCCTGTGTCCTATATCTACAGAAAAAAAAATAGTCCATTAACAGTCATGGAATGTAACCACTACCCGCAAAGATTTCTTAACTAGTAAGAACATGTGACTGCAGTGCCAGGTAAGGCACCTCTGCAGGCTCATACACGTTTGCATTAGTCTGTGTGCCAAAAGTACATGCCTCGGGGAACAGCGTTCAAGTAAATGGCTTCTGTTCCCTTCATGTAGCTATTTGTTTGTTTAGAAAATATCTATTCCGTTTTGTAGGGAAATAGAAAAATCATAAAGACTTTAGTCATAGCTGTATTTGGCAAAATGTAACTGTGACTCATCATTTATAATAAAATAGGGTTGCAATTGTGCATATGATTCATCTAGTGTAATTTGAGTCTGCAAAAGTGAGTCATTTTGTACTTGCTTTGTCGCAGCCTAGACAATTTTGGAAGTGCAACTGAACAATGTACAAACCCGCATTGACAAGGAGTCATTTGTGGATTTTGTACAGTGAAAGATTTTCTCAAGCTACAGTGAACACACAAAACTGGTATCACTTGGACATCTCCAATGCAAGCTTCCCTTGCTCATAAAGAATGGATCCGGAGGAAGCTCTATGTACACACACTCCCACTCCTTTCCCCAGGTATAATCTGGGCATCAGCGCAAGCTACCCCTGCCCCCACCTAAGAATACATACCTTCTAGGCAGCAGCAGTACAAGCTACCTACACATCCTAAATTAGCGCACCCCAAACCTAACACCACATGGTCTAGAGCACGGGTACTCATAGTACGGCCCGCGGGCCGCCAGCGGCCCGGCAAGCCTTCCTTGGCGGCCCGCGGACCTTGCAGACATCGTACCTGTGTTTTTTGTTTTTTTTACAGTGTCAGCAAACACAGACTCTGCTCTATGGGGGCCGGGCGATTCCAGCGATAGTCCGAGTGGAGCTGCAGGGGCGCTAAGAAGAGGTGAAATACAACAAAGCCTCGTTATCATGCAAATGGTCTTTTAAAGACCTGTAAAGTACTCAGGTGCAGCTGTGTGTGTGCCCGGGAAGCTGTCTCAGCCCGGGCTGCCACACACGCGGGGTGAGGTGACAGAGAATGATAGAGGACAGCAGGGTGTGAGAGCCGGGTGAGGTGACGGAGGGCAGGGAGTGAGAGCCGGGTGAGGTGACAGAGGGCAGCAGGGAGTGAGAGCCAGGTGAGGTGACAGAGGGCAGGGAGTGAGAGCCGGGTGAGGTGACGGAGGGCAGCAGGGAGTGAGAGCCAGGTGAGGTGACAGAGGGCAGGGAGTGAGAGCCGGGTGAGGTGACGGAGGGCAGCAGGGAGTGAGAGCCAGGTAAGGTGACAGAGGGCAGGGAGTGAGAGCCGGATGAGGTGACGGAGGGCAGCAGGGAGTGAGAGCCGGGTGAGATGGCAGAGGGTGACGGAGGGCAGCAGGGAGTGCGAGCCGGGTGAGATGGCAGAGGGTGACGGAGGGCAGCAGGGAGTGAGAGCCGGGTGAGGTGTGCGTTAAGAGCCTGTGATGTGATGTTTCCCGCCAGCCTGTAGTCAGAGAGTTGAGCCAAAGCCAGGGAGCTCAGGCCTGGGAGGGAGACAGAGAGAGAGGGAGACAGAGAGAGAGGGAGACAGAGAGAGAGGGAGACAGAGAGAGAGGGAGACAGAGAGAGGGGAGACAGAGAGAGAGGGAGACAGAGAGAGAGGGAGACAGAGAGAGAGGGAGACAGAGAGAGAGGGAGACAGAGGGAGACAGAGAGAGAGGGAGACAGAGACAGAGGGAGACAGAGAGAGAGGGAGACAGAGAGAGAGGGAGACAGAGAGAGAGGGAGACAGAGAGAGAGGGAGACAGAGAGAGAGGGAGACAGAGAGAGAGAGGGAGACAGAGAGAGAGAGGGAGACAGAGAGAGAGGGAGACAGAGAGAGAGGGAGACACAGAGAGAGGGAGACACAGAGAGAGGGAGACACAGAGAGAGGGAGACACAGAGAGAGGGAGACACAGAGAGAGGGAGACACAGAGAGAGGAGACACAGAGAGAGAGGGAGACACAGAGAGAGAGGGAGACACAGAGAGAGAGGGAGACACAGAGAGAGAGGGAGACACAGAGAGAGAGGGAGACACAGAGAGAGGGAGACACAGAGAGAGAGGGAGACACAGAGAGAGAGGGAGACACAGAGAGAGAGGGAGACACAGAGAGAGAGGGAGACACAGAGAGAGAGGGAGACACAGAGAGAGAGGGAGACACAGAGAGAGAGGGAGACACAGAGAGAGAGGGAGACGGACAGAGAGAGAGAGAGACGGAGAGAGGGAGAGAGACGGTGAGAGGGAGAGAGAGGGAGAGAGACGGAGAGAGGGAGAGAGACGGAGAGAGGGAGAGAGAGAGACAGAGAGGGAGACAGAGAGAGGGAGGGAGACAGAGAGAGGGAGGGAGAGAGAGAGAGGGAGACAGAGAGAGAGAGGGAGACAGAGAGAGAGAGGGAGACAGAGAGAGAGACAGAGAGGGAGACGGAGAGAGAGAGGGAGACGGAGAGAGAGAGACCGAGACGGAGAGAGAGAGACCGAGACGGAGAGAGAGAGACCGAGACGGAGAGAGAGAGACCGAGACGGAGAGAGAGAGACCGAGACGGAGAGAGAGAGACCGAGACGGAGAGAGAGAGACCGAGACGGAGAGAGAGAGACCGAGACGGAGAGAGAGAGACCGAGACGGAGAGAGAGAGACCGAGACGGAGAGAGAGAGACCGAGACGGAGAGAGAGAGACCGAGACGGAGAGAGAGAGACCGAGACGGAGAGAGAGAGACCGAGGACGGAGAGAGAGAGACCGAGACGGAGAGAGAGAGACCGAGACGGAGAGAGAGAGACCGAGACGGAGAGAGACCGAGACGGAGAGAGACCGAGACGGAGAGAGACCGAGACGGAGAGAGACCGAGACGGAGAGAGACCGAGACGGAGAGAGACCGAGACGGAGGGAGACCGAGACGGAGGGAGACCGAGAGGGAGGAAGACCGAGAGGGAGGGAGACCGAGACAGAGGGAGACCGAGACAGAGGGAGACCGAGACAGAGGGAGACCGAGACAGAGGGAGACCGAGACAGAGGAGACCGAGACAGAGGAGACCGAGACAGAGGGAGACCGAGACAGAGGGAGACCGAGACAGAGGGAGACCGAGACAGAGGGAGACCGAGACAGAGGGAGACCGAGACAGAGGGAGACCGAGACAGAGGAGACCGAGACAGAGGGAGACCGAGACAGAGGGAGACCGAGACAGAGGGAGACCGAGACAGAGGGAGACCGAGACAGAGGGAGACCGAGACAGAGGGAGACCGAGACAGAGGGAGACCGAGACAGAGGGAGACCGAGACAGAGGGAGACCGAGACAGAGGGAGACCGAGACAGAGGGAGACCGAGACAGACAGAAAGCGACAGGGAGAGAGGGAGGAGGGCGACAGACCGAGGGCGACAGACCGAGGCAGAGGGAGGGAGACGGAGGAAGGCAGAGGGAGGGAGACAGAGGGAGGGAGACAGAGGGGGAGGGAGACAGAGAGGGAGGGAGAGAGACAGGGAGGGAGAGAGACAGAGGGAGGGAGAGAGACAGAGGGAGGGAGAGAGACAGAGGGAGGGAGAGAGACAGAGGGAGGGAGAGAGACAGAGGGAGGGAGGAAGGCAGAGGGAGGGAGACAGAGGGAGGGAGACAGAGGGGGAGGGAGACAGAGAGGGAGGGAGAGAGACAGGGAGGGAGAGAGACAGAGGGAGGGAGAGAGACAGAGGGAGGGAGAGAGACAGAGGGAGGGAGAGAGACAGAGGGAGGGAGAGAGACAGAGGGAGGGACACAGACAGAGGGAGGGAGAGAGACAGAGGGAGGGACACAGACAGAGGGAGGGACACAGACAGAGGGACGGAGACCGAGAGGGACGGAGACCGAGAGGGAGGGAGACCGAGAGGGAGGGAGACCGAGAGGGAGGGAGACCGAGAGGGCGGGAGACCGACAGAGGGAGACAGACAGAGGGAGACAGACAGACAGAGGGAGACAGAGAGAAAGCGAGAGGGAGGAGGGCGACAGACCGAGGGCGACAGAGGGAGGGCGACAGAGGGAGGGCGACAGGGGGAGGGCGACAGGGGGAGGGCGACAGGGGGAGGGCGACAGGGGGAGGGCGACAGAGGGAGGGCGACGGAGGGAGGGCGACGGAGGGAGGGCGACGGAGGGAGGGCGACGGAGGGAGGGCGACGGAGGGAGGGCGACGGAGGGAGGGCGACGGAGGGAGGGCGACGGAGGGAGGGCGACGGAGGGAGGGCGACGGAGGGAGGGCGGACGGAGGGAGGGCGACGGAGGAGGGCGACGGAGGGAGGGCGACGGAGGGAGGGCGACGGAGGGAGGGCGACGGAGGGAGGGCGACGGAGGGAGGGCGACGGAGGGAGGGCGACGGAGGGAGGGAGACGGAGGGAGGGAGACGGAGGGAGACGGAGGGAGAGGGAGAGAGAGAGAGAGAGGGAGACGGAGGGAGGGAGACGGAGGGAGGGAGACGGAGAGAGAGAGGGAGGGAGACGGAGAGAGAGAGAGAGGGAGGGAGAGGGAGGGAGACGGAGAGGGAGGGAGACGGAGAGAGAGAGGGAGGGAGACGGAGAGAGAGAGGGAGGGAGACGGAGAGAGAGAGGGAGGGAGACGGAGAGAGAGAGGGAGGGAGACGGAGAGAGAGAGGGAGGGAGACGGAGAGAGGGAGGGAGGGAGACGGAGAGAGGGAGGGAGGGAGGGAGGGAGGGAGACAGGGAGAGAGAGAGAGATATGTGTATGCCGGGTCCAGTGGCTCAGTGGACAAAGGCGTCCGCTGCAGGGGCCTGTGTTCCACCTCATGGTCACAGTTTTGTTTTGCTCTAGCCCCGCCCCCTCCCCCAATGACCCCGCCCCCACCGGTGCGGCCCTCGGCCACAAACCACACTGTAAATTTGGCCCCCGGGAGAAAGTTTGTGAGTACCCATGGTCTAGAGTAATGTTCATTTTCTCTACTAAATGCACACACCCTCCGCGCCCCAGTTCCATGCTCAGCAATTAGTTTATAGTGGAAGAGAGACTTCCCCACAACCGTCCCCCAGTCTCTTACCCAACCACTGACACATGAAAGGGTGGATGCATAACTTGTTCTCATGAGGGGTCTGCTTCATCTTGAGCCGCATGGCGAAGAAAATCATAATGAAGGTGGGTGAAGGAGGGAAGTGTATTATTCAATCTTTGATCTGAGTTCTGGGTCTACTGTTTAGGTTTGGAAAGGTAAGTTAAGTTAATGAAGGAGACCCTTTTATGGGAGGGTGAGACTTCGGGAGATGTGGTCAGACTAAATTCAGTAGATGGGACTTATAAGGCGTATCAAAGCTAGGACATCTGATGGGACAGGTTAGCTAGAAATCTTAGGATCTGCTTTGACTTAACCAAAGGAGTGAGGTGCCTACAACTCCATGCTGGGTGAGGGAAATACCACACTATTCTCAATTGAAACCAGGGTGTTCGCAGAGGTGGCCACATCACAGATAGATGAAACTCTGAAATCCGTTTGAAGGAATCTGAAATGGTAGAGGAAGAGGTCATGATGGACCCCAGGAAATTTAGCCATTAAAACCAACTGAAGGGTGACACAACTGATAATCACACAGAGTATATTGTACTCGAATTAGGCTATAGAGCATGGAACTATTTATGCCTCATGTAAAAAGAAAGACCGCCTTTAGTCATGCTGCAGGAATGTGACTTACTCCCAGTTTACTGGTGAAAAGTAGGAAATTACTCCTGTGCTGTATTGTCGAGGGGAACGCCACAATCGTTTTCCTTCGATATATGAAGAGGACATGATCGACTCAAATACTTCCAACTGTTATGTGCCCTTCGTTTAATGAACGAAAGAAGAGCTAAAGCCCATGAACGAGGGAGCATCAAAGCAACACATAGAGAGGCATCGTGCAAGGGGATTGATTGGTACTTGCCTTCGGAAGATTACAATGCCCATGAAATGTGTGCAAATATGGGAAAGTCGCTTGGAACACTTTGGTTAAGTAAGACTGGTAACTGAAGTGTGTGAAAGAACTTGCTGATGCCTGCTGAGCGATTGAAGTAAAGTATTAACTGCTGGTCTTGAAAAATGTACTATTGTGTACTCCCCCCATTTGCGTTTTGCTCTTAGACCACATGCAATATTTGTTTGTTTTAGTTTTTCATTGAAAAACCAATAAAATTTATAAAATGTCTTTGGTCTCTGTGGAACGATAGCCCTTCGGCTATGAAATGCTTCATGCTTATTCAGTCTTTTCCCTCCGTAGAATTATCACCTGTAGGTAGATATATAGCCCATCCTCCATGACCATTTCATCTTTAGCATATTCATGCTCAATTAATTTAGCAGTTTAGTGATTCAGTATCTTCATCTTTTTTTTGTACTAATGTCACCATTAGTGTTGCACAGATTGTGCATATAAGCAGAATTTCATTTACCTTTGCTGGGGATTGTGCATATAAGCAGAATTCCGTTTACTTTTGCAGGGCTATCCTTTTGCAAATCATGTCATTGGATGTTAGTCATATTGGCTCAAATGATGCAAAATATTATTACTTCTACAAGATTGTACTAATGTTTTTGTAAATGAAAGTCGTGAATTATGAGCATGCGCTGAATTGCTGCAAAAGTATTACACATTTGTCATTTGTTTTTGACAGGCACTCTTGTTTTCATTTACCTCTTTCAAAGGAATTAAATGCCTTTCATATGTTGCCATTTTGTATAACTGAGAAATGCAGACATGCAACAATATAAATTAATGTAATCTCATCCTTCATTCTAATTACTCTTTGTTCACATTTCCATGCATTTGTCTGTAATTCCATGTAATACATCGTTTTAGTCAGGGCCACTGCAATTATGTGGCAAGAGAGGGCCAATTTATGTGGCAGGGTTGAGTAAATTTTGCGACAAAAGGCAAATTATACGACACATTTCTGTTAGAAATGGGGGTCTCTAGTTGGCAGAGGTAGGTACCTTTGACCAAGTAGGGGCCCTTGCTTCTAGTCGGGGTAAGGGGTCTACACTCCTAAAATAACCCCTGCTCACCAGATGCGTTGGATGCTGCTTTGCTCATGGTAACAAGGATTGGCAGTTTTTAGCAAAAATAGAAGTCCCAAGGAAAAAACATTCTACCAAAATGTATGTGGTTGCGTAATGGTCTGCACTCAATAGTAGTGTACACCAATCACTGTATATGAGTCACAAATGCAAGTCCAGAATCCCACCGCTGCCACCAATGTTAGAAATGGGGGTCTCTAGTTGGCAGAGGTAGGTACCTTTGACCAAGTAGGGGCCCTTGCTTCTAGTCAGGGTAAGGGGGCTACACTCCTAAAATAACCTCTGCTCACCCCCTTGGTAGCTTGGCACGAGCAGGCAGGCTTATCTCAGAGGCAGTGTGTAAAGCATTTGTGAACACATACAGTAATACAGTGAAAACACTACAAATGGACACCACACCAGTTTAGAAAAATAAGTAATCTTTATCTAGACTTAACACAAGACCAAAAGACAAAAATCCACAATACAGTATTCAAAAATATGACTTTCCAATGGGAGAAATAGCTTAGTTCAATGTAGATGGTAAATGCGACACTTTACTCTCAAAGTACCTTGGATGCGTAACGCAACATAAACAAAAGGGTTGCAGGGAAGGCGATGCGTCAGTTCCTTGCTTCGGGGGAGGCGGCGCACCTGTTCCTTACTGCAGCGCAGGGGAGGTGATGCGTCTGTTCCTTACCAGAGAGGAGGGGAAGCGTCTGTTTCTTACTGCATTCCGGTTACGATGCGACACTGTGGCGCCGCGATGCGGCGATCCTGTGCGATGCGACAAAATGGCGTCTTTGATGCGACGCGACAACTTGGATGCGATGCGTGCACGCCCAACGGCCGTGCGGCGAAATATGTGGTTTCTTGAGCCGCGACAGGCCCTGCAATGCGCTTCTCCGGTGATGCGACAGCAACCTTTGGGCGGCGGCACGCTTCTCCGGTGATGCGACACGCTTCTTCGGTGATGCAACGGCAAACAGCTGCGGCGGCGACACGCTTCTTCCTCGTTGCGTCGCGCTCCCAGCAACCCGCAGTCTCTAGCGGGCCCAAAACAACAGCAGGCATCTCTCTGCAGGTAGAATTCCCAGCAAGGAAATTCAGGGGGAGCTGGTGGTGAAGTCTTTGTGTCCCTGAGACTTCAGAACAGGAGGCAAGCTCAGCTTCAAGCCCTTGGAGATCTTCCTCAAGATGATTAAAGTACACACAAAGTTCCTTTTCTCCTTTCCTTTGCAATAAGTAACCACTGCAGGCCAACCCCAAACAGTCACCAGTGTAGGGGCAGTCTCCTCCTTCAGCTTCCTTGGTTTCTCTCCTTGGCAAAGGTTTGTCTTGATTCCCAGAAGTAATCCAAAGTTCTGGGGTCTGGGCCCCAATATTTATACTCCAAAATCCTTTGTTCTCTGAAGGCAGAGAGTGTCTGTACCAAGCCCAAACCAGTTCTGTCCTCCTGGTGCAGTTTCCTGGCAGGAGGTGGTGACATTGTTGAAAGCAGACCTGGCCCAGGTAGCTGAAAGAATATCCTCCCCCTACCCTCTAGTCAATGCAGGTCCTATTCAGCCCAGCCCTAACTCATCAGACTGCTGGAGCCAAAGCCCTCTCCAGCCCCCTGTCACTCACAAACCAGACATGGAATACAAAAACCTAGCAGAGGCATACTGGATGGTTAGGCAAGAAAATACCTACTTTCTAAAAGTGGTATTTTCAAACACAGAATGTAAAAATCACCCACACTAAAAGATGTATTTTAACATTCTGCGTTCAGGCATACTAAACTTTATTTTCCGATCTTGTTCCTAGGGTCAGTTAGGATTATAAGATGTTATAATCAAACTGCCCATTCTGGCCTATGGGAACAGATAGCTCTGCAATAGTGAAAAACTAAATTGACGGTAATTCACTATCAGGACATGCCACAGTACCAGTTTAACACCCAAATATACAAATAAGCAGCAGAAAGGTGACCAGTCCAGCATTGCAAACTGCCTTCCACTGTGTGGCAACACGTATCGCTGCATTTTTAGTAACTTTTGACCCGTTTGGGCCAGACATAATTTTATTTTTTTAAATCTACACATTATGCAGCAGATGATGAATTATGTGACTAATGCTGCAAATCTATAAAGTGCCTTAACAAGTACTCCACATAAACATAGTGGAACAGCTATACTTGTTTCTTGTACAGAAGACGCATTAATCGTTTTCTGCCACCGTTCAGCTTACAGGTCCTTTCTCCTTCGATATCCAAAACATTTGGTGTCCATCACTAAGCAACATTTAGGGAAAAAACCTAATGATGGTGTCCCCAACTCTTTAAGGAGATGGATCTTGACCCTTCACAAATACACAGGTAAAAGGGTCAAAACTGAGTATGTTCAAGGGCCAGATGGAGAACCCTCTAGTCCTGCTAGCCAGCAAATCATAATCATTTTTAAAGGTTGACCAAGATCCAAAGACAAGGTGGCACAATAGTGTATCGCTGAAAGGTATTAGGCTGAAAAACGAATGCCAAAGAAGGATAAACTTCACTGACTGAGATGTGAAACTGCATACATGTGAAAGCAAATACAAAGCAGTTTCATGGTCAGGCAAATTGTAAAGTTTGTGTTTTTGTTTTTTTGGTTTTTTTTATAGGAAAATAAAGTGTTGGACAAGAGAATGTGTGGATACAGGTTTGCTGACCTTTTTCACCTTGTCTTATCCTTTGCAATTTGAAATATGGTATTGTGACATGACCTAACTGGTGTATCCACTCTACCATTTCTTTACCCTATATTTGTTGAGGATTTGTACAAGCTTCATACAGTTTAAATCTACACATACAATTCAAAAGAGTTAAGTTGTTTCCAGAAGCAAACCTGGATCGGGTACAATTCCTTTTACTGCAGACCGTTGTGTTGTCTTAACTTTGTTACTTGGTTTGCAGTGCTCACACAAAGCAGGTCCAAGTCCATTTTTGTCTGTTCAGCAAGTCAGTGGTTGAAACACACAAGTTCAAGATGGTATGAAATAGCTGGTGGAGCTGCTGCACTTAGTGCTCTTCTATTGCGTTTCTGAGCTCCCTAAAAATGGTGTAGGAGTTCCACTTTCAAGCAAATGGTGGAATCCTGTATCTTCCTAGTCACCCCATGAAATCATCTTCCTTGTGTGTTCACCAGTGAAGGTACTCTGATTCAGCTGCTTTCCTTTGCTTGCTGCTGGTGATGGAGTATTTAACACCCTTTTTGCAGGGCTCTATTTAGTGCTTAAATTGCTTTGCCAACTGTTTCTTGTAAATGGATTGAAAGAGCAGTATTTACACAGAACAACCTTCTATCTGACGGAGCCAGGTTTTTTTTTTTTTGTGCAAAATATTTGTATTTTGATTTTCAAAACCTGTAAGTATGTCGTTAAGACAATACCATAGCTCTCTGAGTTCTGTGGGCAGCCCGGTTAGGACGAGAGACAGTGGTACAATCCTTTTCCACATAGTACAGTATTTTAACATGAATGACACTACAGCATTACTGAGAAGGCATGACTGCAGCATCCCCATTACAAATACATCCATAGTAGTCTATCCGTCTCCCCCATGTTTGTGAAATTTACATGGGCAACCTCTGATTTTGTACGTTACTCTTTCCGCAGCCATAAATGGGTCCATATCCTTCCTCCATTTAACCAGGTTAAGTGCCTCAGAGGTTCTCCATCGCTTAGCAAAGTCTCGCTTGGCTACTACCAATCCCAGGTTACATAACGGTAGTTTCATACGTGGTATATCAACATTGTTGGGTATGCTAAGGAGGATGTATTTGGGATCATCCGGAATTTGAGTCTCCAATATCGCACTTAATTCTGACTGTATTACTGTATCCTTGTGTGAGGGGAGAGACGTGTTTTTAACCTGGTAGAGGTACAGAATATGTGTTCATTGCAATCTGGGATGACCTCCAGTGGAGTAGCCACATTTCTCCTTCTTGACCTCTTAGCAGCTTTTGACATGGAGGGACCCCCAACTGCTACTTCAAAGACAAAATGACAGAAGAATCCACAGTGTGGCCCTAAAATGGATTAAGCCCTACTTCACTGACCGAAGACAGCAAAAGGTGTCCTTTACAAATTTGTATTGGCAAGTGGTTTCATCACTTAGGTTGCAAGACTGAAAACTGCTTCTCAGTGTCACATGATTTGGAGCAGAAGACCATGTAAATCGACTGGCTAAGAGCAGTTGTGTGTTGGGCAGTTGCCAGGAATTTTCATTTGCTTGATAGGATGGTCTTCAAGTGCCTCTCCAGACTCCCTGTATCTTGTTTTTGGGGACGAATCTTCTACACCCCTATAGTCCTGCACCAAGTTATTCCTCTTCGCCAAGTACTGAGGTCAGTGCTAATACTACTGCCGCATAGGTTTGCAATGTTTCTACATGATACCATCGGACTATAGGAATAAACAGGCATTTTTTTATTTGGGGAGGTAGATTTACCATTTTACATCTAAAAATGTTATGTGATGGATCGGTAATACCATCAGTAATACCTGAATTTTCCATACCTCCATCAGTTTCTCATGTATTGTCAACCAAAAGGGTTGACATAGGCCATAGTCCTGTATAGTATATCAGACTGTGCCAGCCTCTCTATTGTACCTCATGCAGGCTAAGGTGCTTAGAAGTCCCATCGAGCAAAGCTGTGATTATTGGCAGCATATTTTGTGTTACATCTTTGTAGGAGTGTGAAGGTTGATTGTATGGTTGCATCAGGGTGTCTTCCCAGTCCTCTTCTTCGAATTGCCCTTTGTTCCCTTTCCTTTTATCGCTTAGCCCTGTCATATTATCAGGCAAATTATTCATTGTAGTTATGAGTGTAATTGAGACTGTGTCCTATCCCATTTCTTCCATTAGGACTCTTATCTTGATTGAAGGAATTGATCTTGGACCTCCTTCCAACCTATCCTATTTATATCCAGGGCATATTGAATTTGTAGATATCTACAAAGTACTCCGTGTTAGCTAACTTATTCTGTTTGTAGTTTAAAAAACAATTTGACCATGTAGCCCCACCATACCACCTAATTTAGCGATCCCTATGAGACCCCATGTTTAATATCCTTTCAAATGCACCACTTTAAGAACTGTATGTGCCCACTGGTGTTTGTTTATTATTTTTTTTAATCATCTTATCACTCTCGACGTCATAGTACATGCTGTTAATACCACGGTCGCGACATTAGGCACATAGTGTGGTCTCTTACCTCCGTACGTGTAGTGCATGTAGGTCTTTGGGTTCGGAGCCATTTGCTTCAGTCTAAATGGCTCATGTATTGGAGAATAAGACCAGTTTAACACTACTAGTAATACCGTCTAAGGGTTGGTAGTGCTATTCCCCGATCCTACGTTGAGAAATATAATTTGGCAAGAGGTATATGAGAAATTTGGCACCCCATGATAATGTATGCATTGTATTTTCAGCCTGTTAAGTAATTAGAAATTGAATATTTTACATAATTTGAGGAAAAGGTAGTAGCTTAAATATATTGAATAAGGCTTCTTTTCCCAGTAATGACAATGGGAGCTCTTGCAGTGTACAGCCTAATCCTATAACGTTTGTAAGAGTGGGGCTACATTTTGCTGGTCAAAGTAAGTTCGGTCCCTAGCAATTTTGATCTTTAATTAGCACAACCTTTCCTGTCCATACAGTGGTATGTTTGTCGCATCCCAGGTCCATTGTTCAACTAGGTAAAGGATGGATTTATCACAGTTAATGGTATATCTAGACTATCTTTGTAATTCAATGAATATTTCCACCATTCATGTATAGCGAATTGTGTGTCTGCCAGTAAAAGGAACACATCTGTGTATGGAGAGGTACAATTCTCCTGGCCATCCTTCATTGAAATCCTCGTACTTGTAAGACCTGTTTCCCCCATCATGTCAAGGGTTCTGCACCAAGTGCAAATAAGAGTGTAAATACTGGTCATCCCTGCCCACCCAAGAGTACATTTTCTGGACAACCTGGTATTCCTACTTTTGCAGTTGAATTATTATACAGGAGGCAGACCCATAACACAAAGGTGGGCCCCAGGACTCCAAACATGAAACCCCGTTCCATGGAGTTAAATGCCTTTTTGGCATCCGGTGACCACGCTGCCAGTGGGCACGTCAAGGTTTTTCACAAAATCAAAACGTTGACAGGAAACATTTTGTCTGGTTAACCTATGTTTTATGGATCTTGACTGAGCCAGGTGCACCAAAGAAGTAGGGCAACTCTGTGTATTTAGAGAGAATTTTTTTTTTTTTAAATGATTGTTATGCATAACCAAGTAAAGAAAATTTTTTTTTATTTTCCTCTGAGAGCATTCATATGTTCCTTGAATACAATATAACCCTAATTCCCTTCCAGGGGATACTCATCAATAGTCATAAGCACTGAATAGTCCCGCCCACGTGCGGGGACCCCGGAGCAATAACAAATAGTATGTGTATATATATATATATACCCACATATATAGGTAATATACATACATATGCAGCCTAAAAACACATTACTAGGCTCAAAACTGCCGCAATTGCATTGTAAAACTTTTACATTTGAAATAATAAAGAAACATACACCATGATATTTTCATGATACAGATAAAGAAAACTGCTTTCAGTTTGCTTTGAAAAACACAGCCTTTATTTTCAAAGGTAAAAAGGCAAGATCATAGAGGCAGATTAGCCTAGAGAGGCTGCATATAGAACAATTGGTAAAAACTGGCGCCGTGCCTTTAAGACCTCCAGGAACCCCCAGGCTCCCATCATGCACCACAGGTGACAGTTAGGTCAGTTCTTTTTTCCTGCTCCTTCTTGGAGGATCCTGAAGCATTGAGCTCGCCAGTTAGTGGTTTTTTATCACTAATTTCTGGTCTAAAGTGGAATTTTTTAGTTTCACTCGACGTCTTTAGTACTTGGTTTACTAAATCCTGTTGTTTTTCCGATTTTTGTCTATTTTGCCTGTCATAATGCCGGCTTTATTTAGTAAGTGCCCGGCCTGTGGTAGAAAGATGGCTAAATCGGACCCACACTCGGTCTGAATTGCTTCTCTACCTTCATCTCACAAGCCAGACCAGTGTTACTACCACTGTTCCCTGTAAGCTGCGCGCCTGCGCACCCCACTCACCTCGAGCGCGCAGTGTGGCGTTTGAAGTGCGCACAGCGGCAGATAAGTTCAGCAGCAAGTGCCTCCTGCACTTGCTGCATTTCTTTTGTTAAAAGGGCGCGGCCGTGGGGGAGATTGTCTGCCTTTGTAAAAGTATTCATGTTAATCGCAGCGCCCGATAATGCATTGCAATTAACATGATTACTTTCACAAAGACACACAATCTGCCCCGCAGCTGTGCCCTATTAACAAATGAAAGGCAGCAAGTCTACAATCACGACGTGTGCTTTCAGGTGATTGTGAAAGCACACGTTGTGCTTCTAGACTTCCTGCCTTTCTTTTGTTAATAGAGCGGGGCAAATTGTGTGTGAAAAGAATGCCTGCGGCAAGTTCTTAGTGCAACACGGCTGGACAAAACAGGACAACGCAACGACAGCAACCTCTGGATTGGACGTTTTTTGTACCTCAGCAGTGACACTACTTTCAGGGAACTTTGACATTATAAAACATCAACAGAAGGCTACATTTTCAAACTGCACTTTGCAGGATAGGTTGTTAGTAATCCTTCCTTCATCAAGCCTCCTGGGATGGAATTGATATGTGTATGTGAACACATTTCATTTGATTCGGTGTGTGAAGAACTGTCGTGTTTTATACACACGCCACAGCCTGCTTCCTTCCTTTACAGTTGGTTCCCTCCTGCCACTTCTCTCTGAGCTCTACACTTCTCTGTTTCACTGAAACTAATGTATCTCCCTGCGTCCCATATAAAGCACTTCACCTGTGGTGACGGGAGGGCTTTAAGTGGGCCGGGTCCAACCGGTTTTTGCCATCAGCCTCAGAATGAAAAAAATTTGTCTCTGTAGCAGTGCCACCCTTCACTGCCTTTGATGTAACTAAAAAAGACTCGGTATAGTCCTTTCAGTCTCATCATGTCAGACCTGAAGCATTTTCAATGTTATATACAACGGAGCCATAGTTGTTGCCTATTTATCTTATGCAACTAACAACCACTGACAAACCCAATAGTCCTGGCTTGTTGTAGGTGTAATTTTACTTGTTATATTATAAATCTGGATGCAATGACAAAAGCAGCAAAAATACATGTCGGGCGTCACACTATGCTAAACACAGATTTTAAGCTTACTGTGCTTTTAAGCCACGCCCTTAATTACATCGGCCACGCCCTTTGAGAGGCCCCCAGTTTTTTCATCCCACTTAAAGCCCTGGGTGACGGCGTGTGATGCTAGGCTCCTTGAGAAACCCACTGATTGAGCAGCATAATACCAGTGGGGCAGCACACTATGGTAAGTACAGATTTTTAACTTAAGTGTTTTAAGCCGCTCCCTTAATTACATTGGCCACTCCCCTATGAGAGCTCCCCAAGTTTTTTCATCCCACTTAAAGCCCTGACTACAAGCATGACGTGCTTTGATGTGCCAACCCATGGTGTCAACGGACTTACTTCACGCCTGTGACTCGCTGCAGGGGAGAGTGAATGGACACAGGTATATTATGGTTTCAAAAGGACCAGCTGCAAAGTTCCTTGCCTCCAGCAATTTTCAGGCAATAATAAATATGTCAAGATAACTCTGGTGATTAATGTTCTGCCTGGAGAGAGATGGGAATTTGCTCTAGTGGAAGTTTTAAGGTAGCGCAGACGGTTAATATGCCTGAGCTGATTATTGTCATGTTTATGTGTGATTGTTTGAAATAAACATGGCCTCTTTTTACCCACAGCTTTTGTAATCAAGACTTGATTTGTGGGTTCCATGGGGCGGGCCGGGAACACCCTGGGAGGGTCCGGGTCCTATGAAAATTGGTTAGCAGGTTACTACTTTTGTCAGAGAGATAATTTTGTTACTTGCAGTTTATAAGTTAAAATCCTAATATAGAACAGTAAACTATTAATTGTCATCAAAGAACTTCATGCATACTGCAAGGTATAGATTAGAGCGTTATGATTTTTTCCCCAACCATTCATTATCCTAATGTTGCAAAAAGGGTTCATTTGGGTACAAAGTGATTCTTATTAAAGAGAAACTCTAACCATGGTTTTACATTTTAAATTCCAAGTTTGTTCTTCTCCAGACAAAGCACTCTTAAACTATACTGCCTACCAGTATGAATGACATGTCACTCCTTCACCTTGCAGACCTCTGTAACATTTCTTACACACTGATTTACATACCTATGATTGATTGTCTCTGTTTAATGTGTGTGCAATGTAAAGTACACCCTACACTGGTATGAGTGGCGCTATAAACCGAATTAAGTGCATCTCAGAGAGAGGGTAATGGAGACTTGAGGGGCACTGTTAAAGGGTAATAGTGAGGGAATCACTGGCGGAGGTGGTCATTGGGGGTGCCAACAAACATTGTCACACAGGGTGCCACCAGCGCTAAGGACTGGCCCTGTGCGGGGCATATTGTTTGCCTCTGAGAAAGTATTCATGTTAATTGCAGCGCATGACTGGTGCTGCGATTAACATGAATACTCACACAATCTGCACTGATATTTGTCGCTGCACCCACACGCGCAGCCAGGTTCCTGGCGCACATAACCTTGGCTGCAGCGCACAGAGACCTTATACTGCCGCACACAGAGGAAACAAATTAGAGGGAACATTGGTTACTACTGCAGCAAGTTTTCAAAAAGAACCCTTAGGGAAAGGGAGAAGATTAAACTGCACTCTATGCAGGAGAGAGGAAAGGGTGCAGCAAGTAGCAGAGAAGAACATCCCTTAAAGAAGCCCTCCTCTCTATCAAGGCTGGAGCGCAAAGAGAAAGGTGAGAAAAGACAACACAGGTCTCACGCCGTCGAGGGACAGATCGACTTCCAAAATACCTTTGTGCTCCGAGTCAGGGTCGAGGTCGACGTCGAGACGTCCTTCGCCGTCGAAGCGAACGACTTCAGGTGAGAAGTCCCATCATAGACCGAAGTCGACACCAACGCGTAGGCGGTCCAGGTCTGGCTCGCCTACGATGGCAGGCGGCCTGGGCTCGACGTTGACACATCAACGTCGAAGCCCGCCGTCGAGAGTGTCTGTGGCGACGTCGAGAACACCGCCGACGTCGAGAGGTCCACACGCATCGACGTCGAGCCGAACACCGAGGGCCTCGACGCCGGTAAGGCACAGTCGCTCACCGACGACGCGTCAGCACAGGCATTCGCCGTCGAGACACATGACGTCGATGCATCCGTCACCGAGGAAATCGACGTCGAGACCACGCACATCACCCTCTGGATCTAGGACAAGATCGACGTCGAGGAGATCGACGTCGAGGAGGTCGCATTCCAGTCACAGATCTCCTCCTGCCAAGAGACCTAGGGCAACGTCGAGAGACCGCTCGACGCAGAAGGAAGTCCAGGTCGTGACATCCAGGAGTGTCTCTTCCTCCCCGGGACTTCAGATTGTGCAAGTCACTCCTGAAACCTCACCAGTTCCGGCGCCAGCTCCTGCAACTAACATCTCCCCGAGATGGCTGGGGGACATAAGGGAGTGGAAGATTCGAAAGGTAACAAGACTGGCGCATACTCCTAGCAGATCCAGATCTCCTATCATACAATCAGTGCACTCCTCTGAGAGACATGAGAAACGTGCCATTCCACAAAGGTCTCCGTCTTTGAGAAGGCGCACATCACGTTCTCCTAGGAGTCGGGCATCCAGATCTCGCCACCGCTCTCCTAGGAGATGAAGCCACAGATCTTCTTCGTGGTCCTCAGACTCCAGACCATCAAAGGCAGACTACTCTCCTACTCTTTCTTCCTCTCCTCAGAGTAGAATATCGCCCATTGATGATATTGTAACCTTCAATGAGGTCTTGTGTAGAGGGGCTGCGAAGCTTCATATTGAGATGCCTGTTTCTACTCCTGCAATGTCAGTCATCTTCGAAACACTTCATCACAGGTCTTCATCTAGACCTTTGCTTCCCCTGGTGCCTGGCCTGCTAGAGCCTGCTCTACAGAAATTCCTGACTCCAGCGTCGGTGGGGGCGGCCCCGTCGCGGATCACTAAGAAATACAAGGCCCCTGAGCAGGACCCGCTTTTTCTGAGAGCTGACCCTCCTCCGGACTCTGTTATTGTGTCAGCGGCACGGAAGAATCAGACTGGGGCAGCTTCATCTGCAGTACCCCCGGATAAAGACAGTAAGGCCATGGATTCCGTCGGCAAGAGGATGTGCAACACCTCAGCATCCTATATGAAGGTAGCCAGCGCCTCGGCCTTGCTGGGGAGATACGACCGCTCTCTGTGGGACTCTCTCTCACGCTTCACGGAGAAGCTGCCAAAGGAGGACAAGACGAGACTTCCTGGAGGTCCTCCATGAAGGGGGTCTGGTGGCCAATCAGGTCATCCGTGCAGCAGCTGATGCCTCTGACTTTGCTGCCCATGGATATGCACATGGGATTTGTGCCCGTCGCTCTGCCTGGCTGAGATTGACGGGTTTGAAGCCAGAGGCTCAACATCGAATCCTCAATCTTCCTTTCAATGGGACATCGCTCTTCGGCTCTCATGCTGATGACGAAATGTCCAGGATGAAGACCGAACTGGACACAGTAAAGGCGGTTGGGCTCGAGAAGAGGAAGGATTTCGGGCGACGCTACCGCCCTTACGATCGACGCCAATACCAACAGAGGGTTCAAACCCCTCAGTGGTCCTCCCAGCAACATCAGGGAAGATCACAGTCCAACCAGCGGCGTCCTGGCAGAGGACGAGGAGGGAACTCCAGGCAGTCTACACCTGCTGCCAAGCAACAACAGAAGCAGTGAGGGCTTGCTTTCCCTAACTCAGTTAGCCACTCCGGTGGGGGGGAAGTGTCAGTTTCTATCTGGAAGAGTGGACCAAAATCACACTAGACAAGTGGGTGCTCAATATTGTGAAGAATGGGTACTCGCATAAATCTGAGAGAAGAGGTATCCGCTCTACTCCAAAAGGAGGCCATCGAGGAGGTTCCATACCACCAATGTCGACAGGGGATCTACTCCGGATATTTTTTGGTCCCAAAGAAAGGTCCAAACAAAGAGTTCAGGCCTATACTAGATCTCAGGCTTCTCAACAAATACATTCTGAGAGAGAGGTTCAGAATGCTGGCATTACATCAAATAATCCCGCACTTACATCAAGGGGACTGGATGTGTTCTATAGATCTTCAAGATGCCTATTTCCACATCCCAATCGCTCGGAAGCATCGGAAGTTTCTAAGATTTCACATTCAGTCAGACCACTTCCAGTTCACGGTCCTGCCTTTCGGACTGAAGTTGGCTCCTCGCACTTTCTCAAAGTGCATGGTAGTAGTAGCTGCATTCTTAAGGAGGAACCAAATCTTCGTCTACCCTTACCTAGACGACTGGCTTCTCAAAAGTGCGTCTCCAACACTTCTGCAACAACACCTCACTTACTGCATTCAGCAACTGCATCAGCTGGGTCTGCACGTCAATTTCAAAAAATCCATCCTCAATCCAACACAGAGGATACATTACCTGGGCACGACTCTGGACACGGTAAACGCAAGAGCGTATCCTTCGGAGGAGAGACTATCATCCATTCTTCTCAAGTGTCAGACCCTCTTGAAGGGACCTCATCCCAAGGCCCGACAGGTTTCATCTCTACTGGGGTCGAAGGCCTCGTGCATTTTTCTAGTCCCAAACGCCAGACTTCACATGAGACCTCTGCAGCAAACTCTGGAGGATCAATGGTCTCAGATCTCCAATCGCTGGGAAGACACTGTAACCATACCTCATATCTGTCCGGCTCTCCATCAGTTGGTGGATGCGGCGGTCTCATCTCCTGATAGGAACTCCCTTTCACGAGGAGCTTCCCAAACAGACTCTGGTGACGGACGCGTCCCTTCAGGGATGGGGCGCTCACATGGGGTCCCTGCAGATATAAGGACTGTGGTCAGAAAGAGAACAGCTATATCACATAAACATGCTGGAGCTCGGGGCAGTTCATCTGGCTCTCTAGGCGTTTTTTCCTTCCATCAAATCGACTGCTCTGCTTGTTCAGACAGACAATACAACAACGATGTATTACCTGAACAAGCAGGGGGGCACCAGGTCCAGACCCCTGTCTCTGGAAGCGCAAGCGATTTGGAAGTGGCTTCTAGCACGAGACATGAAGATCTCCGCAGTTCACCTACCAGGCGTCCTCAACATCCAAGCGGACGTCCTAAGCAGGCATTTCGCAGAAGCGCTCGACTGGGTGCTAAAACAAGAAGTAGCGCAAGACATCTTTCGCAGCTGGGGAACACCAGACATAGATCTCTTCGCGGACGCAGAAAACGCAAAATGCCTCGTCTTCGCCTCCAGATACCCACAACCAGGCTCCAAGGGGAATGCTCTGTTGATAGACTGGTCAGAGACATTACTCTACGCCTTTCCACCAGTCCCCCTCATTCCCCTGGTGATCAGGAAACTGTACAAATCCAAGACAAAGATGATCCTGGTTGCGCCAGACTGGCCTCGCCAATGGTGGTACCCGGACCTTCTTCATCTGTCCAAAGTACCACACAGGAGGTTACCATGTCATCCGGATCTGCTGACCAGGGCAGGCGGCAAGGTGTTCCATCCCAACCTGCCATCCCTGTGGTTAGCTGCATGGCTCCTGAGTTCATCCAGTATGGACATTTAGGTCTCTCTCAAGACTGCATGCAGATCTTGAAGGAGGCCCGGAGACCTTCTACGAGAAAGTCTTACGCTTTTAAGTGGAAGCGTTTTTACATGTGGTGTACTGCTGAGGGTGATGACCCTATTCGAGGTCAGGAACAGGTACTGTTACCATACTTACTGTATTTGGCCAAAGCAGGTTTGCAATATTCCTCCATAAAGGTTCACCTGGCAGCAATAACGGCATATAGAAAGTCCCCCACTCAGGTTTCTTTCTTTCAGATGCCAGTTGTTAAGGACTTCCTGGAGGGTCTAAAAAAGGTCTACCCACCAGTTAGGTCTCCATCTCCTTCCTGGGAGCTTAATGTGGTCCTCTCTAAGTTAATGGGTCCCCCATTCGAGCCTATCCACAAAGCCTCCCTGCAACATCTTTCATGGAAGACTGCATTTCTCGTGGCAATCGCATCTGCTCGCAGGGTGAGCGAGATACAAGCCTTGTGCTCTTCGGAGCCTTATCTCATTTTTCATGCGAATAGAGTGGTGCTTAGAACTCACCCGAGGTTCCTTCCTAAGGTGGTCTCGGAGTTTCATATCAACCAGACAATCACTCTGCCTACTTTCTTTGCGGATCATGTCCCCCCTGCTGAGAGAGCTTTGCACTCTCTAGATCTAAAAAGCGTGTTAAAATTTTATCTAGATAAAACAAAGAGTGTACGAAAGGCGGACAAGTTGTTTGTTAATTATGGTCCATTGAACACTGGTTTTCCTGCCTCTAAAAGGTCCATTGCTAGATGGATAGTGTCTTGTATTATGTTATCCTATCAGCTGGCACACAAACGGCTCCCGGGCAAGCCGAGAGCTCATTCTACAAGGGGAAAAGCGGCTATAGTAGCGATGCTTAGTAATGTACCTATTCAGGAAATATGTAAAGCGGCCACATGGCGTTCGGTGCACACTTTCGCACACCATTATTGCCTTGATTCTGACACTCAAGCTGATGCTAGGTTTGGACAAGCATCCTTGAGAAACTTGTTTGGGTAATATATGTTTTGTTAACAGGTTATAATATGCTGGTATTCGTCCGCAGGGTATGGGGATGGGCTTGCTACTCTATTCAGTGCTTATGACTATCGATGAGTATCCCCTGGAAGAGAAGGATAAGTTACTTACCTGGAATCCTAGTTCTCTTCCAGGGGTATACTCATCAAAGTCATAAGCAACCCTCCCTCGACGAATACCTTCGCCTTATATATGTATCTGTTACCCATGCTATGATTACACTGTTATACGCCGTCCAAAAGAACTGACCTAACTGTCACCTGTGGTGCATGATGGGAGCCGGGGGGTTCCTGCAGGGGTTCCTGGAGGTCTTAAAGGCACGGCGCCAGTTTTTACCAATTGTTCTATATGCAGCCTCTCTAGGCTAATCTGCCTCCATGATCTTGCCTTTTTAAAGACTGTGTTTTTCAAAGCAAACTGAAAGCAGTTTTCTTTATCTGTATCATGAAAATATCATGGTGTATGTTTCTTTATTATTTCAAATGTAAAAGTTTTACAATGCAATTGCGGCAGTTTTGAGCCTAGTAATGTGTTTTCAGGCTGCATATGTATGTATATGCATATTACCTATATATGTGGGTATTTATTTAAATATATATATATATATATATATATATATATATATATATATATATATATATATATATACATACATATTATTTGTTATTGCTCCGGGGTCCCCGCACGTGGGTGGGACTATTCAGTGCTTATGACTTTGATGAGTATACCCCTGGAAGAGAACTAGGATTACAGGTAAGTAACTTATCCTTCTCTTGCTCCTCTAGTGTTGCTACTCAAGCTGCACTCCACTGAAAATTATCCCTCCCACGCTCTATTAATTTTTTGTTTATTTTTGATCCCCAGTGTGCAGGAGATGACTTTGATTTCTAGGGTGTAGCTATATCTTTTTGTAAGCATTGTGCCTAATTCATCCAAGGTCTGTTCACCTCTCGAACTACTGATCTCTTCCCGAATCCCAGATAAAAATATCTTAGGTGAAAAGGTGATAGGTCTCCCCAACACTTTAGGCAGTGTATTAGTATTTTTTTGCCAGGAAAATTCTATTATTGGACATGGCCATATTATATGGAATAAATCACCCGCTCCCTTATGACATCTTGTACAATTTGGAGACGGTGCCCTTCTAATTTTCCACAGCTGCCTTGGAGTAAAATAAACCCTATTTTGGTATTTCAGTTGTACCAGCGTCAGCCTTACAGATATGGCCAGCTCTTGGACGCAAGTAGTGCACCTCTCTAACCGCTTAGTGGAAGGGGACTAAATCTTTTTCCCAATGTATCTTCAAAGACGATAAGTTGGTCAGCTCATTGAGAATAAGGGATCGGTATAATTTAAAAATTCCACCACTATCAATTCTTTCATTAGTTAATTGCCCTCAAGGGTGGCTGTATTCTTGAAGTGGTAACAAGGGGGAGCGGTGAGCCTCTGATGCATGACTCAGTTGGAGGCATCTATAAAATAGTGATTTTTTTTTTTTTTTTTTTTTTTATATATAAATAAAGCTCCGATGCTCTTTAAAGAATGGTAAAGGGCTTCCTAGAGGGTTCACACGTCGCCCAATTGAGATCCCAGTATCGTGCTACGCTAAAAACATTCTGATCATGTTTTATGTGTCAAGTATGTTCATGCAAGAGTGGCGCTTGAGAGTTTGTCCTCCCATTGTATCCAGTGACATGCCCTCTGTTGCTATCGTAGCCCCATAAACTTGAACATCTGTATAAAACTACTGGGATCTGTTCTTACAGACCACAACATCAAGGTCCATCAATATGCCAACAGTATTCAACACTACCTCCAAATCTCCTCAACCGATGAAATTCAGTGACTTAAACTGGACTGGAGCTAATCCAGAATTGGATGCAGCTAACTACCTAACCTAATACTCAGTCCATCAAAGTTCCTCTTGCTCTCTAACGGCTACATATACTGCAGATTGAAACAGACACAGCTTCACTCCCCCTTCACAAAGGCACTGCAAAATCACTTGGATTTGCATTTTGCACTGGCCATCTTCCTTATCCCCTCGTTCAGCTAACATGCCAGCATGAAAGCAGGGTTTGCCTGGCATTAACTCCTTTAAAAAAAACAAAAAAAATCTGAACCTCTTGCTCGAGAAATCAACGTTACTGCAAGCTCTGGTGGTTTCACACTTTGATGTCAGCAGTGCTGTGCTTCACGACCTCCTCAACACCACTCTGGCATTCCTGAAGAGCATCCTACATGCTGCTCATCTCATGAAGGGCTTGTAGTGTCACCATATACTTCCAGCTACCTCAGGTGGGCAGCACCATACCAGAAGCCACATGACTGCCAAACTGGAAATGAAGAAGTGCAAAAAGGACAGAACCTGAAGGCGGACCTTCTCAACTGCACACCTAACATGTGGAACAACATTCCCATTGATATCAGAACTACTCTGACCCTTCTAAAATTCCGAAAGGATTTGAAGACATCTGCACAAGTAGCATTACTCCTTCCTCAACTCACACAATATAGTCTGACTTATTATCTGCCTCATTATAAATGATCTTGTATTGTTGCCGTAGACCCTTGCCTCCTGCTCTTTGTTCCATTGCTTCCCAGAGTAGGTCACATTTCCCAAATCCTGCTGTATATGTAAATGCATACAGACAGTGCTGTAGTCAGTGAGGGCATTCTGTCAAAAGCTATTCACAACTTTGCCTGAATTTATACTTTGTCAAAGTTAGGAACCTGAGCTGGTAAGCCTTTTGTCCAAAGGCGTCACCAGGATTTTAAACTTCATGAAAGTCAGATAGTGGGAATGGAGCTGTAAAATGACTTTGCAGGAAGATGTCAGTGGTAGGAATATGCTTCTTCTGAAGTATTTACCTAACTGAAGGCAGCCCAGGTTTGTACACAAGACCACCAATTCAGACCACAAATTTAGTTTTGCCCACTTACACTTAGAAAGGTTACAGTAGCTCAAGAAAGTGCCCATAGTGTTTTAAATTGCTGTAGCTGAGCAGTCTGTATGTTGCAATTGCACTCAGTGATGCGATTAGCTTCTTCATCATATGAACACTAGGCCCTATTTGTGTTTTGTGTGTCAGGTCCACTAGGATCCAAATGTTTGATTCTGTCTGCCACAACTGTATTTGAAAATCTGCCTGAATGGGCAGACAATCTGTTATGTGCTTGGGGGTAGACCGACCATTTTCTCATTCATAAATACACATAGCACATTCATACTGACAAAGGGACAGCATAAAAGAGCATCAAGCCTGTTGAATATGCCTCTTTACCTGTAGGAGCACATGAAGATCCTATTATACTCTCCAGCATTCTTTGTGGTTTTTGCTCAACTGTTATTTCCACTTCCGAGTTGCAGTTATTTAAAATATATATATTGCTGCTGCAACCATTTTTACCCATAACATTATGCTTTCATGTTTTTTTTAAATGCCTTGGCAGTAAATTCCCCTTTCTTTTCTTAATGAGTTCTCTTTGGGTTCCTGTTCTATACGCTGTTGCGGTGTGTGTGGAAGCAGGTGGGTGACCGTGTGAAGGGGAGCAGGGGGCTACTGGAAGGCCCCACTATGGGAAAAGCTAGCCAACTCGGTCCCCACTATATCCCTCAATCGCTGTCTATATCTAAGGTCTTTGTAATTCCAGAAGATCTCACCTCTGTCTCTGGGGGAAATCATTGCTGCATTAGCAAATCTATACCCCTCTCTACTGATTTTTGCTTGTAGTCCGTGGACATTTACACTGGTGGTAGAAAACCAGTTTTGTGAGGAACGCTTGAGCTGCCTCTGTCTGCAATGCTTTTAATGCGACATCCCTTGCACTGCTCCTTAGGCAAAGCCTTAACTGGAAAGAGATGGAGTTCATGTAGGAAATCTATATATTCTTTCGTATTTCATATTCTTTCATTTGCAAGCTTATTCCTTGTTTTCATCGCCAAGTAGGCTGCACGCAGAGTAGAGGGAGAAATGCCTCTCCATTCACTCAACTTCTGCAGCCCAAGATGCCGTTGGAGCATAACGCAGGGCAGCCCTTGAAATGCCAGTTTCTTCGTCCACACATTAGACATGTTCCCAAATGGCTACCATCACAATGTACTCCAAGTGTTGAAGTTGGCTAGGCTGAGATTTTCCTTATCAGCAGATATACTGAGAGTGTGCCTGTGTTTTTAGTTTCTGAGCTTTGCTACTATCTAGCGGTTTTAAGTCTCACGCACAAAACATTTTAGCTGTCTGTTATCGAAGACCTGTTGTAGGCAATACCAATACGTAAAGCAGGTTTGGGTTAGCCCATTTCTTACAATTGGTTGGATGGTTGCTCAATGTCACTTACTTGCTTCTTATTCAGTGGATTTCCTTCCTCTTCTTGTTAGACCCTCCCCTGAAGCATAGCCTCGTTATCCTTTTGATTGGGTTGCTTGTATCCTTCACCTGCCTACATTCAGGAAACTACTTTCTCTTTTCAGCACCCCATGAGAGTTGTTTGTTTTCTTGCTCTGCCCCCCCTGCGTACTGCTACTCCTGGAAACCCTGAATCGCATCCCCGCTCTGTGTTGCTCTCACCACCACACCCACCACCCCCCCCCCCCCCCTCCCCCCCATTCATCCATTGCTTCCACACTTCTCCCTATAAAAGTAGGGTACGAGTTGGCGCTGTTCATAATGGCAAATGTTATTTTTTATTTTGATTTTTTCCCAAAGCAAAACATTGGCAGCACCATTGGCAAAGCAAAAAGATTAGGTCACATAATTGAAGGAGAGACTAATTGCCATTTCCTATGCTTGTTAATGGCTGTTCTGAAAGTTAAGCTGCGTCTGACTAGCAGGCTAAAGTGTCACACCCTCTCAACAGCTAATTATCCTTCCATGTTAAAAATGCTATGTCCTACTTTAGAGGTAGTTTAAAGTCCGTAACCTTGGTTTTCTGTTATTTTTCCAGTATCTTGATACATTCCTTTTGTATAAGATCAAAGCATTTTCAAGTTCTGGTGCATGCATAATGAAAATTATGAATAACTGGCAAAGCAAGTGTAACAATCCTGCTTATTTAAGGACATGTTATTGTTGAGGTAGAAGCCCAAATAAAGCAAGATATCCACAAAATCCAATAAAGCACATTATGGCACCAATATGCAAAATAAAGTATGACAATTTCAATAAATTCGCTTGAGTTGCATCAAAGTAAGCATGATTTGAGAACCGTGTCTCCGTACATTAGATGAGGTTGAACCAAGAAAATGTACCATATTCTAGAAATGGGGAAACAAATGGGAGGGTTGGTAGTATGCGAAAGCAAGATCCAGGAAGCAGCAGACTAATAAAGGTAAGTTTATTCCAGACCACAGGGAGTGAGGAACATGAGATCGGAACACCAAACCCCTACCCACTGCCGCCCTTCCTCCAATTGTCCACCCACGCCTCACCCCATCAGGGGGTTGGGCCAGTATGAAGGTTCTTGTGGCCTCCACATGACCAATTTGCGAGTTGTTCTCACATACCCCACGAAATATATGTAGGGACCTTCCAGGGGCTAGTAATATGAACTTTATATTGTTGGGATCCTGCAACTTGCATGTCTTAAGTCCCAAGTACTGATCCATAGGAAAATATGTGGACTGTGGGTTTCATTATATGTGTTTCTAAGGGCCTTTCTCTTTCTTATTGCAGATTGGCATCATGTTCTGCCTGTTTTACAACTGTGTTTATTTACAATGAGCAACAACTCTACAGATGGAGAGGAACTAACAAACCATACCTCAGAAGAAGATGATGCTGTTATAGTCACAGAGTCTATTGCCATCATAATTATTGCTGTCCTGGTCTGCCTGGGTAATCTTGTGATTACGGTCACCCTGTACAAGAAATCCTACCTCCTGACACTAAGCAATAAGTTTGTATTCAGTTTAACTTTGTCAAACTGTCTCTTGTCCGTCTTGGTACTCCCTTTTGTTGTCACTAGCTCCATCCGTAGGACATGGATTTTTGGGGTAGTCTGGTGCAACTTCTCCGCACTTCTGTACATGCTGATCAGTTCTGCAAGCATGCTTACTCTAGGACTGATTGCTATCGATCGGTAAGTTGCCCAGTCTTTTTTTCTCTCTTCTCATCATCGTGTTACAAACTTCATTACACAGTTTTTAAAAACAATATTGTACATAACAAGAATATATGCATCTTGTATTTGTGATTAACATTTGTTACCGCTTCACATAGAAATGTATAATAGTATGTTCACCCACATTTCCTTATAAAATATGATCATGGGGAATCAATGCAAGGAATTTACACTTTGTCCACAAACTCAAACATTCCTCTGAAATCCTTAAGAAACTTTCTGCAGGTTCTTTCTGATTGTCAGATGAAACCTTTAGTGAGTTTGTGTGTAGATTAGGCTTCATGTCTAATTTCATCATCATAACTTTATTTCGATCAATATGATTGTAGAAGTAGAACTAAACAAAATCATCACAAAGAAAAGTTTACACATAAACAACCATGCTATGGTGGACCAATAATAGTAACATTTCATATGGCTGTATCAAATTTTACCTCGATTTGGCTATTTGACATATATTTTTGCAGGCCAACAGTTCCACCATTTAGTTTGCATAAACAGTAAAAAGTCATATTTCCAAATACAATGCATACCTAGTTCGAGGCTAGGTTACATTGGTTTTGATTCCTCACCGCAATGATATAAAAACAGGAAGTGCAAGTGCATAAAAATCGTTCTCTTGAAAATTTAAATACAGATTGTAAGAACTGAATGGAAGCTAAAATCAATTTAAAAAGCAAAGGGTGATAAAAATGACCAGCTAAAAAAACTATTTTCTCCAGCCTGGCAATAACACTGTTTAAAAACTGTTACTGAACTCTTAGCTCCCCAGAACGCAACTCCCTTGTGTGCAAAAAGCAATAAAGTGCAATAACTGAAGTAGCATAAGTTAGCTAATGTTGTCTGTTTCATGAATCACATAAATTCATTCTATAACAAACAGTATACAGAAGCACAATTTTAGAGGACTGAGTCTAGCAATAATCTCAAATTGTACAAAAAGGGAGACTAAAATAGAACCACAAAAAGATTTCCTAATAGGACCGCCAAACATTTTCTGGGACAGGACTCTTAACTCCCCAAGCACAACTCTCTTATAATGTGCAAAAGGCAATAAAGTGCAGTGACAGAAGCAGCATTAGCCCAGCTAATGTTGTCGATTTTAAGTCCCAAGATGTTATTATATGCCAAATGTTGTGCAGAAGCACAATTTAGGAGACTGTGGCCAGCAAAAGCTTCCAATTATACAAAAAAGAGGGCTTAAAGCTAGAACCACACAAGCTTCCTACTTGGCATAAAAAATTACAGCAATTAATCTTTCACTAAAATGCACTTTCTGCACCAGAGCCAAATTGACCTAAGAAATCTAACAATCGAGTATACCACCAATCTGCTTGTGCATGAACTAAAGAACCTGAAGGCCTTCTTGTGCTGAGTTGTACCCAGCCTCGAGGTGCTATCCAGATTGCTCTTTGATAATGGTATGCTGGACAGCAGAATAAAATGTGAATTAATGATTCCAATGCCTCTACACAAGTAGGACCAAGGTCACTCCCACGTATAGCTACTGGCCATTTGCTACAAAAAAAATTGTGTATGGACTATACAGTTTGCATTGGGGGGCGCAGGGAGCGTGATTTAGTCTATTGATGACTCCTAGCAAGGGAAGGGGTTTGCATTCGAGAACTCCGAGGTCAAGGATCCTCTGCAATTTGTTACCCTGTGGACCATCCAATATTCCCAATATATTTCTTTCAGGCCTGCTTTGGAGATGGAATCCATTTCGTCTGGGGTAACCCAAAATTTCTCCAGACCTAGTCTCCCCAGTAATGATTTTACAGCGTTCAGCCACAGGATCTTATGGACACATGCAGGGGACATAAGATCATTTACTCCCACCCAATATGATCTTAAGGCTGCCATTGTCCACAATCTATACCAGTAAATGTCAAGTCTGCACTCTATTTACTGGTCAGTTCCTCGATGTGCCAGCTCTAGGTACACCAGAGTCATCGGTGTGCTCTCTGGGAGGCCCAGGAGTGATCTAATTAGCTTGTTTTCTTCTGTTGCCAAAAGTTTTGGATTTGTACACCCCCCAGATTTAGGAGCCATACAAGGCTACAGCTAAGGTTTTTAAGTTGTAAATCTCTAAGGCCGATGCTACACATCAACAGTGTTCATCTGTGTGTCTTTACAATGCTCACTATATGTTGCATCTGTACTACATGTGTTTTTTGGAGTTGCAGGGCCCAATTTAAATTTGGAGTTAGTCTCACCTCTAGTTAATCAAAATATTACACCTGCTCAATTTGATTACTTCCCACGTACACATTTCTCTTGTAGGCCTTTTGATTTGTCGAGCTGCAAATCCTAACTTTATCTAGCTTGGTCACCCGGTAAGTCAGGCCAACGAACAGTTGTTCAGCATGGGGACCCCCCTGCTTCTCCACCAGCCCCAGTAAGACCACTTTAGGGGTTTACTTGATTGGGCGACCCAGGACCTCAGCAATTTCCCTCCCCATCCCGGTCCAAAAGGGCTTCACCCCAGGGCAGTCCCACGCTACGTGCAGAAGGTCAGTAGTTGGCCGTTTACAGCGTGCACATATGGAACAAGCATCAGGGAACATCTTGTATGCGTGAAGATAAGTAGGTCACATGGAGGTAGTTTATCTGTATCATACGGAGTCGCACAGAGATTGCCAGCTCCCTAGGGGCCATACAAGCCTCCCGCCAGTCATCGATAAGTCTCTCACAAATCCAACCGACTTCTGGCAAAGGGAGTCCAAATTATCGGGAACGTGAATAATCAATGAGCGATAGATTTGGGTGATCTCTTCCTTCCCCAACCGCCCCATCAGTATATTTGTTTCCAAGACATGTCGCAGCTGGGGAAAACAAACAAAACTGCGTGGTGGCCAGGGCATACTGTTCCTGCAACTCTTGGCAGGACATCAGCGTAGTCGCTTTGTAAACATCTCGTAGATGTGATACCTATACGGTCCCATTGATGGAACACCTTCAAGGCAGAGAGCTGATAGAGCCACGCCCAACACCTCAGGGGGGTGAGTTCCGTTAGTTTGCGGTCCAAGTGAATCGAGCGCAGTGCCGCCCTCCAGCAGTGTATCACCACTCGGGTGCACTTGGACACTGGGCTTCCATAGAGACTGTCGAGTAGACCCTCAAATCCCATCTTGTGAAGTTCCAGGCAATCTTCCGGTGTCATCCCATCCTCCCTATAAAGCAATCTACACCTCACAAAATCAAATCTACGTTTTGCCTTAACAGCTGCTAACAGATTTTCTTTTGCTTTCTTGCAGTCTTTGTTATAACAGGCCACCTCCTTAGGAGTATTATGGCCCACATTCTCTGGTAATTGGATAACATTTCTCTAATTTGTGTATATAACACTTCATGATTTTCCTTCATTATGACTATTCTTGCCTCATGGGGAAGGGCAGACATTTTCTCAACTTCTACCTTAACCTTCTTTTGGGCTAGCTCCAATACATTAAGGTGCTTGATGACCAAGCCCCACCAAATTGCTTTTCCATTTTTAGTGTGGGAAAGGTCCCCAGCAGCAATTTTTCCTTTAATCAGTGGTTTCTCTATCATACATCTCACTAAATTCAGGCTTAAGGCTTTATGGTCACTGTCCATTCTCTTCCTTACTACCATGTCTTTCAGAAAGGGCCAAAAACTTGAGATGATTAAATCTGATTCGAGTGGCCCAGTCTATTGCATGTGGCCTTGCTTTCCTTATTGGAAGGTGTCCTTCCATTGGCAGCTCGTAGATCAAAATTAAGTTGCAAGGCAAATACTTGCTTCGATCTAGGAAACCTCTTCAGACAGGAGATCTGTCTGTGGAATCTTCCACTGGCTATCATGTTCCTCAGTCAGATCAGAGGGGGCTACTATCTTTGGTTCAAAAGTAATATTAAAATCACCAGCTACTATTAGGTGGCTTTTTCCAAATGACTTGGAAAGCATATTATCTAGGATATCAATCACCTCAGACTCTACATTACGAGCAACCACCCGATTGTATACATTGCTCGCTGTGCCACTGGATTCAAGCTAGCCTGGCTGATGAGGTATCAAACACTAAAACCGGTCCTAGGATGCTTGTTTCCGGTCTTTGGAGGATCTGGCCTGGCAGTTCGGGCTGTATTGTTCCCATGAGGAACAGGGTCAAGACTGATTTGCATATGGCTGGGTACAAACTGGGGTGGCATAGTGAGCAAAAGAACAATGGATTAAACCCAGATCTGTGACTGGGCGTTAAAAAGTTTCAGCACTCCGTCCATCATCTTGTTGTGTCATCTATATGCTGCCCCAATCTAATTCAGATAACTTACCACCAATCCCATTCCATGACAGTACTTTAATTTTAGTTGGTTGGTCAACATTGGGCCTACATAAATCGCCTATATTTAAGGTTCCTATGGGCCTCCCACTAACAACGGCTCTGGCTTTTTCCTATCTGGAACCCCGTGCTCTAAAGCTGACAACCCCCCCGCTCAGAATTGCTTTCTCCCACTTTAGTTGTAAATGGGTTCTATCTTCCCAGTCAGTTTGTTCCTTTCAGTGCCCCTGGGACCAGGTTACCCCTTTACATCCTCGGACCATTCCCATGGTGCAAAGGGATCCGAGAGAAGTTTCAGAATGCCTACAACTGTATAGATTTTTGGGCGAGCCCAAACTTCAAAGACAAACCATGCCTTGATTTCCTACTGCAGATTTCTCTGCACTAGTGGTGGGGAAATCCACACTAGTAAATGCATTTACACCTGCCAGGAATCCCTTTGTTGAATTCTGTCAAGTGTTGGAAAAAAAGGCCATGTTCGAGGCATATGAGCTGTAGATCATATGCTATGCTTAGATCTCCATCTAGTGTTGGGTCTGGATCGTTACACTTTGTTTTTCTTCGAAGAAGTCTTTCCAGTCACAAGGTAGGTGACTCCTCCTTTCGGTGATAGTGCGTATGGGCATTGACTCCATTGTTAGGTTGTTTTTTTCCGCCATGAAGTTCGGATGTTAGTCGATGCGCTCCGGTTCGACACAGTTCTTTCGGTTTCCCTCGGCGCGCAAGACATTCTACGTCTGCGGTATTGTTTCCGATCGCGTATTCCATTTTTCGTGTTTACTGACAAAAACCCCTCTTTCGATCGGAGAGCTCGTGGTAGGCCGTCAGGCCTACCCGTGTGGATTCGACTAGCAGTCGATGGAACGAACTCCATTTAAATTCTGCCCTTGGTGCCACGCTAAATACCCGCGCATCGACTCACACGAAGTGTGCAACCTGTGCTTGTCCCCTGAGCACAGTGAACAGGACTGAGACGCGTGCAAAGCTTTCCACTCCAAGAAGACGCTTCGCGACCGTCGGGCTCGACGTCGCGACATGAAGAGCCAACACACAGGCTCCATTCCGGACCTCTTCGGTACTGAATCGGAGGAAGAAGCCGGCGATGCTATCGGGGCCGAGGAAGAACAGGAACCGATCTCCGTTTCTGAGTATGGCTCCGACCAGGATGAAGACATCCCACAGGGACAGCGTACTGTAAGTACAGATCCTCCCTCGCCCCGAAATCCACCTCAAACGAAAAAGAAGGCTCTGGACCAACCCGCGCCCTCGGGCTCTGGTCGGCATCGAGACCACGCTTCCGACGCCCCGCCTTCTGGACCGGCACCGAAGCCTACGAAAAAGCCTTCCGGCTCCGACAAACCCCACGCCAAATCGGGCAACGAGCCGAAACCTTCGGGATCAAAATTGAAGTCCGGCTCCGATCCACAACACACTGCACCGAAACACACTTCGGATACGAAAACACCAGCCCTAAACCTTCAGCGCCGAAACAACCGCAAGCACCAAAATCACCAAAAAAGCACGGTTTCGACGATCCGCTCGATAAACCGGACCCGAAACAAAAAGTGCTGTACATTCCTCCAAAAACTGGGCATATCACCACCACAGTGACTCTAAAAAGAAGGACTGAGGCTGAAGAGGAATATCACATTCCTTTGAAGAAGAGAACTGTCGGAACTAACCCTTCTCCTCCTTCTCTTCCTCCTCCTATCCCATCTCCTCCTTCTCCACAGTCTATACCTGTGCCTACTTCGCCTCAGCACTCACCACATACACCTGACAACCAGGATGATGGGGATGACGAGGGCCAGCCAATACCTGCAGACCCATGGGACGATTATAACTTTAACTCGCCCACTGGCAATGATCCTGACTTATATCCTACCAAACCCTCTCTCCCAGACGACAGTGTAGGATACATTGAATTGCTGGGTAGGGCTGCTAATTACCATGGGGTGCAGCTCCACAAAGATTCCCTCGAAGATTTCCTTTTCGAGACCCTTAGCACTACTCAAGTCATCACACACTTTACCAATGCTCAAGGCTATGAGCAGACATGTGGATGATATCTTTAGTGATCCTGTCGGGGCACGTATCATTACCCCTAGGGTAGACAAAAAATATAAGTCTGCACCATCTGACCCAGCGTACATTAGGGGACAATTACAGTTGGACTCGCTAGTAGTGTCTAATGCACGCAAAAGGGCTAACTCCCTAACCACAGGAGATGCTTCACCCCCAGATAAAGAATCTAAGCTTCTTGATGCTTCGGGGAAAATAGTCGCATCTCAGGCAGCAAACTTCTGGCGCATATCCAACACACAAGCGTTGCTAGCTAGATACGACCGTGAGCATTGGGACGAGATGGAACAATTGACCCAATATCTACCCCAAGAACATAAATCTAAAGCTGAAGACCTGATAAGGGAGGGACAACTTATTTCCAACAATCAAATCAGGTGCTCCCTCGATGCTGCAGACACAGCTGCCAGAGCAGTAAATACCAGTGTCCTTTTAAGAAGGCACGCCTGGCTGTGTATCTCTGGATTCAAACCCGAGGTTCAAACCTCTATCTTAAACACACCTTTTGATAAGGAACACCTTTTTGGCCCAGTGGTAGACTCTTCACTGGAAAAGATGAAGAAAGACACCGAAGTGGCCAAATCCATAGGGGCGCTTCAGTCACCACAAGGCCGTGGTTCCTTTCGACGCTCTTTCTATCGAGCGAGGTCCAAGAATTCTTCCTCAGAAAATACTTCCACCTACAAGGGTAATAACCAACCCTCTGGCTCTAAAACCTACTTCAGAGGGGGTTACAGAGGAAATAACGGTAGGGGAAGAGGTAGAGGTTCAAACACACGCACCTCCCCCTCCAATACAAAACAGTGACTCACCTCTCCTTCCACCGACCACCTAACACCTGTCGGGGGAAGACTGTCAAATTTCTTACCAGCTTGGCAGTCAATAACAACAGACAAGTGGGTTCTACAAATTATCCGTTCTGGTTACTGCCTGGAGTTCATCAATACTCCTCCAAACATTCCCCCAAAATCACACAAACTCATCGGATCATCTACACCCCCTCAAACAAGAGGTACAGTCTCTACTTTTAAAAGGAGCCATAGAACCCGTACCACTACAACAACAAGGGTCGGGCGTGTACTCCTTTTACTTCCTAATACCAAAAAAGGACGGGTCTCTCAGACCAATCTTAGATCTCGGAGAACTCAATTTCTACAAACAGGACCATTTTCACATGGTAACACTTCAACAGGTACTACCTCTTTTGCAGAAAGGCGATTTTCTGTCCACCCTAGACTTAAAGGACGCCTACTTTCACATCCCAATACACCCTGCTCATCGCAAATTTCTCAGGTTTGTGCTAGCGGGCCAACATTACCAGTTCAAGGTACTCCCATTCGAAGTCACCACTGCCCTCAGAGTCTTCACAAAATGTCTGGCAGTAGTAGCTGCTCATCTCAGGAGACACAGCATCCATGTCTTCCCATACTTAGACGACTGGCTCATCAAAGCCAGCACGTATCAACAGTGTCTCAAATACATTTCCATAACCATCAAGTTACTACATCGACTAGGGTTCACAGTGAATGTGCCAAAGTCACATCTTCAGCCAACCAATATTCAGAACTACCTAGTAGCCACTTTAGATACACAAAAGGCTCTGGCGTTTCCCAACGCAGCCAGAATTCGCAACATTCAGACTTTGGTTCTTCAGTTTCAACCCAATCAATCTCTTCCAGTTCGGGCTTACATGCATCTGCTGGGGATGATGGCATCTTGCATCATGATCGTCCCGTATGCCAGGCTCCACATGCGTCCGCTCCAGGAATGCTTAGCCAGTCAGTGGAACCAGTCCCACGGTCTATTAACCGATCTAGTGTTGGTAAGCGGCCGTACTCATCGCTCTCTGCAGTGGTGGGACACACAAAATCTGTCAAAAGAATGGTCCTTCATAGACCCGGTTCCACAGACCGTACTAACAGCGGACGCGTCTCTAGCTGGCTGGGGTGCTCATCTCCCATATCAAAATCAGGAATTGCAAGGTGGATAGTCAAGTGCGTTCAAATCCGCTAACCAAAAGCAAAACTAACATTAACAGTTCCCCCTAGAGCACACTCTACACGCAAACTGGGGGCTTCTATGGCATTCTTAGGAAATATACCCATAGATGACATATGCAAAGCTGCAACATGGTCTACACCTCACACATTCACAAAACACTATTGTGTAGATGTGTTAGCAAGACAACAAGCTAGAGTGGGGCAGGCAGTTTTACGTACACTATTTCAGACCACTGCAACAGATACAGGTTAGCCACCGCTTTGGGAGATAACTGCTATATAGTCTATGCATAGCATATGATCTACAGCTCGTATGCCTCGAACGGAAAATGCTACTTACCCAGTATGCATCTGTTCTTGGCATATAGAGCTGTAGAGTCATATGCGCCTACCCACCTCCCCGGGTACCTATACCTGTTGCAGTAATACCTTACTTGGATACATGCATTCATGGACATCTCCTTTTACTACTCCTACTATTTCCATTATCACCCTCTGCGGGAAAAGAATCTAACAATGGAGTCGATGCCCATGCGCACTATCACCGAAAGGAGGAGTCGCCTACCTCGTGACTGGAAAGACTTCTTTGAAGAAAAACAAAGTGCAAACATACGCACCCAACACTAGATGGCGATCTATGCATAGCATATCACTCTACAGCTCTATATGCTGAGCACAGATGCATACTGGGTAAGTAGCATTTTCCTTCTGCCCTAAACTTACCTTTACAAAAATAATTACCTTTGTGAATAGGCCCTTAATAGATGTTTGAAGAACTAGGCTAGGTCATTATTTATTGGTGAAAGTTGATGCCGAAAAGGCATCTACTACAGTACAATGGGGATATTTACATATGATGTTAAGAAGACTGAACTTGGTAGAATCATTCTGGAATAATCTTAGTTTCTTTATATGAAGGTTCCAAAATAGGAATTAATGCATTTGTCTGGTTCCAGAGTAAGTGCCTTTAAACAAAGGTTCTAAACATTTGCTGAAGGTCCCCCGAATCAGGAGAGCAAGATTAGGAGGAAAAGCTCTCTCTCATCTTGGCCCGAAATATTGGAATGAACTCCCCCTACATTTAAGAGAATGTTCGAACCATCTTCATTTTAGAAAGTTACTTAAAACCATTCTGTTTTGTTTTTAAATTTGACAGTTCTGTATATGAATTTGTTGCGCGTCCAAAGCGCAGAGATACTCCTCGGAGTCGATTCTGGCGCTATACAAAACCAAATAATAAACAGGAATTCACTGTTAGTTCAACTTAGCACTTTCGCTGGTAGAAATAAGAAAGCAATGAAAATTTATCCTAGATTCATATGAATATAAGACATTGAGTTTTACAAACATTTTGCTGTTAACAATTTTTGAACCCAAGTCTTTCTTCCCAGTTCTGTTGCACCTTGTGGAGTCATTGGAACAAAATGTCTTAGATTTTGCAGTTGTGTCAACTGCAAAACAATCTTTTCCCTCAGAAAACGTACAATTCCAATCTCCAAAGGAAGATTTTGGTTGTCTGGCCTTCACAATCACAGTGGGGGGGGGGGGGGGGTGTCTGTCTGTCTGTACGTCTGTCTGTACATCCGTACGTCTGTCTGTACGTCCGCACGTCTGTCTGTACGTCCGCACGTCTGTCTGTCCGTACGTCTGTCCGTACGTCCTGGCTAGAGTTAGGACCACATGCTCCATTTCATGTTATGTATGTGTAAAGCTTAAGTTAAACTCCCTACTACTCTTGTTATCTACAATTTGGGACAATACTGAAATTTGCTTTGCAGGTAAGAGATTACATTGGCAAGCGTGTATACCCATCATAAGAAGAGTATGGTTCGGTCATACTATTCAGTGTTTTACAATGACAAATCTCCCAATAAGTGAAGTAAGAACCTATATCAATTTGAGGAAACGTCTAAAACCACTAAAATTGGAGTTGCAAGGGCAGACTGACAAAATTCCCACAGTAACATTTTACTGCAACAGGGAGATATGTTCACTAATTAGAAAATGCATGATGTAGCGGTACCGCTCCCGGAGGCACACTGGACTAAGATATTGAATAACGTCTATACAGTCTCTCGCAATGGCAGATTTAAACGTATTAACTGCTACCTCTTACATAGCGCATACCTTACATGGGGGAAGATAATGCAGAATTTTGGGGCACGCAAACTGAGATGTCCTAGATGTGGAGAGCTGATATCCTGCATATGGTCTGGGCCTGTCTGGAACTACAAGAGTTTTGGGAGGGAGTGATGGCCTGTATTAATGACGTAACCGATAGGACCCTCCTATGTACCCCACTGGTCTGCCTACTAGGGAACTTCCCCCACCCTGCTAAACATTGGTTCATTACTAGATTTGCAGACCTAGCATTAGTACTAGCAAAATAGGCAATCTCTATGAAATGGAAGGCATCTACCGGCCCCCCGATATCCATATGGAGGATGACCTGGCTGGCTAGGAGGGGGCAGCACTACTTCAGGTAGTGCGGAGAGGTCGTGGCTTTGTGGACCGGGCTAGGGCCTGGGAACTGTTGGTGGACTGTTTAAAACAACCCTGATGACGACACCATTGATTGCGGACTTATCCTTGAATAATGACTGACAATAGGGAGGAGAGGGGCTGGAGGCTAGACCTGGACAATGAGAAGATTGGCTTTGGATGTAGGATTGCGGGTACTTGGAGGATGTAGACTCCTCCTGAGACGATATACTTCGTTGCTACAAGGAGCGGGGGGGGCGGTTTCGGAACTAGTTGAGCCAACCTAACCATGCATGCCTAAACATTACTTGAAATGCTTGTTAAATCATATAATATGACACCAAGGTGCTACCCAGATACAATGTACAGGACCATGCTGATTATTAATATAGAAGAGCATAAGATCGCCATCACTGATGCTGAATTGTCTGTATGTTGCATGAAAATAACAATGTCTGTTAAAAAAATATATAATAATAATTAGAAAATGCAGCGGCAAATGTTTTTGCTTTTAACAGAGTTTAAAAAAATACTATACACGAAGTAAACTCCACCCCATGTTCTCCCTTCTCAATTTTTAATATAACATCTCTGAATCTTATTTCTCTCCTCATGCCGTCAAAATATTAGTTTTGTATAGCACGTTTATTTCTTTTAGTGTAAAACCTATTCAGACACTGGTTTAACTGAAATTGTATTCCATCTCTCTCTCTCTCTCTCTCTCTCTTTAGCTATTATGCTGTTCTCTATCCAATGGTTTATCCTATGAAGATAACTGGAAACCGAGCAGTCTTTGCCATCGTCTATGTATGGCTGCATTCCCTCATTGGATGCCTTCCTCCTCTTTTTGGGTGGTCATCTTTGGAATTTGATCATTTCAAATGGATGTGTGTGGCTGCATGGCACAAGAATGTTGGATACACAGCTTTTTGGCAGATTTGGTGTGCATTACTGCCGTTTCTCGTTATGGTGCTTTGCTATGGATTTATCTTCCGTGTTGCTAGAATTAAAGCACGGAAGGTTCACTGTGGTACTGTGGTCATCGTTCAAGAAGATTCCCAAAAGAATGGAAGAAAAAACTCAAACACTTCTACCTCTTCATCTGGAAGCAAAAGGAGTGCCTTTCCGCATATTGTCTATTCTGCCAATCAATGCAAAGCACTTATTACTATCTTAGTTGTGATTGGTGCTTTTGTTCTCACCTGGGGACCTTACATGGTTGTGATAAGCACCGAAGCCCTTTGGGGGAAAGACAGTATTTCACCTGCTCTTGAGACTTTAGCTACTTGGCTCTCTTTCACAAGTGCAATCTGCCATCCACTTATTTATGGACTGTGGAACAAAACCGTTCGAAAGGAGCTATTAGGAATGTGCTTTGGAGACCGATACTACAGAGAGTCTTTTGTTCAACGTCATAGGACGTCCAGGATGTTCAGCATTTCCAACAGGATCACAGGTAATGAATATATTCCCAATATGATACCAGGCGCTTTAAAAACCTGCACATATATTTTCTTCAAGTCAATGTGATACATTAATAAATATAACAAACAATGTTCATTAATTTCACATGCACTGATTCTGAAGGAGCTGTAGCTAATAGACTTTTTCTTTCAAATGAAAATGAGTAATAAATACTGCACGCTTCAACTTTAAGAAATATTTTTTTTGTTTTACAAATATTAGTAGGGTCACATCATGTTGACTATTGAAGTGTAATGGATTGTGAGCGCCTTATTGAATTTGGTTATTTATGTTTGCAGGAAAGGGTTGTCCTGTTAGTTTGAGGAATGGAGGGATGTGTTTTGTACAGCTAATGACCTTGGAAGGCGAATGTGGACCATGTTGCATTATACCACATGTAATTGAAAAAGTGTGCACACTAGTGCATGGTTAGTGCAGGAAAATGTCAGAGATGTGGTTGATGGAGTCTGGTTGTCCGTATTCTGTGGTGATCAGTTCAGAAGCTAGTAGTTAGACCAATGTTGCTTTAATTATGTAAAGCAAGGGTGTATTAACTACACTTGTCAGAGTAAACCTATGATGCCAGCATTTATTTACTAATTTAGTGGGGGGGGGGGGGTGTTTGTTTGTTTCTTATTTTTAGGTCTCGCGCCTAGCGTTGCAGTGCGCAGCACTGCTCGCGCAGCGCGAGACCTCTAGAAAGGGCTTCTGAAAACGACCTACACGCTCGTGCGTGTGGTTTTGTTTTCAGAAGCCCTCATTGGCTGTAGCGTGCGTTTTTTAGAAAAACGGCACGCGATTGGGCAAAGGCGGGCGCATGTCCCGCCTTCGCTCCTCCCATTCCCGGCGGTGGCCAGAACGCGCAGCAGCGCGCGTTCGCCTCGCTGCCGCTGCCGCGCTCCTGGCCCCCGCTCCTCTGTGGTGCGCGCGCACCACTGGTTATTATTAAGTGCTTTCTGCCATCACGTTATCAGCCCCCACCCCCATTCCTACGGTGGTCCGACCATGCTCGGCACATGCCTCCTGGAACTTTGCTCCAGGCCTTACCATCTGCCTCACCGGTCTACAGCTAGTTGGCTGCAGTGGCCATCCCGTGCCTCACATTCAGTACAAAGTATTGACATTTGTAATTGTTATTTTCACAGCCAAAAACCTGGCAAACAGATAAGTTTTATTGTCTTTAGTTTACTTTTATGTTGATTTACTTTGCAAAGTCTTTTTTCGCATGCAGCAGGCATATGGATCCTCTCACTTTGGGTTTGGGCTCAGTCGGGCTTAATAAATGACTTTTATATCGCTTTCTCATTCATAATTGACATTCCGCAGGCTTGGCGGGACACAGGGTGCCAGGGTCAGCACTTAAACATTTTATATTTTGCCACGCGCTTCCAGAACTCCATGTCTGATTTTGAGCACAAACCCCGAGACCACCGAGAATGGACACGAGACAGCGGAAACCAAAGCTGCAGAGCAGCCATGGAAGGTGTGGAGATCGATCTGACGCTCCTAGAGACCTACTCCACCAGCTCCAGCAAGCTCCATGAAGACACAGGGTTTCTTCTCCTTTAATGAACGAAATGTTAAGAGGACTTTTTTATTAAATTTCCTTGGGTGCTTGTGAGGGTCCGGGTGGTGGGTGACAATGCTGGACCTTGCACAGCGTCGCCTTAGTTAATTTAGTCTTTTGTTGACGCCATGAGGTGATTGGGGGAAGGGCAGAAAACGGACGGGGAATTGTAATATTGTCTAATACATTTATACATTTTGTTCTGCCACAGTGCTTTGCCTGCAAGGTGAAATAGAAGAGCATGTTGAAAATACAGCTCCCATGTAGCGGTGGGGGTGTCACGCAAAGTTTTGGACTTTTCAAATGAGTATTTTTGCAACACCAATTGTCATAGGTGGCTGGCCCAAACCTCACTATGTCTGCCACTCCATTACTCCTCCAATTCCCTCCAATACCCCACACGCTTGAGTGCAGTGCTTGAAATAGAAGTTCAGGTACTCTGCAACAGAGTACCTGCTTGTTTCTGAGAAGTATGGTACTCTGCAATTAAAAGTATTACGTTTTTCTTAGGAAGTGCAGGTACTCTCCCTCTCAAAAAAAAGTACTGGTACTCAGTACCTGACAAAATATATATTTCTTTGCTGATGCCATGGCGCACCACATCAGCTCACTGTTGTCATTGGCTCTGGGGTGCCTGTACCTACCAGACAACTGCCCCAAGCGACTCCCTCCCGGCCGGCAGTACTGTCTGCCAGCGTACCTTACTTGTTTGCTGTTTTAGTATACCTCTTCTGTACTACACACCATTACTCATTCTCTCTCTATTCACTATACCTCTCAGTTCTCTCTCCAAATATCGCTAACTGTCTTGCCTACTCAGCTCTCTCTCATTCTCTTTCTTTATCTTTATACTTTGTCTCTTTCTCTTCACTTTACCTTTCGAGTAGCAATTATACTTCCAATTTGTTTTGCACTCTATCCAATGTCGCTTTATATATGCTCTATCTGTATTACACATCCCTCCGTTCACTTAATATTTCGGTTCACTTTCTCTGTTGGTCTTTAGCCTGTTTCTCAGTGACCTCCATAAATTCTTTTCAGTATCCATTATCTTTAATTATACTTCTCTATGCCTGCTATCCTGCTGTCCATCAGTCCTCTGCGCCATGCCCCTTTCTCACTATAACCCTATATCTCCATGTCCCTATCCATCAAGGCTGTGTCTTTCTACATTGTAGCTATGGGTTATTTGCTTTGTGTATACTGACTTTTAAACTTTGGGCCAATAGTCATTGAATTTTGAAAGGCAATCATGTAATTGGTGGTGCTCTTTCAGTAAGGATGACGTGCAGCGTGCAGAGAGATTCTATCATGTTGGGGTTGTGGAAAACATTTTCGCATTTACAACATTGTTCAAAATGCGTTCTATTTCTTGTAAAAGCTTAAAAAAAGTTAACATTGGTTGCGTTTAAATGCTCCACACATTCTATTTAAGCGCTGGTTTACATAATTTTCGTGCACAAATTAAAAACGTGTTCTTTTTGCACATGATAAACACACGTTATGTTTTGCGTTGCGTGGTTGGGTACTCTATACTGTATTTAGTTTGCACTTTTGGGCTTCAGTGCTGCCATTTCAACTTTTGCGAAACATGATATGTTTATTTACTTTCAGTACCCCAGAGTGTGTTGGACAAGTTGCCTTTTTAGGTCTCGCGTAGGCAGCGCGCATGCGCTATCTCTCCGAGACATCTAGTTATCTGTAAAACGAGGGTAGTCCCGCCTGCTGCTTGTCTATTTAGTTGATCAACGTTGAGGACATTTCATGAAGGAACAAGCATTTGCAATGCAATAGGTCTCGCATTATTAAAGTTTGAGCTATTGGCATTGCTAAATAATGCAACACCAATAGCTCAAACTTTAATAATGCGAGACCTATTGCATTGCAAATGCTTGTTTAATAAAGGGAAGAAGTATGGTGGGTTTTTTCTTTCCTCCTTCTACCAAGTATGGGACTAAGATGTATTGAAGGGGCGAAGGACATTGAGCAGTATGTAATTTACAAAGACTAGAAGTTGGCCAGTATGCTTAAGTTGTAGATGGAAAACTATGAATTGCAGACCCAATGTTAAACTGTTTCACCAAAGACTATAATTTTATTTCGTGTGCATGATCCTATTCGAGTCCTTATTTGGGAGTTTTGCTCCCTTGAATTGGAGATACCATCCTAACACTGCTTTAGAGAAGACGAGCTCAATCACCTATAAACTGTGAAAGTGCCAAAGACTGATTTCGAGCTAGTTACTATAGCTTGTTTCAACAGTACTTTTGGCATTGTCGGCTATCTCTCTTTTGACTCTTGTGCTTCAGAAACACAAAAAGATAAAGAATGTTGTTGTTTTTTTTTTATCAAACTTTTTTTTTTTTAAAGCGGTTAATCTTGTTCTTAGACATATGCAACAGGAGAGCCTTGATTTATATCCAGAGTTGCGTGATGATCATAAATGGTGTAAAGTCAGCAACTGCAAGCTCAGATCCATAGCAGGGGGATTATCTTTGTGCTGCCATTAACGGCTAAGAATTTGAATATCACAGTTCTCCATCATGAAATAATGTGTAATATTCAAAGACGTTTGACTAACCCTGCTTATGTGCGAGATCTCAGGACAATTTTCCTACCATAAACGATTCTACGTGGAGTAGCCATTTTCTTATTCTTTTTATGTTTTAATAAAATTGATTCTAGGCTTATTTGTGCTTGTCCTCTTATTAGCTGCTATTAACTAGTTGGAGATTGAGTTGTTGGAAGTCTTTACTGTACCCACACTGTACAAGTCCTGAGGAAATAAGTGGGGGGACTAATTATATGCAATTCAGAAATGACGCACAGGAAGTGACTTCACAAGTAGGGTTGTCGTGACCTTGCAATAATCCTTACCTAAAAGTTCGAGTCTTTTTACAGAAAAAGCATATTAACATAATCACAAAGAGATAGAAAGAGAACATTGTTCTGCATTTACCTTTTATAAATCACATATATTTTTCCACATATCAAAGGTCTAACAGCTTGGAAACGACTGAAAGTGACTAAGTTTAAAATAGTCATGTGGAACTTGTAAATTACATTTTTAGGCAACTGTTAGCGAGCAAACAGCATCGGCTATGTGTATTTATTAACTTACTATTAAGGAGTGATTATTTCGTGCTGGTGTTTATCTATCTTCAAAGCAAAAAGTGCTTCACATTTGCAGTTTGTTAACCAACAAAAGGGATAATAGGGTCGAGTTCTCTGTTCCTCAACTAAGAGGTTAAAACTTAACTGACTAATGGGCCGTTCACACCAACAAAGGGGATGCTGCAAGCGGGGTTGATGTTTGCAAACATCACTAGGTCAAGTTACACAAAAATAGTGTCCATCCCGACTCGTGCCCTGTATACCCAGTTAGTGTGTAAATCATTTTGTCAATGACACTGCCCCTTTAATGATGCGGGCTGTAACTTTTGCGATCCAACTTTCAAAGACTTTCTGGCCTCTTCTGTGTTTTTTCATGTGGTGATAAGGAATTTAATCTGCCCATAGATATAACACTCCAGTTGTGGTTCATTAGCCAACAGCACAGAGCATGCTGAGAGACTTAGGAGCCCACTTTTATAATGTGCAAGCCAGAGTGCTGGTGGCTGAAAATCCCTACCTGGATGAAGGCGTCGCATGTCATGGAACACCTGGTCAGCATTTTAGTCACCTCTCAGTAGTAAAAGCCAGTTGGTTTGGAATAGGGTCAGCCTCATAATAGTTTTGTCTCTGAAAGACTGGTAGGGCTTGATCAGAGTCAGTCACATGTCTGACTAGTGATTGAAAGATTAGTACTGCTGGACAAGGCTGCAACAGAAACCGCGATATGCCAGTCTTGCATCTGAAAATATGCTATAGTCAGGCAGTCAGTTGCATCCTAAGCGCTACTCAATTAATTATGAAATCATTTTGACAAGTTCAAAATCTCTCCATAAAAATACATATTTTATTCCAACTTTGAGAAGGTTGAATGTAAACCTTATGAATCTAGTAACTTCATTAAAGCTTTCTGTTGGATGGACATGGCCAGTGACTGCCTCCCACATCCTCTGCTGTGTACCTTATTAAAACAGAATTCTGGCATGATTCTGTTGCCCATGGTGAACATGCATCCCCTCGCATGCCAGGGAACCAGTTCAGTTCTCTTGGGTGTTGGCTCCTGAGCGTACGGGTGTAGTACCTTTCTGCAGTATTGCTGGGTGAATGAAGCCATTGCCGCTGGAGACACATGACTAAAACCTGAGGGGCTTCTGGTAATCTGTTGCTAAATCAAATGATCATGATGTCTATTGCTCTGGGACTAAGTGAACAGCAGGCAGGTAAGTCCTTGGTGTGGGTTGTCTGCTGCAGCCCAGTGCACTGATGAGGCATACCTCACTTGGAGCCTTGGAGAGAAGTGAGCAGGGTGACCGGGTGATCAAGATGTGTGGTGTATCCAAACATCCTTGTCATAGATCGTCTTTTGCAGCCTTACAGTGATGGTCCATACCTGGCCTGGAGCTGGTGAGAGAAGTACGCACTGCCCTCAAGTGCTTTGTTTGAGAATGAGGCAACATGCTGGCCGACCTCCAGAAATGGTGAGAGGCCTGTACCTCAGCAGTTGATTACTGGATGTGCAAGGTGAATTGGCTCACCCTATCCTCAACCCCAGAGAAAGCCAATACATGATAAACCATGCGCATATCGGCGCATGTTACCTGCCGTGAGGGGAACGGCCAGAGAGTTCTTCGCTTTGCCGTGAGGGGAACGGCTTGGGAAACATCATCGCTTGCCGTGAGGGGAACGGCCTACATTTCCCATTAGCCCCTGCCTGGCGCAGGGAAGCGGCGTCACGTTAGCGCCTCCAGCCTCCAGCCCCTTCAAAAGTGCTGCTGCCCGTCCTTGCCAGGAAGAGGCAGGGCAGGGCCAATCCCCTTGGTCCTAAGTATTTGAATTATCTACGCGGAGGCAACTGTACTTGAGAATCCGTATGGGAGAACGCAGTCGTTTATAGAGCGATCATTATAGGGCTGGCTGTGAGTATTCAGGCCTGTGTTGAACCCCACCGTGAACTGGTATATGGCTGTGGTGTTTCCTATTAACATTTCTATGATATATCCGGACTCTTTTTAAATTTTATATGGTGATATTGTACTTATATACTGCATTTTTTTTTTACTGCTCCACTTGGTGCACTTTATATGACATTTTCTCTATGGTTTTGCACAAGCACTTTGCACAAGCACTTTGAAATTTGGCTGTATAATTATCTTTTTAAACTTAGGCCCATTTTTAAAATTTAGTACTGTGATACATGTGATCTTATTCTTTATTTTTACTGATTTTTAATGATACTATTCTGTTCTTGCTACGGCCCCCCATTCTAAGTTTTATATATCATACTTGGCATTTTTAGATTTGTATTTTGTAATAACATATTTATATCTACTGCTACAATGTCGAAACGTAAACCACAAAAACATCATAAAAGCGTGATTGATCCTCCATGTATTACCATTGATTCCTACCTAGTACGGGCAGTAAGTGTGATTAACGATGAGATAGATAGGACAGAACGCCGCCTTTCAATAGGTATAGGATCAGCGAATGAGGAAATGGATGGGCATGATTCTGGGACTACCCACGTAATTGAAGGTACTTTTAATACTGAGCAAACATCTAACCCCGAGGGAAACGGGAACGTGGGAATCCTTGATAAAGATTTAGTATTAGTACCTAGTGGACAGCGGCAAAATTCACCAATTGGCTCGCCGTCCCGAAAAGGAAAAGGGGATGTAGAACTAGCCAGGCAAAAGTAGCGATTTCTAACATAAGCAAAAAGGGACACGTAAGAAATACAATGGCTAAGACACCAGGAATCTGTGCTGATCCACAACCCCTACCAAAAGAGCAAATGGACCATATAGTTATCCAGCTTAACCAAAAAATAGAGGCCTGTATTAGACCTCTTCTTGATAAAATAGATCACCTTAATGGAGAGGTCACTAGACTTAGTGACCTAATAACTCAAATCAGTAATAACCAAAGGGTGAACATAAATGATGCCCAAGGGGGCACATTAAATCAAGATGGACAGGGTATAATGTGCCCCAAATTACCAGCTGGGAACTGTAATGAAGGAAGTAATGAGGCTGTGTCTAATTCAAATGATGACCAGCCACAAACGGGCTCAAGGAAGATAGTGAATAGGAGTAATCAATCATGCACCAAAAGAGGAGAAAGATTAGATGGAGTAGAGCAGATTAAGACCCCAGAAGAACTAAAAGGGAATAGGGAAAGAAGTGGAAGATCAGAAATACCTATTAATCTACCTCCAGAGTGTTGCCCATATGTTGCAGTTATGGTAAATGTACCTCAACTAGAGCTAGGCCAAAAGAGACGGACCAAGCTTTAAAAAATAAAGTGATTAATTGGTTAGGTAAGCACTGTGGGTACCCCGTGGAAAAAGCGGAACAGATTCTCCTAACCCGGCGGGTAAATTGGATTGGAACCCTGTTGGACTTGGCCCTTTTTGCAGGGTCATCCCTAAACTTTTTGCCTTCCTCCTATATTTTTTCTGACCTGTTGTTGGCTGTTTTATGACTCTGGGCACTTTACCACTGCTGATCAGTGCTAAAGTGCATATGCTCTCCCCATTGTAAATTGTGTTATGGATTAGTGACTCCATGATTGGATGATGGGTTTACTTGTGCACTGAGTGTGCCCAGGGCTTGTAAATCCAATGCCGCTGGTGGGCTTGCAGCACTGGTTGTGCCACCCACAGAAGCGGCTTGTAAAATGTGCCTCAGGCCTGCCATTGCAGAGCCTGTGTGCTGCCTAGGGCTGCCATGTCGACTTGGTGAGTACACCCACTTACCAGTCCCTAAACCTTCCCTTTACTGCATGTTGGTCACCCCTAAAGTAGGCCCTAGGGCAGGGTGCATTGTAAGTACAAGGTAGGACATGCCCTGGTGTGTGTGGCATGTCCTAATAGTGAATTACAGCCATTTTCGTTTTTCACTATTGCAAGGCTACCTGCTCCCCATAGGCCAGAATGGGTAGACTGACTATTACACCTTATAGTCAGAACTGACCCAGGGAACATAGTAGAAAAACGAATTTAGTATGCCTGAACTCGGAATGATAAAATACATCTTTTAGTGAAGTTGGTTTTAACATTCTGTGTTTGAAAATACCACTTTTAGAAAGTGGGTATTTTCTTGCCTAAACTTCCAAGCCTGCCTCTGCTAGGTTGTGTATTCCTTGTCTGGAGATTGAGTGACTGGGGCTGGGGGTGGCTACAGGAGACAGGGTGAGTCAGCACAGGGCTGAATAGAAAGATCTGCATCCAGAGTGGAGGGAGGAGTTGCACCTGGGTCTGAATAGGGCTGTGCCTGCCTTCCACAATGCTGGCTCCACCTCCTGCCGGGCGGCTGAGCACCTTGCCCCACATTCTGAAAGGAAAGAAGGAGTCAGAAAAACAAAGTGCTCCAGGACTGACCAGAACTGGTTTTGACTAGGCAGAGGCCTCTCTGCCTTCAGAGAACAAAGGAAAACTGTGTATAAAAGGGGACCCAGACCCCTAGGAAATTAGATCACTTTGGGAAAACAAGAAGAAACCTTTGCTGAGGAGCGGAACCAAGAAGAAACTGAGGAGAAGACTATCCCTAAGCTAGAGGGATCTGCCTGCAGTGGTTGCCTGACTGCCAAAGGAAGGAGAAAGGACTTTGTGTGCACTTTTATTCAACTTGTAAAGTATCTCCAAGGGCTTGAGAAAAGAGCTTGCCTCCTGCTGAAGTCTCAGGGACAACAGACTTCAACCACCAGCTCCCCAAGAATCCTTTGGAAGTGCCTGCTGCTGTTTTGGGCCTTCTGAAGGGACTGCGTGTCGCAAGGAGCTGGAAGCGCGACTCAAGAGGAAGAAGCGTGTCGCCGTCGCTGCTGCTGCCGTCGCAACTCCGAAGGAGGGTGTCGCCGCTGTAGCTGTCGTATTGCACCGCATCGAGAGAAGCGTCCCGCAACGAAGAGGAAGCGTGTCGCCGTCGCTGCTGCTGCCGTCGCAACTCCGAAGGAGGGTGTCGCCGCTGTAGCTGTCGCATTGCACCGCATCAAGAGAAGCGCCTCGCATCCACAGAGAAGCGTGCCGCCGTCGGAGCTGCTGCCGTCGCATCACGAAACAAGGGTGTCGCCGCTGCAGTTGTCGCATCGAGCGGAAGCGTCTCGCAACGTCGGAGAAGAGGGTCGCCGCCAAAGCCGCTGCCGTCGCATCACGGAACAAGGGTGTCGCCGCTTTAGCTGACGCATCGAGTCGAGACTTCTCGCAACCTCGGAGAAGCGTGCCGCATCAGGAAGAACTTGACGTCTTTATTTCTTTGCACCAGAACTTTGTCGCATTTCCATCGCTGCAACATTGCTTGTTGTGGAAGCGTCCCGCATCGTAAGGTACATTGACTTAAAGTGTCGCATCTTAAGAACTGAACTGAACTAAGCTAAAACTACAATTTTAAGTACAGTATTGTGGATTTTTGTCGTTTATGGTCTTGTGTTAAAACTATATAAAGAATACTTATTTTTGATATAAACCTGGTGTGGTGTCCATCTGTAGTGTGTCACTAGATTACTGTATGTGTTCACAAATGCTTTACACACTGCCTCTGAGATAAGCCTGTCTGCTCGTGCCAAGCTACCAAGGGGGTGAGCAGGGGTTATTTTAGGAGTGTACCCCTTTACCCTGACTAGAGGCGAGGGTCCCTATTTGTCACAAGTACCTACCTGTGCCAACTAGAGACCCCCAATTCTAACAAACCCAAAGAAAGTTATTACAGGGAGACTGTATTATTATTAATTTTAGAAAACCGGATTGGGCTAGGACTTCCTTAGAGAGAGGGTCCCTAACAACCTCAACGATCCTGGTATATCGCTGCTACCATTAGGTTTTTTTATAGCCACTTAAGTCCGGCATATATTAGAGTAAGAGATGAGGAGCACTGGAAAGTATATCCAGCAAGGCCGGCATATTCACAGTGGGCTTTACCCACTTTTAACAGATTTTTACCACTTAGCTCCCTGGATGCTAATGATTGACAAACAATAGGGATGAGGTGGTGTGGGAGGAAAGACAGAAGGGTCAGCAAGGAAAGGACACAATGGGGGTAGGATCCAAATTAGAAAGTGAGTTAACACCCTCAACATCTAATTTAACTATGTCAATGGCGTGCCTTGAGGGTATTGGATTGCATGAGTGTTGTACAATATATACAGAAAATGTAGCTACACAAGGGATCCTCCCAGATGAAAATAAAGGGCATTTTATGGAATCGGCTATAAACTTGTTACCCTCAAATCTAATTAATATTGAGGGCGACTCTGATATGTATATAAATGAACGATCCACTAATGGCGGGGAGAACCCAACAGAGAGGGGTTATACAATTGCCACATGGAACATAGCTGGTTTGGGAAATAAGTTGTATACACTGGGTTGGTCGGATTTTGTTAGCAAACTTGACATTCTCTGCCTTCAAGAAACTTGGAGTACTGCCCCCATTTACATTGAAGGGTTCACTTCTTATAACTTATTGGCTAAACCCTCAATGGCCGGAAGAGCAAAAGGTGGATTGTTAATACTTCTGTCAAACAAATTACCGGTGGTAGTAAAAAGGTTATTAATGTGGATTCTTATTCCCAGCTATTATGGTTGCACCACAATGATGATCGGGATGTTTTATTGATTAATTTTTATAATAATTTATTTGACTCATCACGACACATTGTAATTACTGATATAGAAAAAGAAATAGAGAAGCTGGTCACAACTGTAAATGTTAATTTTGCTATTCTATGGCTTGGGGATTTTAATATTTCAACCTGCGCTCAGTCTGTGACAAAAGTCTGTGGGTATAGGAATGATGTAGGGGATGATCTTTTACACTTTCCTCACAACATTTATGGTACCACCCTAAACCAGGTCATGGTGAAGTATGACCTTGAAGTGATGCAGAGTGGGCAAAATGAGAATGGAGATAGGATACCTACTTTTATTGGAAGAAATGCTAACACTACTATTGACCACATCTTAGTATCGGCAAATATTCTACACTTATGTTCTACTCCCTCTATAGTTGAACTTTTACTTAGTGATCATAATTGTATCACAATGTTTTTGAATGTGTGGGGTAAAAAAATTGTAACCGATCAAACTGCTGTTGATAATATTGCATTGTGTAGACCTAATGGTACAAGGATTAGATGGAAAGGTTCGAATTCTAACACTATTTTAAAAAAGATTATCCTAGGATGTGATAAGGAGATATTCGATAGTCTTGCAGTTGAGGTGGAACCAACATTGATGTTAACTAATTTTTGTAGAATTAATGTTTTTATTGATAAGTGTTTTACCATCCAGGTAAAGGGGACACAAAAACAGAAGATGGGCTGGTTTAACCATTCTTGTACTAACTCACTGAACATGCTAAAAGTAGCACTCACTAATAGACCAAGGGACAAAGTGTTAGTGAAGAATTTAAGATTGGACTATAAAATAGCATTAAAATTAAGGAGGAAGGAATTACAAGAGGAAGCCTGGGGGAACCTTTCTATGGCAGCTGCGACATCCAACAATAAGTTATTTTGGGATACTGTTAATTCAACGTTCCTGAAAGATGATTCGTACCCAGAAACTTTTTGCCATGTAAGTTGTGAAGAATGGGTGACACACTTTTCTAATATTTTTAATCCATGTAACGAACCGCTGGACGGGCCCACAGATTATGCAAAATGGCCTACTATCCCGCTAAATATCACACTTAGCGAGGTAGAGTTAGGCATTAGAGGAAGTAAAGGGGGCAAAGCACCAGGCCCGGATGGGGTACCCATAGATGTTTATAAATCAGTACCAAAATTATGGGGTCCGATACTCACGAGAGTTTTTAATGCAGCAGTAACAGAAGGCCCCCGAGGTCGTGGGGTCAATCTGTTATAATTCCAGTTTACAAAAAAGGAGACAAATCGGATGCTAGAAATTACCGACCGATCTCCCTACTGGATTCTTCCGTGAAGGTTATGAGTAGGGTTCTTCTGGTAAGATTGGACGAATGGATCAGGGAAAACGATATTTTAGCTAAATCACAGTATGGTTTTAGAAAAGGGCTGGGTACGTTGGAACAGTGTCTTAATTTGGAACTTTTAATAGGAAAATATACACGAGCAAAACAAGGGGACTTTACTTATGTTTTGCTGATTTGAGCAGCGCTTTTGACCTTGTGGATCATACTTTGTTATGGCCAGTTTTACTCAACCTAGGGGCCCCGGAGTCTATTATCTACTTTCTTGCTAGACTGTATGAAAAATTATCAAGTAGAGTTCGGTATGGTCATCAGGGTGCTTGTACCCCGAATTTTAAGGTCAAACGCGGGATCCGCCAAGGCTGTGTCTTAGCGCCATTACTTTTTATTCTATTTATTAATGAGGTAGACGCAATCCTTAAACTAATACCGGCGGATGCTCCACAAGTAGATAGACAGAATATACCAGTACTGCTTTATGCAGACGATGCGTCCTATCTCGGACTCCGCTAGGCCTACAACGATTACTTAATGGGTTTACTGATTTTATTAAGGGGAGAAAGATGTTAATAAATAAAGCCAAAACATATATTATGGTCTGTGGGAAAAAACCTAATAAAATAAAACAATTTTTTATAGAGGAAACAAGAGTGGAACAAGTTGATACCTTTTGTTACCTAGGGATAACCTTTTCTGCTAATGGTAAGTGGTCATCTGAAATAACTAATGTACAAATGAAAATGACAAAGTATATATGGGGTTTTTAGATTTGCTGCCAAATTAGGAGACCGACGCATTAAAGATATGATTGATATTTATAAAGCTCGATGTGCCTCCATTGCATTATATGGAGCAGGACTATGGGGTAATTACCCTTGTCCAGATTTAAAAACAGAGGAAAATATCTTCTTAAAAAATTATTATGCCTCCCTAAATCAGCGTCTACAGAGTTGGTTCATCGGGAAACAGGAATTGAATATTTGACAGATCTGATTGCATTAAAACCTCTTTTGTTTTGGAGGTCAATCTGGGCGAAAGAAGAAACCCTGTTTACACAAATAATAATCAAGGACTGTATGCGATTGGATAACTGTCTTAAGATCCCTTGGATAAAATATATAGTAAACACCACTAGTGAACTATTTAAGATAAGAACCCTGGATAACCCAATGGAGGTCTTAGATTTTTCCAAACAAGAGATGAGGTATATATTTTTGGCACAAAGCAAGGAGGATAGGTTGAGACAAGTGGAGTTACAATCCACCTACCAGCAATACCAACTGCATATAGACACCTTTGGGTATCAAAGTTATTTGACACTAGTAACAAGATCGTCCCATCGATTTGTATTGACAAGGATGAGACTGGGCCTTGTACACCATTTAGTGGCATTTCCAGAAATGAAACAGTACCCAGCCACTCCATGCCCGTGTGACAATCGCACAAAGCAAAGCACTCCGCACTTTCTACTTTTTTGTGAATTGTATTCTAATTTTAGATTTGTATATTTAAAACCATTGTTCAAGAAATATAATGTTACAACTTTTAATGCAGCTATGAGTTTAATGTTTACACTTAAAGAGCCGGATATTTGTTTTTCTGTAGCAATGTTCATTTTAAAGTCAATTTATGTACGGAAAAGCATGGTTTTTAAAGTATTTTAATGGAATTAAATTTTTTTTTTTTGTATTCTTGAATTATATTAAAGTAAACTTCCTTTAGAAAATGGATGTCATTATATAAATGTGTATGTACATTCGCTTTTATGGTTGTTTTTTTTTATAACCGAATAAAGCTTTTCTGAACTGATAAACCAAAATGTGAGTGCTGAGATTACACAGTGTTGCTGGCAGGTCACGGATTTTCAACCTTGTGCCCACTTTTCCATCTCCTGCACTGATCTGAGTAACAATACACTTTAATCCACTTGCTGTCATTTACACAAAATCACTGTAAGAGTTACCAGTTCAAAAGGATGTGTTGGAGACCTAGTAGCAACAGTCACTATCCTTAAACAGCAAATGTAAGATATTCTGGGTTACATGAAATTCCATGAGTACACAGCCGAGGAAGCAGAAGGCTGCTTTAGGCGCCACTATATTAAAGTGGTGTCTGCCAGAAGAGGAGCTTCTTCATGGAGCATGCTCACAAGGTCCTCAAAAGTGCCTGGCCCTTAATCCCTACATGAGGCCCCTCCGCATGGCATCATTACTTGTCCTTTGAGTAACACCGATCCTTTTCTATAAATGTCAAGATGCCATGGTTGTATGCACGACCAGAATGTCTGTTTATCTTCCTTCACCTACAACCAAGTGTTCGAACAGCAGCAATATTCAGTTGACGGTGTTAAAATGAAGCTGTGGAGTTTGGAGGTAAAGTTCCTGTTGATGTTCCTTCCCAACAAAGCTGAAGATGGTTGCTGGTGCTAAGAAACCTTGAGTCACAAATCTGAAAGCCACCTGGGATTGGGATGCTATGTTGGAGGAGAAGAATTTCAAACCTAGACAAGACCCACAAGGGTTGGAATTTTTGAATCTTGGAACAGAATGGGCGCCCCAGGTATACCCAAAACAGCAATTCAACAAGAGAAAGTTAGGCATGCTGATAAGATTGTCGGGTTTGGCTCTTTGTACCAAGACAGTTGGGAAATGTTACTGCCTTATCCACAGCAACACTAATTTATATTCTGGACACTTGTCAGAGGACATGGATGCTGGACCTTCTAGTACGCCACCATGGTGGCTGGTCCCATATAGTTAAAGTGTAATTGGCAGCAACTACCCGGGATATTACACCCACTGTATGTGACAAGTGCCCAGCTAGAACTCCCAGAGCAATATGGTACACAGAGTAGAAGTTTGTAGCATCATTTAGAGTTAGGTTATTATAAATAGGGTAGCCCTTATGCAAATACTGTTCTCTTGAATAGGATTTTCTTCCTCAAAAAGGTGGCGGAGTCCCGCACTGGGTTCCCCTCAGCTCTTATTGGACTTAAAAAGTCATAGATGTACAGTGTGTTAGAATGAATATTTTCATGATTATGTTAGAACGTGGGTAAGATCTCTGAAGGCTACACTGTGTAATTTGCCATGCATTGTCTCTAGCAAGGCTATAGAGAGAGGGCAATACCAACCGAATGGGAAAGACTGTTTGCATACCCTGTGACAGTTTCCCATAATTCCCACTTCAAGTCTGTGCATTTTAATTATTTGTGTCACACGTTTCTGGCACCTCATGGCACTACAGAACCAACGGTGTCATGGTGGATGTCTGCCACATATGTCACTCAGACAAGTTGTTCTATTGCCTGTGGTTTGAGTATCCCTGGTGGTTAATTGTTTTTATAACTATGGCAGGGAAATTAAAGTCCACCTCGTCTGAGGCTCGGTGAATCAAGGCTTGCATACAAATGTGCCACAGTAGAAGGCTTGGTGTTGAAGATGGTTGCCCATGCAACAGGTTAATCTAAATCTGCAAAGGTGTGGGCCACTTTGTTAGTTGAACCGACAAACTGCAGTCAAGCACCGGTGAGCTATCAATTTTCCTTGCCTTCTTCACGGGAGCTCTGCTATCTCTGCAGGCCTGTCACTGATATTACATAGGGATGCAGTATTTAACGATGTCGTATTGTGTGGACTGGCCCACCACTGTTTTTGAAATGTATACTGTGCTACCACTGCTTCATTCAGGTGCTCTGCTCATTGTTCAGTTCCAATGCATTTATGTCCTTTCCATCAGGTTTACACAATCCTTATTCTAGCTTTTGCTATCAGACTTCTCTGAATGGTCACAGAGTGGATTTTAGTTATCCTACTTTGTTTCACCACATGGGACTTGATTTCTGCTTTACAATAAAGTTCACGTTTCCACCATTGTTGATGCTGACTGATATCTTAAGTAAAAGAAAGAGGCAAAATAACTAAAATAATATACTTTTTCAGCATCCCTTGAGATTCTGCTCTAACTATGTTTAAGGCATGTTGCCCAAATTTGAGGGTTACATCATGGCTATCCAGACCGGGCCATGATCTGGTTTCTCTAGAAGACCAGTTCATTCACAAGAGGCTTTAGTGGATACTTTCTTTTTGTTTAAATAATCTTTTATTGATTGTATAAGAAGATAAACAAACAGTTGGAAAAGCAGATAAATAAGAAACAGAATGTGCCCTCCATACAGTCCATATTACAATGGTATTGTATCACCGAACATATCAAGCACAAGCGGAATAGGTAGAGAGGAACATATGGTTAAGGAAGGGGGTGATACTGCAGTAAACATATTTTGTATTGTCGTTTATGGATGCACAGTATGAACTACAATAAGCATTTGAATAACAAAGATCGGATGAGTATGAGTGAGCTGTTTTGAATTCATTAAGGGTTGCATTACTGATGTTTTAGAATAAATAACCAGTGTGGAGTGAATCGGGCTGTTTAGGCCATAGCGGGAAAGTCATCAGACTATGGTGTTTAAATGATAAAGTAGGAGCTTCAAGTGCGCCCCACATCAGCGCTTAGTTTGAGCCGGGGCTTTCCGGTGCTAAGTACCGGCACTTAATTGGTTTCCAATGCACGGCACCAGCACCTAATTGTCAACACCATACATAGAACAGTCTACCACATGGTGGCGCTGTATATCTAATTTAGAGATGAGCAGAACAACGGTTGTTTAGGAATACAATATACATTAAAATTGAAAATACCTGCCTCCCCATCCATTCCTTTAGCTTTGGGGACCTGGAATAATCTGAACTGTCGCATTTACATGCGAGAGAGGTGATTAGTAGTTGTTTTGGCAGCGATGACAAGGGCGTTGGGTGGTGCAAGCTGCAGTGGCCTCCCGGTCAGAGCCCTGGCACTTAATATTTTACAAATTAAGCACTGCCACACATAGATATGCTGGACAGACGCCAGGGGGTAAGTTGCAGTGAGGTAGTATCCTCTCCTCTGAGAAACGTTAGCCATTCACTCCACATATGAAAGGATACGATATTGGAGTTCTTCAGATTGGTGAGAACCAATTTGCAAGCTAGAGTTGCCATTAAGTCTAGAAGAAATTAATCTGCTTCATTTCTTATTTGTGGGTTAAGTTGTCCTAGCAAAATGGTAGGAATTTATGAAACAGGTTAATGGCCAAGGTACTTTTAATTAATTTAAAAATGTTATCCCAGTAATTTTGCAGTGTGGGACAATAAAAGGGCATGTGTGCCAGATCACCTGTATGAGCACCACAGTTCCAGCAGGTGGGGTCTTGTCTAAGGTCGAGTTTATGTAGTTTTTCGGGGATCCAGTAGGATCTGTGAAGAAGTATGTATTTAGTTTAAGACGGCATTGGCGAAATCTTATTTGTAAAGGAATTTTTAGATATGTTTCCAATCAATTTTATGTTACTACTGCAAAGTTCTTTCTCCCATTTTGGTTCATTCTGTGAATGAGTTTAGTAGATTTTGGTGAGTAGCTTGTATACTTTGAATACCACATGGCCTGCTTTGCACAAATTATTAATGAGGCTAGCTAGCGTTGGGGGTCTATCTTTAGTGCTGGGTTTTTGGAAAGCTGAGCCGTAGAAATTTGTAAAAGTCAAGGCTATCCAACCTGTAGGGTGATAGTAAATTTGAAAAGGGTAGGGGGGCGGGGAGGTTGAGTCCCATCAAATAAGTGCTTGACTAGGTTAATTGCTCTCTTTGACCAGTAAGACCACATTATTGGTTGTCCATCAATCCTAATTTTGGGGTTGAGCCAGATGGATGCCAAGTTGGAGTTGCAGATCTTTATTTTAGAGTGGTAGTCCAATCTCCGAATAGCATTTTTAGTATCATTCATGATGTATTTAGAATGGGGAGGTGAACGTTTTTCATCGTATGGTATGCGCAAATAGGTTTACCGTCTAGGCGTGATTTTTAAGTTAGCGAGGCCTACACCGCCTTTATCTATAGAGACTGTTTTTTGAGTGAAATGCTTGATTTTTTTTTTTTTTTGCCACAAATTTGTTGAAGGTATTGTCAATTTTGGATAAGTTGTCAGATTGTCATTGGGAGCATACTAATTATATAATTAATTTGGAGGGATCCAGCCCTTCCCCACCACAAGAGAAATTTGGGGTGACCGATCATCAAGTAGTTTGTTGATCTTTTTGAGTGTGGCCTCTTCATTATGCTTTAAAGTGTTCATAAGATAATTGGCGAATTCTATACCTAAATATTTGATGCAACCAGACTGCCATGCGAGGCCTGAATTTGCTATTATTTCTTTATTTCCGATGTTATTAAGTTTAACCTCAGATTTGTCTTTGTGTGTGTAGCCTAGAATCTCTACAAATTCCTTGATCGATGACAGAGCATTGAAGAGGGGGCATCCTCGGTGGTAATTAAGATACAGTCTGCTTAGGCAGCTATTTTTATGGTGGTATTTCCAAATGATACACCGGATATCTCTGCATTTTCCCTAAGGTTATGGAGAAATGGATCTTGTGCTAGGAGGAAGAGGGGATGCGAGAGGGGGCAGCCTTGTCTGGTACCTTGCTTCAAGGAGAATTGATTAGAGATCGTGCCCTCTGCTCAAACCCTAGCAACAGGGTTGTGATAGAGTGCCATTATCATTTGGATTAGTCGTTCACCCAAGTTAAATTCCTCAAGGACCAATTTTAAATAGTGCAAATCTACTTTATCAAACGCTTTTTCCACATCTAGTGTGATCACTAGTGTTGGGGTGTTTGACAGTTTGGCTTTCTCATTAACGTGGCAGAGTATTCTTGTATTGTCGCTGGATATTCTGTTCTTTAGAAATCCAACTTGTGAGGGGTGGATGAGTTAAGATCTGTTTTTTTGTAGCCAGGTGGAAAGTATAATGGCATACATTTTGCAGTCTAGGTTAAGCAGTGAGATTGGTCTGTAATTGTTTGGAAGCATTGCATCTTTCCCTTCTTTGGGGATAACAGTTATGATGGCCTCTGCAAGGGTGCCTGTGACTTGACCGGTATTGGCAAAGTATTGTATTGTAATTGCATTTATATAGCGCTTACTACCCCGGATGAGGCGACAAAGCGTTTTTCAGCAAGTAGCACGCTACTCTGGAGCCCAAAAAGGATTAGTGATGGATTAATATAGGGAAACATGAGTTAATTTGAGTAGTGGACATGCAAGTCTGTTAACTGAATAGGATAATTGAGAGATGGAAGAAGGAAGAGTCTAGAAAGTGTTATTTGGGAGATTATAGTAGTAAGATGAGGTTTGGGATAAGTAAAAAAAAGAGATGGAGGACGCAAGAGTCCCTAGAAATGGATTAGGGAGATCACAGTGGGACAATGAGGTTTGGGATGAGTTGGAAAGTGAAAGTAGAGGATATATCGATAAGAACATCACGAGAAGACTGTACCCAAAATAAGAATGGACACAATTTAGATTTCCAAAGTCAATGTAGAACTTACTACAGCAATAAATGAATAATGTCAAAGCACAGCAATAAAATTATGCAACTAAACAAAAACAGTACGTCAAGGGAAAAAGATGACAAACCACCACAATCCCTAAAACCAACAACTTAAAATAGCTGGACCAAATGTAAAGTTTTTGGAAGTGCTTACGCAACAGTAATAAATAAAATGTATATTGTGAGAAAGTGGATTGTTAGTTGGAGTGGTTGTTAGACCTCACAAATTAATAATGTCACTATTCTGTATCAGATCCAGGTAAGTAATTTAAATCTTAGCACAGTCCTGGGTGGCTGTGGCGCAGAGCTTTCAGGCTTTACTCCGAGGAAAATAAGTGTAAATCATTTACCAGTACTGTGTTAAGTCGAAAACACAACACAATAAAAATCCCACTTTAATTTATAAAAGTAGTATACATTTTAATGAGCAGATAAGACATCAAAACAAGAAAGATCAAATCGGGGGAACTGGAGACATGATTTTTAGGAGTTTGAGTTTTCTAACGCCAGAAATCTGCAGTTTGCGCTATCTGGTCAGGCTAGACCTGGTTTAAGTCAAAAGCCGAGGCTGACAGTAATAGAGCGAGGGTCAGATACAGACTAGGTTTGTTTCTATGAAAAGTTTACCTTTTTACCTAGTATTTTTCTGAATGATTTTTTTCGTCAGCGGAGCAGGCTGCCGGCTGGATCCGACAGAGTGCTAGACGATGATGGGATGCTACTCAGCATTTGTCCAGAAACTTTCGTGTTGCTTTCAGCAAGGCAAACCAGCAGGTTGAAGCTCACCAGCAATGCGACGACTGGTTCGGTGGCGGTCCCTTGCTAGCCTCATTCTTTAAGGAAAAATTTCAGAAAAAGTGCCCACTTTTGCAATCTTGAAGGGGAGAGAGTACACTAACTCCAGCCAGGGATCCTGGACCTTTTGGGCACCACTTGGCGAGTTAGGACCCAATCTCCTAGAAGCCATCAGCCGAGTCCAGGGTAAATCCAGTGGGAACTTGTCACCTGGGCTTTCCATGTTGATGGCTTCTTGCAGGTTTTGTGTGCCTGGAGCTTAACCATTAGGCTAGCCAACCAGCACTTGAAGTCCATCCTTCTTTTCTGCGTTCGAGTTGGAGCAGATACGCCCTGAGGTTTCTCTCCACAGGTAAACAGCAGGCTCATTCCTTCCAAGTTCCAGACCTTTGGTTCATCAGGTGCAGTTCTTATTCTGTTTTTCACAGGTCCATCAGTGTTCTGAAGAAGGTACCCAGCCATACCACTTTTATACCTGGCACTAGCTTGTTGGTGCAGGGGGAGTCCATAACCAATAGAGAAAAGGTTTAATAGTAGTGGGATTGTTCCTGTGGAGAATGTTTTAAAGAATTGTGCTGTGTACCCATCAGGGCCTTTCCCAGTTTTTAGCTTTTTGATAGCATTGGCTACTTCCTCTTGTTTTATCAGACAATTAATTATTTTCATCTCTTTTTCTGTTAGTTTGGGCAAGTTGGCTTTATCAAGATATGCGTCGCACTTGTATCTATTGATGTATTGTTCGTCTAAAGTTTTTGGTAGAACTCTCTGAAGATATCCGCAGTTTTATTGGAGTTGGTGTGGATGAGACCTTTATCGTCCTTAATAGCATTTATAGACTACCTTTGTATCCTAGTTTTTAGGTCTCGCGCCTAGCGTTGCAGTGCGCAGCACTGCTCGCGCAGCACTGCTCGCGCAGCGCGAGACCTCTTCTATGGGGTTCTGAAAGCTGACCACACACTCGTGCGTGTGATCAGGCTTTCGCCGGCAGGCATTGGCTTTCGCGTGGTCTTTTTGTAAAAAACAAAGGCCAGCGATTGGGCAAAGGCGGGCGCATGTCCCGCCTTTGCAACGCCCATTCCCGTCCGTGTCTAGCACGCGCAGCAGCGCGCGTTCGCCTCGCTGCCGCGCTCCCTCGCCCCCGCTCCTCTGTGGTGCGCGCACACCACTGTTTTTTTCCAGATAGTATCTGAAATAAGTTTCGCAGCTGCTTTTAAAAGTGTTGAAGTATTGAAGTATTATGCATTGCACTATGTTCACTATGTTCACACAGTATAAAAATGTCTGCCCCATCTTTAGGTCGCTCCTCGGACTTCTGTGAGGCAGAACTCCTGTGTTTTCTGCTGACTGTCTTTGGCGTGGATGTACGGAGGAATGTTTGATTACAGTGTAACAGGTTTGGTGGCGAACTCCAGAAAAATGTACACCACGCACGCAAAATGTTCCTTTGGGCATTCAGTTCAGCTACTTGCAGCGGTGGAGGACTCTGCTCTTCGATGTACTTCCTGACAGACTGCTAAGTTTGAAGTGCCTGTCGGGCACAGGTTGCTCTTTTGAAACTTTCTTAGATTTTTCACTGAGGAACAGTGCTGATGCCAACAATGAGAATAGCACTGATGATCCCAATGGGACTAGTGCCGATGCCAACAATGAGAATAGCACTGATCACCATGGGACTAGTGCCCATGACAACAATGAGAATAGCGCTGATGATACCAATGGGACTAGTGCCGATGCCAACAATGAGAATAGCACTGATAACAATGGGACTAGTGCCCATGACAACAATGAGAATAGCACTGATAACCATGGGACTAGTGCCCATGACAACAATGAGAATAGCACTGATGATACCAATGGGACTAGTGCCGATGCCAACAATGAGAATAGCACTGATAACCATGGGACTAGTGCCCATGACAACAATGAGAATAGCGCTGATGATACCAATGGGACTAGTGCCGATGCTAACAATGAGAATAGCACTGATGATACCAATGGGACTAGTGCCGATGCAAACAATGAGAATAGCACTGATGATAACAATGGGACTAGTGCTGACGCAAACAATGAGAATAGCACTGATAACAATGGAACTAGTGCCGACGCCAACAATGAGAATAGCACTGATAATAACAATGGGACTAGTGCCGATGCCAACAATGAGAATAGCACTGATGATAACAATGGGACTAGTGCCCATGACAACAATGAGAATAGCACTGATAACCATGGGACTAGTGCCCATGACAACAATGAGAATAGCGCTGATGATACCAATGGGACTAGTGCTCCTGACAACAATGAGAATAGCACTGATGATAACAATTGGACTAGTGCCGATGCCAACAATGAGAATAGCACTGATGATAACAATAGGACTAGTGCCGATGCCAACAATGAGAATAGCGCTGATGATACCAATGGGACTAGTGCCGATGCCAACAATGAGAATAGCACTGATGATAACAATGGGACTAGTGCCGATGCCAACAATGAGAATAGCCTATGCCAACAATGAGAATAGCGCTGATGATACCAATGGGACTAGTGCCGATGCCAACAATGAGATAGCACTGATGATAACAATGGGACTAGTGCCGATGCCAACAATGAGAATAGCACTGATGATAACAATGGAACTAGTGCCGATGCCAACAATGAGAATAGCACTGATGATAACAATGAGAATAGCGCTGATGATAACAATGGGACTAGTGCCGATGCCAACAATGAGAATAGCACTGATAACAATGGGACTAGTGCTCATGACAGCAATGAGAATAGCACTGATAACCATAGGACTAGTGCTGATGCCAACAATGAGAATAGCGCTGATGATATCATCAGCGCTATTCTCATTGTTGACATCAGCACTAGTCCCATTGGTACCAATGGGACTAGTGCCGATGCCAACAATGAGAATAGCACTGATAACCATGGGACTAGTGCCCATGACAACAATGAGAATAGCACTGATGATAACAATGGGACTAGTGCCGATGCCAACAATGAGACTAGCACTGATGATAACAATGGGACTAGTGCCCATGACAACAATGAGAATAGTACTGATGATAACAATGGGACTAGTGCCGATGCCAACAATGAGAATAGCACTGATGATAACAATGGGACTAGTGCCGATGCCAAAAATGAGAATAGCACTGATGATAACAATGGGACTATTGCTCATGACAGCAATGAGAATAGCACTGATAACCATGGGACTAGTGCCCATGACAACAATGAGAATAGCCCTGATGATAACAACAGGACTAGTGGTGATGATAACAATGAAAATAGCTCTGATGATAACAATGGGACTAGTGCTCATGACAACAATGAGAATAGCACTAATGATAACAATGACTATAGCTCTGATGATAACAGTGGGACTAGTGCTAACGAGAACAGTGAGAATAGCGCTGATGTCAACAATGAGACTAGTGCTGATGACAACACTAATGACAACAACGAAAATAGCGCTGATGATAACAATGAGACTAGTGCCGATGACAACGAGACTAGTGCCGATGACAACAATAAGAATAGCGCTGATGATAACAGGACTAGTGCAGATGGCAAAACTGCATGATTAAGAGACTGTTACTCAGGGTCCGCACTGCTCATTCATAGGAGACCCTGTCCTGGACTCGCATGCCTCTCATCAGTGTGCACACTGGTCTTTAACCATATTCCTCCAACAGATTCTAGCACATTATTACAGGTTAATATGTTCCTTGTGAGGCCTCCTGACTCCTGCCATTGGGATTTAAGTTCTGCCACTATGTTGATTATAATTCCAGTGCTGGAGCATTGTGCTTTTGGTTACACGAAGCCATCTCGTGCTTTACCTGTACTTGTTTGTTTTTGTGAGTAACGTTAAAGGAGCCAGTATGCGCTGTGGAAAGGGCTTTTCGGTAACAACAAGCATTTGCAATGCAATAGGTCTCACATTTACGCGAGTTTGACCTATTGGCATTGTAAATGACAATGACTTTTATTTATGTTTCAAAAACCAAAACATAAATAAAAGGCAATGTCATTTACAATAAAAATAGCTCAAACTCTCGCAAATGCGAGACCTATTGCATTGCAAATACTTGTTTAAATAGGCTGCTAGGGTTTTGCCCTTTTTATTAGCCTACATAGCCTAATGCTTTTTTGTTTATAGACCCAAGTCGCTGCTCTAGTGCTTAAAATCTTGTTGTAGTAATTTTTTTCTTGACAATCTCATTTAGAATGTGTTTATCTTAAGAGGTGATGTGGGGTTTCTCTAAGTCTATGATTTGTTTCTCTAGTTCCATCAGCTTATTAGCTTCCTTGTTCATATTATATTTAATTTTGAAAATCCCACAGCTTTTTGTGGCCTAAAGGGCCTCCCATCTAATGAAGTCAGAGGAGCCATTTTCATTGTTTTCAGGGAGGAAGTTCTATAAAGCGTTTTCAATAAGTTGCACGTTATGTTGGTGTTTGAGTATCTCCTCATTGAATCTCCATTGCTTTTGCTTTATATCTGGTGAAGTATCAGAGATTGACACGGTGATGCACGAGTAATCGGAGATCACGCTTGGCTCAATTGTCCTTTGGTCAACTCTGCTAAAAGATTGTCCCAATATTAGTAAGTAATCTATACCAGAGTAGGAATTGTGTGGAGTTGAGTAAAAGGTATAGTTCCTTTCACCTGGGTTTTGTGATCTCCAAGTGTCGATGAGATTGTGCTTAGAGCCTAGGTTCTTAAGGGCCTTATGGCTTTTTGTGGAGTGGTAAATACACTGTGTGAGTTTGTCTAGTGTAGGATCTAGCGGTAGATTGAAATCGCCTGCAAAAATGATCATGGCAGTGTCAGGAATTAAGCTAAGTTCAGTTGACAAGTCATTTCAGAAAGAAGGGTCATCAGCAGTAGGCGCATAGACGTTGATCACACAGAAGATATTGTTCTTGCTAAGCTTTGAGACAATCCATCTCCCTTGTTAATTAGCCAGCTTGGACCCCATATCTATAGTTGACTTTTTTAGATCAAAGTTAGGACACCGTTTTTCTTTCCAACTGCAGGGGAGCATGCTTAGGTCACTAAATTAGTTATTTCTGAGCGATGATGTATGTGTGGGGTCAACGTTGGTTTCATGGTGTGGGATAATGTTGCCCCGAACTTTGTATAAGTAGCCAATGATTTTCCTTTTCTTAATTGGATGGTTGATCCCTTTAACATTAAGGGATATTATCTTTATATTCTGCTTAGTGTTTGCCATAAGTATGGTTCCTGGTATTCTTAGCTCCCTTGCGGGACTTAATGCGTTTAGCTCAAATGTTGTGGTGTTGCTTGTAGGTGTATGGGTAAATGTTAAGTGTATTATGCGACTTAATTAATAAGTCGGGATGATGAGAAGTTGTAGTATATTAAATGCAAGCCCACAAAAGGTTCCAAGAAATGCATGGAAGTGTTAACAGTTGAGTTGTGTTAAATTCATTCAGGTGTGGAATGCTCACTCTTATACAGTAGGAATTTCCTTTGAAAGTGTAGTGAAATAATAATGGCAAACAATAGAAGATCAAGAATAAACAAAACAAAATTTTCAAATAATCTCTCCCATATATCCGCCCCACCACCCCAACCAAGAAACCAGAATGACGAAAGGAGGAAATGCTCCCCCAGGGAAACGGTTAGTTCAGGATAAAAACAGCAAAAGATAATTAACACCGTTGTCAAACTAGATGTATGAACAAATATCGTGCAACTGTTGTAACATACAGTGGTAGTGATTAGTTAATGACCTAGGCAATTTTACAGATGAATGATATTTCCTTCCAAATATGCAATTAGCAATGCAAGTGGCTGATGCATTAGAACCTCTTGACCACAACACTGGTGGTCGCAAATCAAGCAATATGCATATTTAAACATAGATATAACCTTGTTTGCAGAGCTTACAGTATCAACACATGTGAGTTAGCAGTGTCTCTCACATTCTCGTTGTGAGGGGAAATAACCCTACCTTGTTAGATCAGACAGCAAACTCATTGCATTGTTTAGTTTCGACTCTTCCAAATGGGAGTGAGGACTTGTAGAAAATTTGAGTAGATCAGAATATCAACAATTATTACTTTCTTATAAACTGGGATAACTCAGTTAGACCATTAAAAAAGAAAATTCTTGGCGGTTATAAGCACCTGATTAACGGTGTCAACAAAAAAAGGGATATCTGAAGATTGTCAGCTTACTGATTTTAGCGTTATGTTAATGTTTGTTGGCTAAAGATGCCGATGAAGATGGTCATCCCTGTCGATTAAGATGTGCGAGATGCCCTGGAATGTTGTTTAGTACTTGGTTGAACCTGCAACAAGAAAAGTGATGGCTAAAGATTGTCTGTTTGCTGATCTTGCCTTCAAGTTAGTATTATTGGCTAAGGATGCGACTTTGTGCAACAAGGTGTCCATCTGTTACTCCGCTTTATTATCCACTTTGGGAGGGCATTGTGGTAGTTGAATATGTGCGAGATGCCCTGTAGTGTTGTTCGGTACTTGGCTGGACCTACGAAGGAAAATTGGCAGTTCATTGTTGTGGCTGCAAAGCAAGGAGGCCTTTCCTCTTCTCTACTGTGGATTTAGCATAGTCTTGTGAAACTAATACTTTGTAATTTTTCCATTGTATGTGATTGTGTTTCCTTATGAAAGCTAGTATGTTCTTCACATGCTGCGATCGTAGCGGTTTGCATACAATTGGACGCGGGTGAGTTTTGTTAGGGAGCTTCCTTGTCAGTTCTCAAATTCCAGTTCTTTTTCAAACACGATGTCCGTGTTTTAGAGGAACCACTTTTCTAAGAACTATATGCATTGCCCAGCTGGGTCGTCTGCTCCATCTTGGATGCCGAAGATAGGAGGTTCCTCCGCCTGCTCCTGTCTTCAGGAGCGGTTAGTTCTTTGGATAGAGACTGAGTTGTGGTATTAAGGGTTAAAATAGCTTTACTGGATTTGACTTAGGAATCCTCTAGGTTGCTAATTCTATTTTCGGTCTCTCTATCCTGCTGTTGATTTCCTTGATGTTGGCTCTGATAGCGCAGATTTTATTCTGCATTGCATCTGTTTTCTCTTTTGTGGATTTGACTAGATCGTGAACTTCTGCTAATTTCTTAAGGATCATATCCATTGTGGTGTTGTGTTTTTTTTAATATTTATTTTTTGACTGAGGGGTCAGGATTGGGTGGATCTGCTTTGACTCGTTTCAGGCTCACTTTGGTTTCTTTGTCTCCCATGTTGGCAGCAATGTTCCTCTGAGAGATCTTGTGTATCCTGTCAGCGAGGACGATATACTGTTCCACCTGTATTTGACTATATACCCCCCGCAAATGTAGAAGAAATGGCTGTAAGGTTGAGCTGCCAAATAGCAAGCGAATGGATGTGAGTCAAGGGGTGGTTTTTCTTCAGGTAAGTGTATGCACTGTGAGCCAGGAGAAAGAATGCTATGCACTTACGTAGGAGGTGGGTACATTCTCAAGTTCAGTGTGAGCACTGTCAGCACCATCAGCCAGGAGAATGCTGTGCCTTAAGTAGGAGCCAGGCGTTAATATTAGAATTGGCGTAATGGTTGAATGATTGTTGATACCGGAATATATGTGATATTACAATATTACAGTATCGGGTAGTAAATTGCAGCTCTAGTAGGTCTTAATCTTGGGCCACTTTCACTAGTTTTTAAACCATGTTGGTTTGGCTAGTTGGCTCCAGTTGGTCACCATCTTGGGCAAGATATTCCTTGTCACCCAAAACAGCAGACTATTTTTAAACAACTTTCAGTACATTTCCTATACGGTGCGCTTGACTCCCTTGTTACTTTATCAGTATGCTCGAGGACGATGCCTCTGAGGTGACTGGTCAACATGTTTTACTCAGTGTGGTGGTTGCAGGCTGCCATTTTGGTTTTGTTTCAAGATCGCTTTCGTACCGCTTGAGGGAGGTTGTGTGCTAACTTTCCAGCATAGAATTAAAACTGCACCGCATAACAAGTTCAATTCCGATTAGTAGCATTGCATGTATGAAACACAAGTCATCGGTAACAATTACAGTTGGTGCTACTATGTACCAGACTATTCCATCACGACCACCATGAAGTGTAATACGTTCCACTGCTGCGTCTCAGATGTTGAGTCTTAGCTGTTGCTCTAGTGCTGATCTATGGATTCCGGAGTAGCGTGTTACTCGCCGAAAAAAACGCTTTAACACCCCATCTGGGGTAGCAAGCACTATATAAATCCAAACCTTTTTCCCTCTTCTATCCCTCCACTATCCTTCTGAATCCAAATAACTGACTAACCTATCCACCACTCAAATTACTTTCGTATTTCACTATACTAATTCACCATTAATCCTTTATGGGTTCCGAAGTTGCGTGCTACTCGCCGAAAAAGTGCTTTGACGCCTCGTCAGGGGTAATAAGCGCTAAATAAATGCAATTACAATACAATACGTAGCCACTCGGATGCAGAAATTCAGTATTCCATATGGTATAAGGTTATTTCACTTCAGTCGCTCAGAAGTTTCATTTCAGATGCTCAGACATTATATGGCTCCCATAAGGTGTCAAGCTCCGTTGTTGCTGTTGCTTTATTTGTGGGACCCTGTTGGAGAGCCTTATAATGGTTTATGCCGGTTTGTTTCTACGCTTCGGCTTATCTGTCTCTGCTCAGGGCCGCAATGCAGCTTAGAGCTTCTAAGCTACTAGACCCTTCTGAGATCATTCAATAAATCTGGATTTGTAAAGCACGGCTAATCACCTGTGAGGGTATCCAGGCGCGGAGAACACTGCTGCCGGGAGGTTCAATTGAGCAGCCAGGTCTTGCGTACTTTTCTGTATTCCAGTAGAGAGCATGAGGTCCAGAGGTGTAGTTGGTAGTCATTCCAGAACTTCGCTGCAAGGTAGCAGAAGGAGCGTCCTCCAGTGTTGCTGCGGCACATGGGGGGGGGGGCAGAGGAAGGTGGAGTGCAGGTGTCTGGTAGGGAGGTGGAAGTTCATGCGGTGGCTGATGTATGCTGGTCCCTGGTTGTGAAGGGTGTTGAAGGTATTGGTCAACATCTTGAACTGAAATCTCTTCTGAATGGGGAGCCAGTGGAGCTTCTTGAGGTGGGGGTGATGTGGGTCCGCTTGAGAAGGTCTGTTATGAGTCTGGCCGCTGAGTTCTGTATGGTTTGTAGTCTCTTGAGGTGCAAGGCGATTCCTACATAGAGTGCATTGCCGTAGTCCAGTCGGCTGGTAACAAGGGCTTGAGTGACGGACCGTCTGGTGTTGATGGAGAGCCACTTGAAGATCTTGCGGAGCATGCGAAGGGTGAGGAAGCAGGCATATGAGTCTGCGTTGATCTGTCTTTTCATGGTGAGCTTGCTGTCCAGGATGATGCCAAGGTTGTGGGCGTGGTCGGTCGGAGTGAGTGAGGGTCCTAGTTCGGGAGGCCACCAGGGAGTCATTCCACAGGGAGATGTTGTTCCCAAAGATCAGCACTTCTGTCTTGTCTGTGTTGAGTTAGAGACCGTTGTCTCATCTTGAAAGCGATGCTCGTCATGGACCTGCGTAAGTGGGTCAGTGTGGCAGAGGGGTCTTCTGATAGTGAAAGGATGAGCTGTGTATCGTCAACATAGGAAATTATGTTCATCCATGCGATCTGACAACGTTGGCCAAAGTAGTTAAGCAGGTGTTGAACAGAGTGGGCTTTTCTTTCTCTGAGCGATGCAACCGATGCATATGGGGTCGCCAGTTTAGCTGTTTGCAGAGCTTGATTAAAGAGCCTCAAGTTAGAATTTCTAAGCTTCTAGACGCATCTGAGCTCAATCAATCCATCCATGATACTATGCTCGTTCAGTTATTCATACGGTGTCACTGACTATATATCGGTTTATTCTCCATGCGATGCATACAAGGCTGCCATTTTCGCTTAGTCCGATAGCGGCTCCATGTCGCATGTAGGCTGCTTTCATTCAGGTGGAGGTATACAGTCAAACAGGCAATCTGAACTGGCGTGCTCACTCGCAGGTTATAAGCGCTTACTTGATTGCTGCTATTATGCTTGTACAGCTGGCTTTACGTTCTCAGAGTAAGCCGTGCGGTCGTGCAGCGCCATTACGGTCCAAGTCAAGGCCGCGTGCACTCTTTTTTACTTGGTCACCGGAGTCATAATTGGCAGCTTCTTAGTGCGCACAAAGTCAAAGCGCACCTATTTTGACACGTTCTGACATGTTGTGGGCTGTTTAGGCGGAGGATTTAGTGTAAGCATTCCCCTGGTGCGGAGCTGCAGGCTCAAGCCGCCATCTTCTTCCTCGTCCAAGCCACGCCCCCGGCTTTAGTGGATAATTAAACTAACTTCTTCTAAAGCTAGAGTTATGAATAATTGTAATTTATTTTAAGGTCCAGGGTTCCTTTTTTTCTTTGGCATCGTATTGTAGGTGAACCCTAACTTTAAGTGTATAGTGTTTAGATTAATTAACTACGTGGCTCTCAGTGACGGTAACAATGATTACTCTCTAACATGAAAAAATTAACTACTCCTTCACCAATGGGCACTTACTATCAGAAACCTCTTTGCATGAGGTCTCCCTCCTGGATTTTTATGTCAGCAATACTACAGCTGGCTATGATTTCCATACATCACTGGAAGGTATAAACATTATTGGGTCAATTGGAACATTTTGAAATGTAGAAACCCTAGCCGTTGATTTGTGGGCATTTCTAAGGGGGTGAGTTGCACAAGATTGGAGCGACCCTTGGTTCCTAAGGGAGAAGATCTTTGCTTAATTTGGTCTCCTACACTTGACTAACGTTTTTAAGGGAAATTGCACACCCACGCATAGTCTCTCAGTAGCCTCCAGATTCGCAAAGCTTTTCTAGAGAGATAAAATGTGAGCAGCAACGCAATTTTCAAAACCGCTATTTCATCCGTTATTAAGGGGAACAGTTTATTCCATCTCATCAGGTTATGAGAGTGATGTATGTGATAACTCTTCCTATATACCCCTCATTGAACTCCTCACTAGAATGTGCACTAGTGATGTCCACGTACCAGAATAAGCAGACCGCCCATTTAAAGTGCCATTTATCAGCAATCATACCAGTGGAATTTCCATCAAAAGTCTAAGTTTCTGATCGGCATCCCTTGCAGAACCTTCCAGTGTAGTGAACACTGCAGTAAATGTGTTGAAATTACTGTCCAAACACACGGAGATGAAGGGCAGAGCGCTGACACTTTTCAGACACTCACCCCCAGTCACAGATCTGGTTTGAATCCATCATCATTCTTCAGCTCACTTCGCCACCCCAGTTTAGACCCAGCCATATACAAATCCGTCTTGACCCTGTTCCTCATGGGAACAGTCAGGCCCGAACTCCCAAGCCAGGTCTTCCCTGGACCGCAAACAAGCATCTTAAGACCGGTTTCGAGGTAATACACCTCATCAGCCAGACTAGCTTGAATCCAGTGGCAAAGTGAGCAAGGGACCCACGTCTGGGCATACCCTGCCAACTTAGGGCAAACTCAAGGAGATGATAGATGGAGTGCTGAAACTTTTTAGACACTTGCCCCCAGTCACAGATCTGGGGGTGTGTGTCTGAAAAGTTTCCGTGCTCTGTCCATCATTTGGCTCACTTTGCCAATGGATTCAAGCTAGCCTGGCTGATGAGGGGTGTTACCCCGAAGCCGGTCCCAGGATGCTTGTCTCCGGTCCAGGGAAGACCTGGCTTGGCAGTTCGGGCTGGATTGTTCCCATGAGGAACAGGGTCAAGACTGATTTGCATATGGCTGGGTTTGAACTGGGGTGTCGAAGTGAGCTAAAGAACGATAATGGATTCAACCCAGATCTGTGACTGGTGGTGAGTGTTTAAAAAGTTTCAGTGCTCAGTCAATCATCTTTGTTTGCTTTGAAATTACTGTCCCCATAATTTTCACATCGCAATTAAATAACAAAAGGGGCGTGTTAGGAGTATGCTTGGGAAGTATGCTAATTATGGTGTCTGATCGAGGTAAGGTCTCAACAGCCAAACCCCTTCACAGGCCCCCCGTAAAGTGATAAGAGTTGTTTAACTAAAATATCTAATTCACAATAACATTCCACCCTGATACCGTTGTTGCCCTGCTCCCTCCCTTAGGCTATGCCCTTCAGAACCACCAGCATGTCATTGCCCTTAAGCTCAACAGTCTCCTCCCTGTTCAGGCTTGTGAAATTTACATTAAGCCAATATTGTGTCCTTATGCATAGAACCATAAAGTGGATTAGCTGGGTAAAGGGGTAGTACTCAAACATTACTTCATAGATCCATGTAGCATCAGTAGTGATGCTACTATATAACTACAGCTCCGGTATTATCTACAGTACTATTTATCTGCTCGTCACCCAAGCCACAGCTGTAAAGTGGCCACAGTAATTCAGTTAGGTTAGCTCTTTCACTCCCCTCTACTGTCAAATGCCCTAACATAAATGAATGTGTTTGGTTCATACACAAATATTTATATATGAGAGAGAGTGCACAATACATATAAGATACATGTTTAAGTCTGTATATTGCTTCTCATTCACTACCCTCCATGTTTCAAATCCACAAAAGGTCTTGTCTACCAACTAAACGGTTTCTGTACTGAATTAATTTCAAGTATGGGCTTGACTTCTTGGAAAAGGTCCTGGTGTACCAAGAAATAAATAAGTTGGGATTAAAATAAGGGTTTTCTGCTTATACGACTGATATTTTGCCACAAGATATAATCTCCCTTCTTCATTCATCGCTTAGTGTATTTCCCAGTCCCCCGCCCACTTTAGCTGTTGCTGTAGTTAAGGTATTATGCTGATGGATTTTCAGCACATTAGAATGCCTGGTGTGCCACAACGCCGGTTCTGGTATTTCAGGCGAATGTAATCTTGAATCATATTCTTCATATTTGTTATACTCTGTATGCTAACCTGCCATCTTGACAAGTACCCAAAGGTTTGGTTGTTATGTTACATAATAGACAATTTGATCTAATTTTTATGGTAAAGTGAACTTGCTCCCAGGCAGATCATCACATTTTTATGTATATCGATATGAGCCAAGTTTACCTTTTGTAAACACAGTGTAAAAGACATTTCTTTGAGACTATAAATGCTTATCCTATTCTAAGGACAGTTTTCACATTGTGTTTTTCAGATTTGGGATTGTCACCACATCTCACGGCTATCATGGCAAGTTCACAGCCTGCTGGTTATAGCAGTAGCACTGGGGATACTGGTTTCAGTTGCTCACAAGAATCCGGTAAATATAATATTTTTGATACATTTATATAGAAACTGGAGTTTGGTATATTTGCTTGTAGCTGCTTTTAAAGCTTTAGTATTGGTAATAATCTTTATGCAAAGGTTTGCCTGTCGTTCTGTTTTAGGCTATTGCATAAGTTTATTACAAGCAGTGACACTTTTTAATGTCAATCATTCCATCTTATTTGCTATAACCTTTTAGTAACAGTTTAGATCACATAGTTCTGTCGGTTTCCCAATTGTTTCAGGTACCGATGTAATGCTGCTTGAGGAATGTTCTGACAGTGCGCACCAACCTGAGTATATTTATCCTAGCCGAAGGAGGAGTTCAGTTACCTTTGAAGATGAGGTTGAGCAGCTAAAAGGTATGTTTCAGTTGATGACTTATGTTTCAGAAATGTCATGAATTTATGCATTATTTTCAATTCTATTAGGTAAATCAGTATGTTACCTTTACTGTGGGATATGCCTTTGTTCAATTTGCCATAAGGCATGCAATTTTAAATTGATATTTTGCTAAGTGCTAAGGATTCTACCTCAATACTGTTGTCCCCAAGGTGAGCAACTGAGGATAGAAAGTAATTTGAACACTGCTGCTATTGGTGTATCCTTGAGTTCTCATGAACTATTCAAAGACGTCTTTGGTGCCATCCAGTTGTGTCCTGCTCAAAAGGTTCAGTCCTAGACTCTTGCCATTTGAATTAGTTTAGCCCTCCACTGAGGGCAACAGCCTTCACCCATATGTTGCATAACATTATGTGCAAAGCAGTCATGTCATCCTGATAGTTACAGGGTCTTGTTGAACTACAGACGTCCTGCAAAGTTTTTAAAATAGTGTTTCGCGATAATTGCAGCACACCGTAGCGGCAGCGCTATTCATGTCTTTTGTATCTGGATAGCTTGCTGGTAAGGGGCAGCACACTCAGACAGCTGTGTCACTTTTACACAGGTTAGGTTTCACAATCCACGCCAAAAAAGTTGCATCTCTCCCCTTAGCAGATACATCGCTTTTTAGGGGTGGTATTAAACACAGTCATAGGCAAAGCCCATCTCAGCCAGGAGAGGGAAATTGCATTTCAAAGGTTGCTTCATCTTTATCAGATGCCATATGTCCTGTAACAATGATAATACGTTTTTGTGGAGGATGGCCTTGTGCATTGCGATAGTGCTGCATACTCCACTCCCCTTTCGGCCACCACAGTAGTGTCTGGCTAGGACATGGTCACAAGCTACGGGTCAATGTGGCGATCTAGTGTTGGTAGAGTTCACCTCAATCTCAAAGGGTGGAGCCACAAGAACTTGTTACTGGGCAGATTGTTTGCCACCCTCTGCCACGGGTGATGAGATGCCGCAGTCTCAGTATAGGGTGCAAATGTAGGCAAACAGACAGTTCGAGGCACCTGGACACAACAGCAGCAAAAAGTGAATAGCAATTTCTTAGAGCTAACAGCAATTCAGTAGGAACTCAAAGTATTTTACGTGCTCTTTCGCAGTAAAACAGTCCTGGTGAAAACAGACGAGACCGCAATGTATGACTTACAAAAACAAAGAGCCATCGCTCACCTCAACGGTCCACATTGGTATAATCGATAGAGCAATGGGCCAGTCATCACCAAATTTTGCTTAAAGTAGAGCAACTTCCGGGGCGGGCATTGAATGTGTGGTTTCACCAGCACCTATTGACAAGTACACAAGTGGGAAATGAATCTCCAAGTATTTTAAACGTTCATCGGGCACTTGGGAATGCTCACAATTGATCTGTTTGCAACAGCATAAAATGCCAAATTTCCAAGCTCCGCCTCCAGGTACCCACACCCACACCTACACCCACTGTCCCTGGGCAATGTGCTATGGAGGAATGCAAAAAGAACAATTGATGGACAGAATGCAGAACAATGTCATACTTTCACCCCAGTACAGAGATCTGGGCCTAAATCCATCGTTTTTTTGCTCACCATCCCATTCCAGTTTGAACCCAGCCATATGCAAATCACTCTTGACCCATCACTCTTGACCCTGTGCCCAATGGGAACAGTCCAGCCCGAACTGCCAGGCCAGGTCCTCCCTGTACTAGAACAAGCATCCTAGGACCGGTTTCGGGATTTCACCCCACATCAGCAAGGATAGCTTGACTCCAGTGGCATGGAGAGCACGGGACCCACGTCTGGGCATACCAGTCCCACTTAGGGTGACAAATTTAATAACAACAATTGATGGGCAGAATGCAGAACAATGTCATACATTCACCCCAGTACAGAGATCTGGGCCTAAATCCATAGTTTTTTTGCTCACCGTGCCATTCCAGTTTGAACCCAGCCATATGCAAAACAGTCTTGACCCTGTGCCCAATGGGAACAGTCCAGCTTGAACTGCCAGGTCCTCCCTGGACTGGAACAAGCATCCTAGGACCGGTTTCGGGGTTTCACCCCTCATCAGCCAGGATAGCTTGACTCCAGTGGCATGGAGAGCACGGGACCCACGTCTGGGCATACCCGTCCCACTCGGGGTGACAAATGCTAAAACAACAATTGATGGACAGAATGCAGAACAATGTCATACATTCACCCCTGGGGGCGAGTGTCTGAAAAGTTTCAGCACTCCGTCCTTCATCTCCTTGTGTTTGCTTTATGGAGGAATGGGTCAGGGATAATTGCCTATGCTTTTCCTCCTCAACCTCTGATTAGACTACAAATGCTGATTAGTTATCATTGCTACACTCTGCATGAAGCCCAACCTCCATCTAATATTTAGGCATAGTCCAAGAGGGTGAAGGTGGGCATTTGTGACATTCTTCAGCCATGAACCTTTTAGATGCATTCCATCGCCTACATGGTTTAGCCCTATGCTTTTTACAAATACTATCTTTCAGGAATCCTTCCAGAGTAATGTAACATTTTACCAGAAGGTTCTGTGCAACGATTTGCCTAACCTGCTGGATGGTTTCTTTTCATCATTCCTTTCCGTTTCTCGTTTTCTATAAATTCCATCCTCACATTAAAAATCGGAAATAAGGTTAAGACAAGTACCGGAGTAGTTTGTGGGCTCTCCAGTAGGTGGCAGAGAACCACTAGATAATAATGGTAAAGAGCCTACAACTTTGGAGGACAAAGAGTAGGGCCACTGGAATTATTTAGCAAGGAAGGACCTAATCATGCAGCAGGGTTTATTAAATTATTCTCCAAAGAAAGGCAAATTATGCAGCATACTGCCTGCATATTTTGTGGCAGTATTCATTATTTTATAGTTTTTACATATTTTAACACTGTTTGGGCAAAGGTTCCACTTCATTAGTTATTAGCTTAATACCTAAATGCATCAGTCAACAGCTGAAATGTTGCTAATTAACCTCTTCTAAGGGCCTTTCACTGTGCACCAAGACGTGTGAAAGCATTCTTAGTAACATTTGATCTGTTTGAGCTAGACATATTTTTTGTTAAAATCTGAAAATTATGCAGCAGATGATGCATTATGTAGCAAGTGTGTCGGATTCATAATAATGCGGAAAAGTGACTGCCACAGAATCACACTTCCTCTGCCCCTAAGACTTTTTGTTCCACAAGGTAACTTTATCCTTTGTGATTCTTTTATTTTCTAACTTTATACACTTGTTTTATTCCGGATACCCTTTAATCCTACGAATCAGCTGTTTGCTCCACTTTCTACCACAAACACAATAAATGTAGCTTTTGAAACGCACTGCTGTATCGATGTGAAATCCATCTGTACTTGAAAGTAACTCAAAGACCTTGCATTCTTTGAGTGTGAGGACAAATTGTAACTCTATTGTATTTCAGATCGCAAATATAGCTGAACTTTTCCCTGTTCCTGCAACTTCAGGTTTTGCAGCGTGAATCCTTTTCTGGATTCACATGCTGTGCATCATTCCGCCATCTAGTGGTTGGGTCCAGAATTGTCTTTGTCTTTTTTCTTTTTGTCTTGTTTTGGTCGCTGTCGACCACCATTTAGTGTCAGGTACGTCCCCTGTATGATGTCAGACGGCATCCTGGAGGTCAATGTGTGTGGTGGCCATCTTCAGATTCTTTTTTCCGCCGTTGGGTCTGGAAGCAAGACGGGAAGCTCCGAAGAAAAGTTTGTTTTTCCCAAAGAAAACTTCAAGAAAAGAAGATTGTCGTCGATAGGATCAACGAGAAAGGACCGACCATCGACGCAGAGTCATAGAAAGAAGCACAGCGGCCCACACCAGAGGAACACTCCGGGCCACAAATGGCGAGGTAGGGGCCATGGAGAAGACCCCTTTTAAATTCTGCCCCAAGTGCCACCACAACTGCGCACAGCGGGATCCACACACTGTGTGCAACCTCTGCCTACCCAAGGATCACCAGGATAAAGACTGTGAGGCATGTGCAGCGTTCCTGCCGAAAACTCTCAGGACACGCCAAAACCAGAGACAGGCCCACTATGTCGATGCCAGCGAAGAAACCTTCCATGAGCGAGATGGGTTTCTCGAGCGACGAAGAGGAACACGCAGCTCCTGCGGAATCCACGCATGAAGGATCGGATGTCGAAATTATAGAAAAAGACGCCGAGAAAAGACGTGCCGAAAAGAAGGCAAAGGAATCGAAGAAAAAGACGGACAAGGTAAGAACCAAAGAACCGTCTGAACCGAAGGGCCACGAACCAAAAACAGCCAAGGCAGCCCCGATGCCGAACAAAAAGGCGATCGAAGGTGAGCCGCGACCGAAACAAACCCACGGCACCCACCCAAAGGTTGCCGAAGAGGGGAAGTCGCACAAGGCTCCTAAGCCAAGGGTCGACGACACCGAACCCGCTAAAAAGGCATCGACGCCAAAGACAAAGGTCGAGGGGAAAAAAAGGAAGACCCCGGCATCCGACGCCGAAAGGGCCCTTGAAGTCGAAAAGAAGACTCGAGGAAGAAATGGCTGCGCTATTGCAAAGGAAAAAGGAGTTCGACGACTCACTAAGGGAGTATCGAATCCCTAAAGCCCCGGAGGCCCAACCTGAAGCCGTCGACGCCGAAGAGGCGGAGGACGCCGAAGAGGAGGAAGAGGGTATCCTCCAATCCCCACCAACGCCGGAACCTCGAGGCGAAGACCCCGAGGAATACGATAGCGTACCGGAGGAGGAGGAAAACAAAGAAAACTTTGAGGACGAATGGAACGATCGCGACACCGAGAGTCCGGAGGAAGAGATCTGCAACTATCCCTCGAAGGCATCTCCCCCAGATGACATTGCCTCCTACAATGAAATTGTTAAAAGGGCTGCAAACCAGTTTGGGGTGCCTCTAGAGGAAGAAAAGGGGGATACATGTTTCCTGTTGGAAACCCTGGCACCTGCAACTAAAGGAACGCAATACCTTCCCATGTTGCCAAGCATTCTAGACCAAGGAAGCCTTCAAAGAGCCAGCATCCAACAGAGGGGTAACTCATAGAGTGGAGAAAAAATATAAACCCTCTACAAAGGACCCAAAATACATACAGGGAAACGTTACGCCATTTTCCATCATCGTAACAACGGCCAGAAGGAGAGCTAACGCAGTCTCCAATACAGGCCCCTCTCCACAAAAGGAGAGTAAAAGAATGGACCTAGTGGGCAGAAGAATGGAGAAAGAGGCAGCAACGCATTGGCGCATTGCCAACTCAAATGCCCTGCTGAACAGATACGGCCACCAACAGTGGGACGAAATGGAGGAGTTTATAAACAAACTCCCAGAGGAGGACAGAAAGAGAGCAAGAGTGGTGGTCCAAGAGGGAAAGAACGTAGCTAATACCTGCCTCAAATCTGCACTGGATGCAGCAGACACCGCAAGCAGGCAAATGTGCACAGGAACCATACTCCGAAGACATGCCTGGCTCAGGATCTCTGAGTTCAAACAAGAAGTCCAGACATCTATTATCAACAGACCTCTTAACGGACAAGAGTTATTTGGGAAGGAAGTAGATGAATCCCTCCAGCAGAAGGATAACGAAACAGCCAGGGCAATGGGGGCTCTACAACAAAGAGGATCTTTCAAGAGAGGAGGTTTCTCTAACAGAAAGACCACAGGGAGAGGCAGCTTCGGCCAAAACCAGCAGATGCCGCAGCAATCGCAGGGGCAAAACACGAGCCACAAACGGGTCAACAATCGGGTTACCAGGGCTGGCAACAACAGAAGCAGCCCTTTCGTGTGCGAGGAAACAGCAGAGGACGAGGCCAAACCTCCAGAGGGAGGGGTAATACCTCAAACTGACTTCCACACAAAAAAGGACCCACACAAAACACCAGTGGGGGGGGAAGAATATCCTTCTTCCACAACCAGTGGGAAAGGATTACAACGGACAAATGGATATTAAATTTGGTACAACACGGATATTGCATAGAGCTAACAAAGACACCACCTGCAAATCCACCAAAAAGAAGAGAATTATCCAAAAAGAACAAACACTGCTAAACGCAGAAATCAAGGAACTGTGTCTAAAACAGGCAATAGAAACAGTACCAAAACAGGAATGGCACAAAGGAAACTACTCACCAAAACAAGACTTGACCCGGAGACCAATCTTGGACTTAAGATTCATAAACAAGTTCATACGGACACAACACTTCAAAATGTGTACCCTGCAAGAAATAATCCCACAAATACAAAAAGGAGATTTCCTAGCAACAATAGACCTCAAAGACGCCTATTTACATATCCCAATGAACAAGACACAGAGTACCTAAGATTCCTACACAACGGAACACACTACCAATTCAAGGTACTCCCGTTCGGAATAAAATCAGCTCCACGGGTGTTCACTAGGTGTCTGGCCGCAGTGGCCGCCTACCTAAGAAGAGAAAAGATCCACGTATACCCCTATCTGGACGATTGGCTAATAAGGGGACGCACAAGGCAAATATGCCACAAACAGGTTCAGAAAACAATCCAAACACTTCAAGGCCTAGGTTTCTCAAACAACAAGAAATCATCAACAAACCCACAAAGGGAAAAGACCTTTCTGGGGGCAAGACTAAATACAAAGAACGCAAGGGCGTACTCCACGCAAAACAGGATACAAGCTATCTACAAAGAAACAGCCCTCTACCAGAAGGGACGGTCTCTGACAGTGAGGAAGGTAATGAAACTTATGGGCATGATGGCATCATGCATCCCACTCATCCCTCACCCTCGCCTACACATGCGACCATTCCAAGAATGGATCGCCAACAGCTGGTCACAAGCCACAGGGAGTTGGGAAGATCTAGTGGTTGTTACACAAAGGATACAGACAGAGACACAATGGTGGGCATCCAACAACATAGCACAGGGGAGACCTTTCAAGAACACAACTCCGTCTGTGACAATCACCACAGATGCATCCCTCAACGGTTGGGGAGCACATCTGAACCAACTACAAATTCATGGGCGATGGAGCGAAAAGGACTCCATAAAACACATCAACTTCTTAGAGATGAAGACTGTTCTTCTGGCACTCAAAGCATTCCAGAAACAGATTCAGGGGAAAACCGTCCTGATACAAACAGACAACACAACGACAATGTTTTACCTGAACAAACAGGGTGGAACGAAGTCCTTTCCCCTAAGCAAACTGGCGCAAGAAATCTGGCAATGGGCAATACCACAGCAAATCAATCTGCAAACAGTACACCTACCAGGGGTAGACAACATCACAGCAGACCAGCTAAGCAGACAAAACAGTTGCTCACACGAATGGGAGCTAAAGCAAACAGTACAGTACCTGTTCAACATTTGGGGAACGCCAGTGTTGGATCTCTTTGCAACAATGCAGAACAAGAAATGCCGCAACTTTGCATCCAGGTTTCCACACCACCTGTCAAAGGGAAATGCGCTTTCACTCAATTGGTCTCAGACATTTGTCTACGCTTTTCCACCAATTCCCCTGATACAAAGAGTACTACAAAAGGCAAGCGAACCAGGAACAAATATGATTCTGATTGCCCCCCCGTTGGCCAAGACAGACATGGTCCTTAACTCTCCAAGAACTCTCCAAAGGAGAGATAATCAAGATCAAAGCAGACAAGGGCCTGCTAACAATGCAACGGGGTCAAATCTCTCACCCAGAACCAGCAACGCTACAATTGGCAGCCTGGCGCCTGAATAAATAGAATTTGGACACCTCAAACTGCCGTCCAGAACAATGGAGATTCTAAAAGAGGCAAGAAAACAGTCAACAAGGAAATGCTATACAGCTAAATGGAAGCGATATACCACATGGTGCACAGCTAACAACAAAACTACTGCAATAAATACACAAGAAACAGTAGTCACATATCTTACCTACCTCTTAGACAGCAACATCAATTTTTCAAGCCTAAAGGTACACCTCGTGGCCATAGTGGCATACACAAGAGGAAAAACATGCAAAAGTTTCTTTACTAGACCACTCCTCAAATGATTTTTGGAAGGAGCAAAAAGAGTGGCTCCTCCAAGAACTGCTCCTGTACCAACTTGGAGTTTAAATACAGTGCTCTCTCAGCTAACGGGAAAACCATTTGAACCCATGCACACAGCTGATATCAAACATATTACTCTTAAGACAGCATTCCACATTGCAATAACATCACTACGGAGAGAAAGTGAACTACAAGCATTAACTGTACAAGAGCCATATTTACAAATGCACAAGGATAAGGTAATCTTAAAAACTAACCCACAGTTTTTACCAAAGGTGGTGACTAAGTATCACCTGAATCAAAACATCATCTTGCCAGTTTTCTTCAAAGAACCAAAAACTAAGGCAGAAAGAAGCCTCCACACCCTGGATGTAAGGAGAGCTCTACTATACTACCTGCAAAAAACGGAACAGGTGAGGAAAACAAAACAGTTGTTTGTGACTTACTCACATACCAATACAGGATCAGCTGTCACTAAGGCAACCATTGCAAGATGGATAGTACAAGCTATACAACTAAGCTATACCAATGCCAAAAAAGAACTAACAATACAACCAACAGCTCACTCCACTAGAAAGAAAGGAGCAACGCTGGCTTTCATGGCAAATGTACCCATCAATGCCATCTGCGCAGCAGCAACATGGGCATCACCACACACATTTACAAAGCATTATTGTGTGGATATACAGATAAATAAGGAAGCTCAAATTGGACAAAGGGTGCTTCAACACTTGTTTGCTAAGTCTTCCTCTCACCTCAGCCTCCCAAACACGGGAGAAACCGCTACATAATCTGATGCACAGCATGTGAATCCAGACAAGGATTCAAGCTGCAAAACGAAATGGTTACTTACCAGTAGGAGTAGTTTTGCAGCTTGAAGAGTTTTCTGGATTCACATGATACCCACCCAGCCTTCCCCCATCACAATCTCTGTGATTCGCTTAATACTTTTTTCATCGAGAAGATTGTCACCATCAAAACCTACTACTCCCCTGGCTGACCCTCACCTTCGCATGGATCCTGCACTTTTAGATCCTATTCCTCCAATCACTAAGGATGCTTTCTCCGCCTTACTTAAAGTTGGATCTGGCTCTCCCACGGATAGCTGTCCCCCTCACATCCTTCGGGAAATTTTTTCACCTTGCCCGGACCCCCCTTTACTGCTTCTTAACAATTCCCTTGCCCAAGGGATTGTCCCCGATTTATTTAAGATGGCGGAAGTTGTCCCTATTCTTAAGAAACCGAGTCTAAGCCCATTAGCACCTGGCAATTATCGTCCCATTTCTCTGCTACCCTATCTAACCTAAGCAAGGTTTTAGAAGCCCATGTTGCCACCTGCTTTAGCTCTTTTGTAGAACAGACTAACTATCTGGACTCCCACCAGGCGGGTTTTAGACCTGAACATTCCACCGAGTCCGTCATCTTGGCAGTTCTGGATGAACTGAGAAGGGCGGCCGACCAGGGTGCTACTCAGGCCCTGGTGCTTCTCGATCTGTCGGCTGCCTTTGACACGGTCGATCATCACCTTTTGATCGACCGTGTCGGCTGTGCTGGAATTCAGGGCCTGTCACTGAAATGGACTACTTCCTTTCTCAGTAACCGGTCTCAATCGGTGCGCCTTGCCAGCTTTAGGGCAGAACAAAAAAAGTTGACCTGCGGAGTCCCGCGGGGTTTCTCCCTTTCACCCTTACTTTTTAATTTGTATGTTCTCCCCTTGGTTCTGGCCCTGCGTAAGAGGGAGGTCGTAGTCTTTAATTACGCTGACGTTCTTCAGCTGGTATTCAATATTGACGCTTCCGCATCATCTGTGTCCAGCTTCCAACCTACCATGAATTTCATTAGTAATTGGATGAATGCCAATCAACTTAAGTTAAATCCAGATAAAACGGAGCTGATCCTTACTGGTGGTCTGGCTAATCCGTGGAATTCCAACTTCTGGCCACCATTATTAGGGAGCCCTCCACTCCCAGCCAGTTAGGTAAAAAGCTTGGGAATTGTGATCAGTAATAATCTACCCATGAAGGCCCAGATCTGCTCAGTGGTCTCTGCGTGCTTTTTCCATCTCCGAAGAATTCGGAAAATCAGCAGATTCCTCTCCACTGCAGCCCTGACCCAAGTGGTTCTTGCCATGGTCATTTCGCGTATCGATTACGCAAATTCCCTGTATGCTGGTATACCGGTATACCAGCTACACCGGCTGCAACTGGTCCAGAATCAGGCAGCAAGGCTAATCTTCGGTCAGCCTAAACATCGTCATGTGAGACCATTGCTGAAAAGCCTCCTTTGGCTTCCTTTACCTCAACGCTGCCTATTCAAGTTAGGCTGCACCATCTTTAAGGCCCTTTCAGGACGTGGTCCCGCCTTTATCGCCTTAAATATACATCGGTACATCCCCTCTCGCGACCTACGTTCCTCAAACAAGAATTTGTTGGTCCCTCATACCTTCAAACGTAAAAAACATGGAGGTCTTAGATACACGACCTTGGCCCCTCAGATCTGGAACGTTCTCCCCTTTTATCTGTGTACTACTGATTCCTATAGTGAGTTCAGAAAGCTATTCAAGACCTGGCTATTTACCCAGGCTTACAACTGAGACTCATTCACTATCTTGCAGCCACAGCCGTCCTCCCTCAGCGCCAAGAAACCGTCTGGTGAACGTGCGCTCTACAAATTACCTTTAACATAACAAGGAACACAAACCGGTGGGGAAGCAAAGTACAACTTTAAGAACTGTAAATAAGGACCATCACAAGGATTAAACAGCATAAAAACAGAAAAAAGAATCCAAAGATGGCCACCACGCACGTCGACCTCCAGGATGCCGTCTGACGTCATACAGGGGTTGTACCTGACGCCAAATGGTGGTCGACAGCGACCAAAACAAGAAAAAGAAAAAAAAAAGACAGACAATTCCGGACCCAACCACTAGATGGCGGAATGATGCACAGCATGTGAATCCAGAAAACTCTTCAAGCTGCAAAACTACTCCTACTGGTAAGTAACCATTTCGTTATACATCCCTCAACTGTTTACAGTGGTATAGATCCAAATGAGTGCCCTTTATGTTAAATTAGACTAATTTGTTGTATTTTGACTTTCAGAAAAAATGCCTTAGCAAAATAGTACAAAATATATACAAAATACATAATCTTAAAGAACTTACAAGATAGTGGAACAGGAAAATGACGCTATGATTAAATGGAGGGAAACAGTGTTTTCAAGTTAATTATACAGTGGTCATAATTGACATGGGTTTGCTGCTAAAATCCTGATGGTTTAGGCATGTTTATATATAGCACGGTTCCCTTGTACCGAATTAAGAGGGCCATTGGTCTAGACAAGATTCAGCTTGTGAAGCTTAAATGTGTTTATGCAGAACATTTGATGTTTCAAAAACAACCCAATTTGTTGGTGGCGCTTACGTTCTCTCCATGTTTGTTTTACATAGAGTCCGTTAATTGCAGTGTTTTTAACGTTATATGTATCTTGATTTATTCCAGAATCTGCTAAAAAATCAATTGTCCATGTCAGTGCTGAAGTCCATACATCGTTGGACAGCTTTGCTGCTAGTCTTGCAAAAACTATCGAAACAGATGCTAAAATCAGTTTATTTGGGGAAGAGGCCATTCAAGGTGATTTCTTTGCAGCTCGAACAACTCCAGGAAGTATCAATACGCGAAAATGCACCAAAAGCCACACCGGTCAAAGACTTCACCTGCAGAGTATTGAGGAAGGGAATGTTTAACAGTGGAGACAAAGAAGAGAACGAATCCACTAACTTTTACTAAATTCATTCCTTTTTTTTTTTTTACAACGGAAGCAAAAAACACTTGAAATCAGTTACTTTGAAGCATATGGACATCAATCCTTTTGCTGTGCTGAACCTTTCTGATCTACGGTTACGGTGCATGGACTTATAAAAGAGTTTGCAAAATTGTAGGGACTGCCACTCCTTTTTACTAGTTATTCTGTACAGGTATAATAAGGAATGGTTGCAGTCGTGCCAAAGGGTTATACAAAGTAAATTAGATTTCCTTGATGGTGCTGAAGTACAGAGTGAATAAATAGCTATGGTACTCCTGTAGATCTTCAATCCCCAAGTAGCGCGTAGTGCATAAAAATGTAAAAATGCTCATTTTCGGCTGCTAAGACCTGACCTCAGAAGTGAATGAGCGATTTTCATGGGTGTCATAACTGCATGTGGAAACTGTCTGCTCTAGTGGTACTGATGATCTAAAATGCACAACCGTTATCTGGAAAAGGAATAGAAGGGAGGTAGATGATCAAACATTGTATATTCCATAGTTACTTTCTGTGGTCTTTGCACCTGCGTCCAGACTATTCCACCTAAAAAATGTCAGGGCAGTTGCAAGGGGACCAACGAGAAGGAAGCATGTAGAATACAAATTCCAGCAAGAGTGCCATCAGCAGCCCTTGCCCACCCATGCTTTTGGTCTTTGCCACTCTCGTGTCAGGATTTCAGAGGGATCCATTGGTGTCAAAATTCCATGTTCTGGGTGGTTAGCGTTTCACTGCCAAGAAATTCTGGGTCATCTGAACTAGGCTTTTGGACGTTTCACCAAATGAAAGTACTTGTTGTGAAGTACTAAGAAAGATGCTCATACTTAAAATACTATACAGATCTTTAAAATGTAGTTATTGTTATGAGTAAAAGATGAAGAAACCTGGATGGAAGAACGTGCAAATTAGAAGGCGAGGTTAAAGATAGTGATCCATACTGTAAAAGTAAAAAGAGGGTGGGTGTGTTATAATACAAACCGCGCCCTTCAGTAGTATTAATTTTGTATTAAATGATGTTTCACGTAACGTGAATTTAGAAAATAGATCCCATGCTCTAATTTATGTAATGCCCGGATTTGTTTTGTTTCTGGCCTTTCAATTGTGTCGGCACACTACAAATTACATAAACGTATGTATTTTGTAAGGTTCATTTGATGAGAGAACCATTTCTCAATGAGTCTTAAAGTTAATTCACAGCCTGTAATGGTTAATGGGTGTGTATACTTTTTCGTTGCGTCGTCCTGCTCACGACCAAATGGAAAACGGATTTTAAAGTAAATAATTGTAGCAGTATTACCAGAAGCACTTGTCCTGACAGTATTTAGTTTCCCCTAGAGATGCATTATCTACTGTAGATAATTACGTCTATACGTTCAGGGGTTCTTTCTCTATGCATACCTGCATCAGTAAGTGTTAGCTTTCAGTGACGTGTTATTGCACGATAGCTCTGGGTTCTTATAATGAGGGTTTTTTGTTTTTACTACCAAACTTAGATAACATGTGCATTGAATTCTGATTGGTTCCTGAATTATGCCCCTCTCCCTTAAAATCTGATTTCATCTGCTTTTTACCTGGCATGTCAAAATGAAAGTTTGGAAATTAGGAAATGCTTACAGATATTTTACACTTATTTTGCAAGGATTACATCCGCAGACGTTAGTAATCCATTGCAGTGTGTAACTACATTTTTGCCTTTTCAATCATTTCAAAGTGTCCAGAACAAACTTTCTAAAATTGTCTAAATTACACAAGGAGAATGACTGCAGAATTTTTTTTTTAGTTCATTGAGTGTTTCCCGTTAAGTCAATATGTGGCATTTATGCTTATTTTCTGTAAGGAACACCATCATGGGCTTGAATTGTTTCAGGGACACTGAAAAGCTTGGCTGAGAGGATTTCTTTGTAAGCAGGAATGCCTAGCAAATGTCGCAGGTTCTACCCATGCTAGGGCTATCCAAAATGTTACATTTACAAACACATCATGTATTTGGAACTTATTTACAATCAGTGGTTGTCCAGGTATTGTAGCATGGACCTGTATGCGCGTCCTCCACTGATATAAATTGGACAGTCATGAAGTAAAACAACCAAAATGCCTTTGTTAAAATGTCTTGTACATGTGGCAACTACTTTTTTTTTTTAATTAAATTAAATAGCTCTTGTGATGTTTGCCCTGATGGCAAACCAAGGGAAAGGCATTCGAAGTAGTATAAATAAAAATCATAAATGAGTCTTACTTATAGGTACACTAAAAGGGTCACAAACAGTTTTGGGATGTATAGAACTATTTGGCTCAATACTTATGCGTACATTCCTAAATGGGAATCTCAGGACCTCTTTCTGAAAGTGCCTTTTTTCTACAACATGCACTACATAATATTTTAGTGGAATTTTGTGAAGGGTCCCTTTTTTGTAGCTGGAACTTAAAGCGTGGAACTTCAGTTTTTTAAATGTATCCAATCCTTTCAAATGTGATTATTTCACAGCCTTCCATTGACCATTCCAAAAATGCCACAGCATGCAACATTCCCTAACTTTCCCCATTACATTGAATACATCTCTTCAGAGGTTTTACCAATCCTCGATTGCTTCAGTTTTTCTGTCTTTTGCCTCTTGACGTGTCAGTGCATTTTCAGAATGCAAGGAGAGCAGAGTACATTGTTCTTTTATCGAGAGAGAATTCTGCTCTGGTATGGTTGGTATGCCCCGTCGACCCACATTTAACTTATGGAAGTCTAAAATTGAGAATCGAGCTGCTTTCATCACCCTCTAGGTGTGAAAACAGCAAGTGCAAATATTTTAACTGACCTGACTTCTTTTGTAAGCTATTAATGGAGATTTTATTAGCTGATATTCCTCTAAAAGCAATATAAATGTGACAGATTGTGTTCATAATTCATGGCAGCCTTTACGTGTTACAGCCGTCTGTTGTATATCTGTTAAATAGCTCATCATAATTGTATTAGCATGGTGCTTTTGTGATGTGGAAGATGGTTCAAAATGTACAGTGTAGACTGCCAACACCATGTGGCCTTTTTCTGTTACCGAAAGTGTTACAAGTGCCCTCCTTCTATGCCCTTACTTCTAAAAACTGGATATTTTGGGGGGTGATATTCATGAATATTGCAAGACTAAGCAGAACCAGGCTGACTAATTTTACTTTGATTTCTAGAAATAAGGCATTAGAGTATGTTTACAAAAACAGAACTGTAAAAATAAAAACCCCAGTTACGTTTTTTATGCTGTCCATTCATAGTTTATATTGCACACCCAAACGGTCACACTACTTTTTAGTTGTAAAGATGCACTTCCTGCAAAAGTGGCACTTCATCCAATGGGAGGCTAATAATTTTATATGGCCTACAAACTGAGGAAAACATGTCAAATGCAGCCATAAGGTTTAATATAAGTAGTTGATAAATTCTAAGTTAGGCGGATCCCTTCTTTCATATCTGCTTTGCCAACCATTGTCAAGGACACTTCCTCTTTTACAACGAGCTGCCTCAGTGTTGCTTATCATTTTGTCTTCCCTTTGAAGCTCCATTTTTAAGCCAGTGTTGCATTTCTACTAATTAGAGAAGAAGTTGCTTTCCATTTCTTAAATCTCCAAAATGGTTACTGAAAGTACAAATCACTTAATGTTTCTTAAAATGGTTAACATTTTAGTTGCACAGAGTAGGGCACTAGATGAATTTTTTTTTTTTTTTTAAATCTCTATTCAGTTTTGATTTCTGTTTTGAGTATTTTAGAGCATTTCTGTATTCTTCTCTGGACTGAAGCATCATAATTCAGCCTTTAATTCCCTTTCTGTCCAAAGACCGCTCGGTAATGCTCTCTTAGTAGGGAGTACTGACAAACTTGAGCCTGGGTTTATGTTGGGAAGGTGTCCTATTGCTTAGTAAGTCAAACTGTAGACTATCATTTGCAGCAACGATTCTTTCAGAAGTCTATTGGTAACTATGTCCTTTTCTTAATGCAACTTAAATAAGTGATCTTAGCTAGTACAGATGCTAATTATAACTTAAACATATACTCATTTTATTGAACACTGAAAAGTATGAGGCTGTAGTGTCACAATTTGATTTAAATCTATGACCTGCAGGCTAAAAGTGCACATTGGCAGCAGGTGCATTACATCACTGAGCTAGCTTACCAATGAGAACTTACAGCTTGGTTGTTTTTTCTGCATGACAGCATACACTTTTTAATGCATATTTGTTTATGTATATTTTGCTTTCCTCCCCTTTTTACTGCAAATTGATTTCATATCAGTGCTGTAAATTCCTGCACTTGACAGAAATGTGTCCTTAACATTACACTAACAAAGTATTCTTTTTTAATAGCTGTGGGTTTATTTTCTAACCATGTTTAACATGTAATCTCACAAGTGAGAATGCAACTCTGGAAGTCTCACTATTTGTGAGAAACACCATATTATTATCCCGCCACAAAATGCTGTGACAATATTTAATACAGTGTAAACATGGACTGTCTTATGGTGTGCACACATTGACTTAAACAATTTGTTAGTTAGTGATGCTGGATTTATGCATTCATAAGCAAAGGTGTTACCAATTGCACAATGAAAAATAACTTGAAACAGCTAGTAGAGAGCTCAGATTTTTATTCAATATTTGCAGGAATGCACACTGCTTCATAAAACACTTTCCAATGCCAAATGGGCAGTATCAAATATTCACTTAGCATTTGTATTCTAGCTTTGTGTACACAGATTTCAGTCCTAAAAAGCTTCTGTAATCTAGATTTTTCTTAAGGACAAGAAAGGTGGTGGGAGAGGGAAAGGTAATGTCGTTGAGGTAAGCGCTGAAACGAAAACAATGATGTCAGATATTGATTCATTGCCGCAGCGATCTGTATCATGCAGGCTCCTTGTGACTAGAACTTGTTATAATAACTGCCTCTTTTGGTATTGCAATGTGCAGAATCCCCATAAGAAACCGAAAATTTACAGCTTTAACTTTTTCTGTTTTTTAACCCTTGTTATTATGATTTTGTGAACTAGAATAGTATCTGAATAATGTATGCATGTTTCATTATAGGCTACCTGTTAGTCACATAGAATGGCTAGAAACTTGACATTGCTGAGGGCCTCCTGTAAATTATAAGAGAGCCTGTTGACTAATTTCCCCTTTGCACCAACGTATGCCTTATCAACCAACACAAACTTGGAAGTTGTATTTTGGAATCAATGTCAATACTTATACAGATTCTAGAATTTTTTTATTTTGATCATTTGATGTGGGACAGGGTCCTTAAGGCGGAGGCATAATAATTGAAAGTTTTGCCCCAGTAGTCAATATAAAGCTTTCCAGAATTCCTCTGTGTGACTGTATAAGGTTTTATTATGAAGCTAAAGGAGACCATGGTTTAAAAACGAAATCAGATTTAAATGCCTTTCTTTGTCCTTACGAACTAAGTTCTTTTTCATATTACAACCATATTGTAAGTGGGTGGTGTAATATGCCTTGAAATATATTTCCATTGGCTTGAAAAATGAAACCGTCTAGTACTGGTGTCTGACATTTCTACAGCTATTCGGAGGAAAGCTGTGCCTTAGTTAAACATTAATGAAAGACAAGTGGATAGTTTGAAAAAATCATGCCAAATAAAATGTACTTGAATCTGATGTCCTGCCAAATTATGAAACAAGAACATACATGCAATAGTTTGCTTGTATGATCTTAGCCTCTTTGAGTGGACAATTTAATTTGTTTCTATACAGTATCCCACTACCCTTTAATGTATTATTATTATGGCAAAAAATAATGGTTCAGTGTTTGTGTACTTATGACGAACTGTATCTCTGCAACTTAATGTATTTCTTTGCTTGTCTGAAGAGTTGGTGAATTTCATAAAGGGTTTTTAGAGTATTCTGAATAGAATATTTTTACATGACGTTTCTCAGTTTGTATTTATCTCATGTGAAGTGTGTAATGTCAATGCACTCAAAGTGTTGCCAAGCATTTTAATATGCACACTCTTTAAAGACAACTTAAGCAAGTTGTTCTGATGACTTCACAACCAAATGAGAATTTTGAGCGAGTTCAAAATATGTAATTTGATCATGTTATCTTATCTGAGGAATATCGTTGTCTTGCAAATCTTCTTTTTATAGCATTTTAAGGCCACATAAGAATGGTTTCCTAGATCTCAACCTGCACTCTTCTTTAAATATTGTTTTGGGCTATGTTTTCCGCCTGAAATGCACTTGCAAGGAGCAGCCCCTTCTCCCTCACTCCCCACTGCTTGCCACTTTTACGAAGTAATGAACGTTCTGCCTCTCACCAGTGTTTTGATTGCACGCAGATGTAATAGGCTATGGTGGGGTTCTCTGTACAGCTTTAAAAGCATATGTTAGGAAATATGCTTGTTTAACTGCACAGGGAATCCAGAAAGGAGACTTTTAATTCTGCATGCAGATAAAAGGCAGTAGGCTGAGTGGTGAATTCCTTCGAGCATACAGTGGCAAGAAAGGGGGAATAGGACTGAGGTCAGATTTCATGCTTTGTTTTAGTCTGGAATTGTTTGGTTGGTGGCAAATCCTTAACTCAAAACAGTGTTTCGTTTTAAAACTATGGATGTACAGACTGAGGTTCTCAGAAGAGTAATGCCAGTTTAGAAATGTATAAAGTACCCATCTTCTCTAATGGAAGCCTTTTTTTTTTAAAAAAGAGTGAAGTGAAATGACTTTCCAAATTATATGTCACATTGCACAGTCAGGGGTACAACATTTCCCGCTTCTTGTTGGAAACATTTTGAATAGGCAGAAGCTTTGTATCCAAATAAACATTTGCTTTCGAATTCATCCTGACTATTGTAAATGTTTGTAGGTTATATTTAGTCAGCCATGAGTACTTTGTTGTGTATGTGGGTACGTTTTCATACACCAGTTTAGCGTCCGCTTAGTAAAATGTTGCCGATTTTAGGAAGTAAAGTATGCAACATGAACAGACTTGCCAATTATAGTAGTTCAAACACTAGAGACATGCAGTTGGTCTAAATTAGATTAAACAATGGAGAACGTTTCTTCTCTTGTGGTCACAGGAAGCTGTGCTGCCCTCTGTGTGTACATTTGTTTCTCTTCTTTAGGTGAAGCAAACCTGTTAATTACTTATTTTCCTTCATTGATGGTGGTCGCTCTGGATGTGATAACATTTTCATATGAATCTGTCGCAATTAAAAGGAGAATTTATGATTTGCAATTACTGTCATATAAGCCATTGTGGCAACCTCTTATACATTGGTTGACCAAAGATTTGACACTAGCATTCATGTGCATCTAGGCCTGCTAAAGTGGATAGTATGCCTGCTAATTACTAAAACTCCAAGTGCCATCTGTTGCCTACATGCAAAAGAACTTTGTATATTTCTTCAAATCTTATAGAGCTTAGCTGACTTTTTTCAAGGCACTTTTCAGTGTTCTTATATAGGTACATAGCACCATAGCTATTGTCTGACCAAAAGGTTGTGGTAAACTTCCTCTTTTAGATTGGAAAGGACAAGGCATTCTGATCACTGGTGTCTTTGATTCACACACTTGGTACCTTGGAGGGCGTCACATCTGCATTTACGTGTAAAAAAAACTATAGAGCAATGTGCCTTTTAGTTTAGGGATCCTAGTTGAAAGTTTACAAAATCGAAGTAGCATCTCAAAACAATACATGGAGACCAGATCCTAGGGGATCTATCCGCACATTACATTTTTGTACCAGCTATCTGTTGAGTAATGTATGTATGTTTTTGAATTGTATGCTTGATGCACTGCCTACTGCAATTCTAAAAGTCCAAGTGTCAATATTTATAAAACCAGTGTTGGAATAAATTATAGTATGATTAGGTTTGTCAATTATAAATGTGTAACAGAACTGATTATTTTAATTTTGATCAGAAGTGCCATTTTTCCAGCTGGTTATCAAAGCTTTCTCCAATCCTTGGTTCCTAATGTTGCATCATGGTCAACATTGACACTGATGGCACAAACAAACTGAGAAATTAATTAGAAGTGTCATTGTTTACAGTTCCATTATTTCACTTAAAATTGTAAGTTCACACCTGACACAAAAGCTGAGTACTAAACTACTGTCTGGATGGTTAAATACATTGCTGGTGCTGAATCTGACAAGTGACATTTCTTGACTGATATTTTGAGAAGAGAATGTTAAAATGGCTCACTTTTCTAAACGTTTGGTTTTACTATATGTAGTTGGAAGCAAAAAATGTATTATCAGTTTTTTATTTTGTAATTTTTTAATAAAATTTTACACTGAATATTTCTTGTGTTTGAGTCTTTGATCAAATGAGTACACAAAATGTCTCTTTTGGTTCACTTGATTTCTTAACCAGAGACAAAGTTGCAACATTATAGCACCAGAAGTATTCCAATTGTCTCTATCACACTGATAAATACTAGGAACAGAACAGCGATTGCATCACAACTGTACTGTTAGAAATCAAACATGTGTTACTATTTTTAGTAAGGCGTAGCTGACCGTGGCATACACCCTTGCCTCCTTTAAAGATATTCATTACCAGCAGAGCTCACTACACAATCAAATTAGCCACCTGATCTTGGAACCCCTACAAACTCTGAGAACAGGCAACATCACCAGGGGAAGCAAGAGTCACCTTTATTTGTTTTGGTTGGGTGTTTATACATGTGAAGTTTCTGCTAGGCATTATATAGATCACTTTGAACACACCTCACAAAAACTGCAGGGCAAGGTCAAACATATTTCACCACCTTCTCTAGATATGCCAAAGGAGGTTTTTTTTGGAGTGCAGCAAGAAGTGTCCTTTGTGGTGGAAAAGAGGTTAATTGATCAGGGCAGATAAGTATATAGATGGGAAGCTAGACTGCAAAAAAAAGTCAATTTAAGCAGCACACTTGGAGAAAATATCCTACATATTAGTGACCATTCCTAATGAACCCGTAGTGCTCGTAGGGGATTTTAACTGTTATCTGAACATTGATTGACCACTCCCTTCTTTGCCGACAGCATCCACAACGAAGCTTACAGCAAAATGTTTCTCTTTCTTGAAGTGTTGTGAAGTTCAGTCAAGGTGGCAAATGTTATAGTAGAGTGTCCCACAAATGACTGCCCAGAGGTTGCTTGCATGGCCCAAGGATGTGTGCAGATGAAATGAGTGGGGTTGGGGCTGGCCCTTGACCTAACTGCACACTCTTCAGACAGCTGAAGGCCATGTGCCTCCTGGCTTGTGTAAAATGAGGCTCAGCACACGGCCCTTTATTAAAGTTGAGTTATAGTTACACATTTTCAAATTCATATTTGCTCATAAAAGTTTCAAATACCATGGAAAATTCTAATATGGAGTAGTTACAATGCAAAACCCCTGAAATAACTCTGTTCTAGTAGACCTCACAAACTGTAACTCATACCCCTGCCATGCACTGCTCATGAGTTCACAAATTTTTTCTGAAGTGATATTATTTGTCAAATGTGATCTCATCAGTATTGTCATCAGCACTGACCCATATATTGAAGGAAAATGTCCAAAGGCCATGCCCTCCCCAGCTCCTGAATGGACACATCTATTGTAGTGTACAGTTTGGGCCTGCGGACTCTCAGTGGGGGGCGGGGGGTTAATGAAGTAAAAATGGGGCAGCTCCACATGGCCAACAGTTGTGGGGAGTGGGTTAGGTTTACTTGACGGCCAGGATTGGGCTTCACCAAAGAGTTCCTAGGACCCAAGTATGTGTGCATGGCTTGACTGAAGTATAGCCTTGTACCCAACTGCTCCTATGCAGGGCCAAAGGCCAGACACAGTGGATTATTTCTGTACATAGGATGGATGGAGGGCCATGCCCTGCACTCAACTCCTTCTCTTTACAGATGACAGCCATGCACAGTGGGCTACATCTGTATGTGGCTGGATGAAGACGCTAGCAAAGGCCTGGCCCTTTGCTTTATCCCCTCTGTGCACAGCCAAAGTCCAGGCGCAGTGATTCATGTCGTAACAGGAGTTGGTGTATACACTCCACATAACACATTTTAGATCTGCCAATTAATGGGCAGAACAGCGATTTTTTTTAAACCTATTTAAGGTTTGTTTTTTTGTCAAATCCTGAAAAAATTAAAACAAAATTTATAGATGCCTAGATTTATTAAATCTTCAACAACACATCTGGATGCCACTTCTTATGGGGAACAGACCACTCCATTAAATTCAAAGTGGTAGTATGTTTCCTGGTACAGACCTCAGAATTCTGGAAATAGAAACATGTAATGAAACTACTCTGTATTATAGAAATGACCTATACAATTATAATGCCTTCTTCCACAATCTACCGATTTGGTTCTCATCAGTCCAATTTCCAACCCCTCTCCCATTTTCCCTTTTGGGCTCCTTTTCCCATAAAATATTTGTTGAATACTAGAAATCTTCTGAACATTCAATGCCTTTTCCTGGTAATAAAGATCTATATAATTGTTGAAAATACAAAAAAAAATGCCTTCTAAAATTATACTTGCTGTAAGCCACTGCAGCAAACCATAGCATGACAACCTAACAAATTAGATGAAACCCTCTTCACTTACAAAACACACATGGGAAGGTGAAACAGTCTACAGTTACCTGTAAGACAACTGATTATCTAGAAACACTGCATGACAGTATATCCAAAACACTGGATACAGCAACCACGCTAAAGGAGAAAAAAGTTAAGCAGGGTCACGTACAAGGAGCTTGCCGACATCAAGAAATAGTGAATGTCCTGGCAATGAATAATGGAGCCAATCCCACAATGATGAGACAACTTTTTGTACAAAATCTCCAGATGAGTCTACAGAGCAGTTTAGAGGACCAGACGTGCCTTCTTTGCCAACTACACCAGCTAGGCAGCAAATTACTTCAGAAAATATTTGGCATCTTCCTGAATTTTAGCAACCGAAAACGAGCGAGGAATAATTTTACGTGGCACCACTCCTAAAAGTTATTTAAATGTAAGATAATGAAAAGGTAAGAGTGCATAAAAAATATACCCAAAGAATAACTCAACCTCTCTAGTTGCTCCACAACTAGATTCCTCCTTGTAACCCCCAATACAGTTGGGCGTTAGGATGCTGCCAGATTAAATCAAAGCACTAAATGTTAGTGAAACTGTACTACCCAGCTTTATGTATCAAGGAATGTTCCTGAATGAACACCCATGATACTACAGACCTTCACAATGCATCTCAAGTCAAAGGGTTAGCACCAAAATGCGGACGCTAGCAGTAATCACTCACTTTGGAAGAAAAAAATGGTTGACTGTGGGATACTAGCCATTTGTAGACTGGTTTCGAGTGGCCCAAAAAGCTAAATTATTGGCCAGCTACTCTGCGAACACACAAGACATTCTTCTAGCAGCTTGACTTTAAGACAACAAAGTAGCAATTATTTTGGAACCATTTGCAACTTATATTGTGGTAGACCAGGGGTCTCCAACCTTTTCTGAAGTACTTCTGATCAGTGAAAACCATTGAGGTACTGAAGGCTAAGCAACTTGCGCATTGTTACCGGATGCCCCCACACCCAGCTTAATTGGCTTTAAGCCTAATGTTCATAGAGCCAGATGCAATTTCTTTTTAGCAAAATACTCTGACTATGGGCACTATGACAGGACTGCTGTGTGGTCTTTAGGGATGCATGGAAATGTGTGCATGAATGGGATATATGTGGATGGGTGATTGAGAGACTGTATGGACTTGTGGCACTGGACATGCCTTTCACCATATGTGGCACTGTTATATGTATAACACAAATAGGAGAAATTTAACCTGCAGAAAAATGTTCTGCAAAAATGTTCTGCAAAAAATGTACAGTATGGAATATTTTTCTGCACTTTAAATTTCTCCAACTTAAAATGGCTGTATGTTTCACGTATAAATAAGGCACTGTATTGAGAAAATTAAACTGAAGAGTTAACTTTGTATATGTGGATTCCATAAAACTCATCACTTACATTGTCTCCCATTTCCAAGTGTAACATTTACAAACACCAAGCATCTTGCTCCCAGCGGCCTGTAGACATGGTGCCATATTTATAACAGAAAAACATATTTAAGTGGAAGGAATTTTAAGTGAAAAACATGCTTTATAAAGCATTAAGAGGTATTTGGCTTAATTGAAAGTGGAGAAAGGTATTACAATGTAATGTTTCATTGAAAATGTTTTCTTGCCTTTAAATTTCTCCCATTTGGAAAAAAAGCATTTGCAATGCAATAGGTCTCGCATTTTTTTAAGAGTTGGAGCTATTGGCGTTGTAAATGACAATGTCTTTTACCTGTGTGTTTTGGTTTGGAGTGTAGTAGATGTATGAACAGAGACGCAGCTGCAGCAGTGTCTAGAGGACTAAGAATGGGGGAACTACCACTGGGAACAGAGACACCTCTGCATCATTGCCTAGAGAACTTCGAATGAGGAATTACCACTGGGAACAGAGACACAGCTCTGCACTGCCTCGAGGACTTGGAATGTGGGAATTACCGACGGGACCAGAGAAGCGGCTAGCAGCACTTCCTAGAGGACTAAGAATGAGGAATTCACACTGGGAAGAGATACAGCTGAAGCACTGTCTAGAGGACTTGGAATTACCACTGGGAACAGAGACTCAGCTGCAGTACTGCTTAGAGGACTTAGAATGGAGGAGTGACCGACGGGCCAGAGAAGCAGTTAACAGCACTGTCTAGAGGAATAGAATGAGGAATTACTGACTCGATCAGAGTAGCATCTAGCAACACTGCAGAGAGGACTTAGAATGAGGAATTACCACTGTGACCAGAGACACAGCTGCAGCACTGCCTAGAAACCTTATAATGAGGTATTACCAACGGGACCAGAGTAGCAGCCAGCAGCACTTTCTAGAGGACTTAGTTTGAGGAATTAACACTGGGACGAGAGAAGCAGCTAGCAGCACTGCCTAGAAGACTAAGAATGAGGAATTTCCGCTGGGACGAGAGAAGCAGCTAGCAGCACGGTCTAGAGGACTTGGTATGAGGAATTACCACTGTGACCAGAGACACAGCTGCAGCACTGCCTAGAAAACGTAGAATGAGGAATTACCATCTGAAAGAGACCATTAGTTATGGATTCCTTACCTTAGAATTACCCCCAGGCGTCAGACTGGATCCGGAGAATTTTTCTTCAGCAGTACACCTGCGCGTCAGTAGGTGGCGTCGGTCGACTCCGCGTTCGTCGTTGGCGTCGTGATCGCCGGAATGACGTCGCGGTATCTACTTAGACGCTGCCCCTGCGCGCTGACATCAGTTCTTTCTTTTTCCGTTCCACCCAGCGCAGATCCGGAGAGAGCATTACCCTAGTCACTTTTTGACTAACTGTTTTTTCGACTTTTTGTCGACTTCTTTTCGAGTCGTTTAACTCCTGGTGCATAGGGATGTCACATCGGCGAACCGGCTTCAAACCTTGTGGCTCCTGCCACAAGCTGATGTCGGTGACGGACCCACATCTCGTGTGCCTGGAGCGCGACCACGACCCGAAGTCGTGCTCCGACTGCCGGGCCATGGCCCCAAAGTCTTTGCGGGAGCAGTCCCGAAAGCTTCTGGAGGCCCGGCAGTCGGCTCCACGCCACTCAAGGTCCCGGTCGAGAGGGAGGTCGCGGGACCGGTCGCGGAGCCACCACTCCTTGTCGAAGTCTTTGTGTAAGTCGAAGCACAAGAAGAAGGCGAAGAAGCACCGTCGCTCTTTGTCTTCTCCCCGCCCGACGGGATGAGGGATGCGGACGGTCGTCGTCCTTCGGCTCCGCCCGCCTATTTTCACATCCCTTTCCTGCCTGCCCACCGGCTTTACCTACGGTTCACGGTAGGCCACAAGCATTTTCAGTTCACCGTGCTCCCCTCTGTCCTTATCAGCGCCCCTCGGGTGTTCACAAAAGTGATGGCGGTGGTCGCAGCTCATCTGCGCAGATCAGGGGTTCCAGTCTTCCCCTATCTCGACGACTGGCTGTTGAAGGCGAGTTCGCCCCAGGCTGTCGTCTCCCACCTCCAGACTACGGCGGACCTTCTGCATTTGCTGGGGTTCACTGTCAACGTGCCGAAGTCACACCCGAGTCCCTCTCAGAAGCTCCTTTTCATCGGGCGGTTCTGGACACAGCGTGGTTGCGGGCCTATCCTCCCGAGCAGCGAGTCCGAAATATTCGGGCTATGATTCCGATCTTTCAGCCTCTATCCCAGGTTTCGGTCAGAATGACTCTGAGGCTGCTGGGCCTCATGGCCTCCTGCATCCTGCTGGTGGATCATGCCAGGTGGCACATGCGGGGCTGCAGTCTGACTTGAAGTTCCAGTGGGCACAGCATCAGGTGAATCTTTCCGATTGCGTCCAGATCTCGGAGGGCACTGCACACCAACTGCAGTGGTGGCTAAAGGACCAAGATTGAGTCAATGGCAGGTCCCTCTCCTTTCCCCACCCAGTGTTCACAGTGGTGACAGATGCATCACTTCTGGGGTGGGGTGGCCACATGGGGGAGGCGGAGATCAGAGGCCTCTGGTCTCCGGCGGAGTCCGGGCTCCACATCAACCTTCTGGAGATATGGGTGATTTGTCTCGCACTGAAAGCATTCCTTCCCTCTGTCAAAGGAAGAGTAGTCCAGGTGTTCACGGACAACAGCACTGCCATGTGGTATTGCAACAAACAAGGCGGGGTGGGGTCGTGGACCCTCTGTCAGGAGGCCCTTCATCTCTGGAAGTAGCTGGAACATCAGGGCATGTCCCTGGTGGTTCAACACCTGGCGGGTTCCCTGAACACCAGGGCGGACGAACTCAGCTGCCGGTGCATGATGGATCACGAATGGCGTCTTCACTCGGAGGTGGTGCAAGGTCTTTTTCAGCAGTGGGGAGCGTCTTGGTTAGATCTATTCGCCACCGAAGAGAACGCGCAATGTCCGCAGATCTGCATGTTGGAATTTCCAAGGCGGCACTCGCTCTGCAACGCTTTTCGTCGCGAGTGGAGTTGCAGTCTTCTATACGCCTTTCCGCCTATACCACTTCTGCCCAGAGTGCTGAAGAAGGTCCAGCGCGACCGGGCCCAAGTCATTCTTGTGGCTCCGGACTGGGCACGAAGAGTCCGGTATCCCAAGCTCTTGCACATGGCCATCGATCCTCCAATCAGACTGCCTCTTCGGGAGGATCTTCTGTCGCAGCAGAAGGGGACGGTCCTCCACCCAAACCTGTCCAGCCTCCACCTCCTTGCGTGGAGATTGATCGGCGACAGTTGGCAGCTTTCGATCTTCCTCCCGAAGTCTGTAATGTCATCTTGGCAGCCAGGCGTCCCTCCACTAAATCGGTATATGCCTGCAGATAGACAAATTTGTGGCATGGTGCACAGCAAAGGCTGTGGATCCCCTTTCTGCCCCTCTTTCTGAGGTTCTCCTCTTCCTTCTTTCTTTGGCGCAGCAGGGCTCTGCTCTGGGCACCCTTAAAGGCTATCTTTCGGCCGTTTCGGCCTTTCTTCGCCTTCCAGATCAACTTTCTCTTTTCAAGTCCCCTATTATAAATAGGTTTCTAAAGGGCATTACTCATCTATTTCCTCCTATTTTTTTCGTAATGCCCCAGTGGGACTTGAATCTGGTTCTGACTTATCTGATGTGTGCTACCTTCGAGCCGTTACATAATTGTCCTCTCAGACTTTTATCTCTGAAGACTGCCTTTGATTGCCATCACCTCTGCACGCAGGGTGATTGAGCTTCAGTATCTTTCTTCTAAGCTTCCTTTCCTTGCTGTTCATCCGGACAAGGTTGTCCTGCGAACTCTACCTTATTTTCTTCCCAAAGTGGTTACCTCTTTCCACATAGGACAGACCATCACTTTGCCCACATTCTTCCCGCCCCGCATCCTTCTAAGGAGGAGGAGAGGCTCCACCGTCTGGATCGAAACGTGCACTTTCATTTTATCTGGACCGCACAAAACCATTCCGGGTGGTTGATCAGCTCTTTGTTGGCTATGTGGGCGCCAAGAAAGGTCGGGCCGTGCAAATACGAACCATTTCTCTGGTCGTTCTTTGCATTAAAATTTGCTATTCCTTTGCGAAAAAGGAACCTCCAGTAGGGTTGCGCGCCCATTCCACCAGGGCGACGGCAGCCACTACTGCTTTGGGACGTGGAGTCCCCCTTCATGACATCTCTCGGGCAGCCACGTGGGCTTCCTTGCACACGTTCACTAAGCAATACAGCCTGGACAGCCAAGTCCGGAGAGACTGCTTCTTTGGCTGTTCAGTTCTCCAGGACTTTCTGGTGTGAACTTAGTTCGCAGACCCACCTCCGGGGTTGGTATTGCTGGGTGTCTATTCTAAGGTAAGGAATCCATAACTAATGGTCTCTTTCAGATGAACAAGTTACTTACCTTCGGTAACGATATATCTGTAAGAGACATATATTAGTTATGGATTCCTTACCGCCGCACCCATCCTCCCCGTACTGCGAACTGACTTCTAGGGTAAGGGACTCCCTTTCAGGGCCCTAGTTTTATGCACCAGTGGTTAGTGTCTTGCATGGCACTGCGCTTCTGGCATGAAATGTCGTGTAAAGAACTGACGTCCGCGCGCAGGGGCGGTGTCTAAGTAGATACTGCGACATCATTCCGGCGATCACGACGCCAGCGACTAATGCTGAGTTGACCGACACCACCTACCGACGCGCAGGGGTACTTCTGAAGAAAAATTCTCCGGATCCAGTCTGACGCCTGGGGGTAATTCTAAGGTAAGGAATCCATAACTAGTATGTCTCTTACAGGTATATCGTTACCGAAGGTAAGTCACTTGTTCAACGGGACCAGAGTAGCAGGTAGCAGCACTGTCTAGAGGACTTAGTATGAGGAATTACCACTGGGGCGAGAGAAGCAGCTAGCAGCACTGTCTAGAGGACTTAGAATGGAAGAACTACCACTGGGAACAGAGACACAGCTCGGCACTGCCTAGAGGACTTATAATGGGAGAATTACCGACGGGACCAGAGAAGCAGCTAGCAGCACTTCCTAGAGGACTAAGAATGAGGAATTACTACTGGGAAGAGACACCGCTGCAGCACTGTCTAGAGGACTTGGAATTACCACTGGGAACAGAGACGCAGCTGCAGTACTGCTTAGAGGACTTAGAATGGAGGAGTTACCACTGGGAACAGAAAAGCAGCTAGCAGCACTGTCTAGAGGAATAGAATGAGGAATTACCACTGGGGCCAGAGAAGCAGCTGCAGCACTGTCTAGAGGACTTAGAATGAGGAGTTACTGATGAGACCAGAGAAGTAGCTAGCAGCTGCCAGTTGACTGTCAGTTATTGAACTGGGCTAGAATGGACATGCATGCTCAATAACATCTGTGCCTGACAGTTCATCCAGCACCTAAGTTAAAGTCAGTCACCACACCGGAGGTAGGCAGTGTCCATCCCACAACCAGTGCCACCTAAGCAACTCCCTTTAAGTGTAGCCCTTTGCGCAGCATGTGTAGCAGTATATGCAGCTCCAGCCTCATTGCTAGTCTCTGACATGGCAGGCTGCCAGTGGATAGCAGTGCTCAGCGAAGTTAGAACCGCCACACCAACGACGCACAAGCCAGTAGCTACGGTCCAGTCACCATAGGGCACACTGTTGAGGACCAGAGTTCCACTCCAGGGCCCTGTGGGCAAGTAAATAAACAATCACACTGCATATGGTGTTCTGCATTAACTGGGTGACCACCTGGCCAATGAAGTGCCGTTTTGGCATATATTGTTTTATCAGCCGAATCTGCATAGTGACGTGCTACAATTACCTATTTCATAATTTGCACCTGCTTGGTGTTTAATAGTGTAGTTCGACAAGCTGGTTCTGAAGTATAACTTTACTGGACAGTTTTGGGGATGAGCAGCATGCCATGTATTGTGTTTTTTTGTGCTGCTGTTTGACTTATCACTTAGTACACAGATAACAGATGCTTCATGTATTTGCTTGTGGTTAATGGATTTGTGAGTTTATTCTAATAGGCTGCATGCTGGTACTTGGAGCTACATGGGTCCTTTCCTGTGAACCTTTCATTCTTGCGATATCTGGTCACTGCTTCATGTCTTGCTATCTTGTTTTCACATCCGCCAACGTCCGCTTGAAAAGACCCTATGATTTGTTGGCGCAGCGGCCTCGAATCAAGTCTTGCAACAACACAAGGTTTCTTCACTCAGTGTGGCTTAAGGCTCAACAATATGTATTCTGTCACAATGAAGAAAGTCTCACTTTTTTTTATTACATTCTTGCGAGCTGCTATTCTTACCCAGTTACTCATTTCAACAGTGAAAATGTGTTTGGTGGGCTTGGATGTAGCTTATCACTTTTATCCACTTTATTCTACAGTAGGTGTATCTGCACCAAGTGCATTTCATGTGATGTTTTTTATGCATATTTGTCAGTTATGTTGCTCATACATAGCATATATTTTGCAAGTCACATGTTCCATTGTGGAGTGGTTGATTCAACCTTTCATCTATCCACAGATAAGTGTATAATGCAGCAACTAATCTGATAGTAAGTCCTAAACACACAACATGTTGTCCAGAACAGATAATAAAGTATTGGGTAGGCATTTGCATAGCAGCTACACGCACATTCCGTGTTGTAGTAGATGAGATTTAATGCTGTTCTAAAAGCACATCCATAAATCTATCAATCTGCTCAGCTGCCAATCCATTTTACAATTAATTCCTAAGGATTGGCACACAAACGAAAGATATATTTCCATGGCTCCAGGACACCATGGCATCTGTGTTGCACACCCAATATTTCCTCCCTTCTGCTGTTCTGCCCCCAACGTTTCAAATGCAATATTTATCTCATGTCGCCGCAGTCTATTTTCAGCGTTGTTAACGGCTTAGAGATGGCAGCAAGAAGGGTCTTCGAATATCTCTGAAGAGTATCCCTTTCCATGCCCCTTTGTTTTTTTCCAAAGCCTAACTTGTGCACTAATGCCATGTATGTATGTGATATGCGTGCACGTGCCTGGCAGTCCAGTGAAATGTACATGCCAAGACGCATCTAGTGGCAGCTGCCTAATGGCTTCTTGGTGGGTTCAGATGCACATTCCCTTTGAATCAAGCGGATGTGTCTTCGCTCCCAGAGTGTTTTCTAGAAAGCAGGAACTAGGCTGCTAGAAGCGACAGGATTATTTCGGAGGAGAACAATTTTGTACGCAGCTGTTGAAGGGAGAAGCGAAGAACGAGGGAGCAGAAAAAAAAAGGTGCGCGTCTTCTATTGCCTACTCCGACTAAAACACTGGAGCCCGCTCACTAATGGGAAGGGAGGGGGGAGGGAGAGAAGAGTGTGGCCTAGGCAAGACCTAAAAAGGACTATTTTTCAGTTATAAATATGGCACAGTGTCTACTGGCCACTGGGAGCAAAAAGCTTGCTGCTTTTAAATGCAACACTTCGAAATGGGGGGAAATTAAAATGAAGAGTTAATCATTAGGGTAACCTTTCATTTTAGTTTTCTCCCATTCAAAAGCATTCAGAAACATCATTTTGTTCGGACTTTTATTTAAGAGTTAAATACTTCAGTTCTTTACCTCTGTGATTCAGCCTGGCCCATAAATATGGCTGAGCACTGCTCATTATCAGGCTCTGCTATCTGCAGCCTGATGATAATATTGTAAGGTAAACGCAGCTTTCCCTTGACCTTAAAAGTAAAATGTGATCCTGTGCTTATTTAAAAATTAACTCAAGGCTGCGAGCTACTTTGAAGATGTCTGGGAGCTACTGGTAGGTCGCGATCCACTGGTTGCAGACAGATGTGGTAGACTATGTGACTAAAATAAAGTAATGGGCTGGAATAACTAGCATAGCCCTAGATTGGATTCACTTGTTACTTGACCACGTTGCGGTAGCATATCATTGTAAGGTCTGCAGGAAGATCCTTATTTCTTCTGCTACTGCTACCACAGCGTCTTCGGTCAAGTGAGTAAACGCCAGAAGAAGCTGTGAAATGTCCGGGAGTATTCGGGTTACCTTGATATTTTGTAAGGGTGAATTGCTAGTGCTGCACATCTGCAACCCAGAATAGGCTGTACCTTATTCCATACTTGGAGAATTGGTGAGCATTTAAGAAATTGTTTTCTAATAAGCACCTTTACTCTATGCATGATAAGAAAAGACAAGAAGCCTGTTTTCCCTTCTTGTAAAAGACGGTCAATTTCCACAACAGTGTCTTCCTTCTTACTAGCTGAAAGTTAACCAATAACATCTGGACCTCTCCCCACATGTTGGAGGGGTAGAGCGGGGGGCGGAATCAAAAGTTATATGTGCCTCATGAACTGTTTTACTAATTGCAATTTAGTTCTCAGTGGATAAAATGAAAGCACCAACAACCTTATATAAGTGTCGATCCTAACTTTAAGTAATACAGTAACATCCGCTACGATGTTGGTATGCATACAGGCTTTAGGTTGAACAGGCTTTCGTTGGAGCTCTTCTAGTTTCAGTACTGTAAGCCGCACATTATGCTTTGAATCTGTAGCCTGAGCTTCAAAAGTAATCTTTGTTATGCAGCATTAAATACTCTGTTTTTTTAAGGTTTATAATACAGTTTATAGGTGGAAGTAGCAGCTTTCTTGCAAATGTGCACGGTTGTAAGCCTGAAACTTGTAAATTTTACACTTGGTCCTTCAACTTACGCCCACACATGATGTGGGCTTTCTGGTGCAAGAGTAGATTTTCTCTTTCAAGCAGCTTCGTGGCAATATTATGTGATTAAATGCGGTCTGGTTAACAGTGTTACTCATCACTAGAATGCTTCAGATCAGGTGTGGGTCATTCACCAACTTGTTGCCTTTACTAAACATGGCATCTCGCTTCCATACATGAAGCACACTTCAAGATGGAGGGAACTTATCTTCTGATGGATACTCTCCTGAGGGTATAATCCTTCAACCAGACCATTAGGTGGTCTGTCTATTGCTCAAGGGTGCTTACCTCACCACACCTATTTTTCAGCCTCACCTATTTACAGTTCATGTGGAGGTGTCATAGCTATGAGTTGGCAGTGGTATAAAATTATAGTGCAAGATATAAAGCTTTTTTTTTTTTTCCTTTAAAAATTCTTAATTAGTTACTTTCTATATAGTTTATTATGCACACTGTTGAAAAGTTATTACCTGCAACTGCGGCTAGTATGTCAGTCCGCCATATCCCTCAACCTACAACCACTAGGCTTGCCCTTATTGACAGCGGCAATTTTTCAAAACCGCCCACGGCGCCTGGCGTTCTTGCTCCCAAGCCACCATGGCATTGGAACCAAAGGCTCATCCTACCACACCAGCCCCTATTGAGACTATGGACTTTAGCCTTGTAACAAAGGACTTTGAAGACAATGGTCTGAATAGTGGCTTCCAGTTAGTGTGCAATAAAAGGCTTAGAAAGCTATGCAGACTATAAAAATGGAGAGCAATACACCCCAAATCTGTAGTTCAATCAAATATGACAGCTTCTAATAAGATGCCATTCAGTGATTACCACCTGATCTGTATCAATAAATCTAATCATTCTGAATGTAGCCATATTGCCATATTGACTCCACTACAACTGCCGCATTAGCCAATGAGTAAGACCATTTGGCACCATCAGGTCTTTTGTCCCCCCTACCGCCTTTCTCCACAATAGAATAAGACAAAGGGACATATAACAATAGCTGGAACTAAGAAGCCAATGCAAATATTTTCTATCCTGCCTGGGGAAGTATAGAAAATGACAACCATATCAGTTCCATTATAGAGCCGTGGGGGCCCTTTGAAACTAATAAAATTGATTTTACCCCACTTACATGTCTGAGGGTCTTCACGATATTTTGAACAGATCCAATTTGTTGCTCCTTCTGTCACATTTTGAAGGCTTCGACAATCTAGTATCCACCAATATCCGGACAATTATCTTAAACACAGGCCATGGGTCACAATGAAACCAAGAGGATGGGCTGGGTGACCAATCTCCCATGTGATGCTTTATAGGCTTAAAAGGCATTACTAAGCAACTTAGGAATATTGGTAACAAAGGTCCCACTTCAAAAGTATCCGTTCTTGCTTGGGTCCCATTATCCTTCACCATGCAAATACAAAAATGTATTAGGAGACCGATTAGTTCAACTGCCTAAAATAGTGGTTCTTAACCTGTGGTCCAGGGACCCCTAGGGGTCCGCAAAGCCTTCTCAGGGGGTCTGTGACTGCTCAGAAAAATAAATATTAACATACTAAACAAGTGCATATAAATAAAGAAGCAAAATGTCAAATTAAAATGTTCTGTAAATGTGAAGGAATTTAAAATTGGAGATTAAAAATTGTTAGTATCCTCAGATTGATTTGTGGGAGCAGTGCAAATGCATCAAACAGAATATAGTATGCATGGTGGGTAACCGCAATTCAATTTAGAAAAGCTCCAACCTTCTTATTAAAATTTAGATTAAAAAAAAAAACATTATTTGTTTGTGAATTAAATAAAATGTCATCATTTGTGTATTTGTTTGATTAATGCTTGTTTTTGTATTTTTATTGTGGTTCAAATCATCGAAAATGCTTAGCGTAGACCCCGCCTGCCAATAATGACTGGGTGGGGGTCCCCAGTTTTCAATAAAGATTTCAGTGGGGGTCCCCGGCTCCAGTAATGATTGAGTGTGGGAGTCCATGGAATTCAAAAGGTTAAGAACTGCTGGACTAAAACATTGATCCATGATTAGGGTTCTCATTAGCTCAGAATCTCCACTCGATGAAAGTAAGCTATGACATCTGCAACGACAGTAGAGCAATTATGAAAGCCAAAGACAAACTCCTCCAGAATGATAATGTGCTGCAGTCTTTACTACATAAACCACTACAAGATCTCTAAAACAGTATCTAGCATTCCAGCATTAACAGCACCTTCACATGTTAATCATTCACTGTCCTCCTATAAAGTACATAATTTCCCTGTCTTCAAATTACTCAGCTTGAATGTGGCAGAACTGCTGTGCAACATGGACGACGCTGATTGGTGGGAGTTTATCAACAAACACCGCATATGCAGTTTTCAAATGCAAGGTCCAAAACTCTCCCCCTGACGAGCAATGCCCCTTCCATATTTTGTGTGTGTAGGAGGAACGATAGTAAAGTTTACTATCGGCGAACACTGGCATCGGGGATTAAACCCATGACTTGACATTGCATGATCAGCCATATCGATATAACCTATTCTCTACCTAAGCACATCGCTAAATAGGTGTCTTGTGGTACATTGATGACCAGGACTGTTGAAATCATGATGTTCGTTTGAATATAAAGGCCTTGAGAAAGCCCCGGGCTAACTGGCCAATTAAGACGGCAAAACACGTGTTGGCTGCTTCAGTATTTGATATTCTGTGAAACCTGTCCTATATGTCGAAAATGATTAATATTTTCTGATGGTGAATAATAAAAAAGCAAGATAGTATACGAGAAGCATCACTCCTATTCTTTATAGCAGAAAACACCTGAACTGAGGAACAAGAAAAGATCTTAAATTCACAGGACGCACTCCCTCTTCTTTCACAAACACCACATATGCGTATTCCAGGAAACCTGTGCCCTAACCCCGCCCCTCTCCCCTGCACAGGTCTGGCTGTAGTTGCTGCGATGTCCCTTCTGTACAAAAAACCCCATAGGAAGGCCTTCAGGCGGATTGTCCTTCTGGATGCAGAGCCCATTGAACTGCAAAATTAAGCCTATCACTTGCAATCACTCCATCATCTAGCACCTACTTTTAACTTTTCGATAGTTGGATGGATCTTGCTTATCGCTGATTAGCTTGCTTAATGATATCCAAGTTCTTAGCCTTGATGTAGGTCATAAGGCGCAAGAAGCTATCAATTCCTTTCCTAAGGGAACACAGTGAATCTTAGCCATCTTAGCCACCCCCTTGCCAGAGTATGAAGTACTTCTTTCTCTGCTGCACTTTGTTTATTGCACTTTATTTATATGACTGTTTATGGTATTTGGTTTTAACGAATTTTTATACATAAATGTCTTTTTTTTTCCATATTATTCTTGCGGTGATTTTATGTTCTATAGAGATTTATTTGTATTCAATCATTATAAAGCTTGTTGATATCCAAAAAGTCTTTTCAACTGTACTGCTTGCAATGATTGAATACTGGGCTGCAGAGAACAAGATCTTATCCAACTGCCAGGCTGGCTTCAGAAAGAAAATGGGCCCCGCAGATCAAGCATTCAGGTTTTCCCTCTTAATGATCAAGTTTGTGGTTCTGAAACAGCAACTGCTATATGTGGTTTTTATTGATTTACGATGTGCCGTTGACCGTGTTCTCTGTCCATTATTGTGGGCTACTTCATGTGATCGTGGCATTCCATCTGGAATCTTAACTATTAATTTGCCTGCATGAAAGGAATTTTGCAAAGATTTTTTGGGGCACCACTGATGAAACTATTAGACCATTGTCGGTGTTAAGTGGGGGCCTGGCGGTTGTTTCCTACCTCCCATATTATTATCACTTTATATTAATGGAGTTGGTGAGCATGTCAAACCATGCATGTGCAACGCTCCAGCTCTGGGCAGGTCCAAGGCGGCAACACTTTTGTTTGCTGGAAAACCTTCCTGGGCTCAAAATCCCCCGCTGATCACCAGAACACATTAAACTGATTTGGAGAAATCTGTTCCTCCAAGGGTCTTTTAATAGTGCAGACACTGCAAAGATTACGTTAATGATGTTTCGCTCACACAAGGGCATCAAGAACAACTTCATCTTAAACTTTTCTCCTCTTGAACGGGTCTCCTACTTTCCACAGCTGGGCATACATTTTTCTCAGAATGTGAAGTGTAGACAGCATCTAATTTATCTAAGAAAGCTGACAGCTCGGCTAACTGGCGGAAATCTCTACTTTGTCTATAACAAAGGTAGCCACTTGATCCATCTGGCTGTGGGGGTGTGCACCTATATGACCGACTTTTGGGAATCATTGGTTATGAGATCCACAAGCAGTTCTCTGACTAGGAGCTTTACTTAAAGGAAATTGCCTCCAATCTACAAACAATGCCTTAACTCAATCTCTTCAGCATCCGTTAGATCCCTCTATATCAAACTAAGATATGGAATTCTTCCTTTGAATTACCTGGGCCACTGGTGGGGCTTAGCTACCACACAACAGTGCCTACATACAACATTACAGTTAAGGATGAGAACCATCTTCTCTTTTTCTGCCCCCACTCCGCCTCCCTAAGGTCACTCTGGCTCAATCCCCTATCTAGATCCGCAGTAGTGTGGAAAATAGATTATGAGCAACTACTATACAACACAATGAGTGACCCATTTAAAATGTTTTTATAAGGCATTAGGCTGATTTAGCAATTCAAATTATCAATGACTTTAAACTATTTAAGTCTATTTGCTTATTTCTATCATGTGGTATTGTACTTTATTTATGTTTTATGGGCTTTGTTCCGAAATAAACTACTTTCTCTTATACTTCATTGTGCTAATCAAGAATTATTTAAAATGAAACTTTATATCCTTTTCTATAATATCCTTATTTATAATATTTGCAGTCTTTTTGTAGGAAAGCATCAAACCCTTCTAATGATGGTGTCAACAGTATTAGCGCTGTTTCAGGAGAAAGCAAGACTTTTTGGAGTGCACCAGGTGCTGTACATTATTACCTCTCATTTACTCAGTTGACAGCTGTTCCCTCTGGTTACTCCCCAGCACTTGTGTTTTACAGTATTCCTATTTTTTGCCTAGAGCAGTACATCATGGCAGTACTTCCCAACAATGCAAAATTAAAATATTTAATCCCTTTAAACCCTTTTTAAAATTGGGAAATGTAAACTTTTCCCAAAATATTGCAGTAATGAAGTTACAGGAGTAAACAAGCCTCCTACACTATTATGACAATAGTTGTACTCTCCCAAAATATTCTAAAACTGGAGTTAAAATAGTAAATTTGCCTTTCCAGCATCCTCAAAACCTTCTGTTGCCTTGAAGTCACAAATGAACGTGGAATGTCTCAGGATTCTAGGGATTCAAAAGATATTTTAGGTACACAGCTTGATTTACATGTGGCAGTATTCGCAAGTCAGTGATGTGAAAACGGTCTTGTGCCATCAAAATCTTTCATAACCTAGTCAGATCTCACTCATAGCAAGCAGATCGAGTTTCTAGGCTTCAAAATATGGTCGCCTTACAATTGTTTTCTGCGAAACTCAAAGCCACCTGGAGGGAAATTTGTAAAGCTCTTACTTTGAGTCATATTGTTTTTTTAAACATACTTTATTGATTGTTGTTAATAACATCCAGACATTGCACAATTATACTGTCGTTAGGTACATACCGTTAGTCCCAAGGGAAATGAACTATCCAAAATGTCCGACATAATCCACGGAAGGTATAACAGCAGAAAGGTCTATGGTTAACTGTCAAAGTATTGCTACCATCTGCATATCCAGACAACATTCCCCAACGAACCCCTCAATTCCCTTCACCCCCACCCCCTCCCCACCCTCCCTAACTGACTCGCTCCTTCCCGCTCGTGTGCAATGCGGGACACAGTTCTAGTATATTTGTATATGCAGCCCTAGCTGCACGGCATGCAGGTGTTTATATTCGGTCAGCGGAGTAACCGGGGGAGCTCTGGCACGGTACCTATGGTTAGTATGGTCTGTGTTGCTATGTCCTACAGTATATCATGTTAGTGGGGGTTCCAAGGCTATAAATGACTCTAACATTGAGTCCCAGTCCAGTGAGATCGGCGTCTTCCGCAAGCCCCTGTTTTCTTCACGCCTAATCGCCACACTCGCCGCTCTCCCCCATCTGACCACCTCCCCATGCCAGCCAAGCGTCACCGGGGGCACAGCGGACTTCCACCTCATGGTAATTGATCGTTTTGCTATAAGCAAAGCCAGGTTATCCAATCGGGCTTGTACTTTCTGCTTCTTGTGACGGCGCCGCAGACCCAATATACAGTATGCCGCCATATCCCCGCCAGCAATTTCCGTTACAGTCCCTAGGACCCCTATGATGGTGGCCCAGAAGGCCGACAGGCGCGGGCAGGCCCATAGCATGTGTATGAGGTCGGCATCGTGTGCGAGACATCATGGGCAATGGTTTTTCGCTTCTGGGTATATTCTGTTTAAGCGATATGGCGTGAGATAGGCCCTATGTAGCACCATGTACTGGATGATTTTAAACTTAGCATTTCTGGACACTTCTTGGGATACTCTAGAAGAAAATCCCATTTGTTATCTCATAAATCCCACCCAATGTCCGCACTCCACTTTGCTCTAAGTGCCTCCAACGAGGCTGCTGCATGGAGCGAATACCTCTAAACGACCACAGAGTCAAGTGACGCCCATTACCTATAAGGTGTAGTGTATGTACCAGCTCGTGCATGGGTGCTCTTTATTTTCTGGTGCCCAATACTGTTTGACGTATTTAGTGATGCATGCATGCAGTATATAAAGGGATCGTGGCACCCCCTGTTTCCTGGCAAAGTTCTCATGGTCTAGTAACATACTCTCTCCAAATAGCATCCTGACAGTGTTCACACCTTCCCGTGCCCATTTGGAGATGCTCCGGGCGGTGGTTACCCCTGCGGGCGTGGGAATCCCTATTAGCGGAATGTTGGGGGCGTAAGGGAGTCGCTGATTTGTGTGAGCCCTATCTCGTGGAGGTTATGACCAGCAAGCCAGTACGCTAACCACTGCAGTTGGCTCGCGTAGCAGTATGCCCTAAAATCTGGGACCCCCATGTCCGTTCCCAGCTGAAGTTTCGGGAGCCCCACCCTTCTGCAGCCCTTCCCCCCCTATTAGCTCCAGCAAGAGAGTGTTCAGGGTTTTAAAGATATCAGTCGGAATCACTATTGGTAGATTGGTGAAATAGTAGAGCAGTCTCGGGAGCATGACCATTTTGGTAATGGCCACTCTACCTGCCACAGAGATTGGTAGTGACGTCCAAAAAGCTACTTGAGTTCTGAGTGCCTTAACTGCAAGCAACAGATTGCAATCCAATAACTCCCGTGGATCCCTATATATTTGTATACCTAAATATTTAAAGGTGGTGGGCGCAATCAGGAGCGTTAAAGGGTCAAGTGGATAGGCTCTAGTTGTTCCTCAGCTTGAAAAAAAATCCATACGATTTGGTCTCATTGGTGGTAAGCCCAGAAACACTTTGGAACTGGGTGAAGATGCGTGGAATTGGCCCAAGACTACCCTGAAGATTGTGTAGATAAAGGATAATGTCATCCGCATATAATGACAAGGTGTGTGTAGTGTCGCCAATGCAATTGCCATTCCCTACTGCCTCTTTCCGAAGCTTAATAGCTAGGGGCTCAAGTGCTAATACAAATAGTAGTGGCGAAAGCGGACAACCTTGCCGTGTACCACGGCTGATTGGGTAGGACTGCGAGATGTGTACTCCTGTCCGGGCTCTTGCTGTGGGTGCCGTGTATAATAGCTTAACCCAGCGTATAGAAGCCGGAGGGATGCCAAATTTCGCAAGTGTTGCCAGCATATACTTCCAGCTGAGGGTATCAAAAGCTTGCCTCAGGTCTAATGAGATGCACCCTGCCCTTGGATAGTCCGAGGCTGTGGCAGTCAGCACATGGTATAGGCGCCTTATATTAAGAGAAGTGCAACAGCCTGGCACAAAACCACATTGGTCTATATGTATAAGTTGTGGCAGGAAGGGGAGTAAGCGCGCACACAGTATTTTACTTAAGATTTTGTATTCAGTGTTAAATAGTGAGAGTGGCCGGTACCCAGAGATATCAGTAGTGTCCCTGCCTGGCTTGGGAAGGGAAGTGACTAGCTCTTGCATCCTGGCAGCCAGTATCTAAAGCTGACTGGTAAAGGCACTCTAGGCAGGGAACCAGCGCGGTCGAAAAAGTGTCGTAGAACTCCACTGGGAGGCCATCCATCCTCGGAGTTTTATTCTGCGCTAGCTCCTTAATCACATCCTTTATCTCCATTTTGGATATAGGTACTGTTAGCTCTTTTTGGTGTGCCTGTGATAGCTGGGGAAATTAAGGTCATCCATGAATGCTGCGAAAGTCGCCCCACCCGAGTCCACAGGAGCCTCATATAGTGTTTTGTAGTATTCCCTGAACGCTAGATTTATATCTCCTTGCGTGTTCATTATTGTGCCCTCTGGCGTTATAACCTCATGGATGGGGGATGGCACATCCCGTAAGATTCTGGCCAGGAGAGTGCCCGATCTATCGGCCTCTGCATGTTGCCGTTGCATGTATGATTGAAAATCTATAAACCGCAGCCGCTCAAGTAAGTCTGCATGTGTTATACGTGCTTCTTGTAGGGCTGTCTCCTTAGTAGGGTCGGAGACCGCTGTTTGCTCTAACCTGCCCAGTTTATCTTCCACTTCCTGTAGCTCAGTATTGATCATGTGTCAGGATCCCACTATGGTACTAATAGCTACCCCTCTCACAACTGTCTTGAATGCTTCCCATTCCGTTAAGCGTGAGGACGCAGTGTCTGTGTTTTCAGTGAAGTAGTTAGTAATGGTTGTGGCCAGAGTAGTGCGGAACACGGAGTCCTCTAGCAATTGCGGGCACAGCCTCCATGTTGGGATTGGAGAGGGGATCTTCCCCCCAGGAAAAAGTGATCTCTAGAGGGTTGTGGTCCGATAGTGTTTCCCCCAAGTACGTGGTGTGTGTAATTTGAGCGACAAGGGCTGGGAAGCAGAACACCCTATCTATTCGTGCATGGGGGGGGGGAGTAAAACGAGTACTCACGACAGTCTGCTTTTTTGGTGCGCCATTGCTCAGTCAGTGACCAACCTTCAGCACAGCCCCGAAGAGAGGCCGCCTGTTTCCTGGCAGCCGTCCCCTTCAATGGGGGGGTGGGGGGGGGTGAGAGCAGTCCACGCCTATATCCAGGACCGCATTGTAATCACCCCCCAAGGCCCAAGGGTAGTCTACCCAGTCCGTCAGTACTGTATTTAGGGCACCCAGGAATTTGCCTTGTTCACAATTCGGAGCATATATGCTACCTAGCACTATATGAATGCCATCAAGTGTACCGTGGACTAAAGAATATCTACCATGGGCATCTATGCACTGCTCAAGAGCTACGAAAGGGGTGCTATTGCTGACCCATATAGCGGCCCCCCTTGCAAATGCAGAGTATGATGTGTGAAACACTTGCCCTCGCCACTTTTTGCGTAGTTTAGTAGCCTCCGAGCTAGTGAGATGTGTCTCCTGCAGTAAAACAATGTATGCCTTTCTTCTAGTAAGCTGGGCATATATTCTGTGTCGCTTACGCACGGACCCAATACCCCCAAAATTCCAGGTTGTTATTGTGTACTTTCCCACCGCCGCCATAAGTGTGTGTACAGTATCTTGCACCCCATAGCCTCCTGATAGCCAGGGTCCATGTAGGACATGATTAGGAGTGAGTCAGGTGAATCGGGTAAGTAATTACCCTTTGCATAACCCAATACAAGGTCTACCCAGAGAACAACGGTGGACCAAACTAAGTAACAATGCTGAAAACAGTGCAGCTCATAACATCGTGCAATCGCTATGGGGTAGTGGGTACAGTGCCCTGCAGCGTCTCCAAGACCAGGGTTAGCATGGTTGCAATGCAACTGGCCGGGCCATGGCCAATCGTTGGACTAAGAGAGCTCTGCGAGGCCATGAGACCGGACAAGTCAGCGCTCAACCACCTCCAGGTACGCTGGGGTCAGTCTTGGTGTTTGGATACGGAGGTTATCCCAAGTAATCATTCACCAATTGCGGGGTTATTGTAGGGAACAGAGCAAGACTGTTCGCCGAGTCAGATTGGAGATTGGTGTCTTCGGAGGACTCAGCTGAGGAGAGAGGGTCCCTTTCATTGTGTCGCCGCCGTGATTAATGCTGATTTTTGACTCTCCATGACTTGTTCCGGAGAGGGGATCTTCTTGGTCTCCGTGCGATTTGTTTTCCCCTGCCGTATTTTCCCCCCACGTGATGATTGTGTCCTTTGTCTGATGTTTTGTATCGACCCCTGAGATGCAGCTGCGGAGAACATGACTTCCACCCATTCGGTAGCTTCTTCCGGATCGCCAAAGAAGTACGATTTCTGCTTGTGCATGCCTTTGAGTCGGGCAGGAAACAGCAGGGCGTATTTGAGGTTAAGAGCTCTGAGTTTCTTTTTGACTTCTTGGAAGGAGGCCCTTTGACACTGGACAGCGATCGTGAAGTCTGGGTACAATAAGATCCGGTGGTTTTCGAATAGGATAGGAGACTTCTCTCTGGCGGCGCGGAGTAAGGTATCGTGGTCCTTGTAATTAAGTATTCCGGCGATCATAGGTCGGGTGGCGCTCCAGCAATCGGTTTCCTCGTGGGTAGCCTATGCGCCCTTTCCACGCTGGAGAAGTCAGTCAGCCCCTCTGGGGCTATCAGGTCACGCAACCACTGCTCCACAAAGCGTGTTGGGTTGGCCCCCTCACAGCATTCCAGTAGGCCCACGATGCGAACATTGTTTCTACGAGACCAGCCCTCAGCGTCTTCGACCCTATCCTGAAGGCTGGCCACCAGGCGTCGCAGCTGCTCTAGTTGCTCCGTGTGGGCCTTGTGTTGCGGCAGTATCTCAGTGATGTGCGCTTTATTGCTTTTCACAGTAGTAGTCAGTTTGTCATGGTCTGCTTTTAATAGCGTGAACCCTGTCGTTAGAGTTCCAATTTGCTCTACAATTGCCTTTCGCGAGTCGCCGGTCTCCTGCAAAATAATGTCCAATTTGTCTAGGGGGCCTCCATGGCCGTCGGCGGTATGCAGTCTGTGGCAGGTACATGGGCCGCATCGTCCTGTCCATTGTGTTCTGCACCCCCCGATGTCAAAGGGTCAGGTTGCTTTACCTTCGTCCGGCCCATCGCGAGCTGCGCAGCGGTCCCAGAGTCTACAGCGATGGGCTAGCAAGGGGGGAGATTGAGGAAATACGGTGGGGGGGGGGTTGTGTTTTAGCAGTGGTCCCCCAACTGGCGAGTGCTGCTTCAAATCACTAACTTCAGTAGGCAGTACAGAGCAGCATCCGATGTGACGCAGACCTCCTCTCAACGTTACTTCACCCCCTTGCTAGGGGAGAGGGTGGCTGGACCCCTCACCCCCACCACCACCAAACCAACACGGGGATAGTCCAGCAAAGCCCCCCCCCCCCTGCTGGAGCGTCCTTACCTATGTCAGAGGCCAGCACAGTCTGCCATTTTAGGCCTTCCGCTGCTCAGTCGTGGGAGGGACCCGGACCCGGCCAGTGCCCGCCTGGTCCCAGGTCCACTCCCCACAATCGCCAAATGCCAGGGGAACCCGCGTAGTAATGAGGGAGCTTCGCCTTAGCCCACACAGGGGGAGTCTTCCCCAACAGTCAGCCTCCCAGTTGTACTCGTCCAGCGCTGCAGCATACAGGGGACAGACTAACAGATCCAGGACTGGGGATAGAAAGAAGGTCCTAAATTCCTTCAGATCGTCTTCCTGATGGCCTGTGCGCCACCGCCGCCACACTCCAGGAGCCATTGCGCATTAAGCTGGCAGTCCCCAGGCCCCGACTGCGGTACTCAAATCTGTAGGCTCATCGCCCTTACTGCCGGTCGGTGCCCCGCTGTGGTTCGTGCACCAGGCTTGCGGGAGATTCCGAGCCTGGCGCAACAAGCTCTGTCGGGGGTCACTGCCACTCCGCGCCGCAGGCCGCAACGTGCACCCTCACTGGTGGCGTAGGCCTCTGCTCGGCCGGCGCAAAAGTCGTCCATCACGCCCAGTATCAGCAGGGCGTCTCTGCGTGGTGCTCTCCGGTGTCGCCTCCTGGGACTTCAATGGCAGTCCTACATCCAGGGCGATGCAGCACGTCGGTGCCCTCGCCTCCGGTCTGGAGGATCGCCGGATCCGCTCGCAGCTCACAGATGCCCCCGCACCACCAGGGTGGCCCCAGTCGAGAGCTCCTGCCGCATCCGGCTCAGCGTGCCTGATATCGGAGCTCCTACTCTGTCATCCTGCTCCTCGTCAGTGTTGAGGGGTAGGTAGTGTGTGTTACACCCAGGATGGCTCTGCAGTGCCGCTGGTGTCTGCAGGATCACAGGCCCGGGCCGGAGATCGGTTAAAGCATGTCCGCCATATTCGGCGGTTAGCCACGTTCCCCCCCCTCCACTTTGAGTCATATTTAATTATGGCAGTTCTTGAGATTGGTAGTTCCTCTATCTTCATCAATTCAATCTGATCCACAGCCGACCAAGGATAGAACATTGTGCAGGACTTCCATGAATATCTTCAGCTCTGGGGTATGCCACAGTCTCGCACAGTATAAAGAAGGTCTCAGCCAGGCCGTAGAGGTCTTTAGTCCAAGGTCAAGAAGCATAGGTGTAGTTTGCTCAAATAATTGCTGAAATGCCCTTAATACACAATCGTAACTCCCATTGCCATAGGTCAGGGAATTTGGAAAAGCCCCACAGTTTCACACTATACAATGCTTTTTGTAGGACCCCTACATAGTAATACTGGATAGATGCCCAAACTCTTGCATTTTCATAGAGGCTTTTCTTATATGGATACCATAATATTAACAAGAAAAGCCAGACAGGAACTTCAGTGGTGGCTTCAGCACAAGGAAGCACGGAACAGCATGGCAAACTTTGGGTCAGAAATAATTCTCAACTTTAGGCTGGGGGGGCTGATACAGGTCACTGACCTCAGGAGGAACTTAGTCCTCCTGGTTTTTATGTGAAGTTCAACTCCACTTTCACTATCTCAAACTGTTAGTGGGTGTAGAAAGCTGGCTTTGTATATGGTATACCACAAAGTGGTTGTACCGTGCACAGAGTTCAGAGTTTCCCCCAGAAGTGTACAGGGCTCAATGTAAACCCAAAGTGCTCTATTTGTGGTAGTGTGGGCGAACAGCCTTAGGCCTAACATAGAGGAGAGTCAAGACATTTGTTATACACACATTGATTAATAAATGACACGACTCAAAAAGGAGATCCACACCAACTTTAGAGAAATAAGCTTCTTTCAAGATTTATTTTAAGACCAAGATGTTTGCAAAAAGGTAAGTACGTATTTCTAGAAAAAGACTTTAGACTTTAAAAAGTCAGTTAAGCAATGTTATCCAATGGGAGGAAAACAAGAATGCAGTTTCACAGGTAAATACACGACTTACAAATCCAGTCTTCAGGGTTTAAGGTCAGCACCGGGCAAGGTTCAAGTTGGGACCAAAGGTGCACCACCAGCGGCACAGGGGCGGCCGGGTGCAGAGGTCACAGTCAAGGTCGGACGCCCAATGTTAACCAATTGAGACTGGGGGTGATCGAAGATGCGCTGTTCACAGATGAGTAAAGCAGTGTCAGGGGTCGATCTACTGGAGTTAAGGTAAGCACTGGGGGTGGCTACAAGGCAGCACCAAACTTACACCCACAGCAGCACAGGGGCAGCTGTCGGCTTCAAACAAAGGCTGCAGGCTCAGGCCAGGAAGCTGGAAGAGGAAAACCCACAGCTGCCCAGGTAAGTGGAGATGCTAGGGTACATAGGGACACCATTGGCCAAGGTCCACAAGGCCCAGGGGCTTCGGATGCAGGGGTGTCTTGGTATCGGGAAACAGCTTACCGGGCATGTCGCGGTCATGGGGAGTCTTCAAGTTGAGGCTGCAGGCGTCGAGGTGGAGTCCGGCAGGGATCAGCCCACGGTGGACTCTTGTTGAGAAGTGATGGGGAACCTTCACAGGACCAGTGGGCCACTTGGACTCTGGGCATTGGGTGCAGAGGTGCGTCTGGCGGTGGTTTCGCGGTTCCTCATAGCAGAGGTGTTTGTTCTTTAAAGTTGGTTTCTTGTGGACAGGTCCTCTGTCCATGGGAGATTAGGAGTCTTTGTAGAAGGCAGGCAGTCCTCCCAGTGTTCTGGAGGTAGCTGGTCTGTGGGGTGAGTCGCTCTTCTTCAGCAGGGTCTTCAAGGGCCGCAGGCAAGCCGGTAGAGCTGGGGCCAAGTCAGTTGGTGTCTTCAGTCTTCGCTGCTGCACGGCTCATCTTCGTAGGTCATCGAAATCTGATTTCAGGGTCTGGGGGAGCCACCTAAATACCAGATTTAGAGGCATTACAGGGGAGTAACAGGTAGGGACCAATGGGTCCCTTACCTGGGGGTCTCTACTCCCACTAATATGCCACCCTCCTGTGGGAAGGGGCAGAGTCTCAGCCCTGATTGGATACGTCCCACCATCTTCAAGATGGTGGCCACTGAAAAATGTGCTTCACTTTACCTCCAGTACCTGAGGGGTGGAGTTGGCGAAGGGGGGCACAGCTCCTTTTCTCACTAAGTTTTTCTGCTGGTTCTCCCGCCAAAAGTGGGTGTTTGAACCTGGGGCTGCCATCTGCTGCTAGCAGCAGAGGCTGGGGTCACATTACAAAGGCGGCAAGGCCTTTGAAGCTTCCCTCTCAAGCACTGTGCTTATCCTGGGGGAGGAGGTGGGACACCTCCACCCAGGATGGGCTTTGTTTCTGGCCTGAGAGAGCAGGGGCTCTCGACCCAGGGTTCCAGAAACATGTCTGGTGGTGGCGGGCTGCCTAAAGCCAGTCACAGACCACACCAGGGTTGGTAGGTTTTCAGGGGACACCTCTGAAGTGCCCTCTGGATACATGTTTTAATAAATCCAACACTGGCATCAGTGTGGGTTTATTAAGAGGAGCTGTTTGGTACCAAAGACTTCTGGCTTCAGTGAAGCCAGCATGGTGCTGGAGAACTCGAGTTGTCGGGTTTCCAGCCCATGTACTCTATATGGCTTCCCTGGCACTTACAATATTAGGAATAGACTTAAATATAGTAGGGGCATATCTGCTCAGGCAGATATGCCCACACCTGAGATATAGTGCACCCCGCCTTAGGGATTGTAAGGCCTGCTAGAGGAATGACTTACTTATACCTGAGGCAGTGCTCCTTGACATGGCACACAGGCAGTGTGCCATGTCAACTTTGTCATTTTTCTCTGCACTAAGGCATGCAGACTGCAGTGGCAGTTTGCATGGCCTTGGTGAGGGATCCCTAGGAAACCCTCTTCAGTCCCAATGCCCTAGCTACGAGGGGTACTATTTACTAGGGACTTACAGGGGGCTCTGAAGTTGTGCCAATTGTGGTATGAATTTAAGGAACAAACACTGGTACTGTGAACCTGATCAGCAGGGACCCAGTACTCTACATTCCAAGTTGCATCTAAAGCCAGGCAAAAAGTGTGGGAGGGGTACTGCAACAGAAACCCTGTTTCCTACAGTGGGTTCCCTAGCAGGGACAGAACGAACTGTTGAAGGTGAACAACATCTCAGCAGTCTGATACATCAACATACATTAAACCTCCTTATGGATCTAGCCAAAGTCTTTTAGCTCTGCTGTTTCTTCTGGGGCAGACCAACTCAGTGCAGGTTAGAACTGCAGATTTCTGCTACACTCTAGTAACTGGCAGCTGATCCTTTAAATAATTTGTAATCTTATGGGAGTGTAGGGTCTGTGCAAAACAGACCTGTTTGCCTCATGGCAGAATGACTGAATTGACCAGTTCTTGCACTGGCAGTAGGATTTGGAGGCAATTGACACGCATATTTATACATTACTGCCATGCTTCATGATTCCCCTGGTCACTACTCCAGTCAGATCACAACAAGCAGAAATTATTTTACTAACTCATATTTGGAAGTCCCAGATATATTTCTCCGTCGGAATGGAAATTTCCACAGCCACTTTTGAGAAATTAGGTTGTTGGTTGATGGGGGTGAAACCCTGCTCAAGAAACAGCCACAATCCCTATCAGGGTGAACCTCTAGAAGTCACTAAATTAACCTGTGCTTAACCCTCTGGTAGCTTGGGGCAAAAGCAGTCTGGCTTATCTTAAAGACAATGTGTAAAATATTTATGCAGCAGACAGACAGTAATAAAGTGAAAACTCAACACAAGAAAAATCCCACACCAATTTAGAAAACGAGAGTAAAGTTTAATAAACTATTTGACACCAAAACTACAAACATCCAATCACTAAAACCGGAGTTATGTATTTTTTTAACTTTAAAGTGAAATCTAGTGCCTAAAATGTCAATGTGACAACCGTGGACAGCTAGTCGCACGAGACTGGGGCAAAGTCTAAAGTTATGGCTGACCGCAATAGAGCGCGGGTCAGATACAAGAAGTGGATTGGGCTCGGTCTCTGCTTACCTTCAGACTTAGAAGAAATTTTGTAGAAAAATGGCTGAGAAGGTAACGTTCAGAGAGGTAAGGCAGGTGGCGGTGTCCAAGGAGGCGGTGTCATCGTCTGGGAGCTACTGGCCAGTTGCGCTGAAAATCCTTTGTTCGGACTTAGTCTCTTTCTTGGAAGTCGAAGATTTTCAGCGGGACGAAGCTGCAGGCTCTAGCAGATGAGGGCTCCCTGAGGCCGGGTACCCATTCTGCGAGGAGCTTCTGAACAGGATTTGCTGTTGGGGAGAAGAACGTAGTGGGAGCTGCCATGAAGTAAGGCCGGCCAGCGATGAACCTTGGGCAGATCAGCGAGCAGGTTGGTCCCGGTCCACTCCCAGTTCTCAGATCACTTTTAAGTCGCATTTTCCAAATAAGTTTTGAATCTGAGCTATCTTGGCACCTTTAGTAATATTTGCTAGGGTTCAGGACTGGAGAGGCACTACTTTGGGAATCAGGACTCGCTCAGGCTGGGTCTATGTGTGGGTACAAAATAGTTGGAGCCATTTCTGTCCCTGAGGCTCTGTTCAGAAGGCCAGCCAACTAGCCCAGAGAGTCACTTTCGTAGTCCTGCGTACAAGGAGAAGTGCAGGGCACAGCAGCAGGGCAGACCTTTGGGGTCTCAGGGCAGGCTTCAGGCAGCAAAGCAGTCCTTTTTGGTGCAACAAAGCAGTCTTCTGAAGTACATAGCAGGCAGTCCTCTGAGAACCCTTCTGCAGGTCCAGAAAGTAAACTGAAAAGTGGGTCAGAGGGTCCTATTTTTGAAGGTGCCTCCTTTGAAGTAGGAAACATTTGTAGAAGTTCCCCTTTCAAAAGTGCTTGAAATTTCCTGCCTCCCTGCCCTGGCTCGAGCCTGGCTACAGGCGCAAAAGACTAGTGTGAAGTTCTTGGTGTGAAGGCAGGCACACCCTGTTGCCTTGCAAGTGAGGCTGTGCCCAGCTACGCCGCCCTCCCCCTACTGCCTGAGATGGCCCATCCCGGCACAGTTAATCCTTCTATTGTGTGGCTGTCTGGGAGGAATATACAAAACCCTACCACTAACTACGCTCAGTCATGGGACACAGGAACAGGCTGGAGTCACCACATAGGGCAGGAAAAAGTCAATTTTCTAAAACTGGAATTTTCAACGTTTTTATTTAAAATCTGACTTTTCCATTGAAGAGGATTTTAAATTACAACTTCTCAGACAACAAATATGACTTTCCTACCTGCTCCCAATCAAATGTTATCACTTAAATGTAATAAGGTAACCCAATGTTATCCTATGGGAGAGGTAGGCCTCACAGTGGTGAAAAACGAATTTGTGAGTTTTTCACTACCAGGACATGTAAAAGTTAAAAGTACATGTCAACTTTTTAATTACAATGCACCCTGCCCTATGGGCTGTTTAGGGCCTACCTTCGGGGTGACGTATATGTAATAAAAAAGGAGTTTAAGGTTTTGCAAGAAAGTCATTTTGCCAAATAGAATCAGCAGTTTAAAACTGCTTACAGGCTGCAATGGCAGGCCTGGGACATGTTTGTTTTAAAGGGCTACTTAAGTGGTTGACACTAAGTGCTTAAGACCTACTAGAGGCATTTAATTTACAAGTCCGAGGTATATTGTATACCACTTTACTACGGACTTATAAGTAAATTAAATATGCCAATCGGGTGTAAACGAGTTTTACCATGTCTTAGGGAGTGAGCACAAGCACTTTATGCACTGGTTAGCAGTGGAAAGGTGCACAGAGCCATAAAGCCAACAAAATCAGATTTATCAAAACAGGAGGGTGGAATGAAAAAGGTTTGGGAGTGACCCTGCAAAGAGGCTCAAGTCCAACACCAGTCTGATGTTACTTCCCTAGACTCCATAAATTCTGATGACTCTTCAGGGGGTGTTGCAGATAATCTTGTGGCATCTACATCAGATAGCATACCAGATTTCCATGGAAGATGGCAAGTGCCAGAATTATCACAATCCGCTTCCTTAACCAAGCCAGGGATTCAGAAGCAATATAGATGAGCCTAGAATAAATGGAACGGTTGGTATCTGGAACCATATCTGGATCCTGTGGCGACAAATGCGATGAAAATAGTGAAATTCATCTACTCTAGCAGAGTTATCAATACCTATAGGTCAGCCATTCCAGTTAACCATAACATGATTTCCAGACAGCCTTTGGGAGGAGCATCCTCTTTTTGTTTTTTTTCCATAAACAAGTTTTATCATTTTCATATAGAGACTCAATACACCAATTAATTCCTCAATTCACTCAACCTTTTCAAGTTAGGCAGTAGCCGTACCAGTTTAAGTATCCCCATCTTTAAATCTGGTCTTATTATGCATTCCCTACTTCCACCTCACCCTCAAACACAGTATACCAAAAACCTGGTGGTCCTGTGACTCCGTGCATACAATGTCCTTCATTCCAAACCTAACATCAAACTTAGTGCTGCTTAAATCCATCGACTATTCCCAAATTAATCAAAGAGTCCACACCTTCCAAGCAATAGTCTCATCAGTTCCAACCCACAAGGTTGCATGTGGGCACCACCCTCATTTTGTGCCGTAGAGAGGTGCTATCATGTATCATCCTCAGTCACTCACCCATCTAGTTTCAAACCGATGTACCATTGCTTTCCACACCTCCACATCCTTCCTAGTGCATTACTTGAGCTCCATCTTCATGTGTGTGCCAATTAGCAAGGAAAAAAACATGTCTTGCAACCTACACTGAGGTGAGAGAGGCACACTGTAAGATGTAGTTATCACTCAATTATTCCAAGTTTTAAAGCTTGTTTCAAACAATATTCCACCTGTATCCAGAGATACACAACTGCAGTCCAAATATGTGAAGACAGTTCACAGATGAGATGATAGTCTTAATTTCATTCTTGTAATTTCAATATAAAGGAGAAACACATCCGTGTTTCGTCCCAGAAACAACGGGACTGCTTCAGGGCTGTTAAACACATAAAATACAACAAACACTCATTAAAATTACAATAATTAAGAAAAATCTGATGGTTAATAAATATATTTAGAAAGAATTGTATCACCTGAAGGCACATAGCCAGATTAGCATATGACCTCAAACAAGAAAGCAACACACAACATATGCAATGAGGAAGAATATTTTTGAAGCAATAGTACTGTGCATTACACCATGATCATCGACTCCATTTTTTTCTACCAGTAAAATATCAGTAAAGGCATTTATCATCTCATAATTGTAGTCGGAAACTCTATTTTACATTAGGATTGCAGTCTATCTGGTATGACAATTGATAACATCATAAACAGCTGTTTCAAATAACAGTAAAGCAAAACCTGTATTATCAAGACCAGATACCTAAAACAATTTTCAGATTGTATTATTCACTCACCAATAACTATGGCTCTAATCGTCTTTTTTCTCAGTTGGTACACATCCATTCAGTGTTTCAAAGATTATTTCTGTAAAGAAACAATTTTTATTTTGATAAAACAATAGGTACACAACCCATTCTATAACATTGATAAACCCTCTAGGTTTACCTCCTCTAAACTTCTAGAAACGTTCTATTTTCTTTCAATTCATAAAATTTATAATCCTATGTCCAATCAGTAGTCTCCTGTAAGTGAATGACAACATATACTATATCTCTATGTACTTAAAGCGATATATAGCTCCTATACATTAATGTTCACATTATCCTCAAACCGTAAGATGGAAAGTAAAGTCCAAATAATATCATTGTGGATACTGAATCCCATGCCGTACGGTTGTCAGCCATCTTAAAATGGTCAGTAAATGCCAAGTCACTAAAGAATCTTAAAAATATATGTCTCTAGGAGTAATTACAGCAAATGTTTTTTTATAGTTTATTTTCCCTAGTAAACTGGTACTAAATGTCCCCTAGGCCTGTATATTAAATGCTATATGGGGCCTGCAGCATTGATTATGACACCCACTTAAGTAGCCATTTAAACATGTCTCAGACCTGCCATTGCAGCCTGTGTGTGCAGTTTAAACTGCCATTTCACCTAGCAAAATAAACCTCTTGCTAGGCCTAAACCTTCATTTTAATACATTAAGTCACCTCTTGGGTAGTCCTACCCAGCCCATATGGCAGTGTGCAGTGTATTTAAAACGTTGGGCATATACTTTTTAACTTTTACATTGCACATTAGTGAAAAGCTCTTACATTTGTTTTTCACTGCTGCAAGGCATACCTCTCCCATAGGATAACATTGGGTTACCTTATTACATGTAATAAGTGCTAACTTTCAATTGGGAGCAAGTGGGAATATCGAGTTTTGTGTCTAAAGAGTTATAATTGAAAACCCTCTTTGATGGTCAGAGAAACTGCTCTCCCCTTGCGTAGCTCCATCGTTGCGCCGCTGCCCCCAGCACCTCTCTGGTTCCACCCGCAGGCTCCTGCCTACGCCTCATCCCTGGTGGTCCAATGGGAGAACCTTGCTCTTCTGCTGGTACGCTCGGCCAGCCTTTCTGTAGTTTTCTTCCTTGTCTTTCTGCCTTTTGTCTGCCTTGTCTTTCTGCCTTTTGTCTGTCTGTGCCCTTTTTGTGCATTGTTTGTGCAGTTTCTGCCTTTTTGTGCCTTTTTGTTCTCTTTGTGCCTTTCTGTCTATTTGGTCTCTTTTGTGCCTCTTTGTCTATTTGTTCTATTTGTGCCTTTTTGTCTATTTGTCTCGTTGTGCCTTTTTTTCCACTCTTCTTCCCGGTTTGCCATTTTTCGCACCCTTCCCGCCGCTACTGCCCCCGGACCTCGTCCCCCCGCCTGTTCCTGCCTCCCAGCTGCTCTCCCTCCCCTCGACCCCTACTTAATGGTGGCCGCTGCGCCACAGGGTGAGCAAGACCTCTGACCTCCTGGTCAGGCAAACTGCTCTCCCCTCGTGCAGCTCCGTCGTTGTGCCGCTGCCCCCAGCACCTCGCTGGTTCCAGGTACATGTTCGAGGCCCTCCTCCACCCGCAGGCTCCTGCCTGCTCCTCATCCCTGGTGGTCCAGTGGGAGAGCCTTGCTCTTCTGCTGGTCCGCTTGGCCAGCCTTTCTGTAGTTTTGGCCTTGTCTTTCTGCCTTTTGTCTGCCTTATCTTTCTGCCTTTTGTCTGTCTGTGCCCTTTTTGTGCCTCGTTTGTGCAGTTTCTGCCTTCTTTGTTCCTTTTTGCCAATTTGTTCTCTTTGTGCCTTTCTGCCTGTTTGGTCTCTTTTGTGCTTCATTGTCTATTTGTTCTATTTGTGCCTTTTTGTCTATTTGTCTCATTGTGCCTTTTTTTCACTCTTCTTTCCTGTTTGCCTTTTTCACTCCCTTCCCGCCGCTGCTGCCCCCGGCCCCTCCCCCCCTGCCTGTTCCTGCCTCTCAGCTGCTCTCCCTCCCCCTGAACCCTACTTAATGGCGGCTGCGCCGCTGGCATGCCAAAGACAAGCCCATCTGCGCCCATCTGTGGCGCGACCAGCGCCAAGGACCCTGGTCCTCCGACCACCCACCGCTACGACTCAGCAACCCTCCATGCACTCAACCCCGGAAGAAACAACAACTGGCAGCTGTCAACGCCGAACACCACCCATGGCAAGTTCTCCTGCCTACACTGCCGCCGCACCATCACCCACCTCCAGACCCCCACTGCTACCTCCAACCCACCGGATGCTAGCGAGCCCAAACCCCTGAGCTGCATCCTCCTCAACGTACGCTCCCTACACAGACACGCAGTAGAAATCTGGGACCTCCTCAACACCTATCGCCCGACGTCGCCTTCCTCACAGAGACCTGGACCAACGCCAGCTCCGCACCCGACATTGTAACCGCTATCCCCGACGGGTACAAGATCCAGAGGAAGGACCGCCCCAACTACCTTGGAGGTGGACTCGCCATCGTACACAAAAACTCCCTCCGACTCACAACAGCCAGCACAAATGACTCCTCGGCCGCAATGGAACACCTCCATTTCCAGATCAACCCCAGAACGACTCTACGTGGAACCCTCGCCTACAGACCTCCCGGACCGCGCACCACGTTCACCACTACCATCGCAGACCTCCTTGCACCCCACGCCTCCACGGACCACGCACTGCTCGGAGACCTGAATTTCCACCTCAACAACCTCAGCAACCCCAACTCCACCGCCCTCCTGGACAACCTTGCCAACATTGGACTGAAGCAGCTCGCCACCACCCCCACCCACAAGGCAGGACACACCCTCGACCCCATCTTCGCAGGAGGAAACAACATGCGCTTCAGCCACACCACGCAACCCCTCTGGACGGACCACCACTGCGTCCACTTCTCCTTTTCGAAACCAACTGCACACAAGCCTACACCACGCCCCCGCGCAGGAACTGGAGCAATATCACCGAAGAACACCTCAACTCCGCCTCAACCGCGCTCCTCCACCCACCACGACCGATGCCACCTCTGCAGCCAACGAACTCCACAGATGGATCACCAACTGCGCAAACACGCTCGCCCCCCTCCAGAACTACTTCAGACAACGCACCACGAAAGCCACCTGGTTCACCACGGACTTCAGAGAATCCAAGCGGACGTGCCGAACGACTTGAGAAAGCATGGAGGAACAGCAAAACCTCGGAAGCACGCACCGCCTACAAGACCACCATGACAGAACACCACCAACTCATCAGGTCCTGGAAGAGGAACTTCATCCAGGACAGAATCCTCTCCAACTCCCGCAACTCTAAGGAACTCTTCAGCATCATACAAGAATTCACCAAACCCCCAGCGAAACCTCCGACGTCCCTCCCTCCCAGGACTTCTGCAACAAACTCTGCTCCTACTTCCATCACCAGATCAGGACTCTCTACGACTACTTCGACTGGAACCAAGGCACCGACATTACACCTACCACCGGCAACGCCACCCAGCCTACCATCACCGCCTGGACCCCTGTCACCACAGAAGACACCGCAAAGACCATGAGGAGCATACACTCAGGAGCCCCCACCGACCCCTGCCCGCCGCACATCTTCCACAGAGCCGCCTCCGCCATAGCACCCGAACTACGACATACTATCAACTGCACCCTCGAAGCAGGCATGTTCCCAGACGACTGGAAACGCGCAGAAGTCAAACCCCTCCTCAAGAAGCCCTCCACAGACCAGACGGACCTCAAGAACTACAGACCGATCTCTCTCCTCCCCTTCACAGCCAAAGTCATCGTCAACAACCAGCTCACAAACTTCATAGAAACCAACTCGGTCCTCGACACCTCCCAATCCGGATTCCGCAGCAACCACAGCACCGAGACCGCCCTCCTAGCCGCCACAGACGACATCCACACTCTCCTCGACCAAGGCCACACAACAGCCCTCATTCTACTAGACCTCTCAGCAGCCTTCGACACAGTCTCCCACTGCACACTAGTTGCCAGACTCAATGACACCGGCATACAGGGAACTGCCCTAGACTGTATCTGCTCCTTCCTCACCGGCTGAACTCAAAGAACAAGACTCCCTCCCTTCCTCTCCGAACTCACAGAGATCAGCTGCAGAGTACCCCCAGGATCCTCACTCAGCCCCACGCTCTTCAACATATACATGGCCCCCCTTGCTACCATCGTCAGAAAACACGGACTCAGCATAGTATCCTACGCCGACTACAGACAGCTCATCCTCTCCCTCACCAAGGAACCCGACATCACCAGACACAGTTTCCAGGAAGGAATGAAAGACGTCGCATCCTAGATGAGCAGCAGCTGCCTGAAACTCAACTTGGAGAAAACTGAACTCCTCGTCCTTGGATCCACCCCCTCCGTGTGGGACAACACCTGGTGGCCCACCACCCTCAGCAACCCTCCCACACCCATGGACCATGCCTGCAACCTCGGCATCATACTAGACTCCTCCCTCACCATGAACCGACAGATCAACGCCGTAGCTTCCACTTGCTTCAATACCCTCCCAATTCTCCTCAAGACCTTCAAATGGATCCCCCTGAATCCAGAAAGACTGTCAACCACGCACTCATAACCAGCAGACTGGACTACGGGAACGCCTCTACGCCGGAATCAACAAATCTCTACTCCTCAAACTCCAGACCATCCAGAACGCCGCAGCCAGACTCGTCCTCGGCATCCCACGACAAGACCACATCACCCAGCACCTACGAGACCCCCACTGGCTCCCTGTCAAAAAGAGAGTGACTTTCAAGCTGCTCACTCACGCCTAGAAATCCCTCCACAACACCGGACCTCAATACCTCAATGAAAGAATCTCCTTCTACACACCCAAGAAAAAACTCCGCTCTGCCAACCTTGCCCTGGCCAAAATCCCTCACATCTGCAGAGCCAGAACGGGAGGAAGAGCCTTCTCCTACATCGCGGCCAAGACCTGGAACGAACTCCCCCTCAGCATCAGACAAACCCCCACTCTGCAAGCATTCAGGAAGAGCCTCAAGACCTGGCTCTTCGGATGAGACGGAGTTGCTCGAAACCCCCCCTCCCCCCAGCGCCTTGAGACCCTCATGGGTGAGTAGTGCGCTTCACACATCCCTGATTGATTGATTGATGGTAAAGTCAGATTTTAAGTCACAATTGTGAAAATGCCACATTTGGAAAGTTAGCGTTTTCGTGTCTTAACCATTTGGTGCCTGATGCCTGTATCCTAGGTGACATGACTAGGTGCAGCTGGCAGTTGGCCCTTGTGTATTGCTCCCAGACAGTGAGACAAAGTGGAATAGGTGTTGGCAGGATGGGCCATCTCTGACTTGATGAAGGGGAGGAGCTGCTCCTACCACTCTTCCACATCACAAATGCTTTGCTTGAGCACACTCACAAAGAGTTTGACACTAGTATTTTGTGACCCCTGACAAGCTGGCAACCAGGGTAGGGAGGCAAGATATTCCAAACACCTTTGGGGGTGAAAACCTCCAGAGCCACCTCCTACTTCAAAGTGGGCACCAGGTATATAATGGAGCTAGTTGGTTTGCCTCAAAATTAGAACCTCTGGGACAGAAAAGGCTCCAACAACCTCATACCCAGCATCTGGACTCAGTCTTCTGTGAGTCTTGCCCCCCCGCCCGTCCTGGACCCTTGGACTTGGGACTGAATGTGTTCTTCCAGCCCAGCTGTGGTCCTATCCCAGAACCGACGCAGTGCAATGCATCTCCTCACTGCTCCACATCAGAACCACCGCAACACATGCCGAGGCTGGACCTCATATCGCAGCCCACAGTTTCCTCTGAACCGCTGCTCCATGACGCACCCTTGACGTAGGCCTTTGCATCGCAAGCTCCTCGCCGATGGCATCCTCGACGGCAATGCATGATTTCGCATCTCAGCTCCATGTAACCTCCGCTGGGCAACGTATCCTCGACAAGGGATCTTGCAACGCTCCGCAAACCAGGATTTAAGGTACTTTGTACAGCGGGCTTAACTTGGTCCCTGTATCCGGTCCGAGTTCCATGGTGGTCAGCCCTAAACTAGTAAGTTTGTCCTAGTCCATCATGACCAAATGACCACAGTTGGCACTTTGTGCTTCTAGGCACTATCTTTACATAAAACTATGAACTTGCAGATCTCTGGATCTACTAATGGGATTTTGTTGATTTTGTTGATTTGTTCTCAAATTTATTACATTTTGCCCTAGTTTTCAAAATTGTAGGGCAATTTTTCTAGTGTTGTTTTCACTTTCTTACTATTTGAAGTGATGCATAACTAATTTACACATTGCCTCTAAGTTACGCCTGACTGCCTTCTGCCAAGCTACCATAGGGTTAAGCACAGGTTAATTTGGGGTTTGCTGTGTTTCACCCTGACCGAGATTGTGGTTGCTGCTTGAGTAAGGTTTCACCCCCCCCCCCCCTCAACCAGTAACACAATTTCCAACATTGGTGTTCAGCGGTGAGGTTTTGATCTTGTGTTTCTGCTGTGCCATACGGTGAATTTTTGTTTCACTAAAATCCCAGATAAATATTTTGAGGCTATGGGTTCTGCCCATCTAATCCTCCCAGATTTTTAACTTTTTGATCACCTGTTTTTTTTTACCTTTTACTGTGGGTGAGCCTCATAACTGGTGACTCACCCACGGAAAAATACATGGTAAATTGACTGCATGTGTTTTCAGCCAGTGTCGCAGCAAGGGTAAGGGGCACTTGGCTAGTTACACATGAGCACACATGTGAGGGCTGCACCTGGGAGACTCCTGTCGTGAGCAGCTCAGTAACTGCACAGGCAGCCTGGCACAGATAGGATTCTGCAGGATTGGATAATGACCTGGGGTTGGCCTATAATGTTAGTGTACACTCTGCGAAAGTCGGTGTGGTTTACTGTCTTATCTGCGATGACACTCCATTAAATACCTATGGGGAAGACTGCTATAGAGTGCAGTTTTGCTTCCCTTTGACCTACAGAGACATATCAAATTCGGGTGGAATCTTTATGCTAAACTAAAACATGCGAGTTCTGAGAAGATATCTGTACAGCTTATGGCTCATCCAGGGTTGTCATAGTTCTCTGGCTCAGCATCAGAGCCCAGGCGTTTTATCACCCTGCTGTGCCAAGTTAATTACCTTTCTCTCCAGCTACAGGAACAAAGGAACAAAGGCCACCCCACGCAAAGGGAGCAATTAACAGTGTTTCACTCAGCTCCTGATCAGGAAACAGGTAGGGATCGGCATCCATCAATTAGCTGTTTCACTGTACCAGGGATGGGCCAGCCCAAACCCACTGAACAAAGGAGGAAGCCCAGACAACTGTAGCCAACACAGTAGGGGGCTTCCCTTTGAGTTTTTAGTGGCAAAGGCCCTGGCAGTGATGCTAGTGAGGGGTGGAGCTGAGGCCCCCAGAATAGATGTGACTAGTGACTCCTGGGTTTTGCCATTTTTAACTGTCCCAGCATGCTGTGCAGGAGGGTTGGAACTGAGACAGAGAGGTGATGTGGCACTCCAGGATAGGCCAAAAGTGTCTAGCTTCTAGAACCTTCCTCCCCCCACTTGCAAGGTCTTGCACAAGGGGCAGAGCTTGGTTGTGTTTTTCTGCTGGGCACTGGAGGCGGTTGCCAGGGACAACTGGGAGGAGGAACCCCCTGATATCCATCTAGACTAAGGACTCTGACTACAGTTGCCCCCAGGACCAGTTGGGCTCTCCCCCGGACCAGGGTAACTAGTCCCCTTTCACCTCCTGAGGACTAGTTGGGGGTAAGACTGGGCTTCTGCACCAAGAAGGGGAGAAGCTCCAGGGGAGGCAAAGGAGAAAGGCTCACGCAGGGAGTTGGTGAACCCTGCTCGTTGCAAAGCTTGCCACCTTAGAGGTCCGGAGGCCTAAGGAAAGTGCTCCAGGTGGCTAGGGCTCCCCACCAGGAGCAAAAGGAGCAAAAAGAGCCCAAAAGCATGTAAAACAGCCCAACAGGGTCGAAGATATCCAAAGGCGAAAGGGCTGTTTTTATGATTGTATTCTATATGGCTAAATGTATACAAAATGCTTTAGAAATGCAATAGGTCTTGCAATTATTTCAGTTAGAGTTTTTGGCATTGTAAATGACAATGTCTTTTACCCATGTGTTAACAGGAACATTTTGAGAAACTGGGTCGATACTTCGAGGTAAATTTGCCAGAGAAATACACAACATGCTTCCTTAGAAACTAAAGTAAGAAAAAAAGCTTTGTTACAATCATCACAATGATGTATTCTGAACTCTGCTATAAATCAGAACCCCGGCACAATGAATGCGATGAAATATGCAGAACCACATCCTGACAAGAAAACTAGTTGTTTATTATTAGTTTATTAGTTAATAAAAACTATAACTGTGGCTATATAAGAAACCTACCCTAAACAGAGTCCCTTTGTAAACAATGCATGTGCCTAGAAAGAGCATGAGAATATTTTTAAAATGACATCAATAGAAACCTTGTATGCTCAGAGTCTAGTACAATCATCATAAGTGTGGGAAGTCTTTAGTGATGGCATGGTTTTAAAAAACAAACAAACCGTGGTAACATTTAAAACAAAGGAAACACCAGAGGGTGTTATGTCACAGGACTGAGAAACAACGCTTGCTTTCCACTGCTCTGCAGTAACACTTCTCAATCCCAGAGCTGGCGCCTGCTCCCTGTAGTACACGTTTATCTCGTTGTTTAAAATACCACAATTCAAAAAGGCCCATTCACAACAGCGGTCCTCTTTGAACCCATAAACAAGGTACAATTGTAGATGGAGAACTGTAAATAAGTGAAATGGTGTGCTCAAATTGTTAATCTCAGGATGATGAAAGGCTGATTGGCCTCATAAGGGTCTGGACCTAGGGCCTAGAAGCAGCATATAGTATTCTGGCAGTAGGCACATTCACCTACTGAGCTACCTTAGATAATAGCCATGGGGCTCTGCGGTTCAATATTTGTGACACAATCATGGTCCAATCTGGTCCTTTGGGACAGTATGAAGTGCTACTATTGGGGTCGTTGGTGATTTTCTTTCTTTGGAGTGTTTTTTTTTGGTTGCTTATATTTTCTCTGGGCTGTGTAGATTTGCAGAGGTGGTTGGTGTGAATGACATAATGAAAATAGTACTGATTTTGAACCAACCACTTCTTTTTAATGCCTTGCATTTTACATGTAGCTATGCAATGTTGTTTAAAAGGAGTTATTTTCAAGCTTTTTAAATTCTCGTGCACTTAGATTAAAAGTTTAGCTCGCACCCCATGTGCTTCTGGTAAATGGATGTCTTGGTAATGGTGGTTTTGGTGCAACATGCTGATGTCTGGCAAATACTACTCTGATGGGGTATTTAATATTGTGGACATGTTAATCCTGCAACAACTGTGGGCAAGGAAAGGACGCAAATTTAAGCATAAAAATAATGCAAAAGAAATAACTTTCTCGGCTTTGCAATGTGCTGCTTACCTCATGATTGTACTGCTTATTGGTGTGAGTTAAGCATGCAGCTTCACTTGTACGTCTTTACAGCGTTGCAGGGGTGAAGGCATAGACTCTGCTTGCAATGAGAGCTTACATTATAAACAAACTTTACCCCCCCCCCCCTTTCCGCCCCTTCTGACCCCTTTGAAAAATAAAGGGGCTTTAAAAAGCAGCAACGTGTTAGCGGTGCACTTACTGTTCTGGCTGAGCTCAGCATGAAAGCAGGGCGGGAGAGAGGCGGGGGAGGGGGTGGAACAAACGGAGGGAGGCTTTCAACTCAGTTCTGCACAGAGCACGTAGTGACTATCTTCTCTCTTGGCGAATGGCTTTCTCCATCCTAAGGTTAGAAGGCTTTTTCTACACTTCCGTGCAAACGTACTACTTCAGCCATGTCTTTACTGTGCAGGGGCAGACTCTTGCACTAACCTTCCATACATCTCGCATGACTCAGCGTAATGAAAACCATGGCAGGGAAACAATGAGGATGCCCGAGATGCTACCGCAGGCAGACTTGCTCTGGCTCTGCCTATCACGGCTGCGGTGTGGTACAAGCATGGGAGCCTCTCTACTGGGCAACCACTGCCAAACTCCAGCATGGCAGTGAATTGCAGGCATCCCGAGAAAACTGACATCAATGAACAGAAGCCCCCTTCCGATATTTCAAACAGATGAAGACATGCAACTGGTCCCATTCATCGCACAGGTAAGTGAATGGAGGTGTGCGAGCCGCGCTTTGTGCACAACAAAACAAAGGCGCAGCCGCCATAGTTGAAGATACAGCTGGGCATGCCTGCGCTGCAATAAAAAAAATTAAAAAAAGAGTTCTCCGAAATACCAAAAAAACGGTGCTCCACGGAAGTGACGTTATGCTGCCAGAGCCATTTAGGATGCAGCAAGAAAGAGCAACACTGCAGTGTACCAATGGGAAGCCAGCAGGCAGGAGCAAAGTCATTTTCAAGTACAGCAGGTCTTGCAGACAGCAAAAGACACACAATTGATGGACGAAATGCAGAACAAATCAAAACGTTCACCCCCAGTCAAGAGATCTGGGTTAAATCCATCATTCTTCTGCTCACCATGCCACCCCAGTTTAGACCTGGCCATATGCAAATCAGTCTTGACCCTGTGCCTCATGGGAACAGTCCAGCCCGAACTGCCAAGCCAGGTCCTCCCTGGTCCGGAAACAAGCATCCTAGGACTGGTTTCGGGGGCATGCGCGCTGCCTAAGCTCGACCTAAAAAGTACACACACACACGTCTTGCTCATCTTAAAATGCTTTATTGCTATAATGTTGACAGTGATTATGGATCACAGTAAATATGCTTTATTAACAGTAATAAGTGCATTAACACATGGTTATTATGGATTATGGCATTTATGCCCAAAATGATGGTATTTTTTTTAACATGTGGTTTGTTAATTTTGAATCTTTGACCAAGCCAATAGACTTACCTTATATGTTTGCATGACCCTTTGGGGAGTCACAGGTGATTATGCAATATCACCTATGGTATTTTCCATATGCCTAATTTATATATTTGTAAATGAGTGCGTAGTATTTAGTAGTGTGTGTGTGTAATAAATGTCGTTTTCTTTTCTCTAAAGAAACAGCACTGACTGGACAGTCATTTATTAAGTGTTATGATTGCATGCCAGTGAACTGTGATTTCTAGACCACACCACCTCCTTTGAGTAGGCCTTGGACTGCTTTGCTCTGCTACCCTGATAGAGTCAAGCACTACAGTGGGTTGTTTGGTTCCCAGTGGAGGGCAAATGTGGACCCATTACTTGTGTAAGCCACACAACTAATGGCCTGTTTCCTCACAATAACAATTTGATTTTTATTTAATTCCCCTTGATTGGCTCTTTTGCTAAATCCTCTCTCATTCTACCTGACTGTCTGTGGAGATACCTGCAGTAATAGAATTTGAGCTCATCAACCTGGAGAGCTACACGTGGTTGAGCTCAATCAATTCTGTAAGGAAAGGTCACTTCCAACCAAGAAAGGCACCAAAATATTGGAGCTGCATATAGCTCTGAGGGCCTGGGCAGAGACTCACCAGTTACTGACAACAACAGAGGATGGGAATGGGAGCAGGAGCAGGAGCAGGGCCTGGATGCAAGTCCTGTGATTTAGTACTTAGGGGAAGGGGATGACTTGCCCCCTGAGATGGAACTCACTGCCAAAGCAGAGAGCAGTGTCTTCACAAGGCCTGTCCCCAGAGGAGCTGGCAGACTGAAAGGGAGTTTAGACTTCAGATGGCCAAGCTTTAGATGGAGGAGAAGAAACAGGTCATGGAGGCTGAGCAAAAGAAGACTGAGAGAGCCTAGGCAAGGGAGGAACTGGCCATAGAGGCCAAAGAAAGGAAAATTGTTCATGGAAGAATCCTCGGAGAGCTGGACATAAGAGCTTGGCAAGAAGAGCCCAGCTACAATGGTGGCAGGATGCCCTCAGTGTCTGAAGGGGTCAAAAAGGTTCACATACCCAAAGATATGTTGCCCAACTATGTGGTAGGGAATGATAGACAAGTGATTTTCTGCTATGAAGTGGCCCTTAAGATGTACAGGGTCCCAGAAGAGTTTTTTTTGTGAGGGGGGCTCATTCTGCACGCACATGCCTTCAGTGGGGAGGGATACCTTGCTTACACTAGAGGTGGGGGACCAGGTGAAGTACATCTCAATGAAAACCATCCTTGTCACCAAGGTTGGACTCATCCCAGAAAAGTACCACATTAGGTTCAAGGATAGCCAAAAGATGCAGAATCAGTCTTGGGTGGATTTTCTTGATTACGCCAGCAATGCACTGAATGGTTGGGTGTGGGCAGCAAAACTGATGATTGTACTGGGTTGTTTAATCTGATACTAAGAGAGTACACGTTCAATATCTGTTTTAAGAGCTGCACCAGCACCTAGTTGATAGTAAGCTCTCTGACCTCAGGGAGCTTGCTAAAGAGGTGGACCATTGGGTCAGCACCAAAGTGTCCAAAAAGGTATCTGGGGGGTATCACCAGAAGGGTGGTCAGGGGTTCCAACAGAAGAGAGAGGGAGGAAGAAAACTTAAAAATAAGGAGTTCTCTAAAGGCCCCTGGGATAATTCCCAAGGGAACAACAATAACCAGTCCCAATCTGAGCCAAAGAAGAAAGGGTACTTTGATAAACAGACAGGGAGGTTCGCCCCCTCCCCCTATGTACTGAGTGCTACAAGAATTGGCACTCCAAGGGAGACACCAAGTGTCCCAAGAGGGCACAGCTCCCCACCGGTGGGCAGACACCGGAGTTGGCGTGTGAAGCACTTGGGGAGAAGGTAGTCCCAGTTAGCTTGGAGGAAAAGGACAGAGGTTACCTCAGTGTCCCTAAGGGATAGAGAAATGGTGTCAAAAGCCCATATGCCTTCAAATACTTCTAAGTATTCAATAGCCACAATAGTATCAATGGCCACAGCGTTGAGGCTCTGAGAGACCCAGGCACCAGTATGACTACTGTGAGGTGTCATCTGATGTTTTCAAAGCAGGTTTTCCCCTATACATTCCACCACGTCATAGTTGCAAACAACCATGAGAGTAACTACCCTCTAGTTCCCTTTAAGTGGGGGGTGGGTCTCAGGTTCTCTAAAAGTAGCTGTGAACTGTGCCATGCCTGTAGATTGTGTGTTGGGCAATGACCTAGAGCACACTGTCTAGAAGTAAGTGGAGCTCAGGTCACACATGGAGATGTTATGCTTGCCTGAATGGGTCCATATGACCACAAGGTAAATGGCTTCCCAAGAGGAGTGTCAAGGAAGCCAGGAGCCTGGAAAATTGGCCCATGCAGCTGCCACAAAGAGGAAGGATAAGTGTCACAGGAAACGAGCCCCTGGAATTCCCACGGTCCAGGCTGACGGGACGCCTGAGGAAGCTCCCCCTCAGCCTACCGGGAGGATATTGCCGCCCTGGCAGAGCTGCCTGAGCTTGCTGGATGGCAAGTTGAGGGTGGGACCACCAGGGAGGAATTCTGCAAGGCGCATAAACAGTGCTCAACTACAGAGGGCTTGAGGTGGCAAACGGAGGCCCAGGCAGCAGGTGATACCTCTGGAGATCACCTTATCTATTGGGAGAATGACCTCCTATATAGTGAGCCTAAGGTTCCTGGATCTGGGGCAGCCCTTGTGCCGGTGGTCCCTCAGTGTTAAAGGACCTTCTTAATGGGGTTGGCTCATGTCCCCTACTTCTATTGGCCTCGGATGAAGAAAGCCCCAGATACATTTTGTAGGTCTTGTCTCAACTGCTAGCAGGGAAAAAGCTGAAAGCTTCCCTGGTTCCCTTGCCTCTTGTTGGCACTCCCTTTGAGAGGGTGGGCATCAACATTGTTGGTCCGTTGGATCCCAAGACAGCGTTGGGCAACAAGTTCATCCTTGTCTTGGTGGACCATGCCACACAGTACCCAGAGGCCATCCCTCTGAGGTCGGTGACTGCACTTGAGGTGGCCAGGGCCCTGATGGGGATTTTTACCCACTTAAGGTTCTCCAAGGAAGTGGTGTCTGACAGAGGCACCAACTTCATGTCCGCATACGTAAGTCCATGTGGGATGAGTGTAGGGTAAGCCACAAGTTCTCCACACCTTAATGCCCCAAACCAATGGGGTTGTTGAGAGATTCGACAACACCCTCTAGCATGATTATGGGCCTACCTGAGTCCATGAGGTGAAAGTGGGATGTCCTTTTACCATGCCTACTGTTTGCCTACAGAGGGGGTACCACAGAAGGGGGTTAGGTTTAGCCCATTTGAACTCCACAATGGAAAACTGTTAGGGGACCTCTCACCCTTGTGAGAGGATTGTGGGAGCAAGCTCCCAGGAAAACCCCTCAGGATGTAGTCAGCTACATACTGACTCTCCGTAACCAGATGCAGCACTTCTGGAAAAAGGCTAAAGGCAATCTTGAGGCCAGTAAAGAAGTAATGTAGCTGAATCTAGATACTGCAATCATTCAGTCAGCTCGAGCAACTTCTCCTTATGCAAGATAATTCTGCCCTTTCTCAGATGGTCTGTTAAGCTTTCTAGCTCCCTCAATCTTGTCTAACTGTTGCAATTCTCACAACGGTGGCTTTTCTAGCTCAAGACACTGTCTTTATGTAGTACTCCCTTATGACCACCTTGAACTAACCCTTCAGACGCTGAGTCCTCATTTTCCTCAAAACAATGTTTATTCTCCTCCCTGATCACCCCCCCTCCCTTCCAAATAGATGGTCCTATAGGGGTGCAGCCTGTAGCTTCCAGTTAGGAACAGCTGCTCAGAGTCCCCCCATTGCATGTCAATAGGCAGTGGGTTGATGTTCGACATGGTCCTACACAGATAGTATATCCAGTCCACGCCACTCTCATAAGCAATCCCATAGAACAATAAATCTTATCTAATGTTACATGAGGATCGTGACCTCCAGAATAGTAGTAGTCTGCGGTGGCTCCTACGCCCCACTGTGGAAAAGGAAAAATAAAATGATAACAACACAACGTTATTATCATTTTTTTTCCACTGAGGGAGGTTTGCGGGGCGGGGATGGACTGTCGTCACAGCCAGCAGGGGAGGAGTGGTTGGGGCACTTAAGTGCCCATGACGGTTTGGTCGGCAGTCTAGGCCGGCCAAATAGTCATGCGCACTTTGCATGTTCCCCACCAGGCTGTAACATACAGCCTGGTGAAGAACCAGCACAGGCTCGTAGTCCCCGTCTGAGCGCCAAACCACGGCGTTCAGACCAATCACCACGCTGCTGTCATGGTGACAGCAGCAAACGTAATGGGGCAACCCAGTGTCCCTCAGAACCAGAACCTGGGTATACGTATAAAAATAGAAAAATGGTTCTGTTGGGGTTTTTTCAATTGCTTAGGATAAGTAGCGACAGCTTACTTCCAACACATATTAATGATTTGAGAAAGAATAATAAATATGTAGCACACACCAAAATTAGAATTCAATTTTGTATTCCGAAAAAATAAATCAGACAAACATGGCTGTCGCAATTTACAATTTCAATTGCAATGTGAAATACGTGACTGTGGTGAAAAAGTGACATGTGGTGATTGGTGATAAAGACAGTACACTATATACAGAAATGATTGAACGTGCAGTAGAGGGGGAGAAAAATCTTTTCAAATGTCCTTATTATTTTTGCACATATGTTGCAGGACTCAATGAAAAATAGAACTGTAATCCTGGGCGTTGTGTGGACATATACAGTACGCCGACGTTTCGACCCTAAAAGTTGCGCAAAGGTGGGATGCGTCAAGGTGGGTCTTCTTCAAGGCAGGAGGGGGGGGATGGGCAGCCAAAAGGCAGATTATCAATTGCCTCTAACTCAAAATATGGGTTTGCGAAAAATCCACATGAACCTCCACCAGCCGGTTGGAGCGCTTATTCAGTAAATGACTTGCACCAGTCGTTTGAAGTCCTGTTTTAAATGCCAGTCTGGTGAATTTCGTGATCTGGCAGAGAAACATCCGTCCGTCTGTGGCTTTCCTCGAAAAAAGCCACAGACGGACGGATGTTTCTCTGCCAGATCACGAAATTCACCGGACTGGCATTTAAAACAGGACTTCAAACGACTGGTACAAGTCATTTACTGAATAAGCGCTCCAACCGGCTGGTGGAGGTTCATGTGGATTTTTCGCAAACCCATATTTTGAGTTGGAGGCAATTGATAATCTGCCTTTTGGCTGCCCATCCCCCCCCCTCCTGCCTTGAAGAAGACCCACCTTGATGCATCCCACCTTTGCGCAACTTTTAGGGTCGAAACGTCGGCGTACTGTATATGTCCACACAACGCCCAGGATCACAGTTCTATTTTTCATTGGGTCCTGCAACATATGTGCAAAAATAATAAGGACATTTGAAAAGATTTTTCTCCCCCCCTCTACTGCATGTTCAATCATTTCTGTATATAGTGTACTGTCTTTATCACCAATCACCACATGTCACTTTTTCACCACAGTCACGTATTTCACATTGCAATTGAAATTGTAAATTGCGACAGCCATGTTTGTCTGATTTATTTTTTTCGGAATACAAAATTGAATTCTAATTTTGGTGTGTGCTACATATTTATTATTCTTTCTCAAATCATTAATATGTGTTGGAAGTGAGCTGTCGTCATGGTGACAGCAGCGTCGTGATTGGCTATAGGGAGCCTGTGTCTGCTTCGTGTTGGAACAGAAGAGGACAGAGGCGAGGTGGCGGCCAGCAGCCAGGTAGGTCAATTCATTTTTTTTCCTCCCCCACCCTCGCCCCGTCAACTTATTGATTTTCTTCCCCTCCCCACTCCCCGGTAATTTTCGCTGCCAGCCGCTACTGGTAGTAGTACTCCCTTTGCCTGATGTTTCGTTCCCTCAAGTTCACCAGACCCCAGACAGTCATCCAGCTTCTCAGTTCTACTACTGTCTGTAAGAGAACATCCTGTGATCATGAAACTTTTGAAGGGCATCTGATTAACAGGGCTTCTAGGACTCATTATTTTTCCCTTGGGATGTTAACCTGGTGCTCAGGTTCTTGAAAGTTGGACCATCAACTTGGATGTATCCCGTAAACCTGTATCTGCAGAATAGACAATGTCATAGTAGCTAGTTTCCTGCCATAGAGTTTCAGATGTCAGAACATTGGGTTTAGATGTTGGGCTGTTCACACCAGATTAGGGGGGTCAATGATGTTCGCAGCTGACATTCAAAGGCATCAACGAGGCTGATTTCTTACTCACCATTTTCAAACAACTATTACTTATGTGTAATGGGTTATCTTAAAGACAATAAAATGAGAGATCTGAGAGTGTGAGCTGGGGTGTGTTAAAAGGCTGTTCTTGGATCGAACCTGCATGGAGAGAAAGCAGCATGAGCTGCAGAAACCATCAGTGCAGGAGCACATGGTGTGGAGAACCCTGCAGGGGATTGAGCTGTATTTAGCCTTGGTCCGCTTGCAGCAAGATGGGTTTTTATTTGCCAGGTTCCACCAACTTCACTATCTCTTGGCGTCCCCGTGTGACTGGGTGTGGCCTGAGGCAAGGTTGTCCTGTGGCTGCGACAATAATTCTCCGCAGGACACTCTCCACTGTAATATTTTGTTCCTATTTTAGCTGGCCAAGGAAGCGTTTTTCAATTCCTTTGTTGAATTCCTTAAATTTTAACCAAGTAAGGCCAGACATGCTTCATCTTCAAATGCTTCCTAATGAATGTGTTACATTTACTGTTCTGTCATTCTTGTGAGCTGCTTAGGTGCCCAGGAGATCGAGACTTGATTAATTGATGTACTGTTTCAGATGGATGAGTTATCCATGTTTTATTGATTACCATATCATGTACATTTTTGCAATGATTTTTATAATGATGATTTTTTTGTATTCTTTTATGATTGTTTTATTAAACCAATAAAGAGCTCATGATGATGATGACAAAGAGAGATCTGAGAATCAGAAATCGTAGGTAAATGTTGGTTTCCTTTATAAACTTTTTGTACGATTGTCTATGGCCACTATAGCTCCCTGGGTTAAACAGTAATGCCAAAATCAGGTAATAATGTTAAGAGATTTTGAACACACCCACCGAGATGAGTGATGGTGACAAAGTCTTATCTTGTATGTTTACAAGAATTTTTTTACGCTGCAGATTGGGGAAATGATTCAGGTTTTAAAATATTTGATCTTAAAGCAATCCTAGTATGGCATCTAGTGTGATGTAGCATTAAACGAGCAGAATACTCACACGCAGTCCTGTTATAGAAATCAACATTTCCTTGCTTTGGTGACAACAGTTTAATTCTATTAAGGACACAAATGGGAGTGTTATACCACCCAGATGAATGACACTATCTTGTTAACTATGTATAAAGATAATTGTTTCTTTCCCCGGCCTTTTTTTGTAATTGTTGATTAATTTGGAGAATGTTCTGACTGAAGATTACATTTAACGTATCTATTTTGATAATTTAACTTGCATTACGTTTTTTGTTCCCATGTGCAGATCCGAAACAGGACTATTGGAGAAGATAGGTGTGGTCGCACACACAACTTTTACACACAAAGAAAGAGTCCAAGACAGCCCTGCTGCTCGACCTTCTGGAGAAGGCTTCAGCTGATTGTCCTGATTCATCAAGTGTTTTTCTCATCCGTGGAAGCAGGGAATATGCAGTTTATTGTTACTCTGTTCAATGTTAGTTGTTAATGTAAGAGTAAAGGGAAAAAAACATAATACTCGCCCCTATGTCCTTAACAGAATTCAAACTTTCAGCCGCCAAAACGAGGGCATTTTCCATTGTTTTCTTTCTCCCTGCTGCCACTAATCCTTCAATGTCAATGGCTGTATTGTCGTCCTCCTTCAATGTTGGTGACATATCCCATGGTGAGGTTAGTCAGTTTGGTATTTGTGTTTTCATTTGTGAGTTTGTATGTATGTTGGTTGAGTGCATGAATGACTAAGTAGATGTACTGAAAGAGAACGGTGCTAGAGAGGTTTTAGAAATGTGAGGAAATAAAGAAGAAAAACAACAGCAAATTTTCAAGATATTTGAGATTGCTGTAAAAAGAGAAAAGGATTAGATACCAGTAGCGGCTCGTAGTGGGAGTGTTGTGGTGAGGCGGGGGAGGGGCAGGGTGGGGGGTAGTAAACTCCGGCATACGGCCGACCGGAGGTAAGTACATAAATAAAGAAAACTAATTACATTGCCCGCGCTGCAACGCAAATGGCGTTGCAGCGCGCGCAATGTAATTAGTTTTCTTTATTTATTTATGTACTTACCTCCGGTCGGCCGTCTGCCGGAGTCTACTACCCCCCCACCCTGCCCCTGCCCCTGCCCCGCCGCCCCACCCATTTGCCAAATTTATTTGCTAGGGGACAGAGCGAACTGTTGAATAGAGACTTGGACATAATTGATACAGTCGACTAGAAAATATAATCCATACTGATGATACTTTGCTTGTATAAAAACATGCACCACATTGTTTTTTGTTTAGTTGTCCTTGTGTATGTGTGCTTACTTGGTTGTCTCAATATCTATAATTTGGACTCAGTGGGGCATATTCTCAAGGACTTATCGCCGATTTACCGGCACTTTAGCACCGCAAAAGTGGCGACAGATTCATCGCCCTATTCTCAAGCTGGTGCAAACTGACGATATCGCCAGTTTTCCAGCTATAGCTGGCGCAAAAAACATCGCCACGGATGAGAGCGACAACTAACACTAATGACATGCAGAGTAGGCGTTCCCGTGCAAAAACACACGAAAACATCACTTTGCGATATTCTCAACGACCAGCCAGATCTGCGACCCAAAAACAGGCGATAAGGCGCGTTAGCAGCAGGTATTTAATACCTGCCTTTTACTGGTGTAAAGCAGGGCGACAACCTGCAGCATGAAAGGGAGCCCAGCCCAGAGCCACATCTGAAGACCAACACATGTCATGGAGCTACTGACCAGGCAGCTCGGAGACCCAAGAGGGCCACAACACCCACCGCCACCACCCCCAGGCCCCCCCCGGTTCCCCCGGACTACCACCGACGCAGCGCAGAACAAGACAGCTGACCTTCCGAAAACGGCATGGCCACACAATTGCAGAATGTGGGGAGAGGTGGGAACCAAGTATGTGCGAAGGAGGCAAGTGACCCATCAATAAGAATGTACACAATGCCAAGTGTGGCGGTGATGTGCTGGACTGACTTCAGTATGCAGAGCACAGACATGTCCATGTGGACATATACTGCTGGTGTGTGTAGTGTTGTGGACAGTGGACGCAACCATGTCACCTCAGGCAGTGGGGAAGACCTCGGTCATGTAGCTGTGTCGTCTCCCCCTGTAAGCGTAAGCGGAGTGGGCTTGTCCGGCGTATGCCAGTCCAGCGTAGGAGTGTGAATAAATAGGCCGGGGCTCAGGGCGTGGTTCAGTTCTGGCCTGGACAAGGAAGTAGCTAATGAGTGTGTCACTGTTGTAGTGTCCGCGCCACTCAGCCCGCAATCGACAATGTTGCAATGTAGCATGCACCCGGAGGGCGGGCTCGCACGGACAGAGAAATGAAGGAGCGCATGACCGCTGGGGGTCTTGGCTCATACATGCCAAGTGTTGTGTGTATCTGTATTGCCGCAGCATGAGCCAAATGCCTAGCCTTAATCGCAGCGCGAGTTCAGCCAGGCATGAACTCTACATCTGTGTCAGCCCTATCCTTCCCACAGGCCTACACTCACCTGGCCGCCCACCTTCAACGGCCAACATCACAGTGTCGTTGTCAGGCTTGTGGACATGCGCAGACAGGCATGACAATGGTGTGCCGTAGGAGTGCAAGTGATGCAACCGCGCAGCGCACACAAGTAAATAGGCTCGGGGGAGGGAGGAGCAGCTGTGAGGCAACGTAACACACAGTGATGCCGCTCATTTGCCACATGCAAGACATGTCAAACATGAATCCCAAAGTCGCACACATCCCACCCCACCCCCAACAAGCCACTTCACATTTCCTGAATGTAAGCAGATGAGAAACTAACATTAGGGATGAAAGCTCCTTTGTCTGAACTATCAGGCGGAAGCACATCTGCACCTCCGACCTCGGAATTGCATGTGCCCGGCACCCCCTGACAGATATTATAGCAGCTAATGACGACTCCCACACTACGCACAGCCCGACGAAAGACCAACGTATACACACCCCACACACAGAAGTCCTTGTTCGAAGTTATCTTGCATGGAATGGCCTTCACACTTACTCCCACACCATCCCAGGCGTACAACCGTTGCACACTAAAACAACTCATTGATCCGAGCTGTGGCATTTCATCCACAGAACTGGCGCAGGTCAGAACAGTGCCGCTTCAACCAGAGTCACTAACGCAATGGCAGAACATCCCGGACACATGCACAACCCCTGTCAGCTGGAACTGTACCGTGCACGTATGCTGCGTTTACTGGGGGCACTGCCATTGGCAGTGCTGCGGATCAGTTACCGGCTAAGTTTCCGCCTTGCCAACGTCACCTGCGTTCAGCCTGTGTTGCATTGTCGATCGTGCATATTCGAGTGGTCCATGGATGTCTGCCTATCCAACAGGACGGTAGCTGAACTGGATTTTGACATGTGTGTGCACCCTCTGTTGGCCCACGACCAGGAGTGTCACCGTGATACCCGTTTATGGGATGCCTTGATACTTGGCATACATGCCGGCAGCTGGACCTGGGAGATTGCACAACTCCTCGTGTGCAGTGACCACATTGAACTGCTCCCCTATTGGGCTGTTGTGCTAATTGGTGAAAGGGGGTGGACGCCGCACATCTGTCCGGACCTGCTAATGGATCGCCTCGCCATCCTGTTTGAGGAAGTCAACAACGACCTCATGTTGGAAATGATAGCCTACGAAGCTGCAATCGCATTCATGGACGAGTAACTATGTACCTGCAGCCACAACAGATTGGAACCCATTGCACATGTCCCAACACCTTGTTGCATCTTGGAGATCTGGTCACATGTCCCACAACAACAGTGGACATGGCTACATTCGCCTGGACTCCGAATACATGAGCGGACAACAACGCGGGTTAACGCACACCTGTGAAAGGTGAGGCACTCCCCCGGAGTGGACAGCGGCGCTTGGCAACGTTCCTCATCCTGACATACTGCTGCATTGGTCTGCATGTTGTGGCACTTATCTTGCCCGTACTGACACGCATATGCTAATAAAGTCTACGCACCTTCACTTGGATTCAACTGTGATGAATGTTGATTTGAATGACAATGTGTGTCCAGGGGTGTGGAATTTAATAAAATATCTACTTGTCCATGGGACAGGTAGCTTCATAAATCTACTTGTCCTGTACAAAATCCACTTGTCCCTTTGGTGCCATCATGTAGTGCACCGTCAAATAATGGCAGCACTCATTATAGAAGAGCTCGAATAATAGCCTCTCTGGTTATGTCAGCCTCATAGTATAGAAGGATTTGAATACTAGTGATTTCCTTATTTTGCCTCTTTTCTGCAGATCTACCCATTCATATTTCCATTCACCCACTGATATCTAGCGTTTCACCTTTACATTGGCTTCCATTCATTCTTTCATCAGCCTTTCACCATTCTGTTTGTCCATCCATCCGCCCATCCATATCCAAATCTACCCATCCATCCCCAAACATATCCATCCATCCATCTCAGCCATCTGTCCATCCTTTCGCTCACCCATTCTTCCGCTCATCCATCAATTTACCCTTTCACTCTTCCATCCTTCCGCTCATCCATCAATTTACCCTTTCACTCTTCCATCCTTTCGCTTACTGATCCATCCACCCTGCAACCCATCTATCTTTTCACCCTTTCCTTCAACACATCCATCGTCCATCCACCATCCCTGTCACTCATCCATCCTTTCACTCATTCATCCATCTAGCAAGCCACACTTACACTCATATACTCACTCATCTAGCCACCCTTTCACCCACACATCCATCCTTTCACTCACTCACCCTTACACGTTAATTATGGGCCTTTGTCTGCTTAGCTGCAGACAGAAGAGGCTCATCAAGAGCTCCACCCCCACTGTAGCTGCTAAAGCGAGTGGTTCACGACGCCCTTGGGGCCAAACCTATCCTTCCAGCTCCAAATCTATCATTCAAACTCATCCATCCCTCCTTCCTTCCACTCATCCATCCATCCGCTCATCCATCCGCTCATCCATCCATCCACTTTCACCCCCTCCATCCACCCTTTCACTCATATCCATTCACTTTTTCACTCATCCCTCCATCCTTTTGCTCTTCCATCTTTCACCCCTCCATCCTCCTTTCCACTCATATCCATCCACCCTTTCACTCATCCCTCCATCCATCTGCTCTTCCGTCTTTCACCCCATCCATCCTCCTTTTCACTCATATCCATCCATCCTTTCACTCATATCCATCCACCCTTTCACTCATCTCTCCATCCACCGTTTCACTCAACTATCCACCCATCAATCTATCCATCCTTCCACCCATCAATCTATCCATCCTTCAACCCATCTATCCATCCTTCCACCCAGCCATCCACCCACTCCATCAGCCATTCATCCACTCTCATCCATCAATCCACCCTTTTATTCAACCATCCATCCTTTCACTCATCCATCCACTTTCACCCCATCCATTTATTCACCCTTTCACTCATCCATCCATTCTTTCACTCATCCATCCTTACATCCATCCATCCACTTTCACCCCATCCATCAATTCATTTACCCTTGCACTCATCCATCCATTCTTTCACTCATCCATCCTTTCACTCATTCATCCATGTATATATCCATCCACCCTTTCATATCAATTAGGAACCTTTGTCTGGACCTGCAGAAAGAAGAGGCCCATTAAGAACTCCACAGCTGCTGTAGCTGCTACAGCGCGTGTTCAGATGCCCCTGGTGCATGCACAAAGTGAGACGAGAGGCCCAGTGCAAGGAGAGAAATGAGGGTGCGCTTGAGGATTGCATGAATTCCCCATGGGGAAACTAATGAACTTTAATGTAAGCCCTGGATGAGGTAAGATATGAGAGGCCAAGGGGATCGGGTCAGGGCAGTCAGAGGGGGCAACAGAGGGGGTGGGATGGGGTTAGCAAGTACAGGCACCGGGTGAAACATAAGGTGTACAGGCAAAGCAAAGTGCAAAGGAGGGTTGTGCAGGGGCTGCATGAGAAGGGAAAGCATGGGCTTTACTGTAGGCCCCCGGAGGCGAGGGTGAGGAGGGATCTTGGGGCCGATTTGAGGCTCAAGGGTGAAGCACAGAATAAAAGGCAGGGGGTCACAAGGTTAAAGTCAGAGCAGGAGCCAAGAGGCCCTTAAGCCAGCCTCTTACATTCCAGTGATGTGAGTGTGCTGGAGCTGCGTCTCGTGCTCGAAGAAAATGAAAGGACCAGAGGAGGGCCTGGAAGCCACACAAAGCCTCGGGGAGAAAGCAAAAAGACTCTTATCTGACAGTGCTGTGGATGTTTTATATGGAGCTGCAACTTTGAGCTCAGCTCCATCATGTTGTTGTTCTGCTCTGGGGAAATTAAAGTGTAGGCCCCAGCTTTTGCATTGACCCTTTCACTGCCAATAAACTGCTCAGAGCTCCTTATTAACTGGCTGTGACCAAAAGGGTTGAACAGCTGTGTATCGGATTACCGTAACTGTCTACTTGTCCTTTGGACAAGTTAGAAATTAAAACCTCTTGCCCTTGTAAGAAATCTATATGTCTCGGGCGTCGGGAGATAGGAATTCCCCACCCCTGTGTGTCTCACTGCCTATCTGGGTCACGGCCATACATGCGCATTGATAGCATTACCCAGGGAGTACCTTTTTGTGGAATCACTGTCCCTACATTCATCCATACTTTCATACTTGATTGCTCATAGCCACGACACCTGTGTGAATTAGAATGTTTTATTCGCATTCAGTGGAGTGTTGAAGCTGGAGCAGTACAGGGCTATGTAAACCCCACTTTACATTGTTGCCCCGTGGAGGGCCAGCCAGAGTCCTTTAGGGATAGACAAGTTCATCGGAAGAGGAAGACTTCAGTCCGCAGTGTGATTGCTGTGTCATTGGTAACCAAACCAAATATGGCAGTCCCTGTCGAGCTCCAAGGTGAGTGTCGCTGAGTGTATCGGGGGACAGTGGAAGGTGTTATTCCAGGGCATGATGCAGAGGGCAGAACCAAGCTGAAACAGGCCATATGGCGGAGATGAATGCTACCACTTCGTTCTTACCACAAAGCCAGATTCATCATCATCTTCGTCCTCTGATGTGTCAGGTGCCTCACATGTGGGTGGTGGTGTTTAGTCTGCATCACTGTGTGGCACTGACACTTCAGGGGGCGGAGATGTGGATGGAGTAGTAGCAGCAGCATTCATCCGCGCCAGTCCTTGTGGCGGCAATGCCATGACGAGGATCTGCAGGGCATGGAAGATCACAGCTACATCTCGCTGGTGTGCAGCCGTGGCAGACATTCTTTCAGCCTGCATCCGCTCCAAGCTCTCCATCATTCTCCTAATGTGTCCCAACTCCCGGCTGACATCGCTGGAGCCACTCTGACTAGACAGTTGTTCTTGGCTCAGAGTCATGACTCCAGCGATGTCAGCCATGGATTGTTGGAGAGCATGGAGCGGACAGTGGGTGTCCGTTAGGGACTGTAAGTGGTCCCTGATGGGACTTAGACACCCACGTATGGCATCTAGTTTGGCTGCCATGAGGTCGAACCCCACCCGCAGCTGATCAGCCATCTTCTCCTGGCACCCTGACACACGGCGTTGGAATGCCATGTGTTGGTCGTGGGGGTCCTGGGAGACAGCCGTGGTGGTGGGTGCTTCCTGCTGTGTGGTCTGTGCAGGGGGTGGGGTCTCCTCGATGCAGCTGGGCTGCCCTGCTCCTGGGGGTGGGGTGCCGAAGCTGTCCATGAGCTGTTGGAGGGCGTCGGTGTCGATCTTGGGGAGGTCCTCTTCATCATCAGTGCTGAGTTGTTGGGTCTGCTCTGCAGGAGGTGTTGATTCTCCCTCTGCAATGTGAAGGGGACATGCAGATTGACATTGTGTTCACATGTATGTTGACGCATTGGACAAGTTTACTTACAGACTGCATGACAATGTACATTGTGACTGTTTGTGAGGAGATGCCTATTTGATGCGAGACAGTTGACATTTCTACACCATCAGGGATGTGAGGTTGTACTTGTACATTATCATCTCACAGTTTCCTGCTATGCCAAATGCGAATGGCCATTTTCTACACACAAGCGGCAGCAGTTGTGTCCTCTGTTCTGTTGTGAAAGTGTTGCAGTTTGTACCACATTGTTGTCAATGTTGAGGTGTTCTGATTCTTATGTGTGTGTGCTGCATTGTGGGTGTGTTGCCCCTTCAGCTCTGATTTGGCTGGCCCTTATCCCTTTCAGTCGGTGTGCCTTTCACTTCTGTGCTTATACAGTGCTGAGATGTTGCAGACTTGGGTAAATTGGGCTCTTGGTCGGAGTTGTGACTCTTGGGCATGGTTTGTCCGCAGATGTGCCATACTTAATTGTGCATGTGTGCATTGTGCCCATCTCCCCCCGTCCCCCCAGTCCCTGGTCGTTACTCACCCTTTTGCTGTTGGCTCAGGTCATGTTGTGCAGTGTCCGGTCCCCCGACTCCTGCTACTGTCTCCCCAATGATGACTCGGGACACCATTTCCTCCATCTCATCCAGCTCCTGGTGTGTCGCTGGACTCCCACCTCCAGTCTGCATTGCTGCTTTCAGGTTGGCTGCGAGTTTCAGCTTGGTTTTGCGCTTCACATCAGTCCAGCGCTTCTTGCAGTCGTCCACTTCCCTTCTCTTCACTCCGACTGCATTCACCTTGGCCAAGATAGACTGCCATATTGTATTTTTAGTTGCCAATGACACAGTGGAGGTGATGAACAGTTGGGGGTGGTGTTCTATCACCTCCGTAATGGGGATCTGTTTTTCCTGCGCACTGTAAGGCGGGTTCCTCTTCTTCTTCTCCTTGCCCTTCCCTGACCCCGAGGTCCCAAGCTGGTCCTCCGTGGGGGTTGTGGGGTTCTGGTTGTCCTCTGTACTCGATCCGGCTACCTCCATGGTGCTTCGCAGTTGTTTGTGCTTTGTTTGTGTTTTTTGTTGGCGCTTTTATAGTGGTTTTTCCCGTCTGACTTGTGGGACTTGTGGGCCTGGCGCTGCTTATCGCTGTATTTTTTATCGCAGTTGGGCCCATCGCAACTTTTTTCACTTTAGGCTTTAGATTTTTATCGCTGTCCCGGTGATTTTATCGCGGACACTTCACGCGTTATAGTGACACTATCGCATGTTACCGCCGTGTTGAGAATGAGACGTTAACACAGAGTTATTTTCCCGCGATGGACGGCGATATGAGAAATTGCGTTAACCTATTTTGGCGATGATTATCGCACGTTCTTGAGAATATCCCCCAGTGTTTATAATACAGTCTAGAAGACAGCAAAGTACATTTAGTGCATGTTTGCACTATGTTTCAAAAGTTGGTTCTAGTATCTGCATATATTTTAGCCCCTCCCAGGAGGTGACGCCATTAAGGAGGAGCCCACAGATCAGAAGAGGCCTGTGCAGGAAAAGGACAGCAGCAACAAGTCAGAGTTAAGAGTGTCTGCTAAATGAGCTGGAAAAAGCGAATTCTCTTGTTTTTTTGCAAGTTGGTGATAGTTGAAAACATAAATATATACTACTTCTGGCATGTTGCCACCTTTGCACCGCCAACCACACATTGCCCTTGAGGTGGAAGCTCTTGCCCCAGCATCTACCCTTAATATGACTACATCAATTCTTCGGTTGAGGGAGCGGACAGTGAGCTGCATCGAACATGACAACATTAGAAGACAGTCACTAGTGGCAGAATGCTATATGACAGAGGTGTGAGACATTTTTAGTCCACAACATGTCGCTGCTGTTTGGGACCCGGACTGCATCATTCGCCTGCTAGTGACTTCCTCTCAGACTGCCACAACTTATGTTATCTTTCATTGAAGATTCATACAGCTTAGCACTCTAGAACTATAAAGGCCATCACTGGATATCAGTGCAGGTTGCGCTTGTGTGCAACCTTAAGCAATCAATCTCAGCGCTACACCCATTTTAACCATTCAGATTCTGAAAACCAGTTGACACTGATGGATTAAAGAAATTGACACATATATAATTGCAATCTGCATCAAAGATGAAGATTGCAATTGAGGACATTGTGCTAGCCATGATGTTAGCAATGTCATATTTGAGTTGGTGCTGAGACAGAATATCGAGTTGGAAATGTCGACTTACACAAATATCGAGTTGGAAATATCGTGATTCAGAAATATTGACAGCAAGAATATCGTGGTCAAGAATATCGAATTTAAGGTAAGAAATATCGTTTTTAAAGATATAGAAGTCATTAATATTGTTTGCAAATATATAGATGTTTAAAATATCGATTTTTTAATTAGTGTTATGTATTTTAGTTTACATTTTAAATGTATGTGATGTATGAGTATTGTTTATGTTTTTTAATATAGGTGTTAAATTTTTAGTAGTTATGAATTTTATTTCAATTAAATTTAGCATTTTTTAGTTCCGTAGCGGGTGTGGGTTTATAGGGGGATAGGGTGGGAAGTAATTTAATTATAATAAATAAAACAATTTTTTTTTATTTAATTTAGATGTTATAGCGTTAATTCTGGGAAGTAATTTATTTGTAATTAATTATTAATTAGTCGTTAATTAATATTAATTAATTAATTGATAATTAATTATGGTAATTGTGTAATTTTTTTAGGTTTTAGGTGCAGGTTGTGGGGTTTATAGGGGTAAAGGGTGGGAAGTAATTTATTTTTGATTAATTGATAATTAATTGTTAATTTATATTAATTGATTGAAAATTAATTATGGAAATTGTTTTATTAATTTTAGGTGCGGGTTGTGGGGTAAAGGGTGAGGTAAAGGGTGGGAAGTAATTTGTTTAATTAATTAATAATTAGTTGTTAATTTATATTAACTAATTATTTGATAATTAATTATGGTACATGTGTGATTTTGTTTAGGTGTGGGTTGTGGGGTTTATGGGGTAAAGGGTGGAAAGTAATTTATTTTTAATTAATTAATAATTAGTTCTTAATTAATATTAATTAATTGATAGAAAATTAATTACGGAAATTGTGTAATTAATTTTAGGTGCGGGTTGTGGGATTTATAGGGGTAAAGGGTGGGAAGTAATTTATGTTGAATTAATTAATAATTCATTGTTAATTTATATTAACTAATTAATTGATAATTAATTATGGTAATTGTGTGATTTTTTTAGGTGTCGGTTGTGGGGTTTATGGGGTAAAGGGTGGGAAGTAATTTATGTTTAATTAAGTAATAATTAGTTGTTAATTGATATTACTTAATGAATTGAAAATTAAATATGGAATTTATGTAATTAATTTTAGGTGTGGGTTGTGGGGTTTATAGGGGTAAAGGGTGGGAAGTTATTTTTGTTTAATTAATTAAAAATTATTGATCATTAATATTAATTAATTTATATTTAATTAGGGTATTTGTTCATATTTTTTGTGTGTGGGTTTTATTGTTTTGCGGGTACAGTGTGGGGAGTAAATTAATTTTACTTACTTTATAATTAGTTGTTAAATACTATCAGTTTTCTAATTGAAAATAAGTTTTAATTGTGTAATTAATTTTTTTACAGTTTAATTTTAGTTGTGGGTTGTGGGGATTGTAGAGGTAAAGTGTGGGAGGTTAAATCATTTTTATGAGTTTTAATTTGTTTTTTAATTAATAATATTTCTTTAATTGGTATTAATTATGTTAGTTGAGGAAGTACATTTCTTTTTTTAATTTAGATGTGGGTTGTGAATTGTGTGGTGTTATAGGGTAGGAAATAAAAAAAGTAAATTTATGTAATAATTAATGTTTTTGTTTCTAAATAATTTTTAATTAAAAATATTTATTTGTTTTGAAATGATTTTTTATTTTATTTAATGTAATATTTGTAGGTATTTGTTATATGTATTTAACATTATAATATGTCTTAAAAAAAAATTAATATAAGATATATTTGTATTTGAATTTTTTACATATTTATATATTTTTTACTTTATTTTGTTTTTCAAATATTTTTATTGTTGTTAAAATTTTGTTTGTTTTTAATTTTGAACTGACTGGAGTGACAATATTAATTGTTACTTCTCTGCAATCCAACACTTTCCCTACTGTTGCACTCACTGGAGTGGGAATAGTAATTTTTACCCCTCCGCTATCCAACACTTTCCCTACTTTTACAATTATTGGAGTGGGAATAGTAAATGTTATCCCGCCACTATCCAACACTTTCTCTACTGTTGCACTCACTGGAGTGGGAATAGTAATTTTCACCCCTCCGCTATCCAACACTTTCCCTACTGTTGCACTCACTGGAGTGGGAATAGTAATTTTTACCCCTCCGCTATCCAACAATTTCCTTACTGTTGCACTCACTGGAGTCGGAATAGTAATTGTTACCGCTCCCCTATCCAACACTTTCCCTACTGTTGCACTCACTGGAGTGGTAAATTTAAGTTTGAAGATTTTTAAATAGTTTGTTTTAATTTATAATAGAATGGTTTTTTAAATTAGATTTTATGTTATTGGTACACATATATATATAGATATATATAAATATATATTTGTAAATTTTTATATAATTATAAAATGAATTAAAATTTATAGTTGATTAATTGTTTTAAAGTAAATATATATGAATTATTATGTGTGTGTAACTTTTTTTAATGAAGCTTATTTATTATATTTTTTTTAATTTATATTAAATCTACTTTTTATATTAATTTTATTATTTAACATATTTAATATTTATTTTTTTATTTTATATATATATATATATATATATATTTATATATCAAAAGAAACATCCAACTTCAATAAAGAAGAGGCACGTACTCGAGGTAGGTAGGAATAGGGCTCATTTATTGTATTTCAGGTCTCCCTCGACCCCGCATTTAGATGAGATACGCGTTTCGGCTGCGCAGCAGCCTTTATCAATTTATATATATATATATATATATATCAACACACGCTGTTGCCTCGTAGCACCAACAGCAACCACGGACACCATGAGCTTTTCAAAGCAGTGTTTATATATATATAATTCGATATTTTCTACAACTATGGGGCCGATTCCGATTCGGGCCGGAAAAAATACCGACCGACTCGGAGCCGGAATAAATACCGACCGACACGTACAGGTGCAGCCCGACCCGCAAAGTACGATGAAAAGCGTGCTAAATCCGACCGACTCGTACGGAACACAAGCCGAACGACCGAGCCGCGCGGAAAACCGCCATCCGGCCGGAAAACCACGCGAATCGAACCGACCGACACGCACCAGGAAGAATCCCGAACGAAACGTACCCGCGAACTCCGACCCGCCAAGTACGATGCAACGCGCGGAAAACACGACCGAGTCGCACGGAGCCCAAGCCGCACGACCGACACGCATTCAAAACAGCGAGCCGAAGCAACCCAAAACCCCGCGACCGACGTGTACGCAGCACAGAAAACATCACAAACACAGCGTGAACGAATCGGAGAGGCTCGCACGAGACAACTGGAGGGTCCGACTCGGTCAGAAGAACGTCTCCTACGCGCACAAAAAGAACCAAGGAAAAAAAAACACAAAAAAAGGCCAAACAAGCAATCACAAAGCAAATAAATACTGGGTGGGGAAACAGGGAACACAGACACACCCACAACTCCACCCATATAAAGGACACAAATCCCTACCATGATCCTTTGCAAATTCAAATTACCTGCCAGCACTCAACAGACAGCAACCACACACCCAAAGCTCATCCATCACACAAGCCACACACCATCAGCACCTCAACAAATAGCACCCTCACATACACCCAGCAAAACACACACTCACACACCCTCACTTGCACACCAACACACACATCACTCACCACCACCACCCATCACCATGCCCCCCAAGAAGAATCCAAAGTTCCTAGATAGTGAATTGGAAGTCCTGGTAGATGAGATCCTCAGGGTAGAGCCACAGCTGTTTGGTACACTGGTCCAACAGACCCCCATGTCGCAGAAAACCAAGATGTGGGCAAGGATCGTTGACAGGGTGAACGCACAATCACCATGTTTGCGCACAAAGGAAGACATCCAGAACAGATAGTATGACGTGCGCAGGAGGGTCAAGGAGCTGTTGAAGAAGGACTACCTCTTGAGCCAACACACCGGCAGTGGCCCTCCTGCCAAACCACTATACCTCAGGCCCTGGGAGGAGAAGGTGCGGGCCATCCTACCACCAGTGAGCGTCTATGGACTAGAAAACATCCCAGAGCCTGGTGAGTACACAACAAATGTACACAATATTGTGCCACAATACACACACATCACTGTCAAGGGGAGAGTCAAACCATGCACCCTAAGCAAATACACACCAACCAGAACAGAATCATACCAAAATGTGTATGTCAGTCAGATAAACACAACACATGCCATCTCATAGTGATACGTAACTGTGTCATCACATGTACAAACACAACTACAACTACAGCTAGGCAGTGGCACAAACATAACTAACAAACACATCCAGACATGTAGCCACCACTACAACACCACCTCACAGTGAAGCCCACTGAAAGGAAGGAATCCTGTGTATGCTGGGCAAGTCAGTGTAGCCAATAGCATCATGGGAGTCGTAGTCACAGATATTGCCCACCCTCACAATGCGCACATCAACACCACCATGAACCATACTCACATCACAGGGAGTGGAAAACAACTGACAAGATGGCTGACACTGGCTACTGCTGTGGGGAGCACATGGCCCTGCTGGGAACTGGGCACCAAGCAACAGCAGGACACCACTGTCAGCCATCTTGCCATTGCTCTCACACTCACACACAGTGAAGTCCACCCAAAAGCAAGTAAGTATGGGCATGCTGGGAAGTGGGGTGGAGGCAATAGAATGATGGGAGTGGTAGTCACAGATATTGGTCACCACCACAACTGTCCCATCAACACCACTCCTGAACCATGCGCACATCACAGGGAGTGGAAAACAACCGACAAGATGGCTGACACTGGCTACTGCTGTGGGGAGCACATGGCCCTGCTGGGAACTGGGCACCAAGCAACAGCAGGACACCACTGTCAGCCATCTTGCCATTGCTCTCACACTCACAGTGAAGTCCACCCAAAAGCAAGTAAGTATGGGCATGCTGGGAAGGGGGGTGGAGGCAATAGCATGATGGGAGTGGTAGTCACAGATATTGGTCACCCCCACAACTGTCCCATCAACACCACCCTGAACCATGCGCACATCACAGGGAGTGGAAAACAACCGACAAGATGGCTGACACTGGCTACTGCTGTGGGGAGCACATGGCCCTGCTGGGAACTGGGCACCAACCAACAGCAGGACACCACTGTCAGCCATCTTGCCATTGCTCTCACACACAGTGAAGTCCACCCAAAAGCAAGTAAGTATGGGCATGCTGGGAAGTGGGGTGGAGGCAATAGAAGGATGGGAGTGGTAGTCACAGATATTGGTCAGCCCCACAACTGTCCCATCAACACCACCCTGACCCATGCCCACATCACAGGGAGTGGAAAACAACTGACAAGATGGCTGACACTGGCTACTGCTGTGGGGAGCACAAGGCCCTGCTGGCAACTGTGCACCAACCAACAGCAGGACACCACTGACTGACATCCTGAAAGACAACTTGCACTCCCTGCAATGGAAGCACGTTCCATGGTGGGATATCTGGCTGGGTGTGAAGGAGGACTCACAGCACTGACCATAGTTACCAGCAGCACCACTCACACACACCCCTAACGCAAACTCCACACAACTCACCTGGGAGAATGCATTGCCTCACACTGAAATCAAATATCCCACAAAGAACCACAACCCTGGGTCATGCAGTGTGAAGCACAGGGACACACATGGGACGTGTAGCAAAACTAACCCCAGGATAACACTGTCAGCCATCTTGTCAGCACAGGCACACAACCCCACAGGGAAGCAGAGTCAAAAGGAAGGAAGCATGGGCATGCTGGGAAGTGGGGTGGAGGCAATAGCATGATGGGAGTGGTAGTCACAGCCCAACATCCCCCACCCACATGGCCCATCAAGAACACACCCAAGCATGCACACCTCACAGGGAGTCAAAAGCCACTTCAAAGATGTCTGACACTGGTGCTCTTTGTGGGGAGCACAAGGCCATGCTGGGAACTGGGCACCAACCAACAGCAGGACACCACTGTCAGCCATCTTGCCATTGCTGTCACACCCACACACAGTGAAGTACACTAAAAAGGAAGGAAGTATGGGCATGCTGGGAAGGGGGTGGAGGCAATAGCATGATGGGAGTGGTAGTCACAGATATTGGTCACCCCCACAACTGTCCCATCAACACCACCCTGAACCATGCGCACATCACAGGAAGTGGAAAACAACTGACAAGATGGCTGACACTGGCTACTGCTGTGGGGAGCACAAGGCCCTGCTGGCAACTGTGCACCAACCAACAGCAGGACACCACTGACTGACATCCTGAAAGACAACTTGCACTCCCTGCAATGGAAGCACGTTCCATGGTGGGATATCTGGCTGGGTGGGAAGGAGGGCCGGATGTCAACCATATACAACCGATACAGACCATGTACACACCCCAACATTCACATAGAAATGCCCAAATAATGCAGGACAATGTGCTACACCAATTTCAACCCCTGACTGTGACAACTTAGGACAATGCAATGTACAGGCCCGCATCCAGAGGCACAGTCACAACTGTCAGGTGTGTCAAAAATTGATGCCTGCAGAAACATAACATACATTGTGTGTCTCCCAAAAACAGGTGATGATGGGGACACAGCAGCAGCCGCTGAGGAGTCCCCGACCCAGGCTCAAGAGGATACGGAGCTCACTGGTGTGGAACAGCCTCTGCCCTCCTCGGATGAAGAAGACCAACCTGGCACCTCCGGAGCAAGTCATCATGCAGCACCAGCAGGACCACCAGCTGCACCCCCTGCACCCACCCCTCCAACGACTGTCAACACACATACCACCCCTGCCGACATGGAAAGACCAAGGAGCACCACCACCACAGGGACCCTGGACCAACGTGGGGCCATGGACACCAACACCACCAACAACCCCCAAGGGGGCCCAGGGTCACCTGTGCGTGCCACCTCAGGTACTGCACGTGTCGCCAGGGGTGGTGGGAGGGGTGGGAGACAAAGGTCGCTGCTTGCAGAGGGGACTGGACTGCATGATGACCCACAACTGGCACGCATAGCCGATGCGTACCAGTCCAGCACCGGAGAGCTCAGCCAGGTAGTGGGGCTCCTCAGGGACATTAAACAGCAGCAGGCTGCCCATCATGCCCGCTTGGACTCACACATGTCCCGCGTGGAGTCCAAGTGGGACACACTGCAAGAGATGACGGCGGTGCATAGGGACATATTACAATGCCTCCGCCAGATGAGCAGCAACCAGTCAACACCTCCCTGGGTGCCCACAACATCTGCTGCTGAAACAACTGCAACTGCCACAGGGAGGGAGGATGACTCTGGCGGAGAGTCCCCTGCACCGCAGCAGCCTGCACTTGAGGGTCCCCCCCCAAAGAAGAGGGGTAGTCCGAGGAGGGGCAAGTGAGAGGCCGATGGCCATGTGCAACCCCAGGAAGCCAAAACCTGTTCTGGATAATCACCTTTGTGCGCAAACTGTTCACCCTGTTGACTGCAACACAACTCTCCCACATGACATGGGGAGCTCAAGTTGGACCAATGTCTCAGATGACGGTGGACTCTACTCTGGACATTTCTGCTACCAGGACTTCCAAATCATCTAGGAACTTTGGATTACAATCACAATGTACAGCACCCACCATCCTGTGCACTATACTCACACATGTATGTCAATAAACTCACTAATACACCATACTTGCCTCTGTTGTGATTCCTACGTTGTCTCTGAAGTGGCGATGATGATCTGGGAAATGACACTGTGCATGCTAACTGCTACAGCAAGTACAACACCGGCATGTGAGTCATGGCGACGTCACACATATGGGGGAGGCACACCACCAGGGCTACACAACACATACACACCATGGCCATCTTACTCATCGCCTACACTGATGTTGCCAGGAAATATGTTGCATTGCACAGACCCAACACCTATTCATAGTCTGTGTCAACTAGCCCACTGGTGCAGTAAGCAAATGTCAGTCAGATGTGTGACCACAGACAACGCACATCCCAAAGTGAAGCACAGGTTTATTACACATTTGCAACATGTTGTAACCACCACAGATGCAAGGTAATCCCACCTGGCAGCGGGCACACAGTCAACAAGTGTAGAAGGAAGGAAGTCCATGGGTGTGGTGCACATCACCTGTAGGGACACGACAGCTACCACCCTGGAAGTCGAATCACGGTGTTGGGGATCACAGTTGACCAAATGACTCAGAAAGTACCCTGTGAAGGACAGAAATGACACACAGTCAAAAGCACTGAAGAACAGCACAGAACTGCAATACTCATGCCCAATACATGTCACAAGATACCCACCCAGAACCAAGTTAGCATGTCAACACTGTTGGGGAGTACAGACTACCTGTAAGGACACATCGCTACACGCATACAGTCATGTAGCACATGGACACACTCAAACAGCACCAGAGCACCACCAACACATATCATGCATACTCACATCATTGACATGACATCTCTGGATACTCACATTCAGCTGAAGAAGTTGGTGATGAGCTGTGTGCGGACATCACCATCATCATCATCATCATCATCACTGGCATCGTGGTCCAGGCCAGGATCCTCCACAGGTGGCAGACGTTGGTCATCGTCATCCATCCAGGATGAGAGGCAACTCCTTACGCACTGCCAGGTTGTGTAGCATGCAGCAGACGATGACAATCTTGCACACCTTTGCCGGGGCATATGGGAGGGATCCTCCTGTCTTGTCCAGGCAGCGGAAGCGGCTCTTCAGGAGACCAAATGTCCGCTCAATCACTCTCCTCGTCCGACCATGTGCCTCATTGTAGCGCATCTGGGCTGGTGTCACAGGGTTCCTGAGGGGCGTCAGCAACCATGGCATGTTGGGATATCCGGAGTCACCTACAGACAGACAATTGCACATTAGCTGAGTTGGAAAAGAGGATGGAACACTACATTGCAGAACACACACAATGGTACAAAGTCAGTACACACCAACAAGCCAGGCACGCTGGTTCCGCATCTGTGACATCATCCTCGGGATGCGACTACTCCTCATCACGTAGGCATCGTGTGCAGAACCGGGGAAACGGGCACACACATGTGTGATGTTCATATTTGCAAGACAGACCACCAGTGCATTGACCGAGTGGTAGTGCTTGCGGTTCCTGTATGCCTGCTCCTGGGCCTGTGGTGGTACCAAAGCCACATGTGTCCCATCAATGGAGCCAATGACATGCGGCATCCTCCCCAGGGCATAGAAGTCACTCTTCACATCAGTGAGTTGCTGGAGTCTTGGGAAATAGATGTACTGGTTCAGGTATATCAACATAGCCTCCAATACATCGCGGAGCACACGGCTGAACATGGTCTGTGACATCCCACCAGCAGTCGCCAGACTGTGTTGAAAGGTACCGGTGGCAAAGAAGTGTAGGGCTGCCATCACCTTCACCTTGGGGGTCAGCGCTGTAGGGTACGGACGGCCAGGTTGCAGGTGTGGTGCCAAGCGCACTGCCAAATCATCAATCAGCTGCCTGGTGAAGCGGTACCGTCGGATGCTGTCACGTTCCACCATCGTTGCCAGGTCAGGGAATGGTCTATGGACAGCTGGTGCCCTGCAGTGCATAGGTGAAGAAAGAAAGATTGTCACTCACCCCACATATGTGGCATTGTACACACTCAATATCACACGATACATCATTATGAGGCACAAGTACATGATGTGTGCAGTTCCGTAAGGACATGTATGGCACACACATGGCCAACATCCAACATCACAGTTCAACAAGTGGCATCAATAAGTCCCAGGTTGTGCCATTGGGTATCATGAGGACGTGTCACATTTCCCATCTCCTGCTGCCACGTTACAAACACACCCCACAGTGACATGTGAGGACAGATGTGCCCCAGGCATCACAGCTCAACAACAGGTAGATTTCCAGGGACCCTGTATTGCCACATGGACACTGGCATGACATGGCGTATCATGTATACACCACAGCAAACAACCATGACCCCCACAGGTAGTGGTCCCTGTTGCCTCGGCAGGACAGACATGGACGTCTGTGACACACACACGCACAACATCAAAGTCCATGCACAAACAACGTGGGTGTGGAGACTGTCTCCCATTGTGCACATGAAATCAGAGACATTGTAAACACAACATGCACACAGACTGTGGAGGACCATCACTATTGTGCCAATGGGTCACTCTGGGTTAAACATACCGTCCCACATGGGACACAGGGGGCATGTGACATGACATACACATACACCACCGTAAAATGTGACCATGCCACATGCTCAGATATGAACAGTTGCACTCACAGTGGTCATGTACACGAAACACCAAGGATACTGTCCCCATGAACACGTGCACAGCCTGGGGGTGGCTGCCCCAAGTGACACCCACAGAACAACATGTTCACCCCCATACACGGAATAGGTAATGCAGCCTTACATGCCTTAGGATACAGTTTGGACAGGCTGTGGTGTTGTAGGTGTGCCCCTCACTCCCTGGGAAGTATATGTGGCTGGCATATGTTCACCTGTGACAGGCATGGTGACATATGCCAGTGACATGTACAGGGACGCGTTGGACAGCAATGGACCGATCGGTGCGCACACATTGGCCATTGCATTCAATGTGTGCTGGTACTGCGTTGTATTTGCAATACGCGTTGGACAGCAATGGGCCGATCGGTGCGCACATTGGCCATTGCATTCAATGTGTGCTGGTACGCGTTGTATTCGCAATACGCATTGGACAGCAATGGGTCGATCGGTGCGCACACATTGGCCATTGCATTCAATGTGTGCTGGTACGCGTTGTATTCGCAATACGCGTTGGACAGCAATGGGCCGATCGGTGCGCACACATTGGCCATTGCATTCAATGTGTGCTGGTACGCGTTGTATTCGCAATACGCATTGGACAGCAATGGGCCGATCGGTGTGCCCGGCCGGCCCATTGCATTCAATGTGTGTGGGTACGCGTTGCATCCCGGGTATGCATTGAACAGCAATGGACCGATCGGTGTGCCCGGCCGGCCCATTGCATTCAATGTGTGCGGGTACGCGTTGCATCCCGGGTACACGTTGAACAGCAATGGACCGATCGGTGTGCCCGGCCGGCCCATTGCATTCAATGTGTGCGGGTACGCGTTGTATCCCGGGTACGCGTTGAACAGCAATGGACTGATCGGTGTGCCCGGCCGGCCCATTGCATTCAATGTGTGCGGGTACGCGTTGCGTCCCGGGTACGCGTTGAACAGCAATGGACCGATCGGTGTGCCCGGCCGGCCCATTGCATTCAATGTGCGGGTACGCGCTGCATCCCGGTACGCGTTGAACAGCAATGGACCGATCGGTGTGCCCGGCCGGCCCATTGCATTCAATGTGCGGGTACGCGTTGCATCCCGGGTACGCGTTGAACAGCAATGGACCGATCGGTGTGCCCGGCCGGCCCATTGCATTCAATGTGCGCGGTACGCGTTGTATCCTAGGTACGCGTTGAACAGCAATGGACCGATCGGTGTGCCCGGCCGGCCCATTGCATTCAATGTATGCGGGTACGCGTTGTATCCCGGGTACGCGTTGAACAGCAATGGACCGATCGGTGTGCACCCATTGGCTATGGCCTGGCCTGGCAACGGACGCGTTTTCAAATTTTGAACGAGTCTGATGCTGGAAATTCAGTTGGTCACCCACAACAATGTTGCAAATTCATGGGTGTCATGAAGTTGAACATTTGAAGGATGCTGTGGGCGTGTGTAAGTGATGCAATTCCATGGATTGGCTAGATTCAGAAGATGCTAACGACTTGGACCTATCACTTTGGACACATGGGACAGTAACTGCCTCTGCAGCACACATATAATGCTGGCTGTTCCCCTGAGAGCTCACTTGCCTGCACTACATGCTCCAGGACGACATCTGCCACCACCACTGCTGCTGTATCTGCACCCTCTGGACCCTGCAATGGCACGTACTGTGGAGAGAGCCCCAGCCTTCAGCACTGAGGAGAACCAGGCCCTGCTGGACAGCCTCCTTCCACAGTACAGCAAGCTGTATGGGAAAGCAGGGGAGCAGGTGAGTGTTCTGTCCGCTGCCTTCCTAAATGTGCATGTTGTCTGACTAGCAAGGCTAACAGTCTGCACGCCACTGGCTAGCAGGCTCACTGAGTAGTTGTCACCCCCCATAGTGTGTAGTCACATCCACTGGACAGGTATAGTGCAGTGACAGTGCATTTAAACAAGGTTTTACTTCCCAGGCAATGATACCATGTAGTTACTGCTGGCATACTGTCCATGGCCATCGTTGCACTGCCTGTGTACATCATGTGCCCCTGTGATTGAGACATGTATACACAACTGTGTCATGCACGGATATGTTGCATGTGTAGTAATAGCATTCTCACTTTGTCATCCTCACAGGTTGATGCCCACCAGAAGCAGAAGATATGGCTGACCATCGTCCGGGCAGTGAGATCCGTGGGGGACTACAAGCGACGGATCCGCAACTGCCAGAAGAGGTGGCAGGACCTTCGGGCTGGACCCGGAGGATCGCACGGGTCCAGCTGAAGCTGTCGCCTCCTCGCAGGAGGGGCGGACACCGCACCCTGACCCCCCACATGCTCAGGATCCTGGCGGTGGTCTTCCCTGATCTGGATGGGCAGCTGAAGGCCAGGGAGCAGCACGGAGGGGTGAGTCCATGACTGCATTGTGTACTCTGTCTGCCATGCTATGTGCCCTCCTCTGGCCTGGTTAAACTTCCACAGCACATCAGTCATGTGGTCCAGGACCCATGTCCCTCGATTGTGCACTGCCCACTCCTCATCTGATACCCAGGTGTGGCCCTTGCAGTCAGGGAATTGTGTCACTTGGGTACTGTGTCCTAGCAGTTTGCTTGACTCAAGGTGGGAGACAGCATCTGTTCCCCTAACTGTGGTGGGCATCATGGGTGGGTCCATTGCTTACACAATGCCTGTGTTCTGACATGTAATCTGCGTGTTACTTTGATCTGTGGTCCAATTGCTGAGCTGATCCACCACATGTGCCTGGGGTAACTGGCACACACCCAAGCTGCGGGTGGGAACAATGTTTGGGCCCCAGGAGTGTGTATATTACGTGTGTCACACATACTCAGCCAGCTGCCTACTGACCAGGGTTCATCCCTCATTCATGTGGGGCAGGACAGTCATGCCTACTCCAGGCCATGCAATGCACTCTGTATTCCCACTCCCGTGTATCAGCTGACACGTTGTGCTCAGTGATATGTCCCCTCAGGTGTCAGCCTCTGTGTCAGTGTGCTGTGGCTTTGATGTCAGGACTGCTGGGGTGTTTATCGGTTGGGGCTCAGCATGCCACCGGAGATGTGACCATAGGAGACGATACTTGTGTGACACATAGGTGTTTGAACACCTGACCGTGCAGACTGGGGTATGCAAATGTGAGGTCCATGCAGCTGTTTCCCATTCACAGCAGATTGTGAGGTGCCCAGGTTCAGAGGCTTGTGTTACAGGTCACCCATATGTCCAATCAGTATGACCTGGACAGATAAGGGTTCAGATGATGTGGTGTGTGGGGGATGTACATGTGCACTTGTTCAGCTCCAGGACTTGCATTCCCCATGACCTACTATTGTGACACAGTGCAGACTGTTGTTGTGTGGCTGCCCTGCCCATGTGACTGGAGACAGTGATGTATGACTTAGCAGGCATGCCTGTGCCATGGCATGTGACTTCCTATGAGTGATCCTGCAGGGGAGTGACATGTGCTACATGCACACCATAGTGGCAACGGCTATCTGCACATGGGTGCATCGTGGTGTCTGTCGCTGGTATGCATCACATGCATTTCATATATCTGACTCTGGGCATCACTTTAATCCGGGCACCTGTACTGACTCAGTGGCAAAAGATGTGATGTGTGCATGTTCACATGCTTCACCGTGTTCTCTGCACCGTCCAACTACTGTGTAGGTGGTGCATGTGTCCACACTGGGGTATTGCCAGCCAACGGACGCCAGACAGATGGGTGCAAGGCCAGGTGTGATGTGAGTGCCATGGTTGACGATCAGACTGACAATTGGCTTCTCCTATTCTGTTTGGGCAATTTTAGCAATGTTCAACTAAGGATGCCAGGCCTTGCTCTATATTGTGCTGTACTTACTGTGGTGTGTGCGTTCGGTACAGGTGACTGATGTCTGTCTGTCTCCCTATTGTTTGCAGATACATCCACGGCCACAGGAGGGGACAGCTCCACGGACCAGGAGGAGCCGCAGAGCCAAACTGGGTCAACAGCCGAGGAGTGGTCGGAGGGACCCAGTGGCACGGAGGGCGAGGGGAGCCACACCGAGGAGTCCTCAGCACCATCCACCTCAGCTGAGGACCACAGCAGCTCGGAGGATGACTCCCTTATGGAGGCGGGTGTCAGCAGCCACCACACCCCAGCTAGTGTTGCTGTCCCCGCCAACACCACCGCCCTCCCATCGGCTCCCATTCCCGAGGTCCATGGAGGCTCCCATGTACGGGAGCGTGTCTCCTTCGGGCCAGGCACCGCACCCCCTGCCCCTGTGTCCCCTGCTGCCCTGAGTGAGGAGTCTGTGTACCTCCTTCGGCAGCTCCATGTAGGGCAGACAGCGATGCTGAGTGTCCTCCATGCACACACCACTCTGTTGACTCAGCTGGTGTCGTTCATGGAGGGCATCTCATCGGGCATGTCTGCCCTCCAGAGGGGCAATAGGTCCATGGACTCCTCCCTGATGGCAGCAGTGTCCCTCCTCCAACAGTCCCTCACCCCTCCTGTCTCTGCCCCATCCACACTCCCCAGCACCTTACCTGTCCCAAGCACACGCACATCGGCACAGGCACACACCAGCACAGACACGAGCAGCACACACACACACACGCCACAGACAAGACGCACACGCATGCACAGTCAGGGGACTGAAACCACACTGACAGGGGATGGGGTCCAGTCACACACACACGCATCCACGAGCACTGCGCAGTCCACAGTTGCCTCTCCCTCCAAAGCCCCCTCCGTTGCCTCACCTGCAACCCCAAAGACCCAGCGGCTCTTCCTCAGTGACCTCAGCCTCTTCCCTCTGATCCAGCTGATACAGCATTCAGGGGGAAGAGGAAGCCCACCCACACGGAGCGGAGTGCCCCTCGCCACCGGACACCCCTCCCCAGGCGCAGACCGACTGACGCCCCCACCCGCAAGTCCCCCGGACCCGGAAGAGCAAGACCCCGCCGCCGCCCTGCAGCTCAGGCACCAAGTCTCCTTCCTCCATCCCTCAGGCCCCCACTCCACAGGTGCCCACAGCACACCCTGCCCCAGGTTCCCCACCCACAGATACACCATCCCCAAAAGGATCAGGCCGTCTCCCCTGCCACTTGCTCTTCCGGCCCCACACCCCCGCTGCGCTTGTCTGTGCCACTGGTGTGGAGACGGTGTCCTCCCCTCTGTCCTGCCCACCTTACCTGATCCCCATTCTCCTCCCCTGGAGGTAGGCACTGCAGTGGAGTCCACTACAACCCTGTCTGACTTGGGCACTGCAGTGGGGAACCTGTCCACTCCATCTGCATGGTCCCCTGCAGTCTTGCCGGCACCCACACCATCAGAGTCATGCCCCCAGTTGTGCCGGCACACACCATGTCAGACACCTCCACTGCAGTTGTCAGTGGCTCTCCAGCACCCACCACCCCTTCCCTGCCTCCTTCTGGTGAGCCATGATCCTGTCCCTGCGGTGCCTGGCCTGCCCCCCGTATGCCCCCTCCGAGGGATTGTCCCTGGCTTTCATCAGTGCAGGCATGTGTAGGGTGACATCTGCCACTGTCACCCTGTTTTGACTTTCAAGTTGGACTGGCCATTGGCCTTTGTTAATTTTTGCTGGACATCAACTGTTAGTCCCACATATGCTGAATAAAGCACCTTTCTGTTCTCTAGTGCTTTTGCTTCTGATGTACATGTTGTTGATGATGCTAACCGTGCCCTTGCTGCAGTGATGGTGATATTTGGTCTCATGATAATGAAGTGTTACTGTGCAGGTACACATGTGGTCCAGGGGAATGTGTCCTATCCTGTGGTGTATCCATGTCATCCTTAGCAGCATCTGAGGGTGTCATGTGTTCAATATTTGGCAATGGGATTTCCTACTTACATTAGCAATTTCACATCTGTGGCTTCCACCCCTGCACATCTGTTGTGCCTGCCATTGTTCAATTCGTCTACTTCCCTGACTGTGTGGCCATCTCCACTGGACATGCAGGTGTGGGCATCAATGGGGAAGGACTCATCTGTGTTGTCAGTGCAACATTGCTATACAAGTGTGTTGGATCTGTGCTGATGATTTCGTTGGCACTCCCATGACCAGGCTGATGTAACGGGAGCATTCATTTGGTGCTAATTGTTGACTGTGTGACCAAGTGCTCAGCTGACATGATGGAGCCCTACTGAGGCAACATATGGCACAGCTGTCCTCACACAGGAGTGGAGTCCCCTCATGGCAGTGTGTACTCCTGTGACATTGCCTGCGCCCAAGGTGTGTGTTATATGAGCATGTCTGTGTGTTCACTTCCGTTTTGCTGTGCATGCTGGGATCCCTAGTGTTGTACCTGTTTGTGTTGCTTGCTGAGTTGACCTATGTTCCCCCCAAGTCTTCTCCCTGGATTCTCTTGTTGTTTACACCTGTCATGTGATTTCCAGTTTGTGTTATCTTTCAGTGATTGTGACACGTTGTGTGTGTGACTGCTGGCACTCCTCAGGGTCCGGGCTGCAATGTTGGTAGTTGTGTATGTGTGTTCTTTGTGGGTGTCCTTGGCTTCTTCATTGGTGTGTGACTGTGGCTGGGATCCCATTGGTTGTTGTGGTATTGCCGTCATGTCCATGTACAGCGTAGTGTGCAGTGTGTCAGACATTCAGGAGTCTTGTTGAGTGGCCATGTGTGATGTGTTTCTGCACCTTGGTTCCCACCCACCAGCCTGAGATTGTCATGGGTGCATGTGCAATGTCACCAGTGCATGTGTGCTTCACTGCTGCACATTGTTGGAGGTCGAGGTGTGTGGTGTTGAGTGTGTGCAGATGAGAGTTCTTGCCCGGCTAGACCCCTGCCTCCATGTTGGCCTTGGCTTACTGGCTGTGCTGATTGATTTGTGCTTGTGTAGGTGTGATGGTAGTTTGTTGCTCAGGACACATGACTGTGGTTCACAGTGTGAACGACATTTGGCTTTGTCATCACAGTGGGTTTGTAATGCAGCCCAGGGTCACCACATTGTGGGGGCCCTGTGGGTAGTGCTGTGGTGTGTCTGTGTCTTGCTGTGTCAGTTGCTGTTCCTACATGCTTGTGTGACATGTGTGATTTGTGCTCCCTCTCATCTGACAATGCCTGATTGCCCACATAGGGATTTGGATCCATGAGTTACCTTTGTGTGGCACTGTATGCACATCTGTGTAATTGGTATTCAGGCATCCTCATGTGTTGTGTGGTTGCCTGGGGACACTGGCACCCCCCTCACCTGTTGTGTTTGATGTGCAGTGTGGGTCTGCCTGTTTGTGTTTGTGCATCTGCACCACTGCATTGGCATTTCTTTGGTGTGCCATTGGCTGTATGTTGTTTGGTGGGTTTCCCTGCTGTCCCTGGGACTCCTAGGTCATCGGTCAGCACAATGAACATGGTTTGTGTGTCCCATTGCTGCCATGGTATGGTATCTGTTCACCTCACATCTACAGTCTCCACAGGGTATCTGCATTTGTGTGCCCATTGGTGCAAATATGTGGGTCTGCATTCTGATGGTCACTTCTGTCATTGTGTCATTGATGAATGTTGACAGTGTCAGCCCCCATGGGTGTTGTTTGTCTGCACATGGCCAAAGGTATGTCTTATTTGCACTGCAGTATTTGCCTCCCCCAATCTATGTTGCAATGGGACACATGCACTACTTTGCCACTGATGTGTTTTATGTTGTGTGACCAGGAATCATCCATGCAGTTTGGCAGATGCACCTTTTTCTTTGTCAACACTTGCATTTTGGTCACTGTGATGATGGGGGTTTAGGCCCCATTGCCACAATGTTCAAAATGTGCTTCAGCTATGGAACCCACACTTACCTTTTGGTCACTGTGATGATGGGGGTTTAGGCCCCATTGCCACAATGTTCAAAATGTGCTTCAGCTATGGTCCCCACATTTACCTTTTGGTCACTGTGATGATGGGGGTTTAGACCCCATTGCCACAATGTTCAAAATGTGCTTCAGCTATGGTCCCCACACTTACCTTTTGGTCACTGTGATGATGGGGGTTTAGACCCCATTGCCACAATGTTCAAAATGTGCTTCAGCTATGGTCCCCACACTTACTTTTTGGTCACTGTGATGATGGGGGTTTAGACCCCATTGCCACAATGTTCAAAATGTGCTTCAGCTATGGTCCCCACACTTACCTTTGGTCACTGTGATGATGGGGTTTAGACCCCATTGCCACAATGTTCAAAATGTGCTTCAGCTATGGTCCCCACACTAACATTTTGGTCACTGTGATGATGGGGTTTTGGACTCCATTGCCACAATGGTCATGGCCTGCTTGCATTGTGGGGGCCACACACATATATGTGTGGCACAGGTGATAGGGGGTCACATTGTATGTTCAAAGTCATGTTCAGTGTTGTAGGCATTTGACACAGTCTACTCACGCTTGTCATGGTGTTGGGGGATGTCTTTTTCTTGCATTCCCTAGGTTGTGGTGTGCTGGTTGTGTCATGCATTGTCCATCCTATGAGTGGGGGTGGTGTTGGTGGTAGGCATCCAGCCCCCCATGGGTAGGGGTGGCAGTAGTGGTAGGCATACAGGCCACCATGGGTAGAGGTGGTAGTAGTGACAGGCATCTGGCACCCCATGGGTAAGGGTGGTAGTAGTGGTAGGCATCCAGCCCCCCATGGGTAGAGGTGGTAGTAGTGACAGGCATCTGGCACCCCTGGGTAAGGGTGGTAGTAGTGGTAGGCATCCAGCCCCCCATGGGTAGAGGTGGTAGTAGTGACAGGCATCTGGCACCCCTGGGCAAGGGTGGTAGTAGTGGTAGGCATCTGGCACCCCTGGGTAAGGGTGGTAGTAGTGGTAGGCATCTGGCACCCCTGGGTAAGGGTGGTAGTAGTGACAGGCATCTGGCACCCCTGGGTAAGGGTGGTAGTAGTGGTAGGCATCTGGCACCCCCTGGGCAAGGGTGGTAGTAGTGGTAGGCATCTGGCACCCCGTGGGTAAGGGTGGTAGTAGTGGTAGGCATCTGGCACCCCTGGGTAAGGGTGGTAGTAGTGGTAGGCATCTGGCACCCCTGGGTAAGGGTGGTAGTAGTGACAGGCATCTGGCACCCCAAGGTAAGGGTGGTAGTAGTGGTAGGCATCTGGCACCCCTGGGTAAGGGTAGTAGTAGTGACAGGCATCTGGCATCCCCTGGGTAAGGGTGGTAGTAGTGACAGGCATCTGGCACCCCTGGGTAAGGGTGGTAGTAGTGGTAGGCATCCAGCCCCCATGGGTAGAGGTGGTAATAGTGACAGGCATCTGGCACCCCTGGGTAAGGGTGGTAGTAGTGACAGGCATCTGGCACCCCTGGGTAAGGGTGGTAGTAGTGGTAGGCATCCAGCCCCCATGGGTAGTGGTGGTAGTAGTGACAGGCATCTGGCACCCCTGGGTAAGGGTGGTAGTAGTGGTAGGCATCCAGCCCCCCATGGGTAGAGGTGGTAGTAGTGACAGGCATCTGTCACCCCCTGGGTAAGGGTGGTAGTAGTGACAGGCATCTGGCACCCCCTGGGTAAGGGTGGTAGTAGTGGTAGGCATCCAGCCCCCATGGGTAGTGGTGGTAGTAGTGACAGGCATCTGGCACCTCCTGGGTAAGGGTGGTAGTAGTGGTAGGCATCCAGCCCCCATGGGTAGAGGTGGTAGTAGTGACAGGCATCTGGCACCCCTGGGTAAGGGTGGTAGTAGTGGTAGGCATCTGGCACCCCTGGGTAAGGGTGGTAGTAGTGGTAGGCATCTGGCACCCCTGGGTAAGGGTGGTAGTAGTGACAGGCATCTGGCACCCCTGGGTAAGGGTGGTAGTAGTGGTAGGCATCCAGCCCCCATGGGTAGAGGTGGTAGTAGTGACAGGCATCTGGCACCCCATGGGTAAGGGTGGTAGTAGTGGTAGGCATCCAGCCCCCCATGGGTAGAGGTTTTAGTAGTGACAGGCATCTGGCACCCCTGCAAGGGTGGTAGTAGTGACAGGCATCTGGCACCCCTGGGTAAGGGTGGTAGTAGTGACAGGCATCTGGCACCCCTGGGTAAGGGTGGTAGTAGTGACAGGCATCTGGCACCCCTGGGTAAGGGTGGTAGTAGTGACAGGCATCCAGCACCCCATGGGTAGGGTTGGCAGTTGTGGTAGGCATACAGGCCCCTATGTGTATGTGTGGCATTGGTGAGGGCCATCCCGCCCCTATGGTGCTGCTGTTGCTGGTGTAGGTATTTCTGCATCCCTCTGTGTGTGATGTGTCGGGTACGTGTAGTTTGTTTTTGTTGTTGGTGTCTGACTTACCTTCTGCGCCGTACGCGTCCGTGCCTGTTCCGGTAATAGAGGTAGAATATTGGTAGGATCGGCACGAAGGGATTCATGGTTGGTTCGCCTCGCTCGTCTTTCTCTTTGCTTCGCCTCGTCCTCGCCGCTGGCGTGTTCGTCTCGTGAGCCGTGGATCGTGTTGTGGCGCGAATCGGAGCTTATGTGCGCCGCCCGGATGCTTTGACGTGCCGTGCGTAGCGACGGGTTCGGCTCGTACGGAAAGCGCATCGTACTTGTCCGGACGGACGGGGCTGCGTTTTTGCTTCCGTGCGGCTCGATTCTACGATTCCGGATCCGGCTCGGTCGGGGAACAGGACCTGGATTGGGTGAGTACGACTGGGTCGGAATCTATGCTGTTGTGCGCATCGTACTTGCTCGTTCGGAATGATGTGCGGATCGGTCGGGAAACAGGCATTCGCATGGCTTTTTTCCCGACCGAATGGTGTTAGGTGCGCCTCCGACCGAGATCGGAATCGGCCCCTATATTTTTTACGTCGATATTTTTTTCTCAATATTTTTGTACTTACCTGTTTAAGTATAGGGAGTCAATATTTTTGCATTCTATATTTTTAACATCGATATTTTGTCAGTGAACCGGGCAATTGCCGATATAGAAGGGCACATTTCACATGGGCTTTTCTCCAGGTAGGCACCATTCTGCTAAACAGCCTTTTAATAATGGGATCGTGAGAACCAAATACTGAGCCCACCTGTTGGAAGGAGATGAGGCTAATCGCTGTCTGTGACTGGGGAAGGTGAACCAAAGAAGGCATGGTGGTGGCCTGGAGTTGTGGGAGCCAGTCCCACTACTTGAGTGCTCATTTTCATTCAAGACCAGGTAGTAGGGTCTGGCCTGTGGACTGAGGTCAGTGACTGCCTCTGAGAGCTGTGCAGTGGGGACATTGCACAATATGTCACTGAGGAATCGACTTAGATGTACTTATTTGGCGGCAGTACTAAAGGGTAAAAGCAGCCAACGTAAAGGGCCTCTACCCGGGCAAACCACCTTGCATTTTGGTAACCAGGAACACTATGGGGGTCCCTCATGGTGCCTCATGCCCCCCGTCTTGCTTGTCTATTAAGCAGTCAGTAGCTTAAGCAAGTGAATGCAATGAGTGAGGACTGAGGGATTACTAGAGGAGAAAGGTGTCTGCACATTTGCTCACTGTATCTGCCGAGGCAGGTGGTAATGACTGCATTGTCCTGAAAGAGTAATTATACTTTTGTGAACCAGGATCCACTTCCCAAGGGTGTTCTACCTTTACTGGGCAGTTACTACAGGAAGTAGGAGTACATTTCATGATGCTAGCAGTAGTGGTCACAACTAGAGGGTTAAAACTACTCTCATTGTTGTCTTGTCTATAGCTGGAAGTGAATAGTGCCCTAGAGCGACACTAGATTCCTGTAGCTGTGTGATCAGGATAAGGAAACCCAAACAGGCAAAGCCACACATGCAGTGAACTGGCTCCTCACAGAAACCCAGTGGAGTGCCATCCACTGGAGGGGCCACCAGACGAGTATCTGATGTTGAAGTAAGCCCTTTGATGCAAGCTGGGCTACACCTTGAATGCGATCAAGGAAACCTGGTGACACTGGAGGCCAAGATAGACAAGGTGGTGCTTAGATATCGGCTTCCAGAAACCCGAGTAGAAAAAGCTTTCTGACTGGGTAAAGACCACAGAGACAATAGTCTTGGAACTTCAACCACATGTCCCTGATATGTGTGATCAACCAGCTGAAAAAATACAGGGCCTAGAATACCAAGCAGAAGATGCAGAAGAACAATCTAAAGGAACAATTACAAATAATAGGTGTTCTTGAGAAGATAAAGGGGCAGGACGTGCATTGGGGCATATTCTCATGAACGTGTGATAACTACCGCAAAATTACCTTAACGCAACCCTTCACATCGCAGTCTATCGCGGGAAAACAACTCCGTGTTAACGTGGTATTCACAACACGGCGGTACCATGCGATAGTCACACGATAACACGTCAAATCAACGCGACACCGCAAAAACGCGAAACCCCAACGCGAAAATAGTAGCGATGACGCCAATCGCGATACAAAAATCTGCGAAAACCAGCCACAGGCCTGCAATTCCCACGCGTCATGCGGGAAAATGCACTATAAAAGTAGAAAAAGAACATACAAACAAAAGCCAAACACCAGCAAAGCACAATGGAGGCATCCGGAGCAAGTACAGAGGACAACCAGAACCCCACAAGCCCCCCGGAGGACCAGCCAGGGACCTCGGGGTCAGGGAAGGGCAAGGACAAGAAGAGTAGGAAGAAGCGGTTCAGTCCGCAGGAAAACAGGATCCGGATAACGGAGGTGATAGAACACCATCAACCACTGTTCGTCACCTCCACTGTGTCACTGGCAACCAAAAATGGAATATGGCAGACCATCGTGGACAAGGTGAATGCAGTCGGAGTGCTGAGGAGGACAAGGGACGAGGTCAAGAGGCTCTGGAATGATGTGAAGCGCAAAACCAAGCAGAAACTCGCAAACAACCGGAAGGCAGCAATGCAGACTGGAGGTGGGAGTCCAGCGCCACAGGAGGAGCTGGACGAGATGGAGTAAATGGTGTTCACAGTCATCAGTGGGGAGACGGTGGCAGGAGTTGGGGGACCGGACACTGCTCAACATGTCCGGACACAACAGCAACAGGGTGAGTAACGACCAGGGACTGGGGGGACGGGGGGAGATGGGCACAACGGCACACATGCACAATTAAGCATTGCACATCTGCAGACAAACCATGCCCCAGACCCACAACTCCCACCAAGAGACCAATGCACACAGGTATGCAACATCTCAGCACTGCATAAGCACAGAACCCAGAGGCACACCGCATGTAAGGGATAAGGGATAAGGGCAGCTAAATCAGAGCTGCAGGGGCGACTCCCCCAAAATGCGGCACACACACATTACATGCAGAGCACATCAACATTGACAACGATGTGGTACAAACCGCAACACGTCCACAACAGAACAGAGGACACAACTGGTGCCGCATGTGCGTCGAAACTGGCCAATCACATTTGGCACTGCAGGGAAATGTGAGTTGACAATGTACAAGTACAAACACACATCCGTGATGTAGTCGGAATGTCCACTGTCCCGCATCAAATAGGCAGCTCCCCCCAAAACAGTCAGAATGTACACTGTCATGCAGTCTGAATGTAAACATGTACAATGTGTCAACATACATGTGAACACGATGTTAAACTGCATCTCCCCTTCACATTGCAGGGGGAAATCCAACACCTCCTACAGAGCAGTCCGAACCTCTCTTCTCTGATGACGAAGAGGACCACCATACCTTCGACTCCGACGCCCTCCAACAGCTCGTGGAGAGCCTCCGCAGCCCACTTCCAGGATCAGGGCAGCCCAGCTGCCATGAGGAGAACCCACCCCCCTGCACGGTACACACAGCAGGCAGCACACACCACCACAGCTGCCTCCCAGGACCCCCACGACGAACACATGGCCTTCCAACGCCGTGTGTTGGGGTGCCAGGAGAAGCTGGCTGAACAGGTGCAGGTGGGGTTCGACCGCATGGCAGCCAAACTAGACGCCATACGTGGGTGTCTAAGTCCCATCAGGGACCACTCACAGTCCCTAACTGACACCCACAGTCCGCTCCATGCTCTCCAACGGACCATGGCTGACATCGCTAGAGTCCTGACTCTGCGACAGGGAACGACTGTCTAGTCAGAGTGCCTCCAGCGATCTCGCACGGGAGTTGGGAAACATGCGGAGGATCATGGAGAACATGGAGCGGACGCAGGCGGAAAGAGTGGCTGCCACGGCTGCACACCAGCGAGAGGTAGCTGGGTCCCTCAATGCCCTGAAGACCCTCCTCATGGCATTGCTGCCACAAGGCTTGACGCTGATGCATGCTGCTGCTACCACCCCATCCACATCTCCGGACCCTGATGTGTCAGTGCCACACAGTGCTGGAGACAGAACACCACCACCCACATGTGAGGCACATGCAACAGCAGTGGACGAAGATGCGGATGAATCTGCCTTCATGGTCAGGAGGACGCAGTAGCATTCATCTCTGCCATGTGGCCTGTTTCTGCTTGGTTCTGCCCTCTGCATCATCACCTTCCACTGTCCCCCGATGCACTCTGCGACACTCACCTTGGACCTCGACATGGACTGCCATATTCTGTTTGGTCACCAATGACACAGCTATCAGACTGCGGACAAAAAATCTAAATGGTATAAGCAAGCACCATCCATATAATAAGAGGGATTTGAAGTCCGCTTTGCTCTAAAGAGCCTTAGTAGGTGACTGCTGCAGGATCCCCACTCACATTTCGGCGTAGGCGTAAGCGTCATACAGGAAGACGGCATGTTAACCGGTTATCATGCCGTCTTCCTGTATGACGCTATGCCTACGCCGAAATTGTGAAGTGGGGATCATAACAGCGGTCACCCCTACTAAGAACCCTTTTTGGAGCGAAACGGACTTCAAATCCATCTTATTATATGGATGGTGCTTGCTTATACCATTTAGATTTTGAAGTGGGGATTCTATTAGTCTCATACCTTACTGAGATTATACCAGGGGTGATACGGACTTGACTAAACGTAATTATATGGATGGTATGCGAATACACCTCGTGTTACTCAGATTGTGAAGTGGGGATTCAAGTAGCCTCTACTCCAACTGAGAGTCAATCTTTGGAGCTATATGGACTTCAACCGATTATAATATATGGATGGTGTGTGATTATGTCCCATACCATTCAGTCTTTTTAGTTGGGATTTGATATGATTTCGCCCAGACCTGACTCATATACCTAGACGACACGGATTTGTGGTTATCCTTGGATGCATTAATACGTCTACCGCATGCCCTGATGAAGTTCCTTTTTTGCACGAAGGAACGAAATGCGTTGGCTGTGTGCCAGTCTTTTAAACCATATTTTGACTAAAGAATATTTATGAACTTTACCTACTCGCTTGGATATTTTTACTTGGTGCACCTTCCGCTTCAAAAAATCCTTTCCACAACAGTGGCACCTAAAGACGGCTGGTGCTGGAAGTAGATGCACAGGACACTCACTCAAGAAAACAATTGGGATTGAAGTGCTCAACCCTGGTCAGCCGTCGTGTTTTGTTTGAGAGAAAAGGTTCTTTATTCCAGTCATCCACTCTCCTAGAATGACAGTTAACCCAACATTCTACTGTGAGCTCCAGGTAGGTGATTCCAATGCTAATAAGAGGTAAGGGGGGAAGGGAGGAACCATAATCCGGGGAAAGACCAGAACGCAGAACAGGGAATAAAATATATGTAATAATGGTAGGAAGATTACAACAACGTGCCAAACGAGTACCAGCTATTTCGTAGCACCAAGGCTGGTGGTGGCAAGAATACTTAACTACCAAGATGGAGATATGCTTCCCTGGACAGCCATAAGCAGTGACCCCGTCAAGGTTCTCAACAGCATGGTTCTATTGTTTCCAGACTATATAATGTCATTAACTCTGTCACGGATGTCAAGAGGAAGCTATGAGAATTAGGCTTGAGTTACATGCATGATGTTCATGACTAAACTCAAAGTACTGGAAGGAGAGAAAATACATTACTTTGCCAAAAAAAAGATTCTGGTGATTTGCTGAACAATGTTCAGCACAATTCAACATTGATGGTAATTGGGAAAAACAAAAACAGCGATCTAAGCACTGAAACAAATGAGGAACCATGCTGTGGAAGGATGAGGGGCTGCAGTTGCTGTGGTAAAGAAGAAGGAAGTCAGCTATTGTGATGTTAAAAGGCCCTAATGAAATAGCATCTGGCTCGTGAACAGATAATGAATACTTTGAATTGGAAAATGGGAGGGCATTAATGGCGACACAGATTATTGCAAATTAATTTATTTGATAATAAAGGCAAAGGCGGCTTGAACACATGCTGATGTATATATGATAGGTACTGCAGATCATCAACTCTGTGAGTGAATTGGCAGGTGTAAACTCCCCCCACCAAACCGCCTGTCTCTGCTGAGGGAATAGGAGAATAGTTCTGTTATTAGTTATTTGTGTGGGCTGAACCATATTTCAGCATTGCCCTGGGAGGGAGGCTTTTGGAGGTAGGTTAGCTTTGTCACATAGGGGATCGGAGGTATTTACTCATTCTGGAGAGTACAAGTAATAAGAATTACATTTTGGATCCTACTCTGCATGTTAAAGGGACACAAATTGCTGAGTACAACAGTCCTATTAGTCATTTGCGGGATGGGATACAATTCCCCATTCTATTACACATGTGGTACCATGGCTTCCAGACTTGAAAATAATTACCTGACCTGGAACGTCAGCGGAATGGGAACGCCGGGTAAGAGTCACAGAATATTACACATACATATGGAGACATTGGGTGCAATTTATCCACTACAGGATACACGCATGCGTAAGGGGGAGGGGTACAGACGCATTAGAGGGGCCAAGTATTTACAACAGCCTATTCCTCGATCTCCAGAGCACTACTGGTGCAGTCAGGCCTAATGTCCCATATGAAGTGAAAAAGAGCACATAGAGGGAAGATACATGATACCTGAGGATCAACTCAACAGAGAACCACTGACTAAAACATCCATACCTACACCGAACACTTCAAAGACAGAATTCTGCAATAAGATATCTACATACATACCTCCCTCATTACATGTCCCCTGGCAGTGGGGCCGAAAATCCAATTGTGTGCCTGATGTAATATTAGATAGACCAAGTTTGCAACTCCCAGGAATGTTGAACATGAAAAAGATTGAGAAATTTATAAAATGGGTATAAGATTGGCGCATGATGGATGTTTGACAAGCTGCCCATCTGTTCTCCATGGAGTACTCATATTGCTCATTGGTATATGATTTTCATTCTAGAATGGACATATTCCTTTATACAATAAAGGCGCTAAATCGGGTCATAAACACTGAACACCTGTTCAAGATAATCTATGCTCTGTGTCCTTTGAAATTAGTGTACAACGGAGGAGGTCTGCAACACTCACTTAAACAGGGCTGCTACAGGTGACAGCACTGAGAGATGCAGTTTAAAGCAACTGTGGAAGAACCCTAACAAATTAATTCAGATAAAACACAGACTCAGTAGGTAATTCCACTGGAGTGGGAGGCCTATAAAGTAGACATGAGAGGCCTCTTGTAGGGTGCAGAAAAGACTAATCAAAGGCATTTTAAAACTTGAAATTCCATGTGAAGTCTAGAGATCAGAGGGGTGTTGAATGTTAATGACAGCTAATAACTGTTTAAACACACAATCAAATAAGCGAAGGTACAAGAAATAAAGAGATTGTCTGATTACCGAGATGTACAAGCAGTAAGCACAATGAGGGAGTCAAAAACAGGACGCCGTCTAGGGCACCTGCCTCAATTGGACATGAAGACTAAATCCACTTCTGCAGTGAGGAGAATTTCCTATATTTCATTAATGAAGTGTTTGGCTTGTGCAGGAGTAACCCGTACTGTATAGTAAACCTGTAATAATAGACAAGGCTAGACTACAGATAAATGTTGTTTCAGCTGGACTGAAAATACTTTTGCATGAACTTAAAGAGGCACTGGCAGTCTCTATCACTATCACTGAAATGAAGAATGGAACAGGATCTTATCCAGGGGTAAAACCCAAGGTAGCAACTCCCTATCAGCTGTACAGTTGCTGAAGCTGAATGAAGTGGCCAGAGAAAAGAGACTATTGCACCCCACAACCAAGGAACCCATTATAGTGGTGTTACCCAATCCTAACCGAGATTTACAGGACAGTGCTACATACAGACAGCAAGCAATGTTAAATATTAGTGAAAATACTAGCCACCATATTCTCAGTGCACCCTGACCAAAATGTTTTCACGTCATGTAGGAGGACCTCAACAATGTCAAATGACTTTACCAATTGCTGGATAATTTGTCTAAAAGTAACGTAATTCCAGCACTACAGGCAAAAGGTATGGAGAAGTAGTTTGAGACTTTGTGTTTATAGTGTTGGAAACTATGGGATTTGGAAAGGAAATATCTGCCTCGATTTGTATGTGTGAGGGAGTAGTTTGAACTAGCTGCATTAGTCAATGGGGAACCAGTGGATTTCCTTTAGGTGAAGTGCGATGTGGGTGCAGCATGGGAGGGCAAGTATGAGTCATGCAGCGGAGTTCTGGAAGGTCTGGAGACTTTGTTGGAGTTGCTTGGAGATTCCGGGGTAGAGTGTGTTGCTGTCATTGAGCCTGCTTGTGATGAGTGCTTGGGTGACGGTCCGTCTGGTGTTCTGTGGTAACCACTTGAAGATCTTAAGCAGTTTGCGTAGGATGTGGAAGCAGGAGGTACTTACTGCGATGACTTGTTCCGTTACAGAGAGTTTATCATCTAGAATGATTCCCATGTTTCTAGCATGGTTGGTGGGTGTTGGTCATAGCTCTGGTGGCAACCAGGTGGAGTTCCAGGGGGAGGTCTTTTTACCGAAGGTCAGAGATTCTCTCTTGTCAGAACTGAGCTTTAGGCAGTGTTTCTCATCCAGTCTGCAACCATGGTCATGCAGTTGGTGAAGTTGGTTCTGGAGGTGGTAGTTTTGTCCGTCGGAGAGCGTATGAGTTGGGTGTTGTTGACATATTAGATGATGTTGATGCCTTGGGTTCAGATGATGTTGACTAGCAGGGTTATGTAGGCAGGATGGGGCTGAGGGGGGATCCCTGAGGGTCTCCGCAGATCGGTTTCTTGGTCTCGACTGTAAATGGTGGCATACTGACTCTTTGGGTTCTTCCAGTGATGAGGGAGCAGATCCAGTGGAGTGCAGGTCATTGGATGCCTATGTCGTGGAGTCTTCTGATCAGAGTATAGTGGGAGATGGTGTTGAAGGCTGTGGATAGGTCGAGTAGGATGAGGGTTGTTAGCTGCTGTTTCTCCTGGGTGCAGGATAGTCCTGGTATTGTCAGTGGCTGCAATGAGTGCTGTTTCGGTGCTGTGGTTCTTCTGGAAGCCAGATTGGGTGTTGTCCAGTAGGTGGTGGGTCTCGAGGTAGGTCTCGCGTTTGTTGTTGATGGCGTCCTCCATTACTTTTGCAGGGTGCAGGAGCAAGGATATTGAACGAAAGGTGCATAGTTGGTTTGCATCGGCTGATGTTTTTTTGAGGAAAGCGTTGACTTCTGCGTGTTTCCAGTCATCCGGGAACGTGGCAGAAGCGATGGAGGTGGTGATAATGTGAGACAGGGTGGTGCAAATCGGGGAGGTTTCCAAGTTGTAGATGTGGTGGGGGCATGGGTCTGTGGGGGCCCCTGAGTGGATGGTCCGCAGGATTGTCGCTGTGTGGTCTCTGATGAGGGTTGTCCATTCAGTCAGATGGTTGTTTTGGTTGGTAGCTTAGCCATGAGGTCGGCATGGTCTGGTTAATGTGGGTAGTTGCTGTAGATATCGGTGATTTTGCTGTGGAAGAAGTTTGATAGTCGTTGCAGATTTCTTGTGAGGGGCGATGTTGTTGGCAGTTGCGGAAGATGTGGTGAAGTCCTTTATGATTGTGAAGATCTCCTTGCTGCTGTTGGAGCTTCCTTCAATGCGTTCAGCTAGTGCACGTTTCTTGGTGTCTCATTGTTGCTGGTGGTAGCGTACGAGAGCAGCTGTTTGCAGTGTCATTTTGATTCTAGGAGATCCTCTGTGTACCAGCTTCCTTGCTTATATCCTCTTTGTTTGTTGAGTTTGATTTGTGCGTGAGAGTCAGTTCCTGATACAGTTATTGAAGTTTGTGATATCCTTGTCGAGGTCGTTTGTGGGGGTGGGTTGATCTGTGGTCAGGGTGCTGAGCCAGTCTGCTTCAGAGATTCTGCACCAGCTGTGGCTTGGAAAGCTGGTGCAGGAGGGTGCATTGACTTGCTGTGTGTTGATCTTGAAGTGGATGATGGAGTGGTCGGTCCATGTGAGCAGTGTGTTGGCGATGTATTTGATGCTGTCACTAGTGGTGAAGATGGGGTCCAGTGTATGTCCTGAGGTATGTGTGGGACCTGGTACGAGCTGGGTGAGGCCGATGTTATGCAGGCTTTCGAGGAGTGCTGTGAGGCAGTGGTCGGTCCTGTCTTCCAGGTGGAAGTTGAGGTTGCCGACCAGTAGGTAGGCTCTGGAGTTGATGGTACATGGGGCAGCGAAGTCGATGATGAGGTTGGTAAAGTGTGGTTTGTGGTTCGTGTGGTCAGGTGAAGTTATCAGAGATTTGAACTTTGTAGTGCAGGTGTTCCATGTACAGGGCTTCGATTTCCACGGTGGTCGAGTACTTAATGGATTCATTGAAGATGATTGCGAGTCCTCCTCCAGGCTTGTGGTTGTGGTCCTGTTGTGTTATCTTGTAGCCTGTGGTTATTGCTGTGGCGATGTCGGGTGCTGATGTGGAGGTGAGCCAGGAGGAAAGAGGGCGAAGCAGGAGCCTCAAGGCAAAGGCTGGGTCCTAAAGGGCCTAGACTGGTCAGAGTACTAGTTCCAGGTAAGTGGGAGGGGAAAGAGCTGGAAGGGGAAAATGGCACACCAATAGGAACTAAAGAGAAAATTGCACAAAATAGAAAGGGGCACGAAAGAGAAAAAGGCACAAAGAAAAGACAATAGAAAAGGCACAAAGATAAAGCTACACAGAAATGGTAAAAGGCCAAAGAGAGAGAAAGGCACCAAAGAAACAAGCATTGGCATAGCCAATAGGTCTCGCTTTTGGAACCTTATAAGTATTTAGATATGCAGCACAATATCCTTGGTGCAACAACATCAACTGTTGCATGACTAAACACTTATAAGGACCCAAAGGCGAGACCTATTGGCTATGCCAATGCTTGTTACCTGGGTCATGAGTAGTGGCCTACTGGCCACGTTTTGTAAGTTTCTGCTGCTACAAGCGAATCCAGATCCTTCTGCTGACATTCCAGCAAATGTGTGTTTGTATACCTGTGTGTGGTCTGCTATACACATAGGGCTGTCTGAGTGAACCGGAGTGAAGGTGGTCTGGGGGTTCCATTTTGGAAGCATCTGGCCTGTTTGTGTTCACAAGATGGACTTGAGGTTACTTTCAAAAACAGTCAAAGTGTATTGCTGACATTTCTGAGACAGGAGGGATAGGAAGTAGATAGTGAAGTGGGGAAAGAGGAGAAAGGCTTCCCCTTACTAATTCAGGCCCTTTGCTGCAGAGAGCTACTGATTAGCCTTCCTAAAAACTTACATTTGGTACATGGTAAGGATGTAGGGATGAAGGGTGCGACTGCAGTTTCTGTTGTTCATAGTGTGATGTGGTCCTTTAGAAGAGACCAACCTGTTGTGTCTCTTCCTGATCACTGCTGGTGTGGCTGTTGATGCTCAGGTGCAGAAACTCACACCTCTTTGTGCCTCTGTTTTCAGTATTCCAACCTAGAGACAACCCTGAGTCTGGAAGACAGATGAAAGGGGCAACGACCCAAACCTGTTCTAAATTTGCACACAGAGATTACACCTTTCCTGTCTGTAGAACCAGCATAGAGTGGGAGATGTTGACCCACTTGGTCCAGTTCCACATTCTCTCTGACCAAGCAGGGGTGTGCCGCGGAGTACCCAGTGGAGAAATGCACAACCAGAACTGATGTCTGTCTGACAGCCTGCTTCCCAGAGGCGAGGGACATCACTTGGTGTCTGGTCTAGAGGAAGAGCTGTCTTCCTGTCCTGAAATGCCTGGGAGTACCTTGCCTGGAACAAGAGGGAAGAAGAGAGCCAAGCCTGCAGGAGGAGCTGGCTACCATTGTGAGCAAGAGTAGTTAACCCCGGAGCTGTGGGTCAGTCTAACATAGATCTTCCATAGTGCGTGACGGAGGTGCTCTTGATTCAGAGCCTGTCACTCTTGATTAAGCAAAGTAGTCGCAGCACTGCTGAAGTGTGACCGAGCAGAATGCCCCATCGATAACTACCTGCTCAGTCTGCTCAAGACGAACTTTGCTGTTGTAGCTGTTGCACTTGCCCCAAGTGTTTTCGAGCACTCTCCGCTGCTGAAGGGGTTATTACTACCACCAAGCTCATGGCACTCATCCAAATGTTCCCTCAACAGACTCTGTTGTTGCAGCTGTAGCACTTACCCCAAGTGTGTCTGAGCAGACTGTGCCACTGAAGATACTTTTACAAAGCCCGTGTCACTGCCCGAGCGTGCCTGAATTGACTTCATGGTGGCTAGCTTGTGACACCTCCCCAAAGTGTACCTGAGCAGACTAGGCCGCGGTACGTGAGGCTTCTGCCATTGAGACACTTGACCACTATGTGTCCGAAGCACTGCCCGGATGTGCATCTTATTAGACCACGCTGCTGCAGCTGAACTGTGAACTGCATAGAAGAGCCCCAACTGTGGCTACCCAGACCTGAGACTGCTTCGCCACCTTGAACCTTGGCGGTCTGCCCAACTGACCTACCGACGCACCAGTCAACCAAAGTGGAGGAGGCCCTGCTTAGAACCTTGTGACCCAGACTCCACGTGTGCACGCAAGAGGGCGCTGACTCGAAGACAGCTTCACTCATGCACCACCTCCGGACTATGCCCCTTGGAGACCCACACAGGGTTCTCTAACGCTAAGACAGAGTGGGGGGAGGAGGAAGTAGAAGGACACCCTCTTCCAAAGGACAGTGACTCTGCACCAGAGATTCTGAGTACCTGAGTGTTTGTAGAGTGTAGTCTCGTGTATTAAAGTGCTTCTCTTTAAGAATGCTAACTCTGGGCTGGACAGTGAAGTTATTAGGCTGTTGGGTCTCTGAGTTCGGACCTTGTTGTACTTCAACACTACCTCCCCAAGAAGCTTGTATCTATTTGCCATCGCCACCATTGAGAGTCAAGTGCCAAAGAGGTTGCCCTTGGCCCAGTTGCAAAGTGAGACGGGCCCTGGGACATCAGAGACAAACGACCCCACCCCCATTGCAGAGGCCCAATAGTCCCTGCTTGCTCATTGGTCCAACAGACGGACTGTGATGTATCTCTCTCTCTCCTCACCCCCAACCTCTGTCATTAACTCTGTCTCTCTCGCCTCACCCCCAACCTCTGTTATTAACTCTGTCTCTCGCCATCCCTTAACCCCCCTGCGCGGACACCCTCTCTCACCCACCTCTTGGTTATGATCAGTCCAACCTATTGCCAGACCTTTGGTGTGTTTTGTTGCATACCAGCCCTCTCCCTTGGATGCTTCTGTGCCAGCTCATTTCCTGTGCTCCTGTCCATACTCAGGTCCTGCCCGACCCCGAGGATGTTTGATTTTGGACCACGTGACGTGTTTTTCTGTCTGAAAATATTTGTGAATGTGCCATGGTGTATGCAGGGTGTGTCTGGACATCCCTGGCCGCAGTGTGTAATTTTTTATCTGTCTTTGGCACTAAGTCGGGTGTATTCTTTCTTTAGTTAGTGTTCCGTTCCTGTGCCTCCGTCAGGTGCACGTCTGCACTCTTGGCACCGCTCAGATTTCACTTCCTGGGTGGTGAAGGGTCGTGAAGGCGTGCCTGCTCTGATGTCTAGGAATCCGTGCCTCGGACAGTGGTAGAACGTGAACAGCGATGCGTGCGTCGGGTCCCTCCCCCGCGCACAGTGTTCGGCTTCGGCGGTACGCACGGAAAATAGGATTCCGTAGCCCGGTTTCCGACAGCGAGAAGTGAGTGCAGACTTAGGTTTCAAGGCGAGGCTCACGCTGTGTTAAACCGTCTCCGTGCCTGCCGTGCTAGAAGTAACTAGGCTGAACACCCGAGCTTTTGATTGTTGTGGATTGATAAGGGATGACATTATTTAAACCATAAAGTGTTTGACATGTTGCTATGGTTTCCACGCCTTGCAAAGTAAGGCCTCCGGCACTAATTACAGCACTAACAAGCCCGCGTTTCCACGCCTTGCAAAGTAAGGCCTCCGGCACTAATTACAGCACTAACAAGCCCGCGAGTGGTGCGCGCGCACCACAGAGGAGCGGGGGCGAGCGAGCGCGGCAGCCTGCTCAGCTGACGAGACGCTCAGCTGACCAGACGCTCGTGCGTCGTGGCTGGCCTTTGGATGAGTACGCGCGGCAGACATGTGTTTCCACTTATCGCGCCCGCGTCTGGGCACGATAATTGGAAACATATGTTTGCCGCGCGTACCCATCTCAAAAAGGCCAGCCACGACGCACGAGCGTTTGTTGGACTGCTTTTCAAACTCGCTTACATTAAGTCTTCGCCTCTAAGCAGCGCTTGCGCGCTACTCGAGGCTCGACCTAAAAAGGGCACAAAAGTGGAAGAAAGTGTTAAAAGAGAGCAGAAAACACAAACGAGGCACAAAAGAGAGAAGGGCACAAAAATGGAAGAGAGCAGAAAACAAAAGTGGTAAAAAAGTGCAGAAAACACAAAAGAGGTGCAAAAAAAGAGAAAGGCACTAAGGGAGAGAAAGGCACAAAGGTGGAAGAGAGCATGAAACAGGCATCAGAGTGAATATAGCCGAGGGAGAGCAAGTGAGAGAGGAGAGAGGGGGCTGGGAGAGAAGGGCACAAAAATGGAAGACCGCAGAAAACAAAAGTGGTAAAAGAGAGCAAAAAACACATAAGAGGCGCAAAAAAGAGAAAGGCACTAAGGAGAGAAAGGCAAAAAGGTGGAAGAGAGCATGAAACAAGCATCAGAGTGAGTATAGCAGAGGGAGAGCAAGTGAGAGAGGGGGCTTGGTGAGAAGGAGAGAGGTCGAGGCGGGAGCCTCAAGGTGAAGGCTGGGTCCGAAAGGGCCTAGACTGCTCGAAGGACCAGTTCCAGGTAAGTGGGTGGGGGAAAGAGCTGGAAGGGAAAAACGGCACACCAATAGAAAAGAGTCACAAAAGAGAAAATTGCACAAAATAGAAAGGGGATGGAAAGAGAAAAAGGCACAAAGAAAAAACTACAGAACAGGCACAAAGATAAAGCTACACAGAAATGGAAAAAGGCCAAAAAGAGAGAGGGGCACTAAAGAGAGGGGGCACAAAAGTGGAAGAAAGTGGTAAAAGAAAGCAGAAAACACAAAAGAGGTGCAAAAGAAGGAAAGGCACTAAAGAAACAAGGGCGCAAAAGTCAAAGAGAGCAGAAAACAGGCACATGAGTGAAAATAGGAGAGGGAGAGGGAGTGAGAGGAAAGAGGTGGATGGGTGAGAAAGAGGAGAGAGTGCAGAGAGGGCGAGGCGGGAGCCTCAAGGCACAGGCCGGGTCCGAAATGGCCTAGACTAGTTGGAGGACCAGTTCCTGGCAAGTGGGTGGGTGAAAGAGATGGAAGGCGAAAACTGTACAAAAGAGAAAATTGTACAAAATAGATAGGGGCACGAAAGAGAAAAAGACACAAAGAGAAAACTACTGAAAATGAATCACATTTATGCTACATCTAATATCTACATGGGTAGTACCCGAGTGTGCCTGATAGCTGCCCAGAGTGTAATATCACAAAGACTGGATGTTTGCACATGGTGTAGGACTGTCCAATGACTGTGGGGTAGTGGGCGAAAATAATACATACGAATGACTTGCTAACAGGTAGATTAGTCCCGAAAAGTCCAAAGACCTGTATATTGTGATAACTGTATAGGTCTGAAATGAGAAATCGAGATGCATATTTACTGACCTAGCATTTCTACTCCCTAAAAGAGAGATAACCTTGAACTGGCGGTATCCAAATCACTGAACTTTAAAAACCAGAGAGCGAAATTAACGATGGTGAAAAATGAAGTCTCAGTGGCGTAATGTAAAATGATGGGACCCACCTGCAGAATGTGATGAGGGGCCCCTGAGTGTACCATATCTCACAAATATGAATTGGCCTTCGGCTAAATGGGGCCCCTCCGATTGGTTTGGGGGCCCCTGAAGGGTTGAGGCCCCCCTGTGCCACATGGACTGCAGGTTGCCTGTGTTACGCCCCTGGAAGCACTAATAAAACAACAGAGGGACAAAGGTGGGCAGAGATCACAGAGTGGGACGAAATACTACTTCAGCTCACAGCCTAAATAGATCTTAAACCCTGCCCCTCCACCTCAGGCAAGCCGCGCCGCTGACCCAATTCAAGAAGGACCTCAAGACCTGGCTCTTTGAATGATCCTCCACCCAGTGCGACCAGCAGTCCCCCACCCCCAGAGCCTTGAGACCCTCACGGGTGAGTAGCCGCGCTATGAAAGCCCCTGATTGATTGATTGAAATGCTAATGACATGGATGACACTGAATTAGTATTGACCTGACTAATGAGAAATGTAAATTTGACATGAGTAAACCTGAGATAAACTATTAATGGAAATTGTACTGCTGCATTTGATAGAGCTTTAAGACATTAACGTACACACAGTCGTTCTTTATCAGACGACAGGACCCACTATATATGTTCTTGTATATATGAGAGCAGATGCCTGAGAGAACCTTGGGAGAGTGTTGTCTTGGAATTAGTACCTGTCCAGTAGCAAACTGAAAGAAATGTCGACTACCTGTTGAAATCCTTCTGTTTTCTTCTTTCTGTCTTTCTATAACCGACCACAATTTGTTTGGTTTAATATACACAACCAACCCAATGCAAAAAAGTATAAGTTGAATTAGCTGTAATGATGAAAGTCACTGCTGAGTTCTAAATTTTGGTAACGTTTTAAAGAAGGAAAAAGAACATAAAGAGATATTCAATATAAAAAGATAGAATTAAATGAATGTAAATTCAACAGACACTCCAATGAGTAGAGGAAGGGGAGAGGATGTGGTCTATCGGCTAGACTGCCGACTTTGGAGCTGGGAAACCAAGGTTCGAGCCTCGGGTGATTCTGGGCAAATCACTTAATCTCACAGTGCCTACCAAAAAAAAAAATGAATGTGTCCTTGTGTAACGTAATTGGTGCTCATGTAAAGCGCTCCAATACCTTTGGGTCGAGCTTGCGCTATATAAATCTGCAATAAAATAAACAAGCATTTACAATGCAATAGGTCTCGCATTTGCGAGAGTTTGAGCTTTTGGCATTGTAAATGACAATGTTTTTATTTATGTGTTTGAAAACCTGCAAGCGGTGCGAAAACACGCACTTTGTACTTATAGTTGTTGCTTACATGATGCAAGGCGGTCAGTAACTGCGCCTCTTTTACTGCAAGCCTTGCTTCTTGTAAGCAAGGACTATAAGTACAAAGTGCGTGTTTACGCACCGCTTGCAGGTTTTCAAAACACATAAAAGGCATTGTCATTTACAATGCCAATAGCTCAAACTCTCGCAAATGCAAGATCTATTGCATTGCAAATGCTTGATATGTGTTGAATTGAACGCCTACCTTTAACTCGAGGGAAGAATTTGCTTTCCTCGTGTATCACCAGTTGAGTATACTAAGGAAACTTAAACCCTTCCTCCCACAGACAGACTTAAAAATGGCGGTACAAGCCCTGGTGCTACCAAGATTGGATTACGGAAGCACCACCCTATGCGGTCTCCCCAAATACAAGCTGGCCCCGCTGAGGGCTTTGCTCAACGCTGCGGCCAGATTGCTCTCCGGGATTAAAAGAAATAGCCACATCTCTCCAACTTTGAAAGCTCTGATCTAGTTGCCCTACGAGGCAAGAATACACCTAAAGGTTGCCTGCATGACCCACAAAGCCCTGCATAACAATACCCCCACCTACTTAGCACTAAAGTTAGAGCGATCGGGAGGATGCAGACAATTACGTAGTGCGAGGTCACTACTACTGAAACCACAATCCTTCCATAAAAAGAGAACTGGCTGCAGAGCTTTTTCAGGGATCGCACCGAAGATTTGGAACTCCCTCCCTCCACTGGTACGTGGAATCTCATCATTTACCTCCTTCAAAAAAGAAGTAAAAATGCTTCTACTGAACAAATTTACATCCTAAGGCTTTAATTCGATGTTGACTAATAGTTACCTATGATATCCAGATATTTCTGTCTACCTCTTTTGGATTTTATGGAAATTACTGAATGTATATATTCTACCTCAACCTCCTAATGTCTAATAACTGTGTACTGTGAAGTGCTCTGATACCCTCGTGGATCATTCTTTGTTGTCTACTAGTCACCTATGCTATCCATATAATACTATATACCTCTTTTGTACTGAATAGCTGAATACCAAATGTTTGTATACTACATCAACCATCTAATGTTTAATAATTATATATTGTAAAGTGCTCTGATACCCTCGTGGGTCACGTTTGCGCTATATAAAACTTTATAAATAAAATAAATAAATAGGCCCGGGATGGGTACTGAAAGCGTAGAGATAGTCTTTTTTGGCCTTCTGCACTCTTCTCGAATAGATGCATTTTGTTGGAGGGTGCATCACGTCCTAACGAACCCCAGGGTCTCATTTGTAGGTAATGTAGATGTCCATCCACACGGACAACGGAAGGGGGTGCGGGAGCAAAGTGAACAGTGACAATGGGAGGGGGCAGGAGCAAAGTGAAACACAAAATGTTACAAAACAAGCAGTGGAAAAAGAAAAAGTAGTGCGCGTACCAAAACATATTGCCCATATCGAAAGGATCCATGTAGCAGGGGCAGTCCGCATTGCGGGAACAAAACAGCCACAAGGTGGGACAAATGTACTCTATTCTCAAACAAAAACTATGGAATTTTATAAAGGCGGACCAAGCAACAAATGAAAAGCAGTGGGCATGTGATATGTGTGTTCAAACTGCACAGAGGGATTACAGCATGCCTCGCAGAGCAGCACATGCACGCTGCCTTTAGGCTAGACCTAAAAACAGTACTTCTGCTAGGAGCTAAGACATGAAATTTAAGATTTTCACGTTTAATAAGAACGTTAATACATTGGTGAATTATCAGCAGTCTGTGCCCCAGTGACTGAATGTAATAGATCTATATATTACAGAGGCCCTCACAACTTCTTCAGTGGCTATTAAAAGTGTTAACCTACTTTCCCTCATAATGGCATAAGTACAGGATTTTCAGAATATGCATAAAAAGACCGGCAAGATTAAGCTATGAGCCCAAGACCCAGGATAGCCTTGTTGTGCATATTAATAAGTTTACAGCGGTGGACGGTTTCGGAGAGAAGTAGTTACGCAGGTCACACTACTCCTCGAGCCAACAGTATTCAGAATACACATGCCAACCTGCTCTTCATGGAGGGCCGATAACAGTGTGTTCCTAGACACATGACAAGCCTGTAAATGACAAAGTTATATATTCATCAGCTTACTTCCTGCTCACAACTTAACCCAAGAGCTGCCAATTTCACTCAAGCCAATGGTCTATTGAATCCATGCAGTAGCAACCCGTCAACGACAGTAAAATCACTAAGCAAGATAGCTTCACTCCTACTAATGGCAATTACAAGAATTTAATGTATACTCTTTAAACATCAAAACACTGGTATCCATATTTAAACAAACTGCATTTGAAAATAAGCCTGTGAATTCAGATGTGATAGCACCCAACAGAATTTGTGAGACCAGGAAGCCAGGATCATACATACAGGCAATGCTACTCTTAAGACCAATAAAAACTAGACATAGCTTCATACTTTCATGCGGTCGAGTTTTTACCACCATAAATTCAATATATGTCAGATAAATCATTTCAGCTGTCCAGTCTGTGGGTTTGGCACTCTGTGAGTGAAGAAATACAACATGTGCGCTGCATTATATGAACACGCATACCTATGTGTGCGTAAAGACTGTTCCAGCATGTTTCCCATTCAGTTCCAGTGGAGGTGTGTTCTGACACCCAGGCACCACCCACCGCTGAGGGTAGGGAGCTATTGTCAGATTAAGAATCTAAGGGAGCAGCAGGCATTCCCCAGCTTGCAGTAACAGGAGAAGGTGGCGTACTGTTATGTGGCTGCAGATGTGATCCAGTTGCAAAACCCAAATAAACAGTCCTAGGAACACATGCAACCTCTACTAGCCATATACCCTGCCTTCGGCTTCTTATGCCCAAAGCTGGCATAGGCTTTGGAGCAGAAACCAACTATTCTTGTGCACCACTGAACATGGCTCCATTGTCTTTGTTGAGGGCACTACTTATGGCACAATTCGCACCACAGCCAGTGAGTCTGCCTACACAGGTGCCACATACGCCAAGTCCCCATCCTCTGCAACATTCAGTAACACAGTCATTCTTTTGTAGCAACTAGGGGTGCTGGGCCTCAGTTGCATAACGGTAATGGGCAGCCTGCTTGCAGTGCTGGAGCCGGATTTCTATTTCTAGTAAGAGGCAGCAAGAGGTCTGCTTCTGAATGCTGTGGCATGTAAGGACTGTGGTGTTGGTGGCCTTCCGGAGAATTATGGACAATGATCAGCGGAACAAAGATGCTGAGAAGGCTGCAGGTGCTGGGGTCCATCCCTGATGAAGGCTCGGGGCCTGGGGCCCACGCGGGAGCCTATGGCTGCCATACTAAAGCAGCACAGCAGCAAAGCACAGCTGTTAGGGATTCTTACTTCAACCATGCAACGAACAGCAGCAAGAAAAAACACCACCTAGTTTACAATGTTCACTACAGGTAGAAAAAGTGACCTCAGTAGGAGAAGTCAATGCCACTATGTCTGGAGTTGTGCGTTGTGTGGTGAGACAGATGCTCTCCTCAAAAACAAGTCAAGTAAGGCACAGCGTCAAGCAAAGTTGCATGACTGACAGTTACCAAGCCACTGAGTGCCCATGGCTTATGCACTACCTTACCACTTCTACACACTAGACACTACACACACCTTGATACAGTTCAGCTGCACTTATGTCACACCACCAGTATCACTTATCATTGCACCTACCAGTCACTTGTTGGATAATGCACCAATATGTAAACAAACACGCTTGACTACTCCCGGGGATACTGTGAACTGAAGCATGCAGTTGCATGGGAGTGTGTGCAAGAGATTAGATGGATAGAGGCGATGGCTCAAGTACTACACTCTCACCTCTTTAAAAGTCTTTACAGTTGAAAACCAATCATTTTTTAATTAATCTTCAGACCCTTTCCATAGTCCAAGCACGTTCAGCCATATGTTGGGAGTGAGAAGACTAACATCGAATGAGACGTACAAAGAAAATATCCAAAATATGTTTCAAGAAGCAGTCCAGAAAACAAACCTATTGACAAAAGTGACACATCGAAAAGAGCCGCTCAAAGGAATATGCAAGAAGGTACTTTGATATTCATTAGAGTAAATTATTCAAACCCATAGTAAAAATAATAAAGGACAAAAACTGGAAAATCCTATGTAATAAAGAATAGGTTGTTTGGTAAACAAAGCCTCTGATTGTGCTGATACTCTAGAAAACATTCCTAAATAGTAAATGCTGAGTTCCACACAAACGGGGATATTGCAAAAGCGTTCATAACTCCTAAAAGGAACGTGCTGCTGCTGCAGTAATTGCATTAACACGAGCAAAGAATTTGAAACGCTACACTCGATAAATGGGAAAACTCTACTATAACTTTTTGAAACATAATTCACAAAATCTCGAAAATGTTACTAAATATCTATGAGGAACAGTTTACGTGGGTCATACTGGATGGAAATTGCAGACACAAATAACAGATCACACAACCATGACACAGATAGCTGAGAGCCAATGTAACTTTCAAAACACAAATCTCAATTACAATTTCAAATCTGAGAGATCATTGATAAAATGTCCATACCGTGCAATGTGTGGATTCAGAAAGTAAACGTAGTGCGCGCGCACCACATAGGAGCGGGGGCTAGAGAGCACGGCAGCAAAAGCGAGACGAACGCGCGCTGCTGCGCGTTCTGGCCACCGTCGGGAATGGGCGCGGCAAAGGCGGGACATGCGCCCGCCTTTGCCCAATAGCGTGCCGTCCCCATAAAAAAAACAGACGCACCAGTTAATGTGGGCTTCTGAAAACAAAACCACACGCACGAGCGTGTAGGTCGTTTTCAGAAGCCCTTTAAAGGTCTCGCGCTGCGCGAGCAGTGCTGCGCACTGCAACGCTAGGCGCGAGACCTAAAATGAGGCACTGAAGAAACAGGTGATTGTTAGGTGTGAATTCTCCACTTTTTGTTGCAAAAAACGAGTCAGGGCATCCTGCTGAAATAGATATTATGAAGAAGTTCAAGGTCACGCAGAAGTCCCTAAATATCATCTACGATATCAAACGTATGACAGACCCAAACAATCGCCCTTCATCTAAAGTTACAGAAGCCGATTCAACTTTCCGCATGAAGGTGGATCAACCGGCTTGGAGCAGCAGCGCCACCTATGTGGCTGACAGGGTAAGTGGCTGTAAAATAGGAAGACTGTCGAAAAAGGGATGAGGTAAGAAGTGTCTTGATATTTTTGCATGAAATAGACGGGTACCGGTGCAATGATGAGCCTGATACACCACACAAATTGACTTTTTCTCACCCGTAACCAGTGTAATTTGCATCAGGCTCACAATTTCGCATCCCATAGATTAATCTCACTCCACCAATGTTTTGAATTAGGTATAATTTGAAGACGTTTTGGCTAGAAGCCATAGATACCGTGTATTAAAATAATCAAGTCTCACTAGAAACGCTGTACCCCCCGCTAATGCCTTCATTACCTGAGGATTCAAAGGGAGAATCTTTTCAGGGGTTTGAATTGAAAGACAAAGGTGGCAGTAAAACAGTAGACCTGCTTTTCTAAGGGAGGATCTTTATCACGTAGGAAACTCAAAACGTTTGGCCAATTGACCGAACAAAAGAGGCTCCCAGTGTTTAATATGTAAAAGGTAAGGGACAGTAAAAAACCAAAAATGCCTCCCTCGCCATGGGAGATGACTCCCATGGCGAGGGGGCATTATCTTTTTTATTTTCAAAAAGAAAATCCAGCTTCAGGATTTTTATTTTTTTTTATGAAAAAGAAACCAGATTGATGCAAGGCTCCGTCATGTTGACATAGCCCTGCACCAAACAGCAAAAAGCATTGACAGGAACCGTTGTGACAATGATTATTGGCAATACTTTAGAAATTACCACCAGCTTTGAGGTCATTTCTAAATTCGGCGGGTAGCATCTTCGTCAGGGTGACAAAGTAATTTACTCTGTCCTCCTGGTGAAGAAACAGTCCTCCTAACGTAATTTAAATCGCCCCCTAAGTGGCAGGGCCTAAACATCCACGATTGGCCCTGTCTAAGTTTGGGGTGCTGAATACCAAGGCTGTGCAATCTTGGTTCGACCTGATGCCCCTTTAATCCACCACCAGAAACTCCCTGCCTCTTTATCTGACTCGGGCAGGTTCTTTTGTATCCCCACTTTCTCCCTTTGTCACAGTTTTTTCATCCTGCTATTCCTCCTCTTTTCCAACTTTTGTCTTTTTCTCCCTCTTGCTCTGGATCAAAGTCCGTTGAGGAAAAATAAGTGCCAGTCCCCAAAAATGTGTGCCAGTGGGCCCCACCTGAAATGACTGGTCAAATTCATCACTGGGGGCCAGAAAATTGTATTCCATAGATTATCTGGACCTCAAATAACACTGTGTCTTATTCGCATTTAGCGTTAGCATATAACTGTGGAGGATGTCAGATGGAATGTGGAAAGAACAATAAATTATTGTAATGTAACGTTCCTAATAGACACTAGAGCAAATGTCAATCTGGGGACATATTCACTGGATCAATGTGTACGGCTCAAGCACTCCACTCCCTTTCATTAGTTACCTTCACACAACCCTGAACTTTACTACTAAATCCAGGACTGACACAGACTATGAGTTCTGATCTGTCATCAAAATGTATTCATACAAAGCAAGAACCTGCCATTTGTCTCTAGAAATAAGCAATATACAAATTAGAACACAGGGCTTCCTTCAAAGTAACTCGAAAGAAACTAAATTATAATAGGATCAAATATGCGATGCTTAACGGACAGCTACGGTCAAGATGAATGATTATTTAAGACATCAAAGAAAAATGTTTACCTACAACAATGTAAATGATAGCAGATCTTTTTATGTAGCATTCATATGCTGGAACATCGATCATACATATAAACACAAGGTTGGTATAAGTAAAAGGTGCACCTGTGCAACACAGAATTGAGGGCAATGTGCAGTAAAAGAACAGTGTAAATATCCATAAGCACAAATATGTTTTGGATACAATCATAAGGGTTCAGATACAAACAGAAAATCCAGAGAGGGCTATCTGATTAGGCATACATCCACAGGATATAAACCAAAACTCATCAATGTCGTCGACATACGTTTCAACCCTTGTGGTCAATATTTAGGAGGGTCTTCATCATCAAGACAAAAGTAGTCACCACTTACGATTAGCACCCTAAATCTATCTTTAAATGGCCCTTAGGAGTAAGGGATAATAATTGCACTCATTCAATCAAGAGACGGTTGACAGGAGGGGATTATATCTACAAAGCATAGGCTGTGATGAGACAACCACCCAAACATGGAACTGAAGACAGATATCTGAGCACTCGCAGGGACGCAGCTCTGATATATGATGGAACATTCGAGGCCTCTTGCCATAAGCCTAGAAGTTGCAGGATGTCCCACTCTGAGCACAATGGGAGAAATTCTGCACTTACTAAGATGGAGTGCACGTTAAGAGAACACACAACACAAAAACGACACCACCAAAGATTTGAAAGCCTTTCGCCACATACTAACTGTACTGGTTCACACAGCAGTATGGAATACTACTCAGAGGAACATGAACAGTCATTCACAGATAAATGCAACAGCCAATTATTGATCTGACCAACAAAGGGCACAGAACAGTTACAACAAACAGGCGGTTAAGACAAAAGGTTTGTCTTCATCTCCTTTCCTTGACAAACTCACAGCTATGCGGCATCTGGCAGAACCTAGGTAGAAGCAACAGACCTGCACATTTGCTGCCATAAGGTGTGCTGCAAGAAACTGCAATTGACTTATTTAACCCACTACTAAATGAACATCATCACTGAGTTCACACATGTAAGTATCCTCTATATCCTGGGGGCGTGGCCAGGACCATGACCAACTAGCAGCGTCTGCCAGAGCTCCAGCAGCCCGACACTCATCCTGTGCATAATCCTGCCCTCCTAGCTACCATCCACTGCTAATTTACGGTGCCGTTCACTTCCCGCAACACACGAGCACGCCTAAAGCTGTCCCCGCTTTGCTGAGCGCTGAGAGGCAATGAAAAATCGAGACGACCCGGAGGTGAGGCCCGGCTGCCCAAGATGGCGGACGGGACGCGATATACTGAAAATACAGGCCCGTGTCGAGAGCTGAGGCCGGATGTCGGTCCCCCTGTCACACCCTGTGGAACACTAGGCGCTGGGGGCGCATAGAGGGGCAGCGACAACAAATAACCAGAGACTCGACCCCCAGCGGAGGAGCCACGAGAATCCGGGCCTAGACTGTGCGCAGGTGAGAGGGACTGTGCACGAGCGAGTGGGGACGGGCCGAGTCGCGTTCTCCTGCTGGGCTGTGGACAGAGTCCCAAGGCGAGTGAGAGCCCGGAGACCCCCGTGCTGTGCGAGCGGACCTGCCTGGAGATAAGGGGAGGCCCTGCTGGCGACCATGCTAAGGGCGCATTGAGTAGCAGCGGAAATGGGCAGGAAAAAATCAGAGACTCAACCCTTATCAGAGAAGCCACGAGAATCCGGGCCTCGCCCGTGCGCAGGTGAGGGAGGCTGCGGCCCGGGCGAGTGAGAGCAGGTCGGACTGCTCTCTCTCGCTGGGCTGTGAGCGGAGCCCCGGAGCAGGGGGCGGCCCTGAGATCGCCACGCTGAGTGAACAGCTTTGCCTGGGGCCATCGGCGGCCCGGCTGGGGACGCGTCGAGCGGCCGTGAAAGTGAAGAGCTAGGATCCGACCCCCGCCAGAGGAGATACAAAAATTTGGGCCTAGCCTGTGCGCAGGTGAGAGGGGCTGCGCACAGGAGAGGGGGGCGGGCTGAGTCGCGTTTCCCTGCTGGGCCACGGACAGAGCCCTGGAACGGGTGGTGGCCCGGACACTCCCCGCAATAAAAGAACAGGCCTTACCTGGAGACAAGGGGTGGCCCCAGCAACAGCCAGGTTGGTGCGACAGGGCGGCGTGTGGTACCTGTGACACAGACAAGAGGGGCTGTGCATAGGCACTATAGAGCGGGCCGGGCCGTGCCTATTTACCGGATGGCGGGAAGGGCAAGGAGAGGAGAGCCATCTGGAGGATACCCCAATACAGCTAGGGGTCTTTGTGTGAGAGGCATGACCCCATAGCCCAGCGCGAGGGGCGAAGTGGAGACACACTGAGGACTGGGTAAAAAGGTAACATTAAACACCAGCCCATGCCTCCAGAAGCCTACAGAAACCAAAGAGGCAACACTGTTGGCCCGGTGAAGGGCGTACATGAGAAAACCGAGGTGGCCGCCTGTGCCACAAATCTGAAAAAAAGGGAAAGAGCCAAATAGAGGCCCCAATAGTGAGATCACCCGGAGGGCACCCGAAAACGAAATGCAAACACCTGGAGGGCACCCAGAAATACAGCACACTCTTGGCTGAAACAGTGGGACGGCCAACCACCTACCAGGTCGGGGGCAGGAGAGCCCGGGCCGCATCTCGCGACGCAACCATTACCGGTACCTGGCATATGGACAGGCGAGAGAGACTGCACACAGACGGCGCTGGCCACAACGGACCGCGCCCCCCCTCATACTAGGAGGTGGAGGGGCGATACAGGAGTCCTTCCAGAGGTCCCGGCGACATCAGGAAGGCTCGAGGTTGCTCGTACTCCCAGAAGCTCAATAAGCGAAGGGAAACAGTGGGTGTGGCCTCAGAAGAGCCTTAGAGAACAGACTAAGACGCCGGCCCATACTGTGGGCCTAAAGAAAGTGATTCCACCGACAGTGGCCTCGGAGGGAAGATCGGCCAAGGGGCACTCGGGAGGATACCACAGCCTGGGCCGCAACAACGAGGAGGCCTGCCGCCCACCAGCTCACTGAGGCGGGGTGGTCGGGCCATTTCCAGCAGCACACCGACAACTGTGTCCCGATACATGAGCAGGTGAGAGGGGCTGCTCACGGATGATACAAAGAGGGTTAGGCCCCACACCCCTGCTGCTTGGAAATAGAGGCAAGGAACGGAGAACTCCTCAATGAAGAAGACCTGTGTCCGGCACGCGGGAGATGGGACCCCGTGCCCAATGAATAAGGTGTGCTCCAACACTGCTTAATATTGACTACACAGCACTTCCCTTCAGACCCCAACAGAGAACATAGAGGTAACTAAAAGTATACTAGAAGATTCAACCCGTCAACTAAATAATGGCGAGGGACAAAGAACCCAAAACCCAAAAGAAGGGCAAAATGGACAAATATACAAAAGTGTTCCCACCGCCAACAGAAACGGAGGGAGAACCCCTGGGACCACCAGATGGCACGGCCATCCTTCAAGCGATCCATGCCTCCAGATGCCATTGAGGGCAAAATGGCAGAAATAAGATCGGAAGTCTCCCTTCTGCGTCAAGACATGCGCAATATCGCGGAGAGGGTGACCCAAACTGAAACTCGCATTTCAGAAGTAGAAGAAATGACACACAAACTGCACTCAGACGTCAAAGATCTGAAGACAACCATGAGAAATGTGGAAAGTGGATGATGCGGAAAACAGAGCACGCAAAAACAACTTGCGCTTCATCGGGTTCCCAGAGGGAACGGAGGGCTCTGACCCAGTGACATTCTTGATGTTGTGGTTGTGTGACTCCCTCCTGGCGACACAGTTTTCACCCTATTTTATTATTGAACGGGCCCATAGGATGCCCAGCGCAAGACCGCCACCTGGCACCCCCCGCGACCATTAATAGCAGAGTTCCTAAATTACCAAGAACGGGACACAATTCTCAGAGAATCACGGCGCACAGGGGAACTCAAGCTTGCCAACGCCAAGATAATGATCTTCCCCGACTACTCTAGGGAAGTGCAGAAGATGAGGCGAACATTCGACTGGGTGAAGGTCAAACTGAGAGCCATGCAGATCCAATATATGCTCCTCTTCCCTGCCAAGCTCAAAGTTATCTTTCAAGGCACCTCACAATTCTTTCAAAGTCCAGAGGAAGCATGGGCCTGGATAGAGGACGGGAAACGAGAACTAGCGAGTCGCAACCCAAAGACACAACAGTACGATGGGAACCCAGACCACAGAGAGACGTCTGCACAGGGGAGGACACAGAATGCGGACCCGGACCCCACTGAAGGGGACCCCATACAGGCCAGAGAAGCAGATGCGCTCGGAATCAGATGAAGACTCAACTCGTGCCCAAGCCGGGAAAAAACACTCCAACCAGCCGGAAAGTACCCACACAGAACAATCGGACAAGGAATCTTTTGCGGAAACGGACAGTGATCCTCCACTCCTTCAGAATATTAACCGTATGGAAGATCAAGGCACAGAGACACGAAATACAGAGAACATGCACCAGCAGCAGGAAAAGAGTGGTGAGGAAGGTTGAAATATGGGCTACACCGATGGCAGAAGAACTGCAGAGCCCCCCTAGACATTATTGCGCTTGGGGGCGGAGCTAGCCAAGCCTGGAGATGGCCGCACTGTGAGCGAGCTCCTCCAATCGAGCCTAAATCCTGCAATGATCCTGCAGTCATAACCTACTAATCCTTACAAAAATAACCGTCGACACGACTTTCAGAGGCGTCCTTTAAGAGGTTGTCTCCCTGCCACCGAGATCCATCTGGTAAGCGGTAAATTATCCCGCTGAATACTCGACCGAGGAGCGGCCTGGTTATCGTGGGCGTGCACGCTGGGACGCAACCACTACGCAAGCCCCAGGCGCGACATCTGCGGCGGAGGCCTAACGACGGAAAAGTCGAGAGCGGACCTAGCCGATGGTGAACACTGAGACTTCCCACTTCTGCAATCCACACAGAAGGTGAGCGGCGGCAAAATAAATACCCTGCAGAGCACAGGCGCTGTGTTCCGACACTGCCGCGACCGGGTGTGTCTGGCAGGCCCCGACGGGAGCGAAGAGACAGTTCCTCCACATTGCCTGCAAATACCCGCTCCCTATCCGCCGAACAGTGTGGCATACCTTCCAGTTGCGACAGTAGGCGGTTTAAGGCCTAACAACACCCGAGCCAAAGCCTGCACTCCACGTGGTAACCGGTGCAAACTGCGGGCAAAACAACAACTAGTGGTGGTGCGCTGCTTGTTAAGCTGGTGATTTGAGCATAGCCCCTACATATGCGCAAGAGCGCGAAGATATAACTAAGGCATAGAGGCCCCCCATCTAGGGTGGATTGCAATATCGTGCACCCTATGTACCTTCCGCTACACCCGTGTTACACACTAAGGCAAGGCATCTGCTGAACATAGGGTTACCAACGGTTTCCAAACCCAGAGGAGCAGCAGATTGGACTGCGACGGTGGCCCGCGCCGCAAACCTGTATTATGGTGCACTAGACCAATGCTACGCTCACCAACATTATAACCCGAAGGGTCCACGCGAGCAACATTCCACGTGCTCTGTGACTATGCTCCTGGATGATCAATACATAATATAATTTCCCAGACGAGGTGCACGCGGCCATGAGCACTTAACGCTATACCTAACCGGCTCTGCATAGAAAACAGTTTGGTACTGTGCAGCCCTGCGACAGCTACATCTCAGAATACTGAAAGACAGGCTGTGCTGTGAAGACTACTAAATAAAAAATAAAAATAAAAGCTCTTTATATACTACAATCACAGCCACAGACGCGCCAAAACAACCCCCGCAGAACACTACTTGGACCTGTCTCAACACCTGCAAGCATGGGCAAGCCGGAAAAAAATCAGCCCAAATTACAATTTGAGCAGCCCAAAAAACAAACTGAAAGCAGCACTGATGGCCATCCAAGGGACCAGGCAAACACAGCCACAACAGGCCCTGATGAGACAGTGGACTTCCGAGCGATGTTTAACACGATTCAATCAACGCTATCGAACATTGACGGAAAGATAGACTCCTTAACATACCGGGTCGACCGTATGTCTGAAAGATTAGATAAACATACGGAGCGTATCGACATGGCAGAACGCCGCATATCGGACGCGGAAGATGCTCAAAACCAACTAGAATTGAAACAAACAAAAATTGACAAGGCCTTATCAGCCATGATGGCAAAGACAGAAGATTTAGAGGCGCGATCACGCCGCAGTAATCTGCGCTTGATGGGCGTGGCGGAATCCACCCGGACAGGTAATATGGAATGCTTCATTGAGACCCTGTTGATTGCTCTTCTTGGAAGGGAAACTTTCTCCGAAGTATTCATTGTTGAAAGGGCACACAGATCCCTGGCGCCTCCACCACCACCCGGGGAGCGGCCGCGCCCTATAATCGCCAAAATACTGAACTACAGAGACAGAGATGCGGCGTCGCAAAGCCCGAGAACTGGGCACACTACAATATGAAGGAATGACTATTTCCATTTACCCGGACTTCACTTCACAAGTTCAAGAAGCACGGAAGAAATTCCTGGATGTAAAACAGAAACTGCGTGAGAACAATATTACCTATGCTATGATCTACCCAGCTCGCCTGAGAATTACTGTGGATGGGAAAAGTAAAATCTTCAATGAGCCAAAGGAGGTACTGAAATACTTGCAACTCAAACATCCGCAATCTACAAGGCGAAAATCCCCGAGAGGGGCGCAGGCAGAGCAGGAGAAAACTTCAGACGTGGAGTAATGCGTCTCCTCTGTGACATTACTTGTAACTCCGCAAGGGAACGCACAAAAAATTCCAGCGGATGCCATATGAGACTCAGATAAGTTTTTAAAGTTAAGAATAGACACTTAAGTACGAACCACATTATGGAAAAATAATACTGCATAGTTAAATGCTAGAGACACCTATGTTAACTATATGAATGGTAATTATTAACATCAAGTTGGTAACCTGTTAACGCTACTAGGTTATGCACAATGCATTATCCTCATTTTGAATGTTGTATATCTGTGAACTCGATCCCCCATATGCTAGTCATTGGGGTGTACGGCTGGCAGTTTCCGCCACCTCGTGTATACCACGACTCTCTCTTTCCCTGATAGGGAATAATTTGTGGGTGGGCACATTTGTTAGTAGTTAATCGGGATTGTCTTCGCTATAATTGGGATGGCGAAGTGGGTGGGGGGTGGGCGAATGCAGGGTTTTGGAAATATGGTAATCGGGTACATGTTGGCTTCAGTTTCATGCACGTTTACACATAACACATGCTTAATTACAGCGCATGCAGACATGCTTAATCCTGTGAAAAGTGTTGACGTTGCGATCTATAATTGGTATTCTCATGATCACACAAATGCATACAGTGACTAAACCTACACCTCTGAAACTCGTGACCTGGAACGTGAGAGGTCTTAATAATCCCAGAAAAATCAGACAAGTGTTTGCTTATTTAGATAGGCATAATATAGATATAGCACTACTGCAGGAGACACATCTACTCCAACAGAAAGCAGTAAAACTTGGTAATAGATGGGCGGAACTGGTGGTGTCGTCATCTTACTCCTCCTATGCACGTGGGGTAATAACCCTAATAAGGAAAGGAACGTGTTTTATACTAGACCAGACAATCACAGACCCTCAAGGTAGATATGTAATTGTAACAGGCATATTACGGGGTACTAAAGTAGGACTTATTAACGTATATGGTCCAAATGTGGACGATCCCGACTTTATAGTGAATGTATGGTCCAAACTTCGTGAACTACCCCCTATGGACTTACTGTGGGAGGGGACTTAAACATGGCACTTGACGAAACGCAAGACAGGTCTCAAAACACGACGGAACATCATCATCGGGCCGTTTCAGCTATACTAAACGGCATGACAGAATTCCGAATGTATGACATATGGCGGATGCGCAATCCAGCTATACAAGACAGCACCCACTCATCAACAGTACATAACAGCTGGTCAAGACTTGACTATTGGCTTATTACTGAGCAAGCTTGTACATGGACCCAGAACATTAGTCATCTCCCCAAGACGTTATCAGACCATAAACCTGTTTTATTAAATATACAAATCCCAACATATGTCCCTCCACCATTTGTATGGCGTTTCAATGCCGCTGCATTATTAGACCCACTCTATAACGACACTATTCACACAGCAATAGTAGATTTCTTCACTATAAACAAAGGGTCAGTAGATAGTGCGGGTACCCTGTGGGAAGCCTTTAAAGCGACCCTGAGAGGCATATGCATTAGCACAAATGCCGGAATATTAAAAGACATTCGCACACAGCTTCAAAAATGCGAAACACACATTAAGAAACTAGAAGCGGAATATGACACTACTCACAGTGCACGTACCCTAAGTGAAATAAAGGACGAACTAAACCGGTATAATGACTTAGCGGATGGAGAAATAAAGTATATATCGCGACGTCATACAGCACGCAAATTGGGCGAAGGGGGCAGACCAGGCCGGATCCTGGTGCAAAATATACGCACAGAACATAAACAACACACTGTTTTAAGGATAGAGGATGATAATCAGATAATTCACTATGACACAGAGGGTATACTACAAACGTTTATGGAGACCTATAGCGCATTATATAAAACGCAAGATACTGCGTCTACACCAGAAATTTTACAATACATTGAAGACATAGCATTAGTGTGGCTATCGGATGGCCAACGCGAATATTTAGCGCAACCCATGACTAAAGAAGAAATAGAATTAGCTATTAAGTCACTACCTAACGGTAACTCACCCGGCCCTGATGGCTACACAGGGAATTTTATAAAGCATATTCCGATTTATTAAGTCCATATCTCCTTGAAATGTACGACGAAGCCTATAACAATAAGATCCTCCCTCCAACACTACGTGAAGCGCTAATAGTTGCATTGTTGAAACCAGATAAAAATCCTGACAAAGCTGAATCTTATAGACCGTTATCGTTAATAAATACGGATGTTAAGATTCTAGCCAAAATGATTGCCACACGACTACAACCGTTAATGTCCACTATAGTCTTACCAGATCAATCTGGCTTTATACCAAACCGCTCCACTGCACACAATATCCGCACCATCTTTGCTCTCCTACATCAGCTGGATCCAGACCTGCAAGCAGTGGCGGTGCTGCTTGATGCGGCTAAGGCCTTCGACTCCGTTGAGTGGTCATATATGTTCACTATACTACAGAGGATTGGACTGCCACCCATGTTTATTAACTGGATCAGACTACTTTATAATAGGCCAGCAGCCCGCATTAAAGTCAATAGACACATATCAAAGGCTATACCGATACAAAGGGGTACCCGACAGGGATGCCCATTATCTCCCCTACTGTTCTCCATTGCATTAGAACCTCTAGCCTGTAAAATACGTCAAAAATATGCACAAACGGCATTAGGCTTCAAGCTGCGACCCATTGGTCTCTCACTCTATGCAGATGACATGGTGCTGTACATTAGAGATCCCGACACGAATCTATCACTGTTACTTAGAGAATATATACAATTCGGTCGCCACTCAGGCCTTCAGATAAACTGGAGTAAATCAGCTGTACTACCACTAACAGTAAACACGCAACCACCACAAATGGAATTCCCTCTAATTTGGCAGGAAGATTCGGTAAAGTACCTCGGAATTTGGATTCATCGCGATCCCGAATTAGTAATCCGATACAATTACGGCACAGCAATTGATAAGATAGAAACACAAATTGCCAGATGGATAACACTACCCCTCTCATTAGCAGACAGAATCTCACTAGTGAAAATGGTGATATTACCTAAACTGCTTTATCTCTTTACAAATATCCCGGTACACCCCCCAACCCCAATTTTTAAAAGAATACGTACAAACCTCATTAAATTAATATGGGCTGGCAAACAGGCAAGAATCAATCTCACTACATTGACACTCCCATATGCATCGGGCGGATTTACAGTACCAGATATGTATTTATATTATCTATGCGCTCAGGCGCAGTATGCGCACTATTGGTATAACCCAGTGCCATTTATGCCACATCTTGCGGTGGAAGATGGGGATGCTGATCCTATTCCCCTTGCCAGTATATTACCACATAACCGGCTACACTTGTCTAAATACGAAATAAATACGATACGAACAACCTCCACAGCATGGCAACACATTAGTCAACTCACTAAAAAGGTTCCCATTTATGCTCCAGATATGCCTCTAGCGCACCACCCTGAATTATCAGTTACGCAAGAAAAAAACAGCATGGCGCTCCTAAAACGAGTGGGTATAACAAAACTGGGCGACCTTTACCCCAATGGCGCCTTTATCACACAGGATGACCTTGCATACATAAGCAACCAGTCACTGTTATTTAGATTTATTTACCACAGACTACGAGCAGCTGTCAACGGCCTCTATCCCACTTATCCGAATGAACCTCCAACACTAGAGTCACTACAGACACTGATTACAACTCCAACTAACAATAATATAGTAGCACAACTCTACAAAAAGGTGCAGACGGAGATAGGTGCAAACACACACAGTGCCCGTGATAGATGGAATATACTCCTGGAGACCCCATTGAATGACGAAGATTGGACATCTTGCTGTGCACTTACCGAATTACTGACACCCAATGGTAATCTCCGTATTATCCATTATAAGTACCTACACCAAGCCTATCATACCCCACTCAAACTATACAAATATGGATTACGTGACAATGTGCACTGCAAAAGATGTGGGCTCGATCAGGCTGACTTTGGACATTTAGCATGGCATTGTGGTAAGATTAAACAATATTGGGAACAAGTGATAGGTCTATTGGAAGAAATCGTGCTATGTAAACTAAATTGCACACCGCAATTATGTCTCTTAGGCCATCAAATACCTCTGCAGTCTGTTAACAAAAAATTAGCGGCAATAATGCTACTACTGGCAAAGCGCAGAGTGGCAATGTATTGGGACAGTAAACAAACACCTACTGTACAACACTGAATTACGGACGCTACCTACTGCAGAGATAATTTTCTGCTATATACTGAGGAATTACCTACAGCTGCCAAACCATCTAACTTCTGGGAGCCTCTCACCACCTATTTACGAGAACACCTTGATGTGTTTGAGATGAACCCTTAGTGTATACAACTGAAATGTCATTGTTATATAGATATGCTGTACTGATGATCTGCTAGCTAAATTAGACATCATGTAGAACGTCAACAGTTATTGTAATCTACCTGCCATGTGTATTACCGATGTTATTAATCTAATGTATTAATTAAGAAAATCTCAATAAAAAAAATAAAAAAAGAGACATTATTGCGCTTAGCGTTTCTAAGCGGAGCATTTCTTTTGAAGTTCATATCCTTTATTGCTTTGGCTAGAATTTAGTGGATTTGGGAAAGGGGTGGGACTTCAGACCTCTCAAGCTGAACTTACGCCAAGTTGTCATGTTGACACACACTTCAGGGAATAGGCGTAGGAAGTGGGAGACAGTGGGGTGGGGGGGACAGGGTAAGGGACCAAAATCTTTATAGTTTAATTGTTAAATACATTCCCCATACAGCCAGAAGCAGGAGTGTTGAAGTTTACAGACAGGAGCAGAGGGAAAGAGGCCAGCAGGCAGACCCACCCGCGTACACAACGACGAATATGAGATATGCACACAATGAGTGACGAAGCATACACAACACTGACATGGAATGTCAATGGACTAGGTAGCAAGATCAAGAGGGGATTGGTCGCCAGACACATTAAGAGACTTAAACTTGACATCGTCTTTTTACAGGAAACCCACCTGCGGGGCACACATTGTGCCTTCATTGGAAGGGGGACTTACACAACCCTTGCCCACGCGGGATTTTCCCCCGGGGCGCGAGGAGTTGCTATACTAATTAGAAAATCCCCCCCTTCCGGACAACTAAAATCTGGACAGATCCCAATGGGACCTTTGCCGCCATCCAGGGGACCTGGGGACGACGCGAGCTCACGCTAATCAGTGTTTATGTCCCTCATAACTGCAACCCCAAACCCTAGATGCAATTGCCAAGATAGTGCTAGAATCAGGCCCATCAACGCACATCATTGGAGGTGACTTTAACAATGTAACTGACCTAAGCCTCGACCACACGCACATTGCCACAGGAACTCGCGTTCCCACCCCACTGGCGGATTTTGTGAGGTCGCTGGGATTGACCGACCTTTGGCGGCAACAACACCCACTACATTGTACTTATTCCTATTTTTCCGGGGCACACAGGATGTTTTCTAGACTCGATTACTTTTTTGCCCCGGCGGGTGAAATATGAACAGTAGATAAGGTGGTCTACCAGGCAAGGGGCATTTCAGACCACTCACTGCTGTGGTTGACAGTAGGAGGTAGAGGTGACAGACAGCGATCAGACTGGAGACTGAATGCATGGGAGCTCCGCGACAAAGCAGTAACAGGAGTAATAAGAATGGAAACTGAGCTATACTTCCAAGAGAATGAGGGCTCGGTGGCTTCACATACCACCCTTTGAGAGGCCTACAAGACGGTGCTTCGGGGCAGAGTGCAGAATGTTATAGCACGTAAGCGTAGGGAAGAAACTCACCAAATAGAAACCCTAGATGATAAGCTCCTGGAACTAGAGAGAAGCATTACCTCAGAGACTGAAGCCGCCCTACTAAGACAACCAGCAGTCACGCGTAGGGAACTTCGCACCCTAACAGAATGAGAGGTGCAGACCGAAATTCAGGCCACACATCACAGACTCTATGAGACGGGAGATAGAGCAGCGAAAATCCTGGCTTGGTTGGGCAGGAGAGAAAGAGAGGCGAGTTGGGTGACCCAGATACAGGAGACAGAAGAAAGACACACAACCGCACACACTATAGCGGGAGCCTTTGCACGCTTCTATACGGAGCTATATGAGGCAAGGCCACTATCAGATGACATACAAATAGCGGCATACCTTAGCAGTATAGATACTCCTGCCCTGCAGCGAGAAGATAGGTAAGCTTTGGAGACAGAAATCACCCTCACTGAAGTGCAAGACACCATAAATAGACAAAAATCGGGGAAAACTCCAGGGCCAAACGGGCTGCCAGAGGAATTCTTTTAGCAAAACGTTGGTTTGTTAGCCCCTCTTCTCCTAAAGATATTTCAGGCGGCACGGGAAGAGGGGGTGCTGCCATTAGATCTCCGTCAGGCCACAGTGGTGGTTATACCAAAGTCAGGTAAACCCCCATAGAATTGCGGTTCCTACCACCCAATATCGTTATTAAATATTGAAACCAAGATCTTGACCTCTATGCTAGCGGCGCGACTTTTAACAGTAATTACATCATTGGTCCACTGTGACCAACCGGGCTTTATGCCCGGCCACACCACGCGCTTTAATCTCTGCTGACTCGCCAATTGGCTAGACACAGTGAAGGACAGGTCTACCCCGCAGATGCTTCTTTCACTAGACGCGGAGAAGGCCTTTGACACTGTCCACTGGCCTTTCATGAGACAAGTCCTTGTAAAGTTCGGGTTCGGACGGGAATTCACGACTTGGGTGGAATTATTATATACTCATCCCAGTGCCAGTGTTAAGGTCAATGGGGTAAAATCAGCTGCCTTCTCCATCCAAAGAGGAACACGAGGAACACAACGACGCACTGGTCTTGGAGCCACTGGCGTGCCAGATCAGGACCCACCCAGAACTTAAGGGGTTCTAGGACACCGGAGGTTAGCTTGTAGATGAACGGATCTCCCTCTATGCAGATGACACCCTGCTCTACATTACTAACCCTGACATTACACTCCCTCTGATATTGCAACTAGTCAAGGAATATGGCAAACACGCAGGATACAACATCAACTGGGGGAAGTCGAGTCTTTATCCCATAGGAGGCCCCATAGACACACACTTAATACCAGAACATTTGCACATCACCGAAGAGGGTTTCAAATACTTGGGGCTGTACATCTCTATGAATGAGGCTGACTGCCTCACCCACAACATTAAGCAAGTTCTGGCGGAATTCCGGGAAGACGTTGCTAGATGGCGACGTCTCCTCCTGACGCTGCTGGGGAGAGCAGCCATGTATAAAATGATAATGCTCCCCAAACTAGTGTACATATTCCAAAACACATGCCATAAGATCCCGGAAACGATCTTTAGGACAATTAACGACGAACAACGCATATTCCTGTGGGATGGGGGCCACCCTCGGGTGGCGTTGCAAACATTACAGCGCAGTCAATATAACGGGGGAATTGCCCTGCCAGATATCCAAGCTTACTATTGGGCGGCGCAACTAACAGTAATCAACGAATAGTGCCATGCTCCGGAAGATCACCCAACATATGCCCTACAGAGTCTCCAATTCCGGAAACACTCCTACCTTCACTATTTATATGGGGGCGCTGAGGTGCGAGGCTTACTACCTGCTACACAGAGGACGAACGACAGATGAACTGGGGCAGGAAACTAACTAAAGTTACACCACTGTGGGAGGGTAGGCGGTTGCCAGAACTGGTGAAACTACAGGGCTTCAAGGGCTGGAACACAGTCAGGATCACAATGCGAGGCGACATAATTAAAGGAGGGGACTTAATTACCTTTGCGGATCTCCAAGCTGAATATCAACTGTCAAATAAGCAACAATACAAATATTTACAATTGCAACACGCTTGGAGGACACAAAAACCTGACATCACAGATATCCCCGAATATACACCACTAGAAGGACGACTACTACAGGAGGAGATACCCTCAAAGGCAGTCTCTTGGAAGTATAAAACCTTAATAAATAACATTCCAGATAGACTGCTAGCCCTTAGGCGTAAATGGGAGGAAACCATGGGCTCACTAGAAGACATTGATTGGGATGCAGCACTGATGCATTATTATTATTAATTAACACTTCTTAAGCGCATAGCTACCCTAAGGCATCCCAGCGCTAGCGGCAGAGAGAAGCAGGCGAAGAGAAGTAGCTACCAGTTGGTGTTCTGGAACAGCCAAGTTTTAAGACCCTTCCGGAAGGTGAGGTGGAATGTCTCTGAACGCAGATGCAGGGGAAGGGCGTTCCACAGCTTAGCTCTATTGTAAGAGAAGGAACGACCCCCACTTAGCGTCCTTTGGATTTTAGGGATAACGGCTAAACTTAGGTTCGCAGAACGGAGGAGTTTCCTTGGACGGTATAGAGTGATAAGGGACCGGTTGATGAGAGGGCCTTTTCCCATGAGGGTCTTGTGGGCGATGCAGAGGGATTTAAATTTAATCCTCTCCTCTATGGGCAGCCAGTGTAGGGTCTTTAAACAGGGCTTGGCCGACTGCGTTCTAGGAGAGCCCAACAGCAGTCGAGCGGCGCAGTTCTGGACCACCTGAAGTTTCCTTAAGGTGGATTTAGGAGCTCCTAGGTACAGGGAGTTGCCGTAGTCCAGGCGCGAAAGAACCAAGGCCTGGACCATAGTTCTCCTAGCTCCCATAGGGAGTAGGGGGAGAACCTTCCGCAGCATTCTAAGGATGCCATAACAGACACCTGACACTTCCACTGCTTGCTGGTCGAATTTAAGTGACTTATCAAGCCACACGCCCAAGCTTTTTATCTTGGACTTAGGGACCGGGGGAAGTCCCAAACAGGTTGGCCATGGCAATTTGAGATCCGCATTGGGTGTGTTGCCTATATACATTATTTTGGTTTTGTCTCCATTAAGTCTAAGACATGAGTGTTGCATCCAGGTTGCTACCTTCTCCAGGCAGGATTCCAGGTCAGATGGAGCATTATGTGGGTGATTTAGAGATACCACCAGCTGAATATCATCCGCATATGTGACAATTTTAATCCCATATGGCAGGATGATATCAGCCAGTGGTCTCATATACACATTGAACAGCGTAGGACTCAGGGAAGATCCCTGAGGTACTCCATAGCTGAGAGATAGAGGCCTAGAGGTAGATTCCCCCGCAAAGACCTGAAATGTTCTGCCACTCAGGAAGGATTGGATCCAGGAGATGGCTCCCCCTGACACCCCGGCCCCAGGGGCGTAACAAACACCCCCGCAGCCCCCGCGGTGCGGGGGGGCCCCCAGTCTTCGGTAGGTGAAGGGGGCCCCCTCAGCTCTTCGTTAAAGAGCTGTGAGTGTGAGAGAAAGGCTTGCTCTAGAAAGCAGGTGCAGTCTGCAGCCTGTTCTGAGTTCCTCCTGTTGACCCAGGACTGAAGAGAAACAAAGTAACAAGTTACATTGTTTCTCTTCAGTCAGAGCCACGACCCAGAAAAAGGATGGGGGTGGGGGCCCCAGAGAGAGCATTCCCCACAAGGCACTGCTCCTCTGAGAATGGATGAGGCAGCACAGAGCTGACAGGGCCAGGAGAAGGTTTGCAGCTCCAGGAACAGGACTCTGCTGGGACGCATTGGAAGGTAAGCAAGCATTGGAAATGCAATTGGCCTCGCATTTGTTTGAGTTGGAGCGTCTCCCTGGATGGCACGGAGTGTTTCCTCAGTGGCCTGCAGTGTCCCCGATGCTGATAGTGAACATGGAAACGTTCCCAGGTCTCCACAGAAGAAATTAAAAAAAATGGCTCAAGAATGTTTGAAAATGGATGTACGTGTAGAAAATGACAGAGAGTACTTTTTTTAATAGTTCAATATAGCGCAAGCTCGCCCCCAAGGTATTGGAGCGCTTTACATGAGCACCAGTTACATTACACAAGGCCACACTTATTTTTTAAGCACGGGGATATTAAGTGATTTGCCCAGAATCACAGGATGTTGAACCAATGCTGAGACTCGAGCATGATCCCCCAGTTCCAAAGCCAGCATCTCTGGCTGTTATGCCACATTTCATTTGTATCAGTGGTCTTCCCAGTTGCAAAGGAAGGGAGAACATGTCTGTGGTTGTTGCACATTTTTGAGCGACATTTGAGACCAAGTGCAAAACTATCTGGAGCCTTCAGCAAAATTCTATTTTTTATTTTTTGCTCCCTCCTTGGAACAAATTGGTAATATTTGATACTTTTGGTGTCAATTTGGCACTGTCTGGTGCTGGCACCCTAGGCACCTGCCTAGTATTATTGACTCGCTTTATCATCAGCCCTTTATTTACTTTTAGACTCTGGCCATGGGCGTACGTGCCAATGGTGCAGCATGTGCAGTGGCATCGGGGCCTAGGAATGGGAGGGGCACACTGACTATAGCTGTCTTTCACTACCCAACCAGGAGCCAGGGGGGCATTTTCACCTCCTTAAATGAGGGCACGTGAGGCTCGTGCTACGCCACTGACTCCAGCTTAACTGAAAAACTCACATTTTAGGGGCCTCCGGAGTACTATAGAGTTGGGGAAAGTCATTCCCAGGTTCCACAGCACAGAACCTTCATTTTCTTTTTTTTTAATACATTTTAGGTATTCAGTTTCCGCCCATGCTGTGCACTTTTTATTTTATGTTTGTTTTCCTATGAATTCTATTTCTTGTTAGTCACATTGGTAATATTTTTTATTGACAAATCCAATAAAGAGCATGTTATAAATTGGTACTTAAAGTCTAATGAAGCATAGGATGAGCCCCCAGAACAGCAACAAAATGCCAAAAATAATAGAGATATATTCAGGGAAATAAATGGGACTGGAGTGTAGCAAACTATCAACAGTGTCGTATGGGAGAGAGTAGGACACACATAAGAAGGGAAGGACATTGTGGGTTGGAAGGGGAGAATCCATGTAAGATGTCATATCTAATAAGCGTTGGCAAAGCCAATAGGTCTGACGTTGGTTGCAGAACTATTGGCTGTGCCAAAGTATGTTTCTTTTGCTGTAGTTTATTATGACTTTATTGTTCCAAGATGGCTAATGGAGGCTGAGAGAAGAAAGACATGAAGAAATCATTGAAATACGAAAGGGTGTAAATACAGTGGGTGGACAGTGGTATATGAGAGACATTGAAACACTACAGGGTGTAAATACAGCGGGTGGACAGTTGTGTATGAGAGACAATGAAATACTACAGGGTGTAAATACAGTGGGTGGACAGCGGTGAATGAGAGACAATGAAATACAGGGTATAAATACTGTAGGTGGACAGTGGTGAATAAGAGACAATGAAATACTACAGGGTGTAAATACAGTAGGTGGACAGTTGTGAATGAGAGACAATGAAATAAGACAGGGTGTAAATACAGCGGGTGGACAGTTGTGTATGAGAGACAATGAAATACGAAAGGGTGTAAATATAGTGGGTGGACAGCGGTGAATGAGAGACAATGAAATACAGGGTGTAAATACTGTAGGTGGACAGTGGTGAATAAGAGACAATGAAATACTACAGGGTGTAAATACAGTAGGTGGACAGTGGTGTATGAGAGAATGAAATACTACAGGGTGTAAATACAGTAGGTGGACAGTGGTGTATGAGAGACAATGAAATACTAAAGGGTGAAAATACAGTGGGTGGACAGTGGTGTATGAGAGACAATGAAATACAGGGTGTTAATACTGTAGGTGGACAGTGGTCAATAAGAGAAAATGAAATACTAAAGGGTGTAAATACAGTGGGTGGACAGTGGTGAATAAGAGACAATGAAATACAGGGTGTAAATACTGTAGGTGGACAGTGGTGAATAAGAGACAATGAAATACTAAAGGGTGTAAATACAGTAGGTGGACAGTGGTGTATGAGAGACAATGAAATACAGGGTGTAAATACTGTAGGTGGACAGTGGTGTATGAGAGACATGAAATACTACAGGGTGTAAATACAGTGGGTGGACAGCGGTGTATGAGAGACAATGAAATACAGGGTGTAAATACAGTGGGTGGACAGCGGTGAATAAGAGACAATGAAATACTAAAGGGTGTAAATACAGTGGGTGGACAGTGGTGTATGAGAGACAATGAAATATGAAAGGGTGTAAATACAGTGGGTGGACAGCGGTGTATGAGAGACAATGAAATACAGGGTGTAAATACAGTGGATGGACAGTGGTGTATGAGAGACAATGAAATACAGGGTGCAAATACAGTGGGTGGACAACGGTGTATGAGAGACAATGAAATACTACAGGGTGTAAATACAGTGGGTGGACAGCGGTGTATGAGAGACAATGAAATACAGGGTGTAAATACAGTGGGTGGACAGTGGTGTATGAGAGACAATGAAATAGTACAGGGTGTAAATACAGTGGGTGGACAGTGGTGTATGAGAGACAATGAAATACTACAGGGTGTAAATACAGTGGGTGGACAGTTGTGTATGAGAGACAATGAAATAGTACAGGGTGTAAATACAGTGGGTGGACAGTGGTGTATGAAAGACAATGAAATACTACAGGGTGTAAATACAGTGGGTGGACAATGATGTATGAGCGACAATGAAATACAGGGTGTAAATACTGTAGGTGAACAGTGGTGAATAAGAGACAATGAAATACTAAAGGGTGTAAATACAGTAGGTGGACAGTGGTGTATGAGAGACAATGAAATACGAAAGGGTGTAAATACTGTAGGTGGACAGTGGTGAATAAGAGACAATGAAATACAGGGTGTAAGTACAGTGGGTGGACAGCGGTATATGAGAGACAATGAAATACAGGGTGTAAATACAGTGGGTGGACAGTGGTGTATGAGAGACAATGAAATACTACAGGCGGTAAATACAGTGGGTGGATAGCGGTGTATGAGAGACAATGAAATACAGGGTGTAAATACAGTAGGTGGACAGTGGTGAATGAGAGACAATGAAATACTACAGGGTGTAAATAAAGTAGGTGGACAGTGGTGAATAAGAGACAATGAAATACTACAGGGCGTAAATAAGGTTGCACTACATAGACCATGAATTAACACAGGGCAGGGAGTAAACACAGTGGGCTCTGAAGTCGTGACCCTCAGCTGTCCTGCAGAGAACTGTACGCCAGTGCCCCATAGCCAATTACAAACCCCGCATCACGCATATAGGTCAAGCTATTTTTATTCCCTAAAATTTCTTCCCATACTTTCCTAAATAAGTAACCATTCCAGGATGGTTGATATGCATTTGACCTGTAGAAGGGTACAGGGGACATATGGGTGTCCTTGTGTACTGTGGGAAGGGCTGTGACGAGAGTGGGTGGACTGTTAGAGACAAACAAGGAAGCTGTTCATATCTTGTTCTCTCTTTTCCATAGTGCCTGCGACATGCCTTTGTGTAGAAAAAACTATCACTAGGTAAAGAGGGGAGCTTGTCACGGCCACTAGTGAGATTCTACAGAGCTGCCCCATTTCAACACCAGCAATGTTCCATGATTGTGTACTTAATAAATAAAATAACATGACATAATGTTGGCCCTGCCATAATGGTGGTACATATCGGCCCAATGTGCTCACCCATGGTATAATGGTGCCCAAACCGGGTAAAATGCGGGTCCTGGCATAATAGTGGTAATTTCTGTCTGATTGCGTGGTGGTGCACAGCCCTCATGCTAGCTTCGGCATAATGGTGGTAATTCTTGGTATAAGATTGGCGCATATGACATGCAACTATGACACATAGATATTCAAGGCAGAATCTATCCATGTGTTGCGGTGGTTCATGACAATAATTGAACTTTTTCACAAAAAAGATAACTTCTTGATTTAGGGAATTTAAATTATTTTTCAAGAATGCAAAGCTAGTATTTAATAGCAAAACGTGTCTGCTTTCATAAACCGACAAGCTGATGTTTTCGAGACAAATGACTGAATTTATTTAAAGCTGAAATTTGAGTGGTTAAAGGGCCCACTTGGGAAGGCCAACCCCGAACACTCCTCTTTCACTTTGGTGTGCTTGCTGTACTCACTTGCTCCTTCAACTTGGATCTCAGCTTTTCGTTCCACCACTTTTAGGATCCACCAGCCGCCACTGGTGAATGCGCAGCAGGCCCCTGACCTGAGAGTTCCTGACTGAATCCGGAGCGTGGGGGGCCCCCCTCCATATTCTTTGCAGGGGGGCCCCCTCAAGTTTCGTTACGCCACTGCCCGGCCCTCCTAAGCCTGTTGAGGAGAATGTTAAAGTTAACTGTGTCGAAAGCGGCGCTGAGGTCAAGGAGGATAATGGCTACTGCTCCTCCCTGATCAATTATCTTTTTCGCTTCTTCGACTACGGCAATGAGTGCGGGTTCAGTTCCATGATGGGGACGAAAGCCTGTCTGGGAATAGTGTAAGAGCTCATGTGTTTCTAAGAAATTAGAAAGAGTAGAGTTTATATGCTTTTCCAGGATCTTACCGATCATGGGTAGCAGGGATATGGGACGATAGTTACTCAAAACCTCAGGATTTAGGCTTGGCTTTTTCAATAAAGCTTTCACCATGGCATGTTACCAGGCAGGTGGTACAAGGCCATTGGTGATAGAAAGATTTATTACATCCAGTATGACCAGTAGCACCACCTCGTTAACCTTACACAAAAGGTGAGGAGGGGCAGGGTCCAGGGGTGAGCCCAATTTTATTTGCACAAAAATATCTGATAGGGTATCCAGGTCCAGGAGTGGAAATTCCTCCAGAGTGTGCTTAATGTGATCCAGAGGCCTGTTTATAGTAAGAAGGTCACTGGTCACCGGGATAAGAAGATCACTGGGACATGGAGAGTCTGGGAACGTGTTATATATAGTCTGAATCTTTCCCTGAAAACATTCTGCAAGTTCATTGCATCGATCGACGGTTATTCCTGTGGAAGTATCAGGGGAAAGAAGCTCCAGGAGGGTCTTCGCAATACGGAAGATTTCTCTGGGGGCATTAGCTGCTGAATTAATTTTTTCTTCAAAATAAAGTGCCTGAGCTTTTTTAATTTCAGCTTGGTAGCATTTTATGGACTCTCTATATTTCATTTTACTGATCTCGCTATAGTCCTTCCTCCATTTCCTCTCCAGCCATTTACAGGTCTGTTTAAGCAGTCTGAGCTTGGGTGAGTATCACTGAGAGATTTTCTCTCTCATCCTACGGTGGGTATTTTTAACAGGAAGGACTGTGTCCAATGAGGACTCTATCCAGTGTGTAAATGTCTCAGATGAAAGGACAGTGGGGGAGTCTAGTGTGGGTTTTGAGTTATTAAGCACAGTCGACCAAGACTCTATGGAAAGTTTGGACCAAGGGCGGGCTTTCCTGGAGCTGGGTTCCTTAAGATCACGTTGGATGGAAGATTTTAAGGAAAAAGGGATCAGTGAGCGATCAGACCAAGGCAGTGAAATAGGTGTCTCGACTGCCAGCTCCATGTTATTAGTAAACACGGGGTCTAAGATATGGCCTTTAATATGTGTGGGCCCTGTGACTTTTTGTATTAGTTGAATTGCTCCAAGGTCTTGGGTGAGCTCCAAGGCATCAGTTTTACTTGGGTCATCGAAATGTAGGTTAAAATCTCCTAGGAGCGTGAGGTTAGTGGATGAGCTTGCCAAAGAGGCCGCCACTTCCGGAAGAGAATTGAAGAATTGTCCGCCCACCCCCGGAGGTCGATAGATAAGAATTCCTGAGAAAGTAAGCGTAGCAGTGAGTGAGATAGAGAAAAATAAACTTTCACAGTCGGAGACAGAGTTGAGCTCAACCCGGCATTTAAAGGAGTCTATAACAATGATAGCAATGCCGCCCCCTTTTTTCCTCTTGCGGTCTTTGCGCTGGATGTTATACCCAGGGGGAAGCGTTCGAACCACATCGGGTGCAGAGTCCTTGTGCATCCAGGTTTCTGTTAAGAATAATACATCTGGTTGGGCATCTGCTAGAAATATGTTTAGCTCCCCTGAGTGTTTGGACAGAGACCTACAGTTCAGGGAGAACATTTTATACATGTGATGGGCATGTCCCTCTGTCTGTGTTTCCAGAGTCGTGCAGAATGTGAATGGGCAGTGGGCACATGAAGATTCTCCATTAGCTGGGAGCATGGAATGGAGGCAGTTGTTTTTACCCAGGTCCCTTAACCCTCTAATTTGAGATGGTGTATACATGATTTTACCTGACAATCGAGGGGCAGGGGTTCTGGCCCCTAGACCCGGTCGGGCGCGGACGGGCGCAGACGGGCTTGCCTTTGGCGACAAACAGTTGGGCATCCAAAGGATCCAAGGGAGGTGGCGATCAAGCTCTGTCTAAGGCTAATACAGCTCAAAGTTCTGCACAGGGTATATTATGGTAGGGCACGACTCCATACAATGGACTGGGCAGAAACGCCCAACTGTTTGTCTCACACTGTAAATGCTATCTATGTCTCCAAGATCATGGCAGCTTGAGAGGTATGGTTAATCACAATAAATTTGTTATTTTTCAAGGAATTCAAGAGAAGCCCTGTGGGGCTGTAGTCACACTGAAGTTGAGGAGAATGGTGAGGAAGGTCACAAATCAAGTTCAAAGCCTTATGCTGGGCCCATAAGGCCTTGCACCAGGCTGGTCCTCTCTTTTTTCAAGAAATGTTTAAATGGTACTTACCTGCTCGGACCCTGTGGTCCAGCGTAACAAGACAGGTAAACATTCCCAGAATCAACAAAAGCACACTGGGGAGGAAGACTTTTCTCCTACTCTACATGCAAATGGTGGAACTCAATGCCTTGCCATCTAAGAGCTCAGCCAAATCTCCTAAAATGTAGGAAATATCTAAAAACTTGGCTTTTTTGCTCCTCTGTCTAAAACTCTGCTCCCTGCCTTTGTTCAGAGTCATCATGTTTTGACACTAGCGCCAAGGCGCCGATTGGTATTCACGCGCTTTACAAAATTATTAACATACCGAAGAATGGACCCACTCAGCCATTTTATCACCAGAACAAATCATTCAGTACCCTAGACGAAATATCATGGGTAATAACGGAGATGGCAGAGATGAAAGCCGTGCGTATATCCCAGGATCCTACGTTCACTGACATGATGTGGAAACTCGAGGAGCAGGAGAATAGGCAGAGGACAAATAATTTGAAACTGCTGGGAATTCCCAAAGGCGTTGAAGGAGGGGACTCCAGAGGCTACATAGCCAAACTACGGAAGGGTGCCTTTCCAGAACTTACTGACTGGGAGTGGGAAAAAGATATCCAGAGGGCGCACCGATTTCCACTAACCCTCAAGAAACAACAAGCGGGTAACACTACATACCCTCAGGCGGTTTTAGTGTACTTCGGAAATTTTTTATTAAGGCAGAGTATTTACGATCTGGCTCGCCCGAATTCTAAAAGAGAGTTTGAGGGAGTATCCTTCTTTGCTCGGTCAGACTTCGCCCATGCTACAGTAGAGCGGAGATGGTGCTTGAGACAAATGATTTCTCCTTTTCAGAAACTAGGTGTCGAAATATACCTTCAAAATCCAGCCAAACTGAAAGTGGCGTTTAAAGGTCGCACACAAAGCTTTTTTTCAGAGGTGCAGGCCCAGGAATATTTAGATGAGCTTCGGGGGGGTCTTGATGTAAGAGCTAAATCTAGGAGCAATAAACTAAACAGGGCACAGGTTAAAGGAGGGCGACTCACTAGTTTTATAAAAGGGACGATAAGGGGGGGAAATGGTTAAAATCGTGCGTAAAAAAAAGGGGGAAGGTGGGGAAAAAAGGAAAGGGGGAAGGGAAAAAATATATAATATAAGTCACTCTCACCGATAGATGGGTGTTTTGAAGCATTAAATATGCAGACTGGGGAGGAGGGAGAGGTGGGTTTGGTAGGTTAGATGTGGTTACACAGGTTAGGCCTGGTTGCTCACTGGTTGGGAGAGGGTCAGGGGTTGGGAGAGGGTCACCCCAGAGGGAGGGGGTGGCGCCCTCATCATCGCCGAATGTACGGTCAGGGGTGGGTGGGAGAGGGCACTCCACATCCTCAGTAAGAAATTCTTAAGAAGGGGAAGTTTGATTAAGATGGAGAATAAGCTCCGGTCTGTTGTATGTTGCTCTTATAATGCCAAAAATCAAGAGTCAAGGGATTTGTTTTATAAAGTAAGATAATGGGTGGTAATCAGAAGATACGTATCACCTCAATTAACATCTGTGGCTTGAATGATCCCAAAAAAGAGCTAGAGTCTCAATAGGACTACAGGTTTTGATAGCAGATATTGTGTGTCTGCAAGAAACACACATTGAAGCGTCACAACGGAATGTTTTAGATACTTTGGGCTATAGACTCATAGGTGGGACCTCACAAGTGGCACGCCTTGGGGGGTTGCTATTGTGGCCCGAGGTATTTGGCTTAAATTTGCACAAATGGGGTTGATACACAGGGTCACTGGGTTACCGCAGTTTGGCATACCCCCTGTGGAGATAAATTTATGCTGTGTTCGATATACGGCAGTATACACGATGACCCCTCTGCTATTAACCAGCTATCCGTGAGTTGACTCATCGGCCCCTTCCTATGGTTTTTTGTGGGGATTTTAACATCAATCTCCCTGGTAACTGGGATATAGGAGGTCAACCAAAATATGCTGGCTAAAAACCCAAAGTTTATCAAGCATTAGAAGGGGTGTGTAAGGACCATGGCCTTATTGACGTCTGGGGCAGAACGAATCCGATGGAGCATGGTTACACCTACTTCTCTCCCCTGCATTCTACACATGCCCATCTGGACTATTTTTTTGTTTCAAATAAATTTATCACAACTTGTAGATTAGAACGATACCCATGGTTTTTATCGGACCACAATCGACTGGTTTTAGAAATTCGAGGCATGGGGGAAACACATAGCACGTGGAGCTTTGAACGTGCTCTGCTCGCCAATGAAGAATACTGCAGGTACATCAGGAAGTGGATTCCAATATTCTTTAAAGAGAATAGTGGGAACACTTCGGCGAGTACGGTGTGGGATTCATTCAAAGCCTGCCTATGGGGGGAGACACTTAGGTTCTCATTTAATCAGGGGAAGAAAGAGAGACAAATTATTTTAGACAAACAAGGTAGCTTAGTGGCAGTGGAAGAAAACTTGATAAGAGTCCTGCAACAAGGGGGGGATATAAAAGAAGCCCAAATTGTGGTAGTAACAGCTAGGGCAGCAATAGAGACAATTTTTATAAATAGGGCAGCTGAAAAGTATATGCACGATTGTAGTGAGCAAGTTGGGCACCATCTGACAGTAGGGTAAGGCAGAAGAGCAAAAGTAGTGAGGTAAGGGAAGTTCGGGATCCTATTCATGGGTTGGTCTCAGACTCAAGCAAAATCAGAGACGCATTCAAAACATATTACCAAGATTTATATACAGTAGACACCAGTGAGAGACCGATGCATACTGCAGAGTTCTGCAGAAAGACATCTGCAAATAAGCTGTCTATTGATGAAAGGGAATCCCTAGAAGGAGATTTATTATGGGATGAGATCTACCTTGCAATCTCTAATCTACCCTCCGGCAAAGCGGCAGGAGCTGACACAATTCCCGCAGAATTCTATAAAATATTTGCGCCACAATTGAAAGACCAGCTGACCGCATTATTTAATCAAATATTTAGTGGTTCCCCCCCCCCACCCCGGGCTTATGGTCCATAGCTAAAATTGCAGTATTTCTAAAAAAAGAATAAGCTGTCATCAACAGAACTTGGTTCATATCGTCCGATTACTTTGATAAATGGAGATTCTAAAATATATTCTAAAGTATTAGCCTCACGATTTGCCCAGATTATTTCGAAGTTGGTAGTGATTCAAAAGCATGGGGTTATTGAGGGGAGGGACACTACAGAACATATCAGGAGAGTCGTTGCGCTTTTCGATGCAGTACAAGTGTCAGGAGACCCTATGGCCTTGATTTTATTAGATGTGGAAAAGGCATTTGACAGGGTCTCCTGGCGCTATCTCTGGCAGCTAATGCAAATAAGGGGTATAGGTCCAAGGTTCATCCAGGAAATTAAAGCTCTATATTATAAACTGGTAGCAAATATTTGCTTCTTGGGGGGGTATGTCAGGTGATTATCGCCCGTGGAACCCTACAGGGATGCCCATGCTCCCCACTCCTGTTCGCAATGTATATCGACCCGTTTCTTCGAAAAATAGCCCAAAACATCACAATCCCCCCGATAATATTGCAGGGGTATGAAAGTAAAATGTTAGCTTACGCAGATGACGTTGCAGTAGTGACTACCAATCCGGAGAGTGCCCTTAAGGCAATTGAGGAGGAAGCCTCTCTCTTTGGAAGTATCTCTGGCTTCTCATTGAATAAGGGAAAAACCCAAATCGTTATTGAGAATGTAGTTGATAACGCAGTGCCTTTGGGCGTGTGTAGATCGGCTGACGTGGATAAAATCGTAAAGCAAAATCTAGAGCCCTTGCTAACAAAGACTAGCAAAGAGCTGTCAAGGCTGAATAATCTGCATCTCACAATGATCGGTCGATGCAATCTTATAAAAATGATTTTTTTTCTAAAATTTTATATTTTTTTAGATCTATTCCTTTGGAATTTTCGAATGAATGGTTAAAAGCTTTCGAAAGTATTTTTACAAGATTTTTATGGGCTTATTTTAAACCCAGAAGAGCGCTGAGGTATTTATCACTGCCAAAAGAGAGAGGAGGTTGGGCTCTCCCTAATCTTAAATTATACTATTGGGCCACTATGTTGCAATATAGCCGCATTTTACTGACGGAACCATCAGTGAACGATCCCCCACAATTTACCCCTACTATATTCAAACTGCAAATTAGAAAGGAGGCCTGGGGGTGTTTTTGGAGACAAATAGAACTAAGTTATTACAAAAAGTACAGTTCAAATGTCTCCTGGGAGTTTTCAAGGCATGGATAGCTCTTCGAAAATTGCTGGGCTTAGGTAGATTGAACAGCTATACTCCTATCCAGAACAACCTGAGCCTGCCAGAAAACTCTATAGGGGGATATATAAAAAACTGGATTCTGTTAGGCGTAGATAGACTTGGTACCTCTTTTTCTCTTACAGGTTTTGTTACATTTGACGAACTGAAGGTGGAGTTTGGTATCAAAAATAAGGAGTTTTTTAAATACCTACAAATTAGGGATTATCTACAGCGTAAGGGGGGGTGGGCCCAGTGAGCCCATTGGTTTTGAAAAAAAAGAAGTGATTGAAGTTTTAATAGCACAGAATCATGTTCGCATTGGGGAAATATATCATCTACTAATGAATGAGGTGAAGGATGACCTTGACCAAAGTCTATCTCAAATGGCAAAAGAAAATTGGGTTGTCAGAAGTCGAATTTATAAAAGCATGTAGTCTATACCAAACTGTTTTAATGTAGGCTAATTTACAGGTGCAGTTTTTTACGACTTGTTTAATGTTATATTATACACCCACTAGAATTGCGAAATGGAATATGGGCCAGGGAACAAAATGCCCTCGGTGCGCAACCTCTTGTGCCAATATAGTCCACATGTTTGCTACCTGCACCTCCTTAAATTCTGTCAAGAAGCAGATTCAAAAAATGTTATATAGTAAATTAAATATTGAAGTGTTATTGACGCCAAAACTAATTTTATTAGGGGTACCTGATAAGGAAAATATGCAGGAAATAGAATTTGTGCTTGCCGTTGCAATGGTGATATTAAGATTGGCTATTGCTTCGGCATGGCTGGACCCACAACCCCCTTTGTTTCAACAGTGGTTGGCGCGCCTGTTAGCAGTTTCCAATATAGAGAAAGCTGTATATGCTACGAAAGGCCGTAAAGCAAGGAAAAAAGGGCACATAATTTGGGCTCCTCTATCTAGATGGGAAAACAAATATGACATGTAATTTGGCCGTTCAGCGAGCGGGAAGCTTGGTAATACCCGGTTTCCTAGCACAATGCACCTTTAAAGTGGTTGATGTATATATTGTGTTTTTGTAGTGATAGGCTAAACAGATTTATCTTGACTCTTAGAATGATTTGATGAAATTTGTCAGCTTTTATAAGTATTTTGTATATTTATTATCATATTTATGGATATGAATTATATTGTTCTTCCTACGTTTTCTCTCTTGAGGGTGTTGGGGGGTGGGTGAAGGATGTTATGTATTGAATGAAAATGTGTAATAAAGATAATAAAAATAAAGAAAGACATGTAACAACTTGACAATGACGAATGTAATGAAATGATAACAACCTGCAACAAAGTGTAATTGTCAGCTCAGTACAATACGAGTTGACTTTTAGCAGTGAAATAGAAATATGGAATTCTGATTTATGGAAAAAATTGTTATCACTTCATGAAACGCATAAACTTACTAGCATGACTCAATATTTAACATTAAGCCCAATTTGCAAAATTTCAACAGCATCACAACATCAATAATGCATAAAATGGAAAAATCTAAAAGAGACTAGAAAAGATTTGACAGAAAAGTCCCCTCTCAGTGCCTACCGCCCGAGGAGAGGAATGCTCCGTGTACCATACAGAGCTATGGGAGCTCAATAGTCTGTCGACTTGGCGGATAAAAATCGCAATGATTTGTGCAGAGACAAAAGGGACAGTTGATGACTATCGGCCCTTTGTGGCCAGACACAAGCTATACCTTATCCACCAAGGTCCGAATTTTTCCTTAACATCTGAATTACACCCTATGTCACACCCATGGGTTGTGGGTACCAAATGCCTGACACCCCGTGGTCCAAGCGAAAATATCCACCCTTCACTTCTTTCAAGGACCATCAGTGTTAAGAAACCCACAACCCCTAAGATAACTCCCTTTAACTCAAAAATAAAAATGAGGGGGTGACCCTATATAACACACCAAGGGCCGGGCGATGTACCTGTTGTGTATCGCTCAACGGTTCAAGCATAATAAATAAGTGACCCTATATAACACACCAAGGCCCGGGTGTGTACCTGCTGTGCCAAGCTCAACGGTTCAAGCGAAAAAAACTGTAGCTACCTTTGCCTTCTCTAGCATGCTGACTAGGGGAAAAGCAAAAGTGATCTATGCGCTTGTCCTAGGTTGCCACACACCACATACTGGGACTAAGGATCAGATGCAGTCTCTTACCCTGTGACAGCTGTTCCTGGACGGACCTCTGCCCCATGGATTCAGCACAACTTTTAATCAATTATGGCATCTGCTCACCGGTCTCATTGCGCAGATGTGAATCCATTCCAGGTCGGGGTCCTTCCTTCGCCAACAGTCGGGCTCGATAAACCAATCTCTCCTATCTGGCACACCAAAATGTTGCTTGAATATAAATTTACCTTAAATAAATGAAAAGACAAGAGGCGTTTGGCAAAACAGGAACAAGTTTGTTTAATTAAACGCAGCAGCCGGGAGAGTATTGACAGATATGCGTCTGAAGACAGTCTCAAAGTACAGAAGTTTTGGTCGCACAAATAAAAATGTGTGGGTACAATAAAACACTTCGACATTCTTTGAAAAGCATCATTGTCATAAATAACAAGAAAAACCATCTGATAAGGGGGACACAGATGGCTCTCGACTTCTGGTAGAGCTAGTGTGGGCCAGTGTGTGCATGTCCAGATGTCCGGTGTGGTGAGCACGTGATCACCCGGTGCGGTGTGCATGCCATGTCCTTATTGGCTGAGTGTTCCTAACTACATGTGGCATCTAACTTTTTGGTATTTTGGGAATGCGCGCCTTTGGCCAAACGTGTTTTATTGGGGCCAATCTCCTCGGTCCTGTTTGTGGTGTGACTACCTATCTGTGGGATCGATCAGGGTTTTCTCTGAGTGTGTGTTTCTCTTTGGGCTAAGTGTAACCCCACGTGTGACTTGTCAATCAGTAGGCTTGGGTTTGGGTTCGCAGGACCTGTCTGACCACGTATCTCTGACTCCGGGTTGATGGGGAGGTCATCTTGGATAAATCCGACAACAATGATATGACTTTGTGAGTGCGAGCACGTGTAACATGATGGTCATTGATATCATATTTACAGATCTTCTCATTATTATACATACAGTTGTTACATTGTACATCAACATTGCATTCACTGATATTGATGTCATTATGCGTGCATAAGCTACGGTGTACATTGACATTGGGTTTACTGATATTGACATCACTGTTGCATAGGGTACAGAGTATATCGGGATGGCATTTGCTGGTATTGACATCCTTGTGCGTGCACAGATTACAGCGTACATCGATATTGCATTTATCGGTACTGCCGCTGCTATGCATGCATATATCAAGAGTGCATTGCAATTGAATTTCTTGATCTCAACACTGTAAAAAAGTGAATGGGATGACTTTCAAGTTGCTTATGTGGATGAGGAGGGAATGAACTCCATTGTGAAGGAAGAAAGCGTATGAGAATGATATGGTGTTAGGAAAAGGCAAAAAGTGTATCCTAGAAGGATGGGGTATAAGAAGAGTTGTCAGGTGGATTTGAAAGGAATTTTGGGGAGTAAGACATGAGTTAGGAGTAGAGTAAGGTTTTGTTATGAGGGGAGGAAGAATTGTGCCGCCGCAGAGTTTAAAGGGGAAGGTTTTGGATATATGTCATGAAGGACATTTTGGAACAGTAAGGACGAAAATGATATTTAAATATTTTTATTAGTGGCCTGGGATGGATTTAGATATTGAGAGAAGGGTGAGAGTTTGAGAACAATGTGTCAACTCTGACAAGAGTTTGCATACCAAGAGACAACCTCTGATTCCTGTAGAGTATCCCAAGCTGGTTTTGGAAATGTTGGCAGTAGATTTTGCAAGTCCGATACAGAATTTGACGGGTGAAAGTAAATGTATTATTGTCTTGATAGACTACTTTAGTAAATGGGTGGAGTTGGGCAGTGGTGACATTTTTAGATTCTGTATTTTTGAGGAAAGGTTTGCCAAGAAAACGCTTGAGTGACAATGGAGCTCATTTTACAGCTTTGAAGGTTGAAGAATATTTTAAATGAAATGGAGTGAAACATATAAATACTTCTGTGTATCATCCAGCTGGTAATGGTGCTGTGGGGCATTTTAATTGAGTAATTAAGGGTACCATCCAAATAGCTTGTGGTAATGAGAAGAGATGGGAGATGGGAGGTGGGGGTAGAGGTGAAAAGAAAATGGGGTGGACTTATCGTTTGACGCCTTCACTTACAGGTTATAGTCCTTTTGTCTTGATGCGCAGTAGGGAGCCATTTACTAAAGAGAATTTGGGTTGAATGGACAGTGCAATAAAGGTTGAGTGGTCACCAGAAATTGTAAAAGAAAATATTGTAAAAGAAAATATCACAGTGTGCTTACAATAATTATTATGATGTAAAGAAAGGTACTAAAAAGGAGAAGTTGAATGAAGGTGATTAGGTAAAGGTAAAAAAAAGTTGGTAAATTACCAAAAGGGCAAAGTGGGTACAAATACTTGTTTTATTAAGCTAGAGGGGGAACTGTAGTTGTCCTCAACTGACTTGTGTTAAATAGCGCAACATATAAAGTGAGCCTTGTAAAACATGGTATATTTGAGGACACGTTTGTATGCCTAAACAGTTTTACTACATCATTTTCCTTCTCAATTTCCTTAAAGCAGAGAGTAAAAATAACACATAAATACTACCAGAACTACAGACATACTCCACCCACTTACATCCCCTCTACCAATCTGGGCATTTCCCCAAGTATACTTTTTAATTTCTATGACTGGGAGACAGCGATATCCAGAGATCAGCACCCAGAGGAACAAGCATTGGAAATGCAATAGGTCTCGCCTTTGATTAAGTTAAAGCCATTTGCTTTGCTAATGGTATTGTATAGCAAAGCAAATGGCTTTAAGTTAATCAAAGGCGAGACCTATTGCGTTTTCAATGCTTGTTATTTCAGAGCGCTCTCTGTGCAGATGCTCTGCCTCTGGGCCGTTAACATGCCATCTTTCTTCTCTTGTTTCGGCAGTATTGCAGAAGAGCTCTGGGAGCCCTTCCTTGCCCCTCGGTGTGAGGATAGGCTTGCTGCTCTGACTACAACATCCAGAATGCATCTGGGATACTAATTTAGATAGCCAGCTGTTAAGGGGGTAAAAATAATAGCTTCAGAGATAGGAAGTAGTCTAAAGTGGAAGATGCTAGGACGGCCAAACATGGAGGGTGTGGAGAAAGAGGGGTGGGGGTATAGGGAAGAGAAAGAATTAGAGAGGAGAGGTTGGAGGGGAGTGGGGGAGGGATGGAGAGGACAGGACAAGAGGGGATTGGGCGGGAAGGGCTGGGAAGAGAAGAGGGAGGGGGAGGGGGAGGCGGGGAGGGGATGGGAAGAGAAGAGGGGAGGGGGGAGGCGGGGAGGGGAGGAGAGTGGAGGCTAGTTAAACTTTAAGAGGGAGAGAAAGAGAAAGGTGTGAGAGAATGGGAAAGAAGGAAACAGGAGAGTGAAGAGAGATGTCAAAGAAGTTTGGGGGTAGGGTTAAAAACGGATGGGGAGAGTGGTCAAAAAAGAGTAGGGCAGAAAATAAAAGAGGGCGTCACAGAGTGGGCAGAGGGTGCACGGGTGCGAGGCAGAGGCAAGAGGTGGAAGGCGGGAGGGGAAGAGGGGTCTGGAAGGAGGGGTTCCGAGTAACACGAGAAGGGGGTCCGGGGAAAGCCGCCAGCTGTTGGGGGAGAAGGGGCCGTCTGAGGGCAGGACTGGGGAGGGAGAGAGCAGCTGCTCCGGAAAGAGTGAAGGGGGGGACCCTGGGGCAGAGAAGCAGAAAGTGTCTGAACGGGGCAGAGAGATGGGGCTGAGAGGGAGGGAGGTGTCTGAGGCCAGGACTGCAGGGAGGCAGGAGCCGCTTGGGACAGGCGGAAGGGACCCCGGGTCAAGAAGGAGGGGGGCACTGACCAGGGCAGGGAGACGGGCTAGAGAGGGGAGGAGAGGGAGAGAGGGCAGTCATAACAATAACAACTGGTAAGGGAGCAAAGGACAGCACGGACACCATAATGGATTAAATAAACATTTTAACAACTCTGGACCTCTTTCCGCTTAGAGACTTTTGTTTTTTAACATAGTGTGCATATGTACAACAAGATAGGCTGAAATGAGTAACGCTAAATTGTTACAGTAAGTACTTGACCACGAACGAAGCCATAATGCATGCGCTAACAAAAAAAAACAATGAGAGAAAGGGGATATGGAGACAGAAAGAAAGACGACGATGACAGAAAAGAGGAGAAATAGGAGGCAGAGGGCGAGAAAAACGAGAGAGACAGCGAAAAAAAGTCAGTTTCTGTTCACTGTCTAAAGTGAAAAGGCCCGGTTTAAATGACCCTGCAGGGGGCGGGGCTGCACAAGTCCCCCGTCTTACCCCAAGTACTGGTGCATATAATGATGCACGGATGGAAGGGGTCTGGTGCACACATCTCAAGGGGAGCTTTACTGACGCCTTTGTTTTCTCTCACATACCATGCAGGCCGCAAAAAGGTGCATTCATTAACCGCCTCTGCAGGCACCACCCTGAGAGGTCACTCCGTGGTTACGCTAATAGCATTAATCTCCATCCAGACACGGCATCTCTCGCCCTGCTGTGAACTCTTGAGAAAACAGTCTGCTTGCAAGAAATGTCTTTGAGAACCTCAGCCGGGATCAATCCGTGTGATCCGGTGGCAAATGAAGGATCAAGCACGGAGCCCCGAAGTCCGCTTCTGAGCGCTTGTGAATGCACTTGTGCGAGCTTGTGAATGCACTTGTGCGAGCTTGTGAATGCACTTGTGAGCACAGAGGCGGCTATGTAGTATAAAAAACAAGCAGCAAGCAGCTGATCGATCCTCACGCCGTGTCTCAGAGGCTGATCGAAGTGTGTCCGGAACACGCACGGAAAGCAGACACTTGCTTATATCGCGCTTTCTCCCAAAAACAAAAAGTGCCATTTGAATTAAGAAATCCATATAATTAAATTAAAGATGCGACTCCAAAGAAAAGTAGAAAAAAAAATATAGTGGCCGCGGTCCCGAAAATGAAAGCGGACCGCACATCCAAAATATAGTGGTCGCGGTCCCAAAAATGAAAGCGGACCGAGCATGTAACTTACAAAATAGGAAATCCATATAATTAAATTAAAGATGCAACTCCAAAGAAAAGTAGAAAAAAATATATAGTGGTCGCGGTCCCGAAAATGAAAGCGGACCGCACATGCAAAATATAGTGGTCGCGGTCCCGAAAATGAAAGCGGACCGAGCATGTAACTTACAAAATAACAAATGTAAAATATAGTGCTTACCGAGTAATTGAAGGAGGCCGTGTCCCTCCGCAAGTAAACGATCCAATCCCGCTAGGCGTGGCTAAAAGGAGACAGGGTGGCAACAAGGAGGGATTGACATGCCTTCGGTGCAATCATTGCACTGCCTTTGGCATAATTCGTGACGCCAAACGACACGCACAAATGAAAACTGAAGGCGGAGCTGGGACACGGCTTCTGGAATCGTATCGATTCCAAGAAGCCCTCGTATGACGAGAGCAGCGCATGCGCTGCTTACGTCAGGCCGAGACCTAAAAAGGTGAGAAGAAGAAAAAAAGAGAGCAGGGTAAGGAGAGCACGGGCAATTCGCGCGAGAAAAGGGCTGCTTTCAAGTTCCTGGAAATGGAACTAATTTGCAATCTAAAAGAAGTTACACAAACAGTCTGCCCAGTCTGTTATTAATCCTCACAAAGGTTGTTTGTGACCTGTACAGTAAATTTACACTTCTGCCAGCCTGTGGTAAATCCGTACAGATGTTGTTTGTGACCTACGTTTACACTTGTCTTGGTGTTTAACTGCAGCCTTTACTTTTTGAGGACCCTACCCCCCGCATATTTTTTTTTATACACCATAGCACAGAAAACTCTCAAAATAAAATGTTGCCAAGGGGTGCTTTTAGGGTAAGTGCCTGGATACACCATCACTTCACATTCAGTGTGTAGAACGGGATTCGTTACAACATGACACACAACACAAACTCTATTAAAGTGTGAAATTGGATTCTATACTTACTTGTTGAACTGGGATGTCTATTGGCCACAGGAGTCCTCTACTTCCACGGATGCAGCTCGCTGAGCACTCCCCCGCCAGCACCCTACAATCTGTAGGAGAATTAATGACGCCTCTGCTCTTTCCTGTTCTGCACCCACTGTACGCTGCTATTGCTGGAAGTTCTGCGCCTGTTCCTATGTCACCTAGCAAAAGTGAAACCACCTTAGGCTAGCCCGCTTGTTGACTGGCGCCAACTTCCTTCTAGACTCTGAGCCTCTGCTGGGAAAGACAAGCATTTACAATGCAATAGGTTTCGCAACTGCGAGATTTTGAGCTATTGGCATTGTAAATGGCAATGCCTTTTATAATACTAAAAGGCATTGTCATTTACAATACCAATAGGTCAAACTTCGGCAAAAGCAATACCTTTTTTATTGTAGAGCGTGTGTCCATGAAGTGGGCGCCGTGCTCACCAATAAAGTAAAAAAAAAAAAAAAATTTAAACTGTGCGGTGTCCCTGAAATGGGCGCCGCGCTCACCATTAAAGTTTAAAGGAAAAAAATGAAACAGAGCACGGTGTCCCTGAAGTGGGCGCCGCGCTCACCATTAATGTTTAAAAAAAAAATGAAACAGAGAGCGGTGTCCCTAAAGCGCGCGCTGCGCTCAGCATGCATATTTATTTAAAAAAAATAAAAGGTGAAAGTCGCCATTGTGCCGTGAGTGTTGTGGGGATAAGGGGCAGCCACTTTTAAAGTTAGAACGGCATAGCGCTCTATATGAAAAGCGGCCGCCATTGTCCTGTGTGATCGCGCTGCAAATACAAAAAAAAGCAGCCGCCATTGTCGCCATTTGTGAATAAACAAAATAGTGCTCACCCACTTATAACGCAGACCGTGTAACAAGCCAAGTAAAAGGTCCAGTTGTTATGGGAGGAACAAATGCAGACAAGGCGGTACCAAGGAGGGACAAACAGGCCTATTTATGAATCAGAAGCCAGCATTTACGAAGGACAATGACACAAGCCAATGTCAAATATGGGCGGAGAGTGGGAGGGGCTTCCAGTGCATACTCCAATACAGCATGCGCGCTGCCCTTAGGCTTGACCTAAAAATTGGCAGGTTGGGAAGGATCATCCGTACTCCGTCCAGGCTCAAGCATTTTGTGTTAAGCTAATTAATGTTCAGTGATGGTTATTTTGTATTGACGTTGAAATATAGTCAATAGGAACTCTCCGTTATTGTGCTTATAATACAATTTGATGTTGTTTATTTTCATTTTATTCTTATTGGATTCGTGCTTGGTATTATTATTTAATTTTTGCATATAAAGATGTAGGGTTTGTGGTGTTGCTGCTCTTCAGCAGTAGAATGTGTAGGGTGTCATTATGATGTGTTTTGGAATATGGGTGATGAGGGTTCTGGAGGGTGGCAGTTGGAGGTTAGCCTGAGACAAGGACAGTGCTGTTCTTTTGCTGTTCTACCTTTAGTGCAGAGTTGAGTATAAAGGATATTAATCACACATTGGATGCTTAATTCTTCACTACAAAATCACATATTAAATCTTACAGTCAAAGGCTACACTTCCCCCATAGGGACCACTTGTGTCTATTATAATTGTCCTACCCAGGTTAATGGGTTACTGGGTTGACCCTTATTCAAGGACAATTTCTTTGAAGCAGAGAAAAATGTATAAAGTGCGTAGTTGCCAAAATTTGGAAAAAAAATCCCGGAACATTTTACAGCACAGGGCTGCTGCAGATAGAAAGTTCAGGCATGCGTACCTGTGTGTAATAAAGAGGAACAGTTTCTGCAACAATATCACCCGGGACAGTCTCTAACTTGCCGGGACTGTCCCTAAAGCGGGGCAGTTGGCAACTATGAAAGTGACTGTCATACTCACTTTTCATTACTCCAACTCCTTTCCTCTTCTACACCTTGACCCCCAATTTATGAGTTACTCTTATGTCAATAACCACTGACAGATTCAGGTTTCTTTTCAAGAAGTTTATTCTCACTCAAGTCGTTCGCATCAGCACACAGGACAGGAGAAACCACAGCTGCGTCCACCCTGACCGTTGTCCCAGCTAGAATCCACCCACCATTCCACCCTCAGCGTTCTACCCCACGTTCATACTTTCTAATACACGTAGGATGGAATGATGACAGTGACATAGTTAGAGAACACACATATACCTAGATCATAACACAATATATCCCCCCACCTAAACTGAAGATATCTTTACAAACTAATGACAAAAACATAGCTACGATAAATAGCAATACTAAATGCGTAATGAAATGATAACAACATTTTGCAATGCAATTGAATAATATTGTGATACAAAATACATCTAACGTTTTAATGACGTCCTATCAATTAAACGCAAATGGCATAGCAAAATGAACCAAATATACATTGAACAGCATAGTGATCCTACAACTAATCACACACAAAATCCTCAAGACGTTTAGATTTCACACACACTCTGCCAAATTTTGAAACCATTTGGCTATGTACAGGATCATCTCCTCCCAGCAGTTTATCAGGTGATGAGGGACTGTCTACACTACTTCTCTGTTGCTCCACAAACTCTTTGTTAGATGCAGGGACACATTTACTCTCACCTCCTAGATGCCCAGGGACTTCATCCAAACACTGTTGGTCAATAATGCTAGGACTACTATTACCAACATCATCCATCCGATCATATGATCCCCAACTCTGAATTCCTCTTGATTTGACGTTTTGTCTCTCCCCTGAACAACGCCAACCTTTTCGCATGCCATACTTTACCATCACTCAGTATGGCTGTGTTGCACAATATTTTGATAAGTTTCAGAGGTCCTGAAAATCTACTTTCCCCTTTGCAAACCAAACGTCCTTTTTTCACTTTTACCACATCTCCAACCTTGAGAGCCACCTTTTTTACACCATGAGTTTGCTTATAGTTCCTCTGTCTTTGTTCCATGCATCTCCTTACTGCTTTGGGAGACCACTCAACCTTCCTGGTGCTACCCAGCCAAACCATGTTGTACTTGGTGCGAGGTGACCTACCCCTCATCAACTCGAATCGGCTGTACCCCGTGGCTGCACACTTGGCCATTCTAAATGCTCTCACTGTCTTTCTCACTTCATCCTCCCAGTCCAAACCATTACTATTAGACAAATCAATGGCTCCCTTAATAACCCTGTTGAAACGCTCAACATTACCATTTCCCTCAGGGTGATATAAGAACATAGTCTTGTGTATTACTCCTGATTGCTTTACGAATCTATTGAATGCATCCGACACAAAATGACTTCCATTATCCGAAACTATCATTTTGGGTAGGCCTTGTCGACAAAACACCTCCTTAAGACATTCTACTACAGTTTCAGAACTTGCCCTGGACACCACTTTAAACTTGGGCCATTTTGAAAAATGGTCACCCAACACCAGTATTAACTTACAAACTCAATAACAATTCTGCACAAGACCAAATATTTCAATGCCTGCTCTTTCCGGCACTATAATGGGGTGTAAAGGTGGCTTGAATGTCACTATGGATTTATCAGAATTAGTGCAACTCACGCAATTCCTTACTACTTTTTCAATCTCTTTATCTACACCAGGCCACCAATATGATTGCTTGACTCTACTTTTAGTTTTCACGATGCCGAGATGTCCTTCGTGACACAATTTTATCACTTTTTCCCTCAATGACTTGGGAGGGACTAGTTTACCTTCTCTCAGCAAGAAATCCTGATCCACTGACAATTCTACTCTCACTTCCCAAAAAGGAATACAATCCTTTTGTAAACACTGTTTCTCTGGCCACCCACTTATAACATATTCTTTGATGACACTTAAACATTTATCCTGCAGAAGTGAAGACACCCACTCCTCTTGAACAATGCTCTGTAACTCTTCCTTTGCAACTAAGGCTACACGAAAGTCATCCCATTCATTACTATCTTCACCAATGGTGGGAAGAGGTAAGCGACTCAAAAAATCAGCAATTCTGTTGCGTGCGCCAGGAATATAGTCCACCTCATACACAAAGTCCAATAATTGCATGGATAACCTACTAATTCTTGGAGAGACATTACTTAAACCTTGAGAAGAGAGCACCTTAGTAAGCGGCTTATGGTCACTTCTCACTGTTATCTTAGTGCCCCAAATAAACTGTATATAGTGTTTGAGCCGCCAAACACACGCCAAAGTTTCCCTTTCGATAATGGAGTACTTCTCCTCCGTATGTGTGAGAGCCCGTGATGCAAATGCCACCACCCGTTCACATCCATCATCCTGTAGTTGTGATAAGACTGCCCCTAATCCCTTCCCGCTAGCATCTGTTGTGACAAAACTTTTACACAAAGGGTCAAACCCTTGTAGGGCTGGAGCAGAATAAATGTCCTTTTTGATGCTTTCGAAACTGGATTGTTACACCTCTGACCAATTAAAAGTGTTACCTTTTTTTAACAATTGCCTTATGTCATACATCTTTTCTGAAAAATTCCTTACAAACTTGGAGTAAAACTCCGCTAACCCCAAAAAGGAACGTACTTCATCCTTATTTTGAGGTACCGGTGCTTTCTTATTTGCTTCTACCAACGATGATTTGGGACTAATGCCCTTCGGACTGATTTCATGCCCCAGGTAAGTAACACTATTCTTTGCAAATTTACATTTAGATTCTTCAGCAGTCAAAATAAAACCTTCCAAGGTTCTAAGTACTTCATGCAATTCTGTGTCATGTTCCTTCCTATCCTTTCCCATGATAAGAATGTCATCTTGAAAAAAAATGACATGATTCTTGTTTTTAAACAATTTGTACATCAGACGCTGGAACATGGCAGAGCCAGAGCTAATCCAAATTGGACTCTCCTGAATTGAAAATAGCCAATAGGAGTTATGAACGCTGTTAGATGTTTGCTACTGTGATGCAGGGGCACCTGGTGGGATGCGGAGGTGAGATCTATGGTGGAAAGAAATTGCATACCTTTGGTTGCCACCAACAATTCTTCTATTCGCGTCAAGGGAAACATATCAACAAAAATATTCTTGTTTAGTTCTCTTAAATAAACACATAGCCGAATACGGCCATTAGCCTTACGAGCTACGACCAAAGGAGCCATCCAATCAGAGGATTCCACTTGTTTAATCACTCCGCTCCCCACTAACTTGTTGAGTTTCTTAATAACTTCATTGTTCACACTCACAGGGATATTCCTTAACTTACGAATGCAAGGTTTAGCATTCTCCTTAAGAATAATCCGGTGTACACATCCGCTCAATTCACCTACTTTACTTGTGAATACTTTAGGAAATCTTTTAACTACATCAGTATTGTCCATAAACTCACTCCTCACAATCAAAACAGGCTCGGGACTGTTGGGGTCCAGTATTATGCCTAAGTCCCCCTGATCCCACCAACCTAATACGCAAGGTCGTGCCACCGCTACATACATCTTACACTCCGCCTTTCTATCCTTAAATTCAAAAAGTAATTTGCGGCATCCGAAAAGATTAATGGCCTCTCCAGTAAAGCTCTGTGGGCGTATGTCTGCTTTTCCTAGACTGTTACCTATTTTCCCACAAAATAGTTTGGACCAAGTCTCTTCATTGATTATGGTGAAAGGACAACCTGAGTCAGCTACAATGGATACTTGAACACCCCCCACCACCAAGTCACACACAGGTTTCTTTCTGTTAGATCCTTCTACACCCAGAACCTCATCTTGTGTACACAGGACTTGTGGTATGTCAGCATCCGAATCAGACATATCATCTTCCCCGCAATCTTCAACTACACATTTTACAGATTTTTATTTTCTGCAGATACGTGCATAATGGCCTTTGGTGCCGCATTCAGCACATTTTTGCCCCAAGGCAGGACACCGCCTATGTGCCCAGAACTACTGCACCTATAACATTTACCCTTAAGTTTGTCCATTTTTTACTTGTGTTTACCAATATACTTTTCTTCTGTTTTCTGTTTATCTGGGAACTCTCTCTTACTTATCTTTTTCTTAACTATTTTCACAGTTTCCTCTACGCCATCTATATTCCCTGTAGACACCAAAGCCTTTGCACACCTTGACGTAAGCTCAGATTTGCTTATAATGGAAGTGACTTCCTGCAAACTAGATTCTCCATGCACCCACAATCGATCTTGTAAATTCGGATTATTACAATGCATAATAACTTGGTCCCTCACTAACTCATCCTCTAGCCTTTCAAACTTGCATGTAATGGCTAATTTCCTTAACACTGCTACGTAATCTTCGATTTTTTCACTTGGACCTTGCTTCCTATGGTAGAAATTGTAACGGTCAATTGCTTTGCATACAGTAGATGCAAAATAAGCGTCCAAGTCTGCTAAAGCTTGTATGAAAACATCTCCTTCGTCCCCTGAGCGCGCTGTTTTTTCCATACGGTTGTAGACCTTCAAACTTCCTGGCCTAAACAGTGTAGAAGAATGCTCTTCTTCCTTTCCGGTGTTACGTCCTCAAAAGTATTAATGTAGTGCATAAAATAGTCCTTCCATTCCTCCCACTTCAACCTGTTAACTTCATCTTCTCTTATCATGAATGGTTGTGGCGCTGGCAGATTCATAGTTGCCATAATGCAGTTAGTTCCTTCAAACTGCCTAACAATATTATACAAAAAGGCCTAGTTACAAAATAATTCCATTTTATAACAGGATAGAGGGAATAATACATTTTGTATGAGACTTATTAGCTAATTACAGCTGAAATAACATGAAAAACAAACTTTACGTCCCACAAAAACTTTTTAAAAAACAGTATGCTTTCCTGAGTATTTTATTTCTCTAAAGAAACGTGTGCCTGTCACCGTACGCAGGCTCGCTGAGAATAAGCAGGTATGCAAATTGCCGTACCGAATGTGAGGGATGGACACCCTATATTGTAGTTCCTCTCCAAAATTTCCTTTAAATCCACATGAAGAGGGTGTGCCTATCACCACGTTAGGTACAGGCACGTTTAATACACGAAGGGTAATGTGTGCTCGTCACAGTGAGCTATTCCCTCTGTGCAAATCCGTATAAGATCTTCCGGTTACGGTGTGCCTTTCACCGAGTGCAGGCACAGACCAAACCAAAATGGCCGCCAAGACGTGAGCGTGCGTGCTCTCGTACATCCAGACGCCATCCTACAACTCTGTTGCTGCGCTTCAGTGACAACACAGGACATGAGGACAACAAAGCTGACACCTTCGAATGTGGTGCACAAGATTCCTTCTCCGAGCACGACCCACTGCCACAGTGACGTCATAACCAGGATCTCACTCTCCGCCAAGAAATCCGTTGACGAGTTTGCGCAAGTAAGTACTTGCGTTGAGCTATACAGTTCTGTAAAACTGTATAGTTACGATACGATTAAATTCAGGGTGCCGATGCGGTTCCGATATTACAAAATCGCGCTGGTCAAACATAAACAGTCTTACTTGGAGTTGACCGAAGTAAGGGGTTCGTTGCACGTCCTGAGCAATCATCGCCAATATTCTTATGTCAATAACCACTGACAGATTCAGGTTTCCTTTCAAGAAGTTTATTCTCATTCAAGACGTTCACATCGACACACAGGACAGGAGAAACCACAGCTGCGTCCACCCTGACCGTTGTCCCAGCTAGATAGAATTCTATGTCAAAACCGGAGGCTCCGATTATGCTTCTCATTTTCTTTACTGAAAATTCTCAGCAGCCAATAAGATGAAAGTAAAACAAATAAACACTACAATATCCATGAACACTCACTGGGTATCACATGACAACCATAGAGTAACCCCTATATAAAGTGTACAAGAGAATACCATATCCTCTTTTTTTGCTGCTCCGCAGCCAGTTAAGTGCTTTTGTCTCTTTCTCAGTCGCATTGCATACTTATTGCCTTGTTATCTCATAGCGCGTTTGTATTTCTATTGATGTTGCGCTTGGTATTGTATTAAGGTACTTGCTGTTGTTGCCTGCTGTGCGCGCGTGTCGCGTTTCAGTCACTTTGTATGCGCGGTCTCCTGGGCATTGTTGCTTTACCGCTGGGTGATTGGGAGCATTGTTACCTCCCCGGTACGGGCGCTTGGTGCCCGCGCCTTCTATTTGTGGAGTGGGAGTGAAGGGGAGTGAGGACGCGCGTCGCTTCAACGCGCAGTCCTCTTTCTGGTCTTACGGGCGGCTCGTACCGTGCATGCGCAGCGACCATTTTACCCGGTTTTCCGCATTCTAGGTTTGAAGGAGCGTGGGAGCAGCGCTGAACTTGCTCTGAACCCACTTGCCTGTGCCAGCCCCCAGCGACGCCCATTTCATGGTTTATTGAGAAATTGGGCTGAATAATTATCGCATAGGCATTGCCTAGAGTGGTTTTCTTGGCAAGCCCTCCCTCCACGCTCTATTTCATTTGCACACACTGTTTTTCTTTTCAGTGACTGTCGTGCATTGGCTTGTCTGGGGTTCACCACTCCCCCCTATTGACTTATTATTGTTCTTATTATTACACTTTCTACAGTGTTTCAGCGCAGGTAGCACCTTTTTGTTCCGCACTCTCCTCCAGTGGGTATAAGTGTCACTTTATTGTGCCAAAATGTCAGAGTATTACCTTGAAGAGGAGTATTTTGATGAAGGACCCTCTGGGTCCATGGAGCAGGAGCTTGTTGAAGCACTTGATGTGGGAGTTCAACACTCCGTTAACAAAGCTCTAGTCCGGGCTATTGAACCCTTGAAACGCCATTTATGCAATTATGCTTTACAGCAAGGATGGCTTCCCGGTTCTACCAGTCGTCCCACCATTAGTGGGAAATGTGTCAAAAATCCTCACGCCTCAGACTTTGCCAGATTAGCCAAAGCCATGTCTAGTGACCACCCTTATGGTACTTCCTCGAAGGAGGCCCCTTCTTCTGGGTCACCTCAGGGGGATGACGGTGACACTTCGGAGCAGGAGGACTCGTCTCCACCTGCTAAGAAGTTGCGGAAAGAGCGTTATGTGGATGTGCCCTCACACCCTAGACTCCTCACCTTTGATCCCACGGAGATTATACATCCTAATTCCTCCTCATGGCTTCCGTCTTCCGAGGTTGCTGAATATGTGCAGACCCATATTCGCCAGGCGTTTGATAAAGAGGTGAGAACGCGGTTGCGTTCGGAATGTCCTAGGCCGGACTTGGCTGACAAGGTGGCGGACACGCCGGAGGTGGACCCCTCAATGCTCACCTATCTTAAAAAATACTCTAAGGATCCTAAGAAGGGGATCGATCGAGCATGGAGGTCTTGTCAGGACAAGTTGTTGGATTTAACTGGTCCCCTTACGAAAATATTGGAGCTGGGTTTTCGGGCGAAAGAGTCCGCTTCCCCAATTGATCCATTGATCCAGATGAGCTGATTGGGTGGGCTCAAAGGGCCATCTGTCAATTGGGAAACGCGAATTGCGCTATGTCTAGCGAGCACCGTCGCTCTATTCTTTTGAAGCTCGACCCGAAATTGGCGGAGCTATCATCATCTGAATCTGGTCCTTTAGCTCAGGGTCTGCTCTTTGGTCTGCCTTTTCTTAAAGAGCTGACGAAGTTTGTCGCCACTTCCAGTGGCCTGGACAAAGCGCAGGAATCCCTCAAGCGAGCTTTTCGCCCGGTTTTTGGCCGGGCCGGACGATATCGTGGGCGGTCGTTCGGCCGTGGTTTCCAACAAGGCGCCCAGCATGGCTACCAATCACAGCGTGGAGGATATCAAGATTCCAACTATAACACCTCCTCCTTCTATCCAACACGTAGAGCTAGGAACAAGTTCAGGAAAGGCCGTTATGGAGGTAGCCAGGGAGGACAAGAGGATACCACAGCTTCAGGTGAGATTGATTTCGTTTTCGGAGGTGATGTTGGAGGGCAAGATACAACTTTTTCTCCACAATTGGCAAAGGATCTCGCACGATGCATGGATCCTGGACACAGTGCAGGGTTACAAGATAGAGTTCTTCAATTCCCCCTCTCAAGCTCTACCTCCACATCCAATGACTTTTTCCCTTCAAGATCAGACCTTAATTTCCAGAGAAATAGAATCTCTCATTCAAAAAGGGGCCATAGTGCTGGCGTCTCGTCACCCCCAAGGTTTCATCAGCAGCATTTTCCTAGTGCAGAAGAAGGGGGTGGATCCAGGCTAGTTTTCAATCTAAAGGAGTTCAATGGATGGGTAGTATATCGACACTTCAAGATGGAGGGGATCCATCTTCTTCGCGACCTTCTTCAGGAAGGGGACTGGATGGTCCGTCTGGATCTGAAAGATGCTTATCTGTCTGTGCCCATTTACGAACATCATCGTCGTTTTCTTCAATTCCAATGGCAGGGAGTCTGGTACGAGTACAAAGTCCTTCCCTTCGGCCTCTCGTCAGCACCTTGGTGCTTCACGAAACTTCTGAGGCCTGTGGTAGAATCTCTACGAGCCCGGGGTGTTCGTCTAATTATTTACTTGGACGACATTCTCATCATGGCTCGTTGCCCTCGTCTGGTGCTAACCCATCTGGAATGGACCATAGATCTTTTGCAGAGTCTCGGGTTTCTTGTGAATCCACAGAAATCACTCTTGGTTCCATCTCAATCGATCGAGTTCCTGGGTTTTCTGATCAACTCCCTCACTTGTCAGCTCCTCTTACCCAATCAGAAGATCAGATCTATCAAGAGAGAGTTGAGGTTGATTTTGCACAAGCAGATTGTATCGTTGAGATCTGTAGCCCGGATCGTAAGACGGTTAGCTTCCTCCATCCAAGCGATCTTCCCGGGTCCCCTTCACTCCCGGGCACTTCAACGGCTCAAGATCCGACATCTCCAGAAAGGCCTCACATATTCAGATCAGATTCCTCTTTCAGAGGAGGCGAGGTGGGAGATGTTGTGGTGGCTAGAACACATGGAGTCTTGGAATGGTCGAGCCCTATTCGGAGCTACTCCGGAGGTGGTGATAGAATCCGATGCCAGTCGGTGGGGTTGGGGAGCCCGTTGCGGTCAGATATCTACAGGTGGCCGTTGGTCACAGGAGGAATTGAATTTACACATCAATTGCCTGGAACTTCTGGCGGGCTCATTTGCGATTCGCTGCCTGTCTCCCCGCAAGACAAATTGTTGCATTCTTCTCCGCATGGACAATGTGTCAGCGGTTCGTTATGTGAACAAGTTGGGAGGGACAAGGTCCCAGATTCTAGCGGAAATTGCCAAGGATTTCTGGCACTTTTGCCTTCAAAACCAGATCTTAGTGGTAGCGGAATATCTTCCAGGGTGCAACAACCAGATTGCCGATTGGCACTCTCGTCATCTCCGGGATTTCAGCGACTGGAGACTCCATCCTCGAGTGTTCCAGTCGTTGAATCGACTTTGGGGTCCCTGTCAGATCGATCTCTTTGCCTCTCGTCTCAACAGGCAAGTTCCAGCGTTTTTCAGCTGGCGTCCGGACCCGGAGGCTCTGGCCACGGATGCCTTTCTGCAAGATTGGCCGTCAGCCCTGTGTTATGCCTTTCCACCGTTTGTGATGATTCCCAGGGTTCTAGCACGAACCAAAGGTTATCAGTCAGAATTGATTCTGATCACTCCTCTTTGGAGGGCTCAGGCATGGTTCCCAGTACTTCTGGAGATGCTTTGTGCAGTGCCGCTCCTCCTGCCCCAGCGGTGGAATCTGTTGCTGGACCCTCTGAAATCTCTGCATCCTTTGATAGCATCAGGACAACTCCTTCTGGTTGCTTGGCGGGTTTCGGGGATCGCTGGAAAATCCTAAACTATGTGTGGTACAATGTATCAGGGATTATGAGGTAAGTACTGCTGAATTTTGGCATGATATGAGAGGCCAATTATTAATTGCTCTGCAGAAACCTTTTCGCCCAGTGACCCCAGCTACCTTATCCAGATGGGTGCGATGGCTCATGGGAGAGGCAGGAATAGATGTTTCAAAATTTGGTGCACATTCAGTTCGGGGAGCTATGGCTTCTAAAGCTTTTTCTATGGGGGTCAGTTTACCAGATATTATGAATGCAGCTGATTGGTCATCTGACTCTACGTTTAAGTCTTTTTACTATAAGCCTATTGTGGATGTTGCATCTGTTGTGGTGGTGCAGCTTTAAACAAGCATAATCGGAGCCTCCGGTCCTGACATAGAATTCAAAATTTGCGAACATACGTGACAAGAATTTTCAATTCTATTAAGGACACGGAGACGAGGAGTATCCCACCCAGAATTCTGTATTGCTTATTGTAATTTGCATTATCTGCCTTGAGTATATATCTTATACCGTATATATGTTCCTATGTTTTTTCCCTTCCCTTTCTGATGTAGGATACTCTCTATGAGGGAGTAAGGTATTACGGCTCTATCTTTTCATTTCAGGATCGGATCTCAAATAAGGCTCGCTGGTCTTCATCCATAGAGTTTCTTTGTGGTCCCAACATGATCAGGGTGTCTCGTTGAAGCAAGCATCAAGACTACTGTTTACAGCCCGTTGGACTGCTGTTTTTTCATTCAGAAGAATTGTTTATCCTTTCCAAATTGTTTGCAGATGTCGGACTGTGTTTCATGGACTTAACTGTTTATTTATTTTGTCAAAGAAAGAGGAAATGATATTCTCTTGTACACTTTATATAGGGGTTACTCTATGGTTGTAATGTGATACCCAGTGAGTGTTCATGGGTATTGTAGTGTTTATTTGTTTTACTTTCATCTTATTGGCTCCTGAGAATTTTCAGTAAAGAAAATGAGAAGCATAATCCTCGCCTCCGTGTCCTTAATAGAATTTAAAATTCTTGTCACGTATGTTCGCAAATTTTGAATTCACCCACCATTCCACCCACAGCATTCTACCCAACGTTCATACATTCTAATACACGTAGGATCAGGATGGAATGATGACAGTGACATAGTTAGAGAACACACATATATCTAGATCATAACTAAGGCTTCCGGTTTTCCGTTTTAACTGATTTTTACATATAAATACAGACGGAAAACATTTTGTTTTTTGTCTGTATTTATATATAGAAACGGGAAAATACTGACAAAACAAATGCTCCTGCCGCCTCTGTGCTCCTCTATAAAATCTGTGTCAGAGGCGCACTGGGGCTGCGAATGAAATCTGAAACTACTGACGCTCTGGAGAGGGGTGAACAAGTGCAGCTGGGGGCGCCATGTCTGCAGAGACTCTCCAGCACCCCTTGCTGTGGTGCTCATGCAAGGTTAATTCTTTGAGCAGTGCAAGCATCCGATGTCCTTTAAAAGGTGTGAAAACACCCCAGGACATCGGCTGCAGCCCCAGCAACCTTTTGTTGTATTAGAGGGGGAAGGAGTGTAGAACAGCATGCGCAGGGCCACTTTACAGAATTGGCCAGAGGCAGGGTGTGTAGACATTTGGGTTGTGGGCTGGTTTGGCTCCCTGTGTTGTTGAGATGCCAATGAAATGGGACATCCTTGGCACGGTCTCACTTCTAGCTCTGTTTTTTGATGAGCTTGCTGTCTTTTATCTTTGCAGCAAGTAAATGAGGACCATGGTAAAATGTGCCTGATGCCATGAGCAGTTCTGTTGCCCTTGTAGACAAATTAAGCCTTCATACAGTGCTAATTACCCCGTTGTAGAAAAAGAATAATATTCCACACATAAAAGTAAACAAATTATGATCTCTGTACACACAAAAAAGCCTGGTGCGACCATGTGTCTTAAATGCTTTATATTTGTTATTGAAGAAACTTTTCCTAAAGACAATGCACATTATTCTTGCTTTGTCAATATTAGCAAGCAGTAGTTCTGTGAAGGTCCGAAGCTGTGGTATTTGCCATTCCAAACCAGCGTCTCCTGTATCTTATCCTTTACCCTGGTTTTTGACAGAGATATTACTATTAAGTGTCTTGCTTGGGAAGGGAAAACCCTGGTGTTGGCAATTATATTTCAGGGGTCGAACATATCCTTCACAAAACTGACAGATTGCCAGGCTGCTTATTCTTTCCCAGTATGGATTCAGCCGACAAAGTATGCATGTCAATTAAAATAAATATGGAAAAATACTAGCTGCAGCGCCTTTTTAGGTCGAGCCTAGAGTAGCGCGCAAGCGCTGCTTTGGCGAAGACTTTATGTAGTGGGCTTTTGAAAGCTGACCAGACGCTCGTGCGTCATGGCCTTTTCCGTGCGGTTACCCGCACGGCCGGCATCTGTTTCCAATTATCGTGCCCAGACGCGGGCGCGATAATTGAAAACACATGGCCATTGTGCACGAGCGTGTGGTCAGCTCAGCAGGCTGCCGCGCCGCTCGTTTTCTTTATGTTGCGCAATCCGTTTTATCTGCAGCTGAGTACTGTCTCGCAAGCATGCTTCCAGGCTGTTCGCTTGTTTTAGTGCACACTGCTCTTCCTATCTGCGTCATCTAGGCAGCGTTCGCTTGTAAGCATACACTACTTAAAGCCATGTTATGTCGCCATTCTGCGGTCACAGGGTATTGTGGAAATTTCTCCTTCTCTCTAATTTTGCATCTGCTACACATCGTAGATTTCCATCTCAGAATCGAACTGCTACAAAATAGCTTCTTTATTTCTTGGAAGTTTTATACAGCGCGAACTCGACCCGAAGGTATCAGAGCGCTTTACACGAGCATCAGTTGCATTACAGATGGACACATTAACCTGTTGTTTGGTACGGGGAGCATTGAGTGATTTGCCCAGAATCACAGGATGATGAACCTCGCTGTCAGGACTCGAACGCGCTTCCCCAGCATCCAAGTCAGTTAGGGCACATCCTCAGGTTGCGACCTCTGCGCTCCTCCTCCTTGCAATCAGCTTCATATGGGGGGCAGGTGGTCGAGTGTGGGCTGCAGGAACCAGGGTCGCCATGGAACACAGCATCAGTATAGGTATGCAGTGTCTGCATAACGATGTGCCCGGAAGTAGGTGGATGACAACTGTGGCACTTTCAAAACTCTACAACTAAAAAAAGAATCCATCCATGTAATTGTGATCTTGTGAGCAGGCAGAGGTGGGATTCAACACGAAGACAGTGACCGATTTCCTTTTACAATCATCTAATATATATCAGACATGACATATATTCAGCAACAACACGGCCACACTACCGACCGAGAAGGTGGGTTAGCAATGAGTAAAGCACTCCAGCCTGGCCTCCCAAACACCACATCATGGACCCAAAGCTCAATGATTGAGGAATTACCACCAAACCGGAAGACAGAGACAAAGACTCGGGGCTTATTTACAAGCCCCTTGCGCCAATTTTGCGTCATTTTTAATATGGGAAAAGTGACGTACGGGTGGCGCAAGGGGCTTGTAAATCTGCCCCTATATCTGTAACACGTCATCACCAGTCAAATCAGACCCTTTCTGTCCTAACCAAGCAGGTCAGGATACTAACGGCAGACTGTGTGCTGTACAAATGCCAACAGCATAACATAACCACATAACACAACTTGCTGCACGAATCTTTCCAGCTGTAAATCTGTGATGTGTCAACAGAATACTGGTTTCTGGAGCTATCAGAACAAAATCCATGAAGCTTGCTCTTGCTGTGAAGGTTCCCAGAATGCTTTCATACATGGAAACACTGCTATCAAACTCAGCTGGCACAGCATTTTTGCTGAGAAACCCAAGATCTTCTACGGGATTCACAGTAAAGAGTAACCTAAAATGGCCACCTCTATGATTCAGAAATTGAGATGTCAATCAATGATGTATCTGAAACTCTTTACATTGTAGGTTGTTAAAAAAATGTTCCTAAGTACTTTAGTAAAGTTAGATAGTTAATACTATTTTTTATGAACTGCGTTCTATCATTTCCCCCCTTGTTATATTTCTGTTCTAGTTAAACCTTCAGAACGGGGATAAATGTGAAATCACTGGGATGGACGGATCTCACGGAATTTGACTCAGTGGAGTTACCTAAAAACTCAGCTAGATTTTGCGGAGTTCCACCAATGGACAGAAATAGGCATGTCCCACTCAATCTGCATTACTCTGCACACGGCTGTCTACGATCCCGATGCCGACATACATCTTTAATATATGTGCACATTCCTGAAATGATTGCACGCACACCCAGCCTGGTAAACATATTAATGCTAATGAATGCATGCAGACCTATGCACATTACGGAGTAATGATACAACAAGCGTGGCATGCATTGCTATTGAAATATGTGCACATGTTCTGCTATGTGCAGTTGCCTAGCGCCTACTTCTCATGTATAAGGCCTCGAAGGGCATTTGGATTTTTAGCGCTCCTCGGCGTTCTGATAATTGTTATTGTGAAACATAAGTAACAAGCAGTGGCATAGCCAATAGGTCTCGCCTTTGGGACCTTATAAGTGTTTAGCCATGCAACAGGTGATGTTGTTGCACCAAGGATATTGTGCTGCATAACTAAATACTTATAAGGTCCCAAAAGCGAGACCTATTGGCTATGCCAATGCTTGTTTTGATTGTGACAAAATAAATGTGGATAAATACAGATAAAATGACCCAAAAATAAATATGGATAAATACAGACGGAAATGTTAAAAAAATAAATACCATAGAACCGGGAGCCATAATCATAACACAACAGTTACCACAGTAAATTTTCCAACTGCAGCCATGAACAAAGGATTTTACTGCTCCGTGTAAGTTTGAAACGTGGAGGGCCACTTAGCAGTTCGCCTCCGGGCTTTCTGGACTCAAACAAATGTTACTGAATGTGCCACCTCAGAAAGATCATAATTTCATTGAATGTAACAAGAGTGCATTAGAAGAAGTCACGTTCTGTTTTGTTACGCACTCTTAACAATAATTAAAACGAAGCAGACCGTGCAAATCTAATATTAAAAAATGAAAAGTTCAACTGTGCCGGAAAAATTGATGAAACTTTTGCCGCATCATGATGCTTTGTGTAAAATCATTCGAACGCGTCAAATTGTTCGGGGAACACAGCGCGCCGAGGTTTGAACCAAATGCATTTCTATTTCAAGGTTTCGCGTCCGTTTTTTTAGCAAATTGGGGCGGGGTGAGGGAATCACGTAAAAGTGAAAGTGCATGACGAACGTTTAGGGCACGAGAGTTGGATGGTTTGCATGCCCTATATTGGATGTTTTGCCCACACCTAAGATGGCCGTCTCCTCAAATCTCCCCTACCGCACAAAAATGCCAAAATTGACAAATGCGGTTTAGTGTTTGACCTGGCTTGGATACGGGAAGGCGGAGTATTTTGCCGCCCCTTCTCTTCTGCGTTTCTATTGGTGAGGATACCGGGGTGTTGCCAAGTGACGGCCTCCTGACGCCATCTGTGTTACAATTCTTTTACCCTTGAGCGGCAGTGATCGGGGTCTGCCTGCTGAGCCGCTGTCAAAGGTTCTTGAAGGTCGGCAACGATGGCGGTAGCTACAGGTCTGCGCGCGTCCCTGCACCGGGCCCTCGACCGGGTCGAAATGATGTTGCCGGCCAAGATGAGGCCCCTATACAACCACCCGGCGGGTGAGTACTGAGTCACACGCGGTGTGAATATCTGTTTGCCCAACAAAGGACACAGAGAGTGAATCAACTGAACAATGTACTATGTTGCGCTAAGCTAAGGGTACTAACCAGATTGTCTTGCTATGCAAAACGACGTAGGATGACTTATTGCTACTCCCCGTTCCCAAAACTAGGAGAACAGTATGTTTGCCAATATCAACTCCATATGTCTGTATCATTTACCGATCACGAAGGACGTGAATTGTTTTCTCTTTCTTATAATATGTTAATCCCAGGATTGTGACCATTGTTTCTATTTATTTTTTGTTTACATTGTTAAGGAATCTGTGTACATGTCTAAATACGAGCGATTATCCTGTTTCCATGCCTTTACACATATATAGATCAGCTAATAAATAAGCTTGGGACCATAACTGTTGAGCACACAGCAGTATATACTATCGCAAATTCAATATCGTTATTCCACACACACAATCCACTCTCATGAACGGATTTGCTCATGTAAAAGTACACCATCGTAGTGTCACTTTACGTGTGAGCATAGCTCTTCGAGGCGTGGTGTTTGTTCTGGAGTTTGGAACGTACAGAAATTTGTGAACACCCAGAAACTTACAAGTTTGTGTGGATTCATAAAACTTTGGCAGTTGAGTTGTATTTCATACCTGAAAACGGTAGATTTTCTCCTGTTCAGAGATAAAGTAAATACTTTTCAGAATGTTATCAGTGAGTGGACATCCCCAGAACAGATATGTGTAGAAGGGGTTTCTCCAGAGAGAAAATATTCTCTCCGTGGTGAAAAAAGGTTGCCAGTGCACTGATGCAGTATGTTTTCCTGTTGAGAAACTGTCAAAACCCCTTTCAGATGGGCAAGTAGGAACTAGTGGGCCCAACTGGGGGGTTTAAGGCCCTTTACTCCTGATGTCCTGGGGCCCGACTTACTATGGGTCCTGAGCTACTGGGCCAAGTACCGAACGCAAAGGCAGATGCAGGAGGTGAGCACAGGCTAACAACTGAAAACACGTTCAATAGAATCAATAAATGATTGTCTAGGCAAATACTTGCTTTTATGCAAAAAGGAGTATGCATATACAAACACACAAAAAATATGGCATGCACAAATAATGCACATAGTTCTCCTGAGGTCAGAACTCTAGTGTTAGATAGGCAGGTCCCTGAGTCCCTCTTCCGTTTCTCTATTGGTAGTGGTTGCTCCCCATTTCCAATAGGCAACATTCATTATAGGCCCTACTAGAGTCCTGAGTCTTAGGAGTCCCAGTTGGACTCTTTCAAAGTCACAAGTATTCCAGCGCTACATGGCAGAACAAGTTGCCCAGGACCCTCCAGCCGGGTTTGCTCTATCGGAATCCACAGGAGCGTTCCATGCTTGAGGAAATCTGCAGCGTCTGCCAGCAATGAGCAGCACGTCCGGCTTTGCAGTAGCGGCAGCTGGTCGTCTGTTGTGTCCCCCCCGCCCTCTGTCCCAGTTCTTCTCCAGTAAGCCCTGGATCCCCCAAAATGGAAGCCGGAGTCTTTCATGCATTGTACCAATCACAGGCACACCTACAGCCAGCACCCGCATGCAACTACATGTGCGCTACATACTATTGAATTAGGCCAAGTGTGAGTTAAGCACACGGTAGCGGAACTTTACTTTAGTGGTCCCTAGTCCTCACTCCAGTGACACAGGTAAAAAGGCCTGTTCACTCCTACTGATTACTACAAGGTATGCTGCTACCACCGCACTCGTGCTACTTAACTCCTGGTAAAGGCAGAAGCCTTTTACTACCACGAGGGTAGCTCTATGGCACCCCTTCTGGTCCAAAAAGACCGCAAGCCGTGTGACAGGCCAATGTCATGGTGCACACTCATGATCCGTGTGCACCCATGACTAAAAAAATAAGCACCGGGATCCAGATTTTGTTGCAACTGGGGCACTCAGTGCAGGGCTGCACGTTCATCACCATGCGAGGAACGTTTCTGTCCTAACGGACACATACACTTATTTTTCTGAATGCGCAAATGTGTAGGTATGCTAGTACTTCTGTGAAGTAGATATGATTGACGGCGCTAAGAAATACTGTCATGAAGTACAAGAAGGTCAAAACCTTTCTCCAACTGCGTGAGTGACCCAATGGGTCAAATTTCCAACTTTATACTCTTGGTGTTTCCGAATCATTAACGGATGTCGGGTTTATCATGTTCCTGTTGAATATAAGGTTTATGAAGTGGGCTTATCTTTGCGGCAACCCCCATATTACGTGCCTACATGGGCTGGGCTGGCTGTAGTTAACTTTCCGCCAGTGCTAAGTTATTTCGTAATTAGTGTCCTCCGGCCTGCAGTTTGAAGGACCTATGAAGTGTAGCAGATGTGCCTTTGGTCACGGTCCACTACTTTGTTAGTTGGACATTTCTTTAGTCTTGAAAAATTCCTGTGGACGAAAGTGTCGACTGCTTCTATTGTGAAATTTTTCATGCCATGCACAGAAGTTTGTAATGAATAAACAGGAATTTGACTTACTTGTTCATTGACTTCATCTATTACTTATCAAAGAATTCACGGAGACGGGAGAATGTGTGCTTCGGTGCTTTCCCTTCAAGTTGCCCGGAGTAATCCGTACCCTAGGTAGCTGGGTGCTGTCACCATGTGAGAACTACTAAAAGGACTTCTTTTTTTCCTCGTTCGTGACACTTGAAACTTACTCATTATGTGTGTGCATTATTAGCGCTCCCGATACGTTTTGAATTTGGTGTCCAAGCATTTAGCATAGCCACCTTTTGTTTAGTTATTCTGGGCCTGAAGGTTAGTTTTCATAAATTATACAGGGTTGGGGATACATGTGAGGAACCAAAAGTTGGTATCTAGTCTTTATATTCCTGTGTTAGTCCATGAGTGAATACAATAAATGCATACACAACATTTGCAACCATCTTGTTTTGCACTGCCTTCTGTTTCTATCCTTCCCATGGCTTCTATTGACGTTATCTTCCTTCTGCGCAACTCCAGACAGTGTTCCCAAAAATGGTTTATTTGGAAGAGGGTAGGTCGCTACATACGGTGCTATAAACGAGCAGCAAAGAAGAACGTACCTACCAGACTATACCTCTTGGATGCCTTTACTGTTGGTATTGTCTGCATATGGTAGAGGGGTGTTTGTTACATTGATCAATAGTTGGGTGATACATCGGGTCCATATTGGAATCTGAAATTCCCAAAAGACCAGGAGCCTTTGACTGGTCTCCTTGTGTCTTTTTAAAAGAGGGCCAGGTTGGCCTGGCTGACGGGTCTGCCTAGAATGGTCTGAAAGCCAGCTACCCAGTTGAGATAGTTCAGGACAGTGAAAAGCATCACAATTTAAGGCAGTTTTTTAACACCTTTCATTGGATTGTGCTTAATTCAAATAAAACACAACAGTGTTATAGAGTGTTGCAGCCAAGGCCACCTACCCCATATAAACCAGTCAAGAACTATTAGGATTTTCAAACATTACCATTATGTAAAGATGCACGTACCCAATGGCACTGTCCAGTTTCCCAATCGCTCCCGGTTCAGTACTAAATTTGTAATCCCAAATCTGATCTTGATTATTGCCTGTAGTAGTTTTCGTTTAGATCTGGCTTGACAGCAGAGCTGTCAGTATTTGACCATATGTGAATAACAGAAAAATAGCTTTCTAAATTAGTACAAAGAGAGGGGCTTTGGCTCCACCCACAGGTTGATTTTCCCACTTCGTACAGCAATTGATTGGTTAAGTTGTGTGCTTCCACAGAAAACGAGTGGTGGTATTGCACTTTCTGACTTGTGAGGAAGCTTATGCTCCATCCTGAAGCACTGTTTTGGTTATGGTGCCAAGCCAATGATCAAGGCTACAAGTCTGATCTGCTTACTACAAAAAGGTATGTTAAAGGCAGCAGATATTTGAAGGTGCATTGTTATCACTCTATCGTAAGTCCTGCAGAGTAGTATTTTATTGCGTGTAAACTCAAAAATTTCCATTGTAGACAAAAGTATTGGTTTTGGTTACCCCCTTTTACAAACCATGGGGGCAGATGAATTGCACTCTGATAATCCTTGTTAGACCCTCCTAGGAGAGATCATATTTTGTTTTGCTAAATATTATTTTCTTTATATTTGTAATTTTATGACTGTAGACCTGATGCCTTGAAGGAAGGCTTCCTCTCAATATAACAGGCCAGAGTTGGTGATGGTGGCAAGCCAGTGGTAAAACTAGACATCTTATTGGTTAAAATTATGTGTGATGCCCCGGGTCTGACGCAGACTTGTAGAAGATGCTTCCTGGCCTGACGGAACTCGCACACCGCAACTGGTGGAATACCTCGTAAGGACATTGATGTCCACGAACAGTAGCGTAAACCGGCATTGTATTGCACTGTGTCAACTGCCAGCGCTTACTCATCCTGTTCAGCGGACCATGATGGGCAACATTGGCTCAACCCAAATGCAAAATATACGACTGTCTGTCTGCACGCTGGGCAAAGAACGCTATATGCTGAGAAGCTGTGTAGACATTTGTAATTCAAGCAGCTTTCTCAGCACCACATACAGTAGTATGCTATGGATCTCACTCTAGTACACTTGAATTACTGGGCATGCCCGCAGTATATGTTGGAAGGTACCCTTCTGATTGCACCCTTTTAAACAAAGCGCCAAACATGACACTGTTTTCAGCTGTGTGATTTGGTGTTCATTCCTGGCCTAAGTCTACACCTATTGAGTTCCTCCTGGCCTGCTCTATATTAACCATTAGCGGGAAGAAATCTTAAGTGAACTATTGTAGAGTTGATAGGCATGGGGCCAGATGTTTGCAAGGATTGCGGCAGGTTAAAACCAGCGCTATTACTGTGTAAATGTATTTTGTCTGTGCTGTTGCACACACCTCTTTGTGACAGGAACGGAAACTAACGGACATATACAGCAGAATGAAACATTTCAGTGCAAAATACCTCCTCGTAGAAAACCTAGAATGTTTACAGAGTTGTTGCTTTAAAACTGTGAATAATAATTTTCTTCACTATATCTGGATGGAACACACTATTATTATTCTAATTATTTTTAAGCATTTACAATGCATATTTATGCTTGTTATGCATCTTTCACACTATTGATGACAGCACTGTCATTCATATGTGTCCAACAGGTGGAACTTTCCACTTTATTATTAGCAATTTCTTTCTCATTAATGAATTTGTGCAAGTGGGTTTTTGTGCACTGGCTTGTTTGTCAATCAGAAAAAATCAAGTAAAGCTATTTTAGTTAAACAAAACGTTATGCTTCTTTTATGCTTTTCTTTGACATGGTATAGAACTCCAATGCCTTTTGGCATGGTTCACGCTATAGAAATACCGTATAAAAACAAAATGCAAACAAAACAAATGGGAAGCAATATGCACTTTGCCTGGAATCCATTCACCGGTTCCGAAATATAATTGTAATCTTCTTTATTGTAGTTCACCTCATGTTCAAATCAAGAGTCTTTAAACTTTCCATTGTAGAATACTATTTGAAACTGGTCTACTTCAATTTCCACCAGCAAGTGTCCCATCCTCCTCCCCCAAACCAAATTACAGTTCGAACATCCTTCTATTCTTAAATTCAATTAGCTCTTCAAGCTTTTTTGGCAGAGCAAAATATGGTTTGGGCCCGTAAGGCAATGCGCAACTACACTTCACTAAGCTCCTCACTGCACTACCTAACTTCTTCCCTCTTTTATTAAAAAAAAGGGATATTTGTTTGTCATAAATTGCGACATCTCTTGGAAAGCAATTTTGGAGCAAAAAAACGAACTTTACATATTTCAATTGAACTCATGTTTTTTTTTCCCCCCCCACAATGCAACCCGAGTGATATTCACACCTGCTAACAGCAAAGACAATTCACATGCGGACTAGGTCGAAACTGTAGGCCATGCCCTTTCTCCAAACAGCAGCGCAGACTGCAAAGCAGGTATCTGGGCTGGGTCTGGGTGCCATAGGTGCTGTGACGTGGGCCCCTGAGGTCGTTTGAGCAGTTATTCTAGTTACACAAGACTGCTGACCTAGGTTGTATCAGTTGACAGTAGTTCCCTCACAGACTTTTGCCCCTCTGGTTTTTGACATTTCTTAGCATTGCTGTACAGTAGCCATACTCTCCCTAGAACCAATATATTATAATAGTACCCATACTTAGGGGCCGATTCTGATGCGGGTTGGAAAAGCTTCCCGACCGAATCGGTTGGGAAATGGTGTCCGACCCACTCGGATCGGGAAAGTCCGACCGGCGGAGTAGGATGCATCCGGATGCTTCCAGATACGATTTGGTTGAACTCCCATTGACTTCAATGGGAACATTTGTTCCTAACCGCATCAGAATTGGGCCCTCGGTCGGGAAGACACGTTCCCGATCCAATTTGGAAGGAGCAAATGCCGTTAGGAGGCCTTCCTAACCGCATCAGAATCAGGCCCTCGGTCGGGAAGCTTTTCCAACCCGCATCAGAATCGGGCCCTTAGTGTGAGAAGTTGGCCTGGTATATGCTGTCCATTAATTATAGTGGGCACCTTGCACCAGTCCAAACAACCCCTTATTGGAGATAGGTTAAAGACAACCTTTATTGAAAGCTATCCTAGTGGTAGTTATGGAGAGCAGCCTTCAGGCTAAGTCTTGAAGGAATGTAAAGCAGCTTGTTTTACCAGTCTATAATCTCTTGAGTGACCGAATGAAAGAGGACCACACCAGGTATATATATAAAATATATGTATTTAGTCTTAAACACACCCCTCTAGTCTCTTTATGAGGCTAGAGTTTGAAGTACATAAGTTACAAGTCAGTTATCAACAGTAATAGCACAAATACACGTTTGAGCCCTAGGGGCGTACCAAACCATATACCAATAAAGTGGTTTAAGAACCACGACTGAGCTAGACACAGGGCCTAGAGCCTGTAGAAGTGCTTGGCCCTCAAGGAACCACCCAAGGTAGTGACACAGGGGACCCACGGGCGACGCGTGCAGTGTGAGAACACAGCCGCCGTTGACTTCTATGGGGAATGTCGCGGTTGGAGTTTTAAAGAAAAAGGACACTTAGAGGAGGACTTGGAGCAAACCCCTTTAGAACTAGGTCGTTCTAGAGTCTATACCCACGGGAGCACCGGAGTACTCGAGTTACCTCACCCAGGCAAGCTGGGTGCATAGGTGTCTTTCGGGGTCGGGTTTCGTCGTTGTTTTCAATGGCGATCTGCTGCAAAGTGCTGCTGGCGACCAAGTCGAAAGTGTTCGGGTGGATCCAAGGGTGGATCGAAGATATGAAGAACCTGAAAGCAGAGGGGACAGAGTCTGGGTCACTAGCCAGTGACCAGGAAGGCGATGAGCAGATGCCCACCGATGTCGGGTGCTTCAGGTAGGTTGACGGTCGTCTTGACTCTTCAGCCACGAGGTCCAGGAGGCGTCGACGACGACCAGGAGCTGGATTCGAGCTGTCCCACGACGTCTGTCGATTGCAGGGGTGTCGGCGACCGGATTGGACCCAACAAGCCTTGGCAACGGCAAGTCTCGTAGAAACAAAGAAAGGACGTTGATGCAGACCAGCAAGGTCTGGGGGACTCACCCAGCGAGGGTAAGTCAGGGCACGTCTGGAGCAACCAGGAAAGCCCAAGCAGAAGAAGAGTTGCCTTCGGGAGGGCCCACTAGCCAACGGACTAGCAACCGCGAAGGAGCCTCGAGTGGACGCACTTGGAGCTGGCTCACAGGACACTCGTGGAGTGGGGGCCAGTGATCTTCGGTGCAGTCGGTGCTGGAGGCGGGGGCTACTCGGAGCCCAAAGCACAACTTCGTGGGAGACCAGGAAGAGGATGCACTTACAAAAGTACTCGGTGTCCAGGGGTCACGGTTCCACGTTACCCACGACAGCTAAGGGCCTCAGCTTTCGTGGGGACTCAGGGCAGCCTCGGGGAAGTCTGGAAATCCACCTCTGGTGTTGCAAAGACTTCGGCGTCCGGCGGGAGCTTCAGCGATGCAGACCGGACAATTGCTTCTTAGGTGCCTGCCACGCAGGGGAGTCACTCCTTGACCCCAAGGGAGATTCTTCAGTCCTCTAATCTTAAAGTAGAGCGTCGAAGGTCCGGGTTTCTGTATCAGAGTTTCGTCCAGGTAAATCTAAAGTCCTAAGGACTGGGGTCCCATACTTATACTAAGTTAGGGGGTTGGACATACTCTGGGGACCCACCTATGGGAGGGTCAGGGAAGAGGGGTGGTTACACCCATTCCCTTTGTCCAGTTTCGCGCCAGAGCAGGGGCAGGTAGCCCCTGCAACCGGTTTGAACTGGCATATGCACAGGGACACCAAGTGTGCCCCCAGTGCAGGACTTCTGAGCACCAGGGAGTGCTCCCGCCCAGCCCCAATACACATCCTGTCTGGGGAGGTGGTTACACCTCCCTGCGACAGGAAACCTATTGTCCAGGCCTGCCCTGCCGGAGTTTGTCAGCAGCATAAGGCCAGACCCGTGTCTGTGGCAGCGGCATCCATTTTGTGAAGCCAGGGCTCTGGAAAGAAGTTACCGGGTAGCCCGGTGTGTACATGTCTCTCCCTCTAGAAGGGTGGAATGCTACCCCCGCCGCCAGGACTGGCGGGGGGGGGGGTAGTATTCCAAGATGTTTGACACCAAACACGACATGTTTTGGTGCAGCCAGTCCAAAGTTAGCATTGTACCGCGAGGATATAATGCACTTAAGAGTATATGGTCAGGCTGTACCACAAACAGCATCAGAGGAGGGACTCCGAACGCTGTAGAGGGGCTCTGCTCATGCAGGGGCACCCTCTCACATAAAAACCAAGCACTCTGCCCTCAGGATTGATAAGGCCTGCCATAGGAGTGACTTATAGGTTTATATGTGTGTGCAATGGTAGTGATATAGGCTACCTATATCACAGTAAGGGGTGCATGCACCACCTTACCCAGGCTGCAGTAGCAGACCTGTGGTGTCATTTTGGCTGGCCTTCCAGGGGTGGCATAATACATGCTTCAGCCCCTGGCAGGCCTCTGGGGTACCTATGCCCTGGGTACATAGTATACCATATACTAGGGACTTATAAGGGCACTCCAGATTCCAATCAAAGATGTACCTAAGGTACATGGAAACCATTTTATAGAGGAAGCAGATAGACTTGGGCCCTGAATAGCAGGATCCCAGTCCAACTAAGTCATAAACCAGCAAAACACCAGGAAAAAAGTGGGGGCAACCATATAGTCAGATTCCACCTTCCTACACTTAGCACACACAAAAAAGAAAACAAATGTTGTTGCAAGTTTCTTTACCGGTGGTATGGGTTAGCTGACAATCATTCAGGGTTAGCCAGCAATGTAACAATTTGAATTAACTTGACCACCATCCTGCATGCATAAACCATTCATTTATAGTGTGCTTGCACATCGGTTTTTGGCTCTTGACCTACTTCTGGAACTTCTGATACAACCATTCGTATCCACTGTATGATCGAGTATTACAAAACCAACCCTACAGTTGCCAAGGATTTCAGCTCTCTTGCTGGAAATGCCGTATTCTTGCATTAATCTCCTGCCACATTAATGATTAATGGTTGGATTCATTACCCATGTTGCCCCGACTTTGCCAAACCTCTCGAGTGGCTGAAAATTAGGTATCTTAGTCCCACCTTCAATTCCTTTTTAGTTCGAGCCTGTGTAGCACATGCGCCGCTCTGCAAGGCATGCTGTATTAAGGTATGGATGTGAAGCTCCGCCCAGTTTTTTCATTGGCTTGTGTCATTGTCCATTGTAAACTGTGGCTTTTCATTAGTCAATAGGCTTAGTAGTACCTCCTTAGTACCACCATTTCCCAATTTGTAACCTCCCATGAGGACCTCCCCTGTTACATGTGTTGTTGCTCGGTAGGCTTTAATTACAGCCACCGAGCACTATTTTCTCAAAGAGCTTTGTCCTGCCTGCTCTTGCCGGCAGGAAAAGGCAGGACACGCTCTCTCCTAATGCATTTGCAATGCAATAGGTCTCGCATTTGCGAGAGTTTAAGCTATTGGCATTGTAAATGACAATGTCTTTTTATTTATCTGTTTCCAAAAAAAACTCCTAAATAAAAAGGCACTGTCATTTACAATGCCAGTAGCTCAAACTCTCGTAAATGCGAGACCTATTGCATTGCAAATGCTTGTTATATCTGAGGTAGCAAAACCCTCTTTGAAATTTTTGTTTTCCGCTCCTATCCTAAAGCAGTAGGTTGAGAATTGCTTTCTGATGTGTCCTCTTGGGACTGTCCAGTGGTGCCCTGCAGTTGTGTGGTGAACATATGACACCTTTGTTACCAGGTCAATAATAATAATAGGGTAACCCAGTACATGCAGAACCTGGGGAATATCGACAATAAACAGACAGTGGTTCTGCCATGTAGAAAGAAATTTCTTCAGAAAAATCTATGACCTATTCCTCTCAAAGGTAGGAACATCAATTAATGATACACACACAACACACTGACCATGAACATAGACATTAACTCAAAAATGACAAACACTCAATTCAAATAGAAAAACCTTGTGTGTGATATATTGTAATTCATAGACCGTATGTGTTTAAAGACATACTATTAATAATATCAGACAGGACAATATACATTAGACATTACACAACTGTGAGAATACAAATATCAAACACAAAATTAGATCAGGTACACAAGTGCAAATGGGACAAAAAAGAAACAAATTGTTACACATAAATAACACCAAATATACTTGTAACAGGGTCCTACTCTTTTTATAATAGCTCTAAATAGACATGTGATTACTATTTCATATGTAGCTTTGTCTATTTGGGCAGTGAACGCTTATAAAATCGATGTCGACGTTTCGACCCCTTATGTCTGAGTGTGAATGAACAACATCACCGTGGGGGTCTTCATCAGGACTGTAAACCAAGAGTGTATAGCCTGCCTGAGAAAAATCTCAGTAAAATCAAAGATGGTATGATGGGTGAATCGCACACTCGTCCAATAGTATTAATCCAAACCGTAGAGCCTGGAGTGTATGGAAAGGAGTTAATGAAATAACTATCACACTGAAGTGCAATCCTTTTAACCTCTTACAGTGGCTTGAAATATGGTTTCTCCGGAATGTTGGTCGACAGCGGGTCTCTCTCTCTCTCTCTCTCTCTCTCTCTCTCTCTCTCTCTCTCTCTCTCTCTCTCTCTCTCTCTCTCTCTCTCTCTCTCTCTCTCTCTCTCTCTCTCTCTCTCTCTCTCTCTCTCTCTCTCTCTCTCTCTCTCTCTCTCTCTCTCTCTCTCTCTCTCTCTCTCTCTCTCTCTCTCTCTCTCTCTCTCTCTCTCTCTCTTGTGTTCAAAACACCTAAATGTCACACACCACCTTTTGTTATAATACAAAGATTTGTATAGCACTGCATAGCCTTGCGGTATTGCCATAGTTCGGATATCTTCGTGACCAGGTCACTAGGATTCTGTCACAGGCTGGAGCTGTTTTCTGGTTGTTTGAATTGGATCCTTTGTAGTGTGTTTTCTACAGGTTATCTTTTGTAAACTTCCGAAGTGCAGAAGATTTGTACAGCTATTGAAAATGAAGTAGACTATCAGTTTCATAATGTAGGAGGGGTAAAGAAATGGGTCAACTCTGTGACCGCCCTGATGTTTTTTGTGAAATTTTGCACCATGCACATTATCAAATAAATTACAGAATATTTTCTTTCTGATATTAGGATTTACCTTTATTTTGGCAACCAATTTTATACATTTACTATGCTAATCTCAACAATTATACAGGTCTTTAGAAAAATAAGGGGCTGCCTGGTAGGATCCACTACTCTTCCCCTTTCGCTTCTTTATTTTCAGTTGGCTCACATTACCAGTAGCTTTTTAGACTTTGACCTCTGCATTGACATAATCTGATTTAAAATTGGCCAAGAAATAGTTTCTTCGGGGGCGTGGCTTGGCCGGCTGCAAGATGGCCGCACTTTAAGTGGGCTCTGCCGGCCAAGCTCATAATCCTGCAGTTGACCGCATTAATACTGCCAACAATCAGTGTTTCCCGATCTGGCACTACCTGCGGTGTCGATCTGTGCCGCTCCTGCTCCTTGGCGACGTGGACAGGCTGGGATCGGCGGTCCGGGTGCTGCGCTGTGCCCGCTCCTCGAGGTAGGCCTGGCCCGGCCCTCCTCTTACTGAAGTCCGGCTGGTCGTCTGGGGACTTCACACCGCCTGGAGGACACCGGAGGCTCCCTTGCTGATCGCTCCGGTGAGTGCTGCGGCCGCTGAGGCTAGTTGTGGCGGGGTTGGGGGTCCGCGAGCTGCACCGCCCGGGCCTTCCACGACTCCGGCGGCATACTGCTCCCCTTCCGGCGCCTTCCCTGACTGCCGCTAGAGCCCGGGCCTGGTGACAGGAGCGGTGCACCCCCCGCGCCTCCCCGCCGCGGTAGCCTCGGATCGGCGCGCGCTCCCGGCCAACTCCCTGCTGAGCTGTGCGTGGCGCCCTGGGGGTACCCGCGCCCCGGCCGCCTCTCCCAGCGGCCCGACGCGCCTTGGCCTCACCGCTCCCGGCGCCTGGAATCGGACGCCCTTCCTGCTTCTCGGACGGGCCGAGCCCTGGGCCCCAGCGACGACGGCTGTCGGCGGGGGACTGGCTGCTCTCTGCCGCAGACCGGCCCTGCTTGGCTCCTGGTGGTCGGGGTGCGGCCGCCGAGACGGGCTGGAAGACCTGTACCTACACGCATCCCCTGCTGCCTATCTCCGTGGTCCGCAACGTCCCTGCCTCAATACCTTTGCCTCTGATACCTGGTGCTACCCTCGCGCTCCTGTCGTGCTTGGCGCTGGGCCACAGCGGCTGCTGCACCCTGCTTCTGGGCTTCCTCTTCTCCACGGTCCGGACCTGTTTGGGCCCCGGGGCCTGCCTTGCGCCAGCCGCATTGGGCCCCAGCGTGGCCCCTGGAAGGATATCCTGCACGTTGTGAGTCTGCCCTTGCGTAGCTGCACTGCGACGTCCCCCGGCTCACTTGGGGCATCTGGCTGTTCTCCTGCCTTAGGCGTCTTGACGGTGGCGGCTTCTGTGGGCACTGCCTGGGCCTGGCGTGGCGCTCGGAGTGCTCATCCGTACTTACTCTCCATCCTGCCGCCGGCCCAGCCCTGCTGTCATTGGTCCAGAGGTGCCGACACCACGCTGTGTAATAGACTGCCTCTTTAGCTGTACCCGTGGGCTCCCTTGATATTCTCCTCGCCTCTGGTTTAAGGTGCTGAGTTATTCCTGTGTCTTCCTGCTGTGCTGCCGCTCCGGTGCCTGTGACATCAGCCACTTCCCTTTGTCGCCCTTCTGCGCCCACTACCTGTTGTGGTTGGCCGTGGCTGGGTCTTGGTGCTGGGGTCTCTGTTGCCTCCTGGACTCTGACTGTACCGGCTGTGGTGTGGTGGTCCAACCGCTGTGCCATCTGCCGCTGCCCCTCTTGGCCGCTATTCCGCCTCGCTGCTCCCTGGTGACTCCCACTGCCGGTGCTCGATCGCCATGGGGCGGACTGACCCCAAGCAGCCCAAACTCGCATTCGACCAGCGCCGATCTACTCGTCAGGACGGTGTGGGACCGGACGGCGGCGACCAGGCGGCTAACATGGAGGCCCCTCCCGCTCGTGAAGATGACCTGAAGGCGATCATGCTCGACGTTAAGTCCACGGTCACCGGAATCGCTGCCCAACTCGACCAACTCTCCGCACGCTTGGACTCGGTCAAGGCACGTGTGGATTCCCATGACAAGCGCCTCCTGCACGTGGAGTCCAGGATCTCGGACGTTGAGGATGCCGCCACTCAGGATCGCCAGAAATTATTGCAAATGAACAAAATACTGGACGTTATCCGAAATAAGAATGAGGATTTGGAGGCGCGCTCCCGTCGGAGCAATCTCCGCATCACGGGTGTTCCGGAGTCCACCAATATCTCCCGCATGGAGGATTTCGTGGAGCAGCTGGTCAGGGAACTGTTTGGTGACTCTCTCTCCTCAGTCTTCATTGTCGAGCGTGCTCATCGCTCTCTCGGTCCTCGTCCTGGTCCTGGATTACCTCCTTGCCCCATCATTGCAAAAATATTAAATTTCAGAGATAGAGATGCGATCCTTCGTGCAGCACGAGATAAGGGCAAAATCAATCATCAAGGTAACTCGCTCTCATTTTACCCTGACTATACTCCGGCAGTCCAGGCCACACGCCGCAAATTCCTCCCAGCTAAGCGGATCCTCCAAAAACACAATGTCGCTTACTCATTGGCTTACCCAGCAAGGCTGAGAGTCCGACAGTGCGAAAAAACGCTCATGTTTCCTGACCCCAGAGACGCCCTCGCATTTGCCAAGAAAATGGACAAATCATCCCACTTCTCGCCCTCTGGCTCTCAGCTCGCTACAACCGACCACCTTAGTGATAATGATTGATTTGTTGAGACTCACTGATTAATACTGACCTGAACGCTGTCTGTCCTCACAGCTTGGCCACCCTGCTTTACTGCGGGGGAGTACGCTGAGCTCTGCCATGCCCTCACGGGATAATTCCCTCTCTTACCGTTGTTTTCCTTCTTCCAAGTTACGGGTTCCTGGGGTGGGTTGGGGTGGTAGCTCAGCCTGATTGGGGGGTTTTTTTGGGTTACATGGGTGGGGTGGTTGGGTGGGTGGATGCGTTTTTGAGAATGTGGTTGTCTGCACTCTGTCGGCTATTGACTTGCCAGGAACTGGTCTCCAGACTGCATATTGTGCGGCGGGTTGGGTTGGGTTGGGGTGGGGGGGTTTTCGTGGGTTTCGCTTACCATTCGATGGAGACCTTGTTGTTTTCGTGTCCTCATCTTCCGTTTCCTGTCAGAATGCATCACTTCACTGCTAGACATGTGCATTTTAGCACGACTGTTCACGACATCCTCCTTCTCCTGAACGGCACTGTGTTCCCTTCCCTTTTTGTTCTTAACGCACTGGTTGACCTCCCCATGGTTGGGCTTTCTAGACGTGCAGGTTGCTGGCCGGCCCCGTCGTCCGCCTCTGGCGAGTGTCCTGTTCACCTCCTGGTCAGGTACTGTTTATCCCAGCGCCTACACTGGTTCTTTCCGCTATTTGGCCACCTGCGCTGCGTCCTAGCTTTACCCAGTTATAGAATAACATGACTGACACCATATGTTGGACCTGGAATATCCGTGGGCTTAATGATCACCGTAAGGCCAGGCTCATTCACTCTCACTTGCACCGACACAAGGTCGACATCTGCCTTTTGCAGGAAACCCACCTGTTGCCTGCGACCTCCACCAGACTCCAGTCGCGCCACTGGGGTGAAGTGCACTCTTCTTATTATTCCTCCTAATCTAAGGGAGTGTCCATTCTGATACGTAGGGGGCTCCCCTGGCATACTACTCAGGTACTCACGGACCCGGACGGACGGTATGTGATTTTGCATGGCTCCCTGTTGTCCCAACCAATGACGATTGCTGCTGAGTACGGCCCTAATTCGGACTATCCCGATTTCTTCACTCATATATGGCACCTCATTTCTTCCCTGGGCCCGGCGGCCCTTATCTGGGGGGAGGGATTTCAATGTTACACTTTCAGCAGTCTTGGACCGCTCTGGCCCCCACTCATCTCACCCTCGCCCCACTGCTCTACTTCAGTCCATACTCACTGGCAACGCGTTATATGATGCCTGGCGGCACCTGTGGCACGAGACCCGTGAGGGCACTTGCGTCACCGGTGCTCGGGGCTGCTGGTCCCGTATTGATTTATGGATTACCTCACCGGATGCCCTAACTTGGCTTACCTCCGCTACTCATATGGCACGCACTTTCTCAGATCATGCTCCAGTCCAGATTTGTCTTCGTCTTCCTCACTCCCCACAGCGCGCTTTCACATGGCGGCTTCCTCCGAACGCTCTCCGTGACTGTCTTCTACGACGAGATCCAAACGGCGATTACCAACTACTTTGATTTAAATGTCGGTTCTGTGGACTCCGCGTCCATCTTGTGGGAAGGCTTTAAGACAGTGATACGTGGCGAGTGTATCTCTAAACAGGCCGGTGTCCTTCGCTCCATCCGTGCCTCATTGGACAAGCTGGAGTCGGAGAATAAGGCTCTGGACGCTGCTCATGCTGCCCACCCCAGGTCTGAGACCCTCGCGCTCTTGCGTGCAAAGCATTCTGAATTTGCCGTGGAGGCCGATACGGAACTCTCCTTTCTTGGCAGGGAGGCCCGAGTCCGTCGCTTCGGAGAGGGCGATCGGCCTGATAAGACCCTGGCCAACCTCCTACGTCCCCCCCCCGTGCGGCGTCGTATATTGCTGCTCTCCGAGATGGTGGCCCCACCAGAACCACCTCCCCCGCCAAAATCAAGGCCCGTTTTATGGACTATTACTCGCAACTCTACGCCGCGGGCCCCCCTCCCTCGCGTGAGGCCTTTGAACAATATTTTGATACCCTTGCGCTGGTTTGGCTAGAGGACTATCATCGTGAATATTTAGACGAGCCCTTCTCTAAGGAAGAGATACTGGCCGCCATAAATAGTCTACCTAGTGATAAGGCCCCAGCTTTGGACGGCTTACCCGCCTTGTTCTATAAGGCTTATGCTTCGCTTCTTGTGCCACATCTGGCCGCCATGTATAACGATTCCTTTGATACTGGCCTCTTCCCGCAGTCACTCCGCGAGGCGATGATAACACTACTCCTCAAGCCGGACAAACCAGCTGACAGCCGCGAGTCTTACCGCCCCCTTTTTTTAATTAATATCGATAATAAGATTTTTGCAAAGTTATTGGCTTCCCGTCTTCTCCACCTTATACCCCTCATCGCCCTCCCAGATCAGTCCGGCTTCATCCCTGGCCGTGCCACCTCGCACAACCTTCGGACTATTTTTTCGGTCATTCATCAAATCAACCCTAGCCTCCCTGCGGTGGCCGCTCTACTCGATGCCACCAAGGCATTTGATACACTGGAGTGGCCTTTTCTATTTTTTCTTTTGCCACGCCTTGGCTTTAGTAACATTTTTATCCATAAGATATCTCTCCTCTACACTCGCCCCTCCGCCCGTCTTCGGATTAATGGTCAGGTATCAGCACCTATTCTGATCGAACGCGGCACTCGGCAAGGATGCCCGCTCTCCCCTATGCTCTTCGCCATTGCGATGGAGCCTCTCGCGGCCAGACTCCGGCAACACCATACTCAGAAGGGTATCAGCTTTTCGGCCCGCGCCCTCTTGGTCTCCATGTATGCCGATGACATTACGTTGTATGTCCGCCATCCCCAGGACAACCTCAGCACCCTTGTGCGCGAAATAATACGATTTGGTGGATTGTCCGGTATACAGGTGAACTGGAGCAAGTCAGTGTTGTTCCCTCTTACTGATGCCACCAAGCCATTCACTCCGGACTTTCCCTTTGTCTGGGCCTCCGGCCCCACCCGTTACCTAGGTATTTGGCTGAGCCGGGACTTGGATGACCTCTGGAGGGCCAACTTTGGGCGCGCGGTGGACTGGCTCGAGTCTAGAATACCCCATTGGAACCGACTCCCCTTGTCCCTGGCTGGTCGCATAGCCATCGCCAAGATGGTGGTCCTCCCGAAATTCCTTTATCTCTTTTTGAATATCCCAATACCTCTCACTGCACATTTCTTTCGTAAAATCCGTTCTCTGATCATTTCTTTGGTCTGGGCTGGCAAGCAGCCCAGGATTGCATATGACATCCTCACTCTCCCCATGTCGGCTGGCGGTATGGGCGCTCCCAATTTTAAACTTTATGCCTTGAGTGCCCAGGCCAGGTTTTTACACTTCTGGATTCATCCCACCCCTTATCAGCCGCACGTTTCGGTTGAAGCTGACCACTGCCTTGTTTGCCGCGGCGAGTCGTCCACGTGCTGAGGTGGACACGGTCGAGACACTGCGCCTGGTTGGGACTACGCCGGCTCTCCAATGCTCTGTTGTTATCGGCTAATACCATGCCGATTTATGCAACATCCTGCTTTCCCGCCTCTCCAACCTAGTGGCATGTCTAAACATGCCGCTCGCTTGAGGCTGACGGCCCTGGCGGATCTTTACCCCGGAAACACGTTCTATTCTCTTCCTGCTTCCTCTGGTCCGATGGACACACTGCTCTTTTATCAGCTGCGGGCTATTTGCAAGGAGCTGCATCCCACGTTCCCCCAGCCTCCACCTTCGATGCCTGCTCTTGACTTCATATATACATCTCCCACTCAGGGCTGGACTGGCCGTAGCGGGCACCGGGCGTTTCCCCGGTGGGCCGCCAGGGTGGGGGCCGGTTTTGGGCCCCTGGGGGCCCGTTTTTGTTACAGGGCCGTTTTTGCAGCATTGCTGCAATATCGGCCCCTCTAACAAAATCAGCAGAAACCGGCCCTGGCAAACAGCTCGGCCGCACCCCCAACACCCCAGGGGCCGGCCAAGCACTTTGCCTGGGCCGGTTTTGGTTCCCAGTCCGGCCCTGCTCCCACTCCCCGCAAGTTAGTAACTAAATTATACGCCCTAACGCTGTCGACCACCTCCATCTCCACTGACCGCGCACGCGCGGCATGGAGGGAAGAGTTGGGCATGGACATCGCTCAAGCTGATTGTCTTTATTGCTGTAACCAGACGAAGAAATTATCTCCCAACTATCGTCTTCGTCTCATACATTTCAAATATTTGCATAGGCTATAACGCACTCCTGTTGAGCTACATAAACTGGGACTCATTCCCAACGATAGATGCATGCGTTGCTCCGCTCCTGCCGCGGATTTTACTCACCTTGCGTGGTTGTGCCCCAAGGTATTGGATTTCTGGCTGGCGGTTTGTGCCGCCATCTCTGAGATTACCTCCGCGCAGGTTAGGCCGGACCCTCCGCTGTACCTGCTGGGCTTTGTCAAATTTTGCCCTGATGGTTCGCGCCGCCTGATCGCAATGCTGCTCGTACTTGCTCGGCGTAGGGTGGCCATGTGTTGGGGTCGCAGACCGGCGCCCAAGCTCGCTCACTGGATTGAAGATGCTTCGAGATGCCAGACCTTATTATCTGAATTCTGGGACCTTATGCCTGCGAGATCCCGCCCATCTGACATATGGGGTCCCCTAGTGACATATCTCCATTCCCGACCCAATCTGAGCCGAGCTGCCTCTCCCGCGCTCCCTGCCGGCACTCCGCCCGCGGCGGTCGCCGGTGTTGGCCAGTAGCTGCCTTCCTCCCTGTCCCTATCTTCCCCTCCGACCGTGCCTGCTTCTCTCCCTACAGCGCTGTCCCCACCTCCTTTAGCTAAGTTTTGCTCATGGTGCCATAGCTGGGTTGTACAGAATAATGCTTCTATTTGAATGTGATTTCACTATGTCTATAATATTCCGTAAATAGCCTGCTATGTACGATGCTTTGATCTGATGCAGACGTGTAGTTTGATTATGCTGAATCTGTCAATAAAGGTTTTGAAAAAAAAAAAAAAAAAAAAAAATAATAATAAATTGGCCAAGAAACTGACTAATCTGGCACAGCTTGTAGAGCGGGCCTGGTGAATGCAGCTACATGCCCTTAAGTTTAGGATCCATACTTCACCACTATCCTGAGCTGATCAATGGTAATGTGGTAGGCACTCGGCCAGACGTGAAAGCAGAGCTCACTCAGAGCGCTGCTTTAAAAAACACAGCTTCTTGTCCTCTCGATCATCAACGATGAGAAGGAAAGGCTTACAATTTAGTGACATCTTGCCCTTGAAATGTAAGTGCTTCAGGGCGATTTGGTGCTAACGTATTACAAGAACAGCTTTTTCTGGCTCTCATTGGACTTCCTGGACCTAATCGACGTAACAATCTCTCTAAATAGATAGTGTGTGACTACAGGCAGATGTACCCTTTCCATCTTCCATGTGGCATTCTCACTACCTATAATCAGGGTGAGTTACTCGCATTGACAATAATGCCTGACCGCCCTTGTCACTTGAGTCTAATTCTGAGCACAGGTTGTAATGTACCACTGATTGCATCTGCACACCGAATTCGTTTCACCATTTTGTATGTGAAATGAGTGTTCATGTCTATTTCTACAGGAAAATCTCTGAAAAGATGTGAGCGAGTATCTGTGTATGTTTTTCTGGTGTTTGTTCACTACCAAATCAGAATATCACTAAAAAGTGAGACACAATGTATAACGTAGGGAATCTTGCAGTCCTGACGAAAGTCTCATGACCCACAGTGGCTGTCATAGCAGGCTGAAAGATGTCGACTGAAACTTAAAAAATGATCAGACAATAATTTCCCCTAACCATCTACACTTAATTTTTAACTTTGTTCAGATTCACTAACATGCCATTAAAAATGTATGGTTAATACAAGAGAATTGTATATCTTCTCATGCATCTTGCTCTGATCCCCAAATATAAGAGCTCCCATATTATCTTGGCTGAGCCCATCCAGACATAATTGTTGGGATGAAGACGTGCCTACTGATGAAGCATCCCACATACTGTGGATGATAGCTGTTTTGTCTTCCCAGAGGGATCTGGACATACCATATACAACCAAATAACTGTTTGCCATAGCCTTGCTATACCCTTTGTGTGATCTTCTTAGCCAGAGAGGAAGTATTATTGAGCTCTCGTTTTTCTCTCACTCGTTCTGTTGGTGTATGTACATTTTGCAACATAATAATGATTAAACAATTTGGCTATAACATTTGACTATAAATTTTAAATTATAAAACAACAACCTTAAATTGGAATCCCAGGCTCCCACCCACCAATTACCAAAATGTGCCAGATTCAGTTAGTAGTATCAAGTTTAACGAATACTGAAGAGAATAAAATCAGATGGTCCGATGCATGTGCTGTCGCTTGTGAGACATTTTGTTAACTTCAAGTTTAAGGCGTCATTGGAGCCCACCCATACACCCATTGCTTATCATTGGTTGGCTTCGTCACTCTTATTTGCGGTCCCCTGATTTATTATTTATTTTCTACTTATTCTTTCACTGTTGTTACTGGTCCCCTCCTCTCATGTTGTTGCTTGGCCCATGCCCACTCTTGCGTCGTTGCTTGCCTGTTGTTGCTTGCACTGTTCTTCTTGCTTCTTGTGTCCCCCCCCCTTCCCACCTGTTGTTGTTTGCCCTGTCCCACCCGCACACCTGCTGCCACAAAAAAACAAAAAATTTTTTTTTTACAAAGTCAAATAGCTCTTGCATACCAAAGGGCTAGTAGACATTATCAAAGTTTTTTTAGCCATGTTATAGAGCAGCGCGGCTGCTGTGAACCTATTTGGTTCCTCCTTCCCCCGCAGAACCAAATGGGTTCATGGCCAGGAAGAGACATGTGACAGAAGTTTGGCTACAAGGTCCACCTGCCTCCTTACTCTCGAGGAGCTCTAAATAGGACACTACTAAAGAAATGCAAACCTAGAGGCCAAATGAGTCCGCATGTAGGAGTGTAGTGAATGGAAGTTTCAGTATTGAATGCACACAGATAGGATACTAACTGGATCCTTGTGAGGTCCTGACGAAAACCAACTAGCCTGGTGAGGCATCTGTGTGATGACTGAAACATGTTGACCCAGGGAAACAGATGGTACTCATTTCCTTAGTGCATCCCCATTCTGTCATGGTGCCCTTTGAAAATAAAATTAACCCCCAGGACACCCTAGACTATTTTAAACCTAGGAGCCCACCCAGTAAGCAAAGATCTCCCTTGGCTATCAAGGTTGAGCCTGTCCAGATATACTAGGTATCTGGATGAGGACTCTATGATGAAGCATGCCACTTGGAATCCCAGTGGGGTGAGAGTTCTTTTAATACCATAAGGTGATACCTCCTTGGGCGGGAACAGAGCTAGGCTAAGCATGGTAGGGGTTCCCTCCTGTTGTTTTTGGATGGTTAGATGTTTGGGAAGGTGAGCAAACCCTGTATCACTTCTCACTCCCTCTTTCTTGGAATATATTGTAACTGTGCATCTCAGCAACCACATGGGCCTGTGATACCATTTTATGGCTGGTTGCACCAGGATGCATCAATTGCAAAGATGGTTGGGAAGTACGGTTGCATAATTAATTATTTTTCAGTTCTTGATGTAAACTAGTTGTGGCGTCATTATGTTGGTCTCTTGGTGTACTAAGCATGCCTTCTGGTCTTACTGTTGAGGGCAGTTGCTAGTCATTTCGTGTACGTTTATAAGCATGTTCAGTCATTCTGTGCCTGTGAGGAGAGCCTAAAATAACTCCTTTTGGCGAGGTATGGATACTTTGAAAATGTGAGCAACCTTCACGACTCGGACCACAATAAAATTAAAAAAAAATATACAACAAAAAAAACAAGGGTAATTAGGTGCAGAAGTATGTAAATATCTGGAAAATAAATTAATAAAAATAAAATCAACAGGGGAAATGTTAATGTATTACTTTTGATATTTTATTTGTCGGCTAAACTGTCAGTTGTCCAGTTAGTAAAATACAAAAAAAAAAAAATCCTACTCAACCAAGGCAGAAAGTGCCAAAAGAGGAGATACATTGTGGTAGGAGTGCTAAATATTTAACAAAAGCAGGCAAGTAAATATAAAACAATCATTTACAGTGAACACAAATCTGTGAGTGGAAAATAAACAAAAAGCTCACCTCCCCCCCACTCCTCTTTAACCCCTTCGATGCTTCTGTCGGCCAACGGCCGTCGCGAGCACTACCTCTGTAGTGCTGCGCACGTCCGTTGGCCGACGCGGCCCCGCCCGCTTAATAGAACGTTCCGCACTGGCGCGGAACGTTCTAAGCAGTTAAGCGGTTAAGACCTGTACAATTTTATTATTTTTGAAAAAAATATATAGATTTCCTTTTCCAAACTTCAAAAACATAGAAACGTTAAGGTGAAAGGGGCATCTGTCCCTCTTCCCACCCCACCCCCCCCCATGGATCCGATCATACTTGAACATATAGCATTCCAACAAGACAACATGGTGGATCCAAGTTCCATTTTAGGCATTGAGGAATGTGGTGAGGCGTGCCTGAAAATTGGAAGCCTAAAAAGAATACGCAATAAATAAATAATACACCTTTGTGGCAAGAAGTGTAAAATGTTGGTACTGGTGATCCAGCACAACACTTATTCAGGGATCAATACTCATCAATATTACATACAATGGCCCATACACATTCACCCAAAATCCCTGATGCGCTGGGGGTCAAGTTTTAAAGACGTGGAAATCGTTCCCTTCACAGATTCATATTCAATTATTCTAAATGCATAACTAGACCTATATATCAACTCTCTTTCCTCTCGGTCGACGGACCAATTAGTTGAGTAGTTGATGGTAATAATAGAACTAACTGACTATCTAACCAGCTAAATAATCACAGACTCTCGGTAAGTTTTAAAAGGTTTATCTCAAATAAATGATTAATGCTCATCGTACACAGGTCGCAATGCAAACAAAGAATCTCACACTAGGGAGAGAACATCAATCAGCAACGCAAACAGTATCAAACTCATTAACAATATGCATATGAGGGAGTGGATAGATAGAGACATAAGTTTCAGCAAAAATATTGCGAAACAAATATAATGCCTATAACGGAGTGGATAGATGAAGAGACATAAGTTTCAGAGACAAGATTATGTTTGCAAATGATTATGCAAAATTTCGAGTCGGAAGGTAATACAAACCCAAAGATCAATGAAATGCCACCCACTGGCCAAGGGAGTAGTGGGGGTCTCCTGGAATAGAATCAGGAAACAAAGATTTCAGGGACAGGACAAGGACAGGAACAGCTAGGCCTCTCTGCAAACTGACGAACAGCGACGCATCTCCCCTCTCAATCTCCTCTCCTTCTCTCCTGCTCCCTAACCACACCCCAAAGGCACCCCAGTTATACCCTAAAACCTACATGTCCAACCCACATTAATTGAAACATTGCACAAAATTCGACTGCTCATTGGATGCTTGGGTAGGTGGTGCATCACACCACCATGATTTCATTCAAAATTCGACATATTCATTGTTCTACTTCCTTTCCCATGGCATATGTCTCGACCAGTCCATACAAAAGTATTATTGTTACATTTGCTTTAATTCTCAGACACGTCTGCGGACGAAAGTCGTGGATCCCACGGCCAGTCTCATCTTTTGGCAGGCAAACAATGTTCTCTGTGCGGCATAGCCTTGAACTGATGTTCATCATCCGCAGCGCTCAGCACTTATGTCGGTTTTGTTAGGTCATTCTTGCTCATTTTCCAGCCCCTCATCTATCCGGACAATTTAGGAAAATACAGGCCCATTCGACTCACTATGACAAATAGAACATAACATTCATTAATTACATGATAAAGCATTTTCCACTGTGTACCACCCACTCTTGCACTATTCCCTGTTAATATCTTCTTAGCATAAGCTTCATGCAAAGCAGCATTATTTATTATCGTTTTAAAGCAAAATGCAAGAGGCAAATGCGGCCTAAACGTGCATTAATCTCGTTTCCTTTGAAGCGCAATGTAAAAAGCGGCCTAGTTCTTTCATGCATTAGTTCACATTAGTGCACACATGCGCAAAGCAGTTTCCCACGTGTTCATGTGATTTGCATATTAGTTTTTCACTGTACACTGTAAATAAGTATTATGGGGGAATTAATTCGAGCAGGTTTCTTTTTGCGAAACCCTGCTCCATCAATCCCCCCACTGATGGCTTCCTGGAGCCATCATAAAATACCCACCATACCAAGTGCCATCTTTATCTATCTAAAGATCAGTACTCTTTTCTCTTTTCATAATTTTCTCATCTAACTCCTTCATCTCGTCATAGTAATCTCCTTTCATGTCTTCTAGTTCTATTTCATCTCTTTTTCTCTTTCTTGTTTTTCTTTTATTATTTGATTCCGTCATCTCTTTTCTTCCACATTGACACTTACAACATTTGTATATTGTTATCATTACTAATGCTACTCCAGCTACTGAAATCATTGATATTATTATTTTTCCTAATAAACTACTTCCAAAAATAGAAAACCATTTACCTATCTAAGAGAAACTCTTACCAAGTCTCTCCTAGACACCGTCAACCTCCAGTTGGGTCAAGTCTTCATGTAATTTTGTAATATTCTTAATATATCCCTCACTACCTTTACTTTTGTCAGGGATATAAGTACAGCAATGTTGAATTTTCAACATGCCACAGACTCCACCCTCTTTTGCCAATAAGATATCAAGGGCAAGTCGATTTTGCAAAACCATTGATCTGATTGCAACCATTTCGGTGTCAATCATCAAGAAACCACAAGCAGTATCTGTCGATAAACGATCAACCACTGTGGACAATTTTCGAATTTTATGCGATTTCAGAACGACTCCAACTGATGGTATCAGTGCACCAAAAATATCACCTACTATTTCTGAGAAACTAGCTCTCGTCTTACTGTTAGTCCTTTTTTTATTTCATTGATTCTGTTATTACTTTTGTCTACATGGTAGACCTTAGGGAAAACAATTGCAAAATACCAACTACCATACCAATGTGCAGGTAACCTGTAATAGGCCTTCTTACCACACACCTAATAGACTCCTGGGAAAACCGGATCAGTTCCACCCTTCAATCCCCCAACCTCCAGTAATTTGGTAAGTATGCTCACATTCACTAGAACCAATGAAATAGTTATTATAGTTAGTTTCATTCTAAGCAAGCAGATTTTCCCCTTTTTATACCAGTCCAGGGAGCATATGTCTCGCCTTTCTCATAATTTCCTTCTCTAAATGCCCATGGTGGTACCTGTGACTTCTGTTCAGCAGCTTTCCTTTGGAAACTTTCTCTTCTATACTCTACCATATCTATGAACACCTTTTCTTCAACCTGCAATTTACATGTTAAATTGTTTTTGTAAGCATATCCTATTTCTAGTGTTTTAGTAATATGGAAGAATTCTCCCATATAACGTGCATTCTTATTACTTAACCCCTTCGATGCTCATGACGGAATGGTTCCGTCATGAGCATCGGTGCCCCTGTGCTCATGACGGAACCATTCCGTCATGAGGCCAGGGTCACGAAATCCCTCTGCTGCAGACAGCAGAGGGATTTCCTTTTCTCCCCCACAGCCTCGGGAGCTGGGGAAGAGCTTCCCAGCTCCCGAGGCCCCCTCCCTTTCAGTGAAATGTAGATCAGCGCGCACGTCGCGCTGACTTCATTTCACTGAAAACAAACTAAAATGAGCCTTTAGGCTCATTTCAGTTTCACTTTCTACGTGCTCAGGGGGCTATCTCAGCCCCTGAGCACGTAGAAAGACTGGAGCGGTATCATTGGAAAGGGAGAATCTCCCTTTCCAATGGTACCCCTCCCCAGTGGATCCCTGCTTGGGGATCGCCCCAGGAGGGCGATCCCCAAGCAGGGATCCACCCACTAAGGCACCAAGGAGGAGGGAGCGGCCCCTTGGGCAAGGGCTTTTGCTCCCCCCAAAAAAATTGCCAATGTTCAGTCTTTCTGCCCCCCCGACGAGGGGGCAGAAAGCCCACTAGACACGAGGGATTTTTATTTGGTGCATTTTTTTTAGGGTGGGGGCTGCCCGAAACGGGCACGCCAATGCCCCCACCCCCCAGCCACCATTACAGCCTTTCTGCCCCCCCCGGGGGGGGCAGAAAGGCCACTACATGCCAGGGATTTTTTTGTGTAATTTTTTTTTTTAGGGTGGGGGCTGCCCAAAACGGGCACGCTAATGCCCCCACCCCCCGTCACCATTACAGCCTTTCTGCCCCCCGTGGGGCAGAAAGCCCACTAAACGCCAGGGATTTTTTTTTGTGCAATTTTTTTTTAGGGTGGGGGCTGCCCAAAATTGCCACGCCAATGCCCCCACGCCCTTGCCACCATAAGTCTTTCTGCCCCCCCGGGGCGGCAGAAAGCCCACTTGAAGCCAGGGATTTTTTTTTGCGCATTTGTTTTTAGGGTGGGGGCTGCCCGAAGTGGGCACGCCAATGCCCACATCCCCGCCACCATTACAGCCTTTCTGCTCCCCCTGGTCTCCCGATAAAAATGGTACCGCACACGCGTGGGTGGGGCAAGTACCCGAGACAGGCAAGGGCCCAAAACCTAGTGAGGCGACATCAAAATTACCTATCACAAACCAACCTGGTTTCAAGGGGGGTCCCATGAGTTTTTGGCCCCGGGTTCGGCGGCGAGCTAGGGAAACCTACCAAACCCACACATTTCTGAAAACTAGACACCCGGGGGATTTTTTCACACATTTTTGTGTGGGAAAGTTGTGGCATCACCGGGCTGAAACAAATTTCCTACCACCCAGTGTTCCCCCAGGTCTCCCGATAAAAATGGTGCCTCACTCGGGTGGGAGGCCCAAGTACCCGCAACAGGCATGGGCCCAAAACGTATTGAGGCAACATTGAAATTGCCTATCACAAAATGTTTTGGGCCCTTGCCTGTCGCGGGTACTTGGGCCTCCCACCCGAGTGAGGCACCATTTTTATCGGGAGACCTGGGGGAACACTGGGTGGTAGGAAATTTGTGTCAGCCCAGTGATGCCACAACTTTCCCACACAAAAATGTGTGAAAAAAGTGATTTTTCAGCAAAATTTCAGGTTTCTGGTGGATTCTGGGTAAGAAAACGTTGGGGGATCCACGGAAGCCATACCTCCCTGGAATCCCCCGGGTGTCTAGTTTTCAGAAATGTGTGGGTTTGGTAGGTTTCCCTAGGTGGCCGCCGAGCTAGGGTTCAAAAACTACAGCTAGGCACTTTGCCCAAAAAGGGTCATTTTTCACAGTGAAATTGGGGTGTGTCCACGTTGCGTTTTGCGTCGTTTCCTGTCGCGGGCACTAGGCCTACCCACACAAGTGAGGTACCATTTTTCTCAGAAGACTTTGGGGAACGCGGGGTGGGTGGAATTTTGTGGATCCATGCAGATTCCAGAACTTTCCACCACAGAAAAGCGAGGAAAATGTGTTTTTGTTTTTTTTTACAATTGTTTAGGTTTGCAAGGGATTCTGGGTAACAGAACCTGGTGAGAGCCAGTCAAGTCACCCCATCCTGTATTCCCCTGGGTGTCTAGTTTTCAAAAATGTATAAGTTTGCTAGGTTTCCCTAGGTGCCGGCAGAGCTAGGGTTCAAAAACTACAGCTAGGCACTTTGCAAAAAAAGGGTCATTTTTCACTGTGAAAATGTGGTGTGTCCACCTTGCGTTTTGGGCCGTTTCCTGTCGCAGGCACTAGGCCTACCCACACAAGTGAGGTACCATTTTTATCGGGAGACTTAGGGTAACACAAAATTGTAGAGCAACTGTTATTATCTATTGACTTTTGATGCATTTCTGCCTTCCAAATGAAAGACAATGTGTAAAAAGAAGTCATTTTGAAAAATGTCCTATAATTCTCATGCTAGTATGGGTACTCCCAATTTCGGAAATGTGCAAATATCTACTATTTCTAAACTCTATATTTTGTACCCATTTCAGAAATACATAGGTGTCTTTCATACCGATTTTTCCATGTATAAATTTTCCCAGAATAATTGCTATATACCCGGTACATAATAAAAAACAATTGCAAGACGCTGCTCAGTTTTTGGCTCTGGGTTCGTCGGGTTCTTGGTGAACCTACAAGTCCTATATATCGCCACAACCAGAAAGGTCCAGCGGATGTAACGGTATATTGCTTTCAAATCGCTGTCATAATTAGAAGAAGTTACAGGTGAAAACGTTGACACAAATGGCTGATTTTTTTCAACTAATTTTCAATTTTTCCTATATTTAACTGTTTGTTTCTATAAAGAAAACTTGAAGGATCTACACAAATGACCCCTTGCTGAATTCAGAATTTTGTCTACTTTTCAGAATTGTATGGCTTTCCAGGATCCATTATTGCTTTCATACCCATTTCTACCATTAACTGGAAGGAGGTTGAAAGCACAAAAAATAGCAAAAATAGACTATGTCCCAGAAAAATGCCAAAACTGTGTAAAATTTTTGGTTTTCTGACAAAAGTCTGCTTGTCCCTGAAAGCTGGGAAGATGGTGATTTCAGCACCACAACCCCTTTTTGATGCCATTTGCAGGGAAAAACCAGACGCTTTCATCTGTAGCCCTTTTTCGCATTTTTCCACAAAAAACAAATGTAGCTGTATTTTGGCTAATTTCTGGGTCCCCTCCAGGGAATCCACAAACCCTGGGTACCTTTAGAATCCCCATGATGTTGGAAAAAAAGGACGCAAATTTGGCGTGGATACGTTCTGTGGTCAAAAAGATACAGGGGCCTAAGCGCGAACTACCCCAAATAGCCAAAAAAAGGCTTAGCACAGGAGGGGAAAAGGCCTAGCAACGAAGGGGTTAAAACCTTGTTTAGTTCTTTTATAATAGGTATCTCTGAAAATACTAAATCTATATTGGAGTAATGATACTCCAGCTTCCCCGTCACATAGAACAGGCTAGTTAAAACACTGCAAGACACACCATATGTTAAAGGTAGGTGATGATAGGTCACCCCCTCTGAGACAGATGAAGGTAATTGAATGCATACATAACAATCACTCGCATTCATTGTATTAACGTACTCGTACAACAATTTTGTAAAGACATTTAACGAGAAATCACTAATTGATTTATCATGATGGAGAATACTTCCATCTAATTGTTCTAAGTTAGTATTAGGGGTTTCTTTAGTAACACCACTCACTCTTTCACTTATTACATCATTAGTTTTGTTTCCATTATTAGTTACCATTAGAATAGGTATAATGACAGTTAATAATATCCACATAAATGTTAGTAAAAAGACACTACATAAGCAAGCTTTAATACATCTATGTTTTAGGCTAGATTTTGAATGTTCAGTCACTTTTGCTTCGGCCATTTTTGTATTCTGAAAATAATAAAAAAATCTAAATCTATAAAAACTTTAAATTGACTAAAAAATAATGTTTCTGAAAAATAGTGTAATCCTACACTTCAAGGCTTTCTTCTTTTACCCCTTTCTTCTTATTTCTTTTCTTTTAAATCTTAAGTCTTTCCATTCATTTAGTCTGGCATGATTTCACCTTAATATTTCACAGTTCTTTTAAGGTGGTCTTAACCTGCTTTCATCCACTTGCTCAGTGTCAGTATCGTCTTTTTCTTCACTCGGATCTGAGCTTTCAATTTCTTCCAAGATCACGTATGTCCACTCTGGTGCTGTATATTTTTTGCTTGGAATTCTTTCTCTCCTTGTTTTACGTACTATATCTTCTCCTGACTTTTCTTGTTCGGTTTGGCTTGAGACCTCATTGAGTTGCTCTGGTCTTCTTTTTGACTTTCTCCTCACCAGAGAGTTTTTCAGTCTTTCACTCCTCTTGGCCAATTGTCACCTTTTCTCGGTCTTTTAGTTTGAACCACTTGTTCACCTTCTTCATCTGGTTCATAGGTTCTTTTATTTGGCCTTTCTTCTGTCTGTTCTACTTCTTGATTTTCAATGACTTCCCTTTCTTCTGGTTCTACAGCAGTCTCATGAGACCCAGTAACTGGTGCCCACTCTACTTGACTCGTGCTTGGCTGTTCGTCATCTGTTTGTTCTTCAGAATCTGTTACTCTAGATTCTTCAGCTTCACACACATCATCAGCTTTTGGTCTTTCGCTTTTTTTTACCAGTTGCTGCTCTTCTTGTCTTTCAAGTGGACTTGGGACTCGTCGAGTATGGCTTGCATGTATCCAATTTGGCAAACCACCACACTTCACTGCTGTCGTCGTCACCAGAATCACCTGGTAGGGTCCGTTCCACCTGGGTTCTAAACACTATTTCCTCACATGTTTCTTCACGAGGACCCACTCCCCAGGACTCTGATCATGAGCTTGATTCGGCTGTGTCGTAGTGGCATTTTCTCCAACCTGGTGAGACACAGAACACACCAGATCACCCAATCCTCTGCAATAGTCAAGCACTAGATCATCAGATATATTCATCAGTTTGTTCGCTGGTATAAATGCTTGTCTCATTGCTCTTCCCATTAGGATCTCGTGAGGACTCAAACCTGTCTTTTTGTCAGGAATGCTTCTAAGACTCATCAATACAAAGGGTAAAGCATCAGGCCATTTCAGTGTTGTGGATGCACACACGTTTCCTAGTCTGGATTTTATAGTGACATTTAATTGCTCAACCACTCCAGATGCTTCAGGTCGATAAGCACAATGCAGCTTTTGCTCAATCTGTAATGCTGCACAAATCATCCGAATGATCTCATTGTTAAAATGACTTCCTCTATCTGTTTCTAAAGTTACTGGAAATCCGAATCTAGGGATCAATTCTCTTAGAAGCAGTTTCACGACTGTTAAGCTGTCATTCCTTCTCATTGGATAGGCTTCCACCCAGCGTGAGAACAAGCAGACAACAACCAACACATATTTCAGCCCATTGCACGGGGAGAGCTCAATAAAATCCAACTTTAGTCGGATGAAAGGTCCTGCTGCCTTTCCAATTCGTCCCCAACTAACAACTGTCTTTCTACCTGGATTTTGCTGCTGACGGGTGACACACCTCTGGCAGAGACTCTCTGCAATGGCCCTGAACTTTGTGTTATACCATGGTTGCTTGAAGAGCCTGATCATGGCATCTCTTCCAACATGTGCAATTCCATGGTACACTCTTGCCATTTGGGATAGTAAACTGTCTGGCATGACTGGTCTTTTGTCTATATAGACCCACACTTCGTCTTCTGCTCTCTTTCTGCAACCTGAATTTATCCAAGTTTCTTTTTCCTCATCACTTGCTTCTTCCTGTAGCTGTCTAATTTCGTCCCAAGTTTCAAATGAAGAAGAAAACATAAGGTGGCAATTGGTATTTTATTTTCTATGCCTCTGTTTAAAGCAATTAAATTTCGTGCACAGAAACGCGCTACTTGATCTGTGTATCTGTTGCCCTTCGTCACATAGTCCTCTCCTGATTTATGTGCGGAACATTTGACCACTGCAATTCTTTTGGGCAATTGTAAAGCATCCAATAAATCTTTTACAATTTTGCTGTTTCTTATAGGGGAACCTGAAGAAGTCAGAAATCCCCTTTGCATCCATAGCTGACCGAAGTCATGAACCACCCCAAAACCATATTGACTATCAGTAAATATGGTTACCCTCAGACTTTTTTGGAAATTTTGCACGCTCTAATCAGAGCTATCAATTCAGCAATTTGGGCGGAGTTTACCCCTTTTAAACAGGATGCTTCTAGAACTCCCGCTATGGTGCAAACCGCATAGGCAGTACACAATTCTCCTTCCTCATTTCTTAAACCTGATCCATCGACAAACATCTCCCAGTCTGATTCTTCTAATGGAACGTCCTCAATGTTGGGCCTAGGCTTTGTGCACAACTCTGTCACATCCAAACAATCATGATCCGCTTCTTCTCTTACTTCCTCACAATATGAATTCGGCAACAGAGTTGCTGGATTCACTGTAGTGCACCTTACCACAGTCACATTTTCGGCACCCAAAATCACTCTTTCATACTTAGTCGATTAGAGGTCATGTACTGTGTCCTCGTACATGTCAAAAGGATCTCAACTGAATGTGGCACATACACTTTGACTGGATGTCCCTTCACAATTGCTTCACTCTGTTCCAGACTCACACAAGTAGCTGCTACTGCTTTTAAACAGCCTAGCAACGCTGCTGCCACTGAATCCAAAGTAGCAGAGAAATATGCTACTGGTCGTCGTGCCATTCTATGTTTTTGTGTTTAAACTGAAAGTGCACACCCATCTCTTTCACAACAATATAATGCAAAATCCTTTGCATAATCTGGCATTCCCAATGCAGGTGCTCGACAAAGACTGTTTCGCAATTTAGTAAAAGCTTCCATACTTTCATCATCCAACACAATCGGATCTTTCACATCTTTTCGTGTCAACCTCTGTAGAGGTTTTGCAATCAGTGAGAACCCACTGATCCACTGCCTGCAGTATCCAACCATTCCCAAAAACATTCGAACTTCTCTCTGAGTTTTTGGTGAACTCATTTGTTTAATTACACTAATTCTTTCTGGTGTTACCTTTCTGACTCCTTTTTCTATTTTGTGACCTAGGTACTGGACCTCCTGTGTTCAAAATTGTAATTTGGCTGGTGACACTTTGTGTCCTCCTTCCGCTAAATGGTTCAGTAAGGCAATGGTATCTGTCACACATGCCTCTCGTGTCTTTGATGCCACCAGTAGGTCATCAATATACTGAACCAAAACTGAATTTCCTGCCATGACTAAAGTCTCCAAACATTTTTTCAAGATCTGATAAAAAATTGAAGGACTCTCTGTGTACCCTTGAGGAACTCGGCACCATGCCAAAACACGGTCTCCGAACCGGAATGCATACAAATACTGGCTTTCCGGATGTAAAGGAATCGAGAAAAATGTTTGGCACAGATCAATCACTGTGTACCATTCTGAATCGCATGAATTTGGTAAAGGATTGCTGCTGGATTCGGTACTACTGGACAACAGGGTACTACAATTTTATTAATCTTTCTTAAATCCAGTACTATTCTATATTTTCCACTGGGCTTTTTAATTCCTATAATAGGTGAATTACAAGGACTACTCATTATTTCTTTCAAAATTCCCTGTTCAATCATTTGATCAATTACAGGAGTGACTCCTGCAATTACTTCTGGACTCATTTTGTACTGAGGTGTGTTTGGATACACAGCACCTTCTTTCACTGTAACATGAATCGGATCTACATTTGTCATTCGGCCAATCTCTTTTCCCGTAAAGTCCCATACATCCGACCTCACTGCACTTTTTAATTCTTCGGGCAGACTCTCTTCTGTGAGAAGTGAAAACAACTCATCCACTTCTGTCCCTTGCTTCGCTAACATCATCTTGAATTCGACATCCTCATCAGGTGTTTGAAACGCAATACCATCTGGCGTACAATAGATGGTACAATTCATTTTGCACAATAAATCCTTTCCCAAGAGATTTACGGGACTTGAGTTACATACTATGAAACGATGCATGTCTCTGAAACCTCCAATATGAACTTCTATTGGATTTGTGACTGGCGTTCTAATATGCTTATTTGAGGCTCCTTCAACTTGGATAGTTTCTCCCTAGAGGGGTAGGTTCGGAATTTCTGCTGCTCTCACAGGAGTGTAATATCATTACCTTCCACCTTTCCGTCAACAAATGGACCTGACTGATCTACCGCTAAAGATGCGCCAACTACGCACTCTTCCTCCCCCCTCAGGCACCGTCATTGAGATGAGTCTGAATCTATCTCATTGCACTGCAACCAATATTGCGGAACCATGTGCACAGTTTCTCTTACCAACTTGATCACCTCCGTGAAATCCAGTGTTCGCACCGTACCTCTGTACTTGAGCATTCACATTATTGAGCATGGGAGCTTGTGGCACCTGTAATTGTGGAGCAACTATCTGCTGCTGCTGTTGATTCACACCCACCTCATTCTGCATCTGTGGATTTAAATTTTGATTTACCCCATTATTCTTTTGAGCGGATCTACACTCGTTCTTCCTGTGTCCATACTTTCCGCACGCATGACAAGGAAGCTGCTTCCTAGCCTCTTCTTTACTCATTTTCCCTCTACCTCCACTGGGTACCTGACCATTTTGATTCTGACCATTCATCTGGTAACCTGTCTGGGAATTATTATTTACTTCTTGTTGCTCTGCTACCTTCACTTGTGCCCAAATCATTTTCTCCTTTAATTTTTTATGTCTTGATTCAATATCATCTCTACAATATTTTGCATACCTCAAAATTTCATCAATTGTTTTGCTTTGCCAGCAAATTAAGTGTTGCTAAATCATATTACTAATCTCCGGTTTCAAACCAAACACAAAACGATACACAAAATGTCCCATGTCTTTGTCTCCAATATTCCCAAATCCGCTGTATTGTTTAAATACCTGTAACAACCTTTCATAATAGGCATGTACTGACTCTTTTTGTTCTTGGGTCGGTCTGTCTATCTTAACCCAATCTGTTTCCTTTGGAGACATTTTTCCTTTCAAAAAGGTGATTACCTGATTATACTTTCTCATCAGATGGTGCACCTGTTTTAGGATCTCTAGGATATTCTTCTTTTGGCCAATCGACAGTAATCTTACATTCTGTCCATAAATCAGCTGGTACAACAATCTCAAACAAACCATCTAAATCTTTTAACAAAACCTTTGAAACTTTCACAAACCTCTCTACCTATTTATACCACTCGACCGGTCTCTCTCTTAATCCGGGAAAATCATTCGTAAAGGACAATATATCTTGTCTTGTCCAAGGAACGTGAACATATCCACCACCTGGGACTTCTCTCATCGGACACGCCCTTTCAACTTGTTCTGTCTCAATGGAAACATCGATGCTTCTTTTCCACCTGCCTCTTCGTTCTTTTTCGTCCAACTACCTTTCCACCGTTCAACATCTCCCCATTTTTTCAAAATATTCATCAACTCTTTTATCTGTAATCTTTTTCCAGACGCATTCAAACTCTCCAAATCCTTTTCGGTAAAGGCCAATCTGTACGATTTCTGCAGCACCTTTGACTTCTCTATATCTATTCCATATTCACTAGCGGCCTCTGCTATTTTCTCATGAAGATTTTTCTCTCTCCAAGTGATACTTTTACACAAAAACAATAGCTCTTCATCTCAGTAAGTCCCTAACCTATCTGGACTTATCGTACCAATAATCATCTCTTCCAAATCCACTTTCAATTGGCTCACATTTATACTCTGTGGTTTAGGTTTTTGCTTTTCCATTTCCTTTATCCAATCATTCAATTCCTCTGGTGAAGGACCTGTTGAACTCCCTTTCATTGGAATTACACTGGTTCCTATTCTCCGTGGATCTATTTGTGTACTTCTTCTAGGGGTTTCTGTTATCATCTCACAAACCGGAAGATCTAACAATGTAGTATTCGTGTTACCCTGTCCATCCTCATCTACCACCGTCTCCATTCCACTCCTGACGCTACTCCTTCGAACTGCCAACATATGTAATTTTGATACATTCTGTTTTTCTCCATACATCGGAACTACGGGACCAATCGTTACCGGTACCGTCAAGGCTTCTGCATTTAGACTTAACTGATTTATTTTCTGGATCTGCTCTACTCTTGCTTTATTTAACATGTCCAATTCTTTTTCACGTATTACTCTAGCTATTTCTGTAATCTGTGGAGCTAATGGAGTTCCCATTATTGGTGCACTCGGTGTCATCTCACCTGAATTCTCTTGATATGGCGGAGGTCTTTTGGTCATAATGTCTTCTAACAACTCATCATCAGATTCATTTGGGTCATGTCTTAAACTTGAAGTTTCTACATTTTTCTTTTTCTCTTTACATTTGCCTCCTGTTTCATCTTCAGCGACTAAAACTGGATACAAACCCTCAGTTACCACAGCTCTCCTCCATCTTTTCATTGTATCTTCTCTTCTCTCAAAAGGATGTCTAGTCATTAAATTTCTATGTCTGCTACCGCCTCTATATTTCTCCCTTTCAAATGCTTCTACTTCCCATTCCTCTAGCGCTTCATACTGAGTAGGTCTGGGATTTGGCTCTAATGAATTCATTCGATTTCTCAAATTCTGCAAAATCCTTACATTAAATGAACCATGTTCTGGGAAAGCTATAGCACCATCATCCTTTGTATATTCCATCCAATTCTCTAACCAAATACATGTATGGTATCCTCGCTCTAGCATCATATAAGAAGCAGGCGTTCTCGGTGGTGGAATAGGAATTCCCTCTCTAGTCACTATTGATTTGTCCTTTTTAAAATAATTCTTTATTTTCTTAAGCAACTTCATTTTCTGACTTTATACGCTAATGTATCTCAATAAAACAACAAGGAAACCTTTCCGTAATTCTACTTATTCTATTTGTCAGTTCTAGTCCAATACGAGCGCAACTCACACCAACCGTCCAATCACAGCTCTCTACGTATCTACTATCTCAACCAATACCAGCGCGGTTCACACCAACCGGAGCTTACTTCAAGTTCGCTGCCTGACCAATGCCAGTGCGGCCTTTTTGTGACGTCAGTATTACTCCTTCTACTGACCCTCCCTTTGCAAAATAATAAGGCGATGTATTTCTAAATCATCTTAATCAAAATTTCTTGTTAGTAACAACACAAAACAATGAACCTTGTCTGTTCCTCTAAATAAAGAGATAGTTCTTCACTTCAAAACGAGAAATTCTTTCACTTCCAGCAAAACAACGACCAGTGTTATTTTACACCCAAACAAGCTACAGGTGGACTTGGTACTCCTCTGGGGATAAGGCCAGAGTTTCGAAAGTGGACCCTTCGCTATTTCAGACACTCTAATCACATACGAAATTGTCCCTAAATATAACACAGCCTTCCGCCGTACGTACAGTATTATAACAACAGACACAGTACTTCTGCAGTGTGATTTTCTTTATCCACACTCTTCTTCTGCCTACTTCAGGCTAAATTTCCTTCCTGGGATTCCTCAGGTACCTCCGTACCTGTACTTCTAGACAACATAGAACAGGACACTAACTTTTCTTGTTAAAAAACATATCAATAATTATTACCAAACTAATCAATAATCAAACCATCCTCTGCTACCAGAAAACTGATCCAACGCAACACTTAATCAGGGATCAATACTCATCAATATTACATACAATGGCCCATACACATTCACCCAAAATCCCTGATGTGCTGAGGGTCAAGTTTTAAAGACGTGGAAATCGTTCCCTTCACAGATTCATATTCAATTATTCTAAATACATAACTAGACCTATATATCAACTCTTTCCTCTCGGTCGACGGACCAATTAGTTGAGTAGTTGATGGTAATAATAGAACTAACTGACTATCTAACCAGCTAAATAATCACAGACTCTCGGTAAGTTTTAAAAGGTTTATCTCAAATAAATGATTAATGCTCATCGTACACAGGTCGCAATGCAAACAAAGAATCTCACACAAGGGAGAGAAAATCAATCAGCAATGCAAACCGTATCAAACTCATTAACAATTAACCATATGCATATGCAGGAGTGAATAGATGAAGAGACATAAGTTTCAGCAAAAATATTGCGAAACAAATATAATACCTATAACGGAGTGGATAGATGAAGAGACATAAGTTTCAGAGACAAGATTACGTTTTCAAATGATTATGCAAAATTTCGAGTCCGAAGGTAATACAAACTCAAAGATCAATGAAATACCACCCCCCTGGCCAAGGGAGTAGTGGGGGTCTCCTGGGATAGAATCAGGAAACAAAGATTTCAGGAACGGGACAGGAACAGTTAGGCCTTTCTGCAAACCAACGAACAGCGACGCATCTCCCCTCTCAATCTCCTCTCCTTCTCTCCTGCTGCCTAACCACACCCCCTAAGGCACCCCAGTTATACCCTAAAACCTACATGTCCAACCCACATTAATTGAAACATTGCACAAAATTTGACTGCTCATTGGATGCTTGGGGAGGTGGTGCATCACACCACCGTGATTTCAGTCAAAATTCGACATATTCATTGTTCTACTTCCTTTCGCCATGGCATATGTCTTGACCAGTCCATACAATTTTATTATTGTTACATTTGCTTTAATTCTCAGCCACGTCTGCGGATGAAAGTCGTGGATCCCACGGCCAGTCTCATCTTTTGGCAGGCAAACAATGTTCTCTGTGCTGCATAGCCTTGAACTAATGTTCATCATCCGCAGCGCTCAGCACTTATGTCGGTTTTGTTGGGTCATTCTTGCTCATTTTCCAGCCCCTCATCTATCCGGACAATTTAGTAAAATACAGGCCCATTCGTCTCACTACGACAAATAGAACATAACTTTCATTAAGCACATGATAAAGCATTTTCCACCGTGTACCACCCACTCTTGCACTATTCCCTGTTAATATCTTCTTAGCATAAGCTTCATGCAAAGCAGCATTATTTATTATCGTTTTAAAGCAAAATGCAAGGGGCAAATGCGGCCTAAACGTGCATTAATCTTGTTTCCTTTGAAACGCAAGGTAAAAAGCGGCCTAGTTATTTCATGCATTAGTTCACATTAGTGCACACATACGCAAAGCAGTTTCCCATGTGTTCATGTGATTTGCATATTAGTTTTTCACTGCACACTGTTAATAAGTATTATGGGGGAGTTAATTCGAGCAGGTTTCTTTTTCGAAACCTTGCTCCATCACTGGCAGTAGGTCTTTATTGGTATACCACAGTCAAGAAGGCAATAACAGTAGGCAAAAGTAACAGGCTGGCAAAATCAACGTATTACCAGACCTCTTATTTCGGGTAGTTGCGGACGGTCAGTGGTGTATATTGCATTACAGGTCCCTTGTGCGGGCAGTGGTAGAAACATAATCATCTTCCCATGTCAATTCAAATAATTATCAATGAAAGGTATCCATTTTACCGTAATACAGTCTTCCTTTCTTAGTTCTTTTTTAGTTTTATAACGCATTTTATTGAAGTTTGGAATCTTCTTGTGCAATCAGCAAATGAAGTTAACAGTATAACAACCAAAAATACCCACTCTTTCCAATCAACAGACCCCCCAACCCACGTTATACATTATAAACGCATTAATACCCATTTTCATTCTCCAACTAACTACTCCCCTCTACCCAGCTTTTCAGGCCATAAAGATCCAGAACCCTGCATCTCTTCATCAAGTGTCGCTCGTGAGGACTTAATGGGAGCCATCTCTATGCCCCGGAAGTGGCCCCAGATAAATTTAAGGTGTTTATGCGATACCCTCTGGCTTCCTAGATAGGCCGCCCGTTGTTATGCTGCTTCCTTTCTTATTGCTAGCGTCTTGCTTTGGCAACTTAGAAATTAAATTTTTTTTTTTTACAATTATATCACTTCTGTTCGAAAAACGAATTTTAAAGTGTATGTTTGAAAATACAGGAAAAGCAATTTATGGAGGATGTTCAGTGTGTTTCTAAGCCAAACTTTCCTTTAGAGCTGTTGATTTCCACCTCACCTCATTGTCCTTCAATAGGCCTGCGTGCTTGGGCCTTCACCACGTGTTCCTGCTCTGGCTTGTGAATGAATGCACCTCTTTGTTTCCTTTTAAAGGCTTCATTTGCATTCCTGTCAACAAACTGCAGTTTTTGGAGTACAAATTGGGTCAGCCTTGCTCGTTCTTTTACTTTGCTTGAACCATTTATGCATTAACTCTTCAGAGAGTTATTAACGTTCGTGATTACTTTTATGGACTCCTTTTATCTTAAAGTGATAAGAATGTGTGCTTTGAGTTTACAGTTTAATCTTTGAGTAAACATTGTTACAAGCAGGCTGATGTCGCGCTTTCTAAAATTGTACCTATAAATGAATAAAGAAAATCTTAAAAGGCAAAAAGCAGCAAAGGGGCGGAGGGGCGCAAGGAGTGTAAAGATTTCAAACCCAGTTTTAAGTTCTTTGGGGCGGTCGGTCCATTCTGTTGTCATTTCGAGGAGTGTGTGGTGTGGGTAGGTCATTGGCAACACACTTATCAACCATGCCTTTCTGATTATATTGGCTTCGTTGTGATGTAATCATTGGTAGATACAGCCTTGGAATGTGGCATTATTCTGGGTCTTTGTGTGGATTTTTTTAAGCCCAAAGGGGGTGTTCCACAAACTGCTACAGGTTTTGTGAATCTCATTCTGCAAAGTGCTTGTTTCTGAACGTTTTTGTGTTGGCGCTATACAAGATGCCCATTCCAGAGGATTTTCTATAGCATTTTTTATTTTTTTGCCTAACGCCGAAATTGTTCTAGATCATATTCGGGCTTATGTACATCCACCACACTTGTGGCAAAATGCTCACTGTTTATTCGTCCCTACTTACCCCTATCTTCGTTTTTAGTTTTCTGTGCTATCTGGTAATTAATAGGGAGTTACAATTGTTCTCGAGCTATAGATGCTTTACCTGGGGACGTACAAATCAGAAGCCTACAGATACACGTGTTATGTTTTATTTTCGGTTCAGCTATGGGCAGCAGAAGCACCAGCTTTGAACCCCTCTTGTTTTGTTTCTGCTCTATAGCAATGCTAAAGTGTCAGAGAAAGCTACTGCATGTGGTGGAGAACTTGTGCAAAATTGAGTTGCCCCACAGTCTGTTTTCAGTGAATCCATTCTCTTCTGCTTAGTGACCATGGTGCTTGTATGAATAGCTCCACCAATATCGAAGGGTATTGCATGTCTTATTACCTGTTTTTTGGGTCTGGTTAAACAGCAAAGCTGTTTGTTTGCGTATTTTTACTAATGCTTTAATGTATACATAGAGTGGGCTTTGGCTCCACCCAGAGGAGTATTGCTGGCTCACCTCATGCTGTTGGCTATTTCAGTCCTCAAAATATCTTAAAAATGTTACCAGGCCTGCTGATCTAGTGACTAGAATTATGTACTCTACCGGACTGGGATTCACATCACCCACAAACTGGTCTTACACGATGTAAAGTGTGCTGCCAGCGGTAATGGTAAGGTGACCAACTGACTGCCAATCTATATTAAAATGATTTTGAAAAAGTATCAAATTTCAATACTTCAAGTAGTAGAGTGTCACTTTCTGCTCAAAAACATGGTGGTTGGTTAGTCAGGACTAGGGGAGGGCAAAAGGGTGAACTCTGTCCTCCTCAAGGCGGAGGGAGCGTCAGACGGGCCGAATTTCAGATGGCAGATAGTGTTAGTGAGCACTGATTTAATAGTCTAGTCTGCCTGGCCAAGCATGGCGAACAGTGTGCGTGTGCAGTGACTCAGATGCCACTGCTCCCGCTTCTGGTATAAGGAGGGAGGCCTCCATCAGTCTGGTTTCTCACTGCCTAGATGCCCTGGGGCCCACACACGGACCAGATCACAGGATGTGAGTGATGCCAAACTAAAGAGCACATGTGGCACAGAGTTAGGGAGAGCCACTGAAAGCTTGAGCCAGATGCCTGGCTCAGCTCAAGGTCCTTTTTTTTTTTTTTTTTCCCTTTTTTTTTTTTTTTTAGGTCTCCCCTGCTGACCGCGCATGCGCTGTCCTCTGCGAGTGGTATTGTTTACTATAAAGGGCTTTTAGCCCGCCTATTGCTTACCATTCGTTTGAATTATTGCCACTCTTCTTTGCTGCCACCTAGTTGGCCGGTGTGTGCCGGGATTCTCTTCCTTTTCATCTCCTTTATCCCCAACTGGCACTATTATATCTTGCTCCCTCGCCCACTAGCCCCTCCCAGTCTAAAACGCATTTATTTGTAACCAAACCAGTTCTCCCAGAAGCATTATACATAGTAACAAGCTCCTGCATCGGATCAGAGGCATCAAATGTTTAGATAGATTGTAGGCCGAGATCATTGGTAACATATTGGATTATAATTGCATTTATATAGCACAAGGCTTTTAAGCACTATAGGGCAATTTAGTAGCAACTTGGGCAACTTTCCATACTCCACGCCACAAGGTGCCACTCGACTCCACATAATGCCACTCCTCACAATGCCTCTATACACAATGCTACTCCACCCCGCACAATGCTGTTTCACTGCCCTCCACACAGTGCCACTCCACACAGTGCCATTCCACTCCACTCAATTGTAATTTTATTTATATATCACTTATTCCCCCTGACGAGGTGTTGAAGCCTTTTGCAGAATGCCACTCCACTCTGCTCAATGCTACTCCACTCAGTGCCACACCACATAATGCCAACCCACTTCATTCATTGCCACTTCACGCCACACAGTAACACTCCTTGCCATATAGTTCCACTCCACACAATTCCACTCCTTGCTATATAGTTCCACTCCATGCAATTCCACTCCATGCCACACAGTGCCACTCTGCGTCAAACAGTGCCACTCCATGCCACATAGTGCCTCTGTACGCCACACAATCCAAATCCATACCGCACCACTCCAACAAAGCCAATAGATTTCACATAGGCGAGACCCATGGGCGTTGCCAATGCTTGTTGACCCTCTGTCCTAAAACGAGCAGAGTTCTTACATCGTTTCTGCCTGCCACCCTGTTCTAACCTCATGCACCAAGAATTAAAGATTAAAGGAGAGAGAATACATATCTAGTGACTCAATTGCAAAATGTGAAACCAGAAACCCAGCAGTTCGGGCATGAGTTGCCTTGCCCAGTTTTCTTACCTACAGGCCCAACCTGTTCACCCCCAAAAAAATGGACTTGCCATAGCGTGTAGATTTGTCTAGGCCTGTATTTGGAGCATCATTCTGTCTTCCAGGAAGTGCTTATATTGGATTGAATAAAGGATTATTTTACATATATACTACATTAAAATTATGGCTAATTGCCTTTTACCAAGCTAATTCACCCTTCACAGGCAGCACTTTCTGTCATATAATTGAAAGAGCCTCCCTTTCGTACTTCACATCCTGTACCATTGCCACAGATGCTGAAAAAACATTTGACAAAGTGTCTTGGCCTTATTTGGAATCCATACTTCGTCAACATGGTCTTGGTGATTCCTTTATAACAGTGGTTATGGCCTTATATGCCAACCCCACTGCTAGAATCAGAATAAAGGTCACCTCTCCGATTCCTTACCCTACAACAAGGAACACGCCAGGGTTGTCCGCTGTCCTCTCTACTCTTCCTACAGTAATAGACCCCCTACTTAGGTTACTGAATGATTGCTCTGACATGAAAGGTTTACATTTCGGCAACAAATGTCTCAAAACTGCGGCCTATGCAGACTATATTCTTATCTTCAAAGAAGATGGCAGCTCCTGTCCTTAATATCATTCAAGAATTTTCTAGCCACACCTTAAATACTGACAAGACGGAAGTTTTGCCCTTTAATTTCTCTCTTCCTTCCTGTCTGCATTAGTACCACTTGACTCCATTGTCAATCAAAATATATAAAATGCCTTGGCATATGGTTCAATAAAAGTCTTTCAGACTCAGTGAAATATAATGAAATCAAAACCATTGAGAAGATCAAAGATTTTTTGTCCCCCTGGCCCCCCAAACACATCTCTTTGTGGGGTATATTTGAAACATTAAAGATGATTTCCCCAGTTATAAACTTCCTGGTCAGTATGATGCCTGTTCGTCTGTCCCAATCCTTCTTTGCTGCGATTGACACAATCACTACAGAGTTTCTTTGACCAACAGGAAAACCAGAATTTCTTACAAAACGCTCCGCCTCAAACAGAGCGAGGGTGGCTGTAACTTACCAAATTGGTTTACTTACCAAACTGCATTTTTTTCCATCCAAGGCGCCCATTGGTATAGAGCGGAGCCGTTCACTAGTCCACCATGGATTGTAATTCAATAACCTGTATGCTCTCCCTTTCCTATGATTGCCCTCCTAACAATGGCCTCCTACAAGTTTGCAAAAACAACAGTTGATGGACAGAATGCAGAACAATGTCATACATTCACCCCAGTACAGAGATCTGGGCCTAAATCCATCGTTTTTTTGCTCACCATCCCATTCCAGTTTGAACCCAGCCATATGCAAATCAGTCTTGACCCTGTGCCCAATGGGAACAGTCCAGCCCGAACTGCCAGGCCAGGTCCTCCCTGGACTGGAACAAGCATCCTAGGTCCGGTTTCGGGGTTTCACCCCACATCAGCAAGGATAGCTTGACTCCAGTGGCATGGAGAGCACAGGACCCATGTCTGGGCATACCCTTCTCACTCGGGGTGACAAATGCAAAAAGAACAATTGATTGACAGAATGCAGAACAGTGTCATACATTCACCCCAGTACAGAGATCTGGGCCTAAATCCATCGTTTTTTTGCTCACCATGCCATTCCAGTTTGAACCCAGCCATATGCAAATCACTCTTGACCCATCACTCTTGACCCTGTGCCCAATGGGAACAGTCCAGCCCGAACTGCCAGGCCAGGTCCTCCCTGGACTAGAACAAGCATCCTAGGACCGGTTTCGAGGTTTCACCCCACATCAGCAAGGATAGCTTGACTCCAGTGGCATGGAGAGCACGGGACCCACGTCTGGGCATACCCGTCCCACTTAGGGTGACAAATGCAATAACAACAATTGATGGACAGAATGTAGAACAATGTCATACATTCACCCCAGTACAGAGATCCTACAAGTTTGCCCATTCACATCAAATTTGTATTGACACGCTTAGGACGTTAAAGTTACTTGATTTAAATGGTGTCTCCGCCCATCAGTAAATCAACCTGTGTGTTGCTATGGTACAACAAACTAAAACAAACACCTGACTCTTCTTCTTTCCGTTCCACCTGGGCCTCCAAAGGCATATCCAGATAAGAGACCTCTATGATTGTGCTGATCCCCTGACATTTGCTAACCTTCAAACCAAATTCTTCCTTCCGAATCTTGAGTGCTATAATTTCCTACGTATCAAAGTAAAAATTTCCAAACTTGGCCCCTGTCGAATCCAAGCCTACCAACGATCCTACCACACTGGTTATGTTTGGGTCATACAGCTTCTAGGCTATGAGCTCTTCAGCTCCAGAGTTACTGTCTTACCTAACCCCATTCAAGCTAAATGGGAGAAATATGTTAGAGATACTGATAGAACCCCACTCTCTAACACCACTTGGTCAGGGCTCTTCTCACGTACACTTGAGAATAAACTGATCCCATCACTTGCTCAAACTAAACTTTTTGCAACACACCTACATTATTGGACTCCAGAGAAACTATTCAAACTACATTTGCAGGACACAGATCTGTGCTGGACTTGCAAAGAATCGTTTGGCAGTATTGAGCACATACTCTTATCCTGTAAATCTCTAAATGGCTCTCCCCTTACTGGAACTCAATCCCAAAACACCTCAGCAGCATTTTCAACATTCCAATCACACTTGAATTTCCCACAAGGGTGTGTGGGCCATTAGCGAGCCCTGAACCTCTTGATATGTCAGAGGCTTATTTGTCTCTCTTTGACCTCCTCCTCACAATTGCACTAAAAGTCATTCTCATTGGATGGAAGATATTAAATCATGTCTCATGTCATGCTTGGTGGGCATGGGTTACCTATCTTAATCCACACACAAGTCTCGCGCTGTTCTCCTGGGCAATCAAACCATTTTGCAGAAAATACGGAGCTGACTGTTTTTTGCTATGCGGCTTTTCAATTCCATGTCCACAACCCTTCTTTTAAATTAACGCAACAGTGTTTTCCCTTGGGATCTGAGGGCCCCTTTGCCCTTTTTCAAATTGATGGGTGCCTATTCATTGATATAATAGTCATGTAAATTGTGGAAGACCTTTTTATTTTATTTTGTGGTATCTTTAGGGATTATGTTTTAGATATTGCAAGTAAAGCAAATAGATATTGCACATGAAGTATTTGGAGGCTCAAGTATTTGGAGGGGGAAACCACCTGAACCACCCCTTGCATTTTCTTTGTGTCTACATTTTGAGGGACATCATGTTTCTTTGTACGTAGTACACTTGACAGATAATGGGTTTCTTAAAAAAAAAAATGGGACTACGGTTATTCTCATGACTGTCACTTAGGTCATTGAATGTTGCATATGGGATCAAGTATCCCCTGCCATACATTATAAGAATACTCCAAGTCACAGAGTAGTTATAAGGTGATGGAGGTCCGAGTTAACGTGCAGGATTCCTTTAATATGCAGCAGGGGATATTTCATTTCTTATAATACATGGTCCTACCATCGCCGTTTCCACAAACTACTTAAATCTATGGTGTTTTGCTCTATCGTGTTCATTGCAGACAATAAGAATGCAAACATAGTCTGTACTGCGAAATTAAACACACCAAAAGTAGATAGTAATTTGTGCAGAAAGATACTAGAACGAGTTTTATGTAAGTCAAGTTAAAAAATGTCTCATTGTGTGGAAAAATGCAGAAATTCTATTGTTCATGCAATTACCTATAGCATGGAAAAAAATAAACATGTTGCCATAAATATTCTTTCTGCTGATCACTTTTTCTTTTTGGAAAAAGACTCCACAAGATGGAAAAGCCATTTCTGTTTTCCTGGTTTAAACTTCAGTTGTAATTATACTCCGTTAACTGTCTTTCACTCTGGTGCTGGCTCAGTCAGCAGGCATTGACACATCAGAACTCAACTGTAATAATTTATTATAGTTGTGTAGTTGCATAATTTCTTTATTACAGGTGACTAGAAGCGTCTCAAGTCACCTGTAATAAAGAAATTAGAGAAAGGAGCTTATACAGGGATTGCAAGCTCCCATACTAACATACCAGGCAAAGCGCTCACATGCCGTGAAATGCTTATCTTAATGATAATCCACTTCCCAAAAAGGAGTAAGTGTAGGCCATGAACTCCATACCATAGGTGTGTTAGAAGATCAACTGCTGCTGTTTTTTACATAATGGGGATGACCCAAGTAGTCTTTAGCCGAATACATTCGGCAAAGCAACCGGGGCGCCACTGCAGGTTTAATCACAATTAGGTTCATTTAAATCTGCAAATTAAGTTGACGGTGAAGACCCAGATAAACTTCTTTTCAACATCCGTTAACCATAAAATCCTGCTTCTTGCCACGGCCGCTCTAGTGATTGGAGCCTTTCCTTTTCCCTTTGACCTTCTACATGCTTATCTTGTGCTTTTTGACTATAATTAAAATTCAAGTCAAGCACCTCATGATTCCACATGGATATAATTTCTCCTCGCCGAACATTTGTGACACACTCGCCGCCTTTCTTGCCTTCAATAGGCATTTCTTTCTATGGTTAAATTATTACCACACCATTCCATCATTTTCTACCAAACTGAACCCCTATGTCATTCAACTCAGTAGCAAGGTAAATCACACTATACTACAAAACACACCCATTAGTACTGATTACATCATCTTCTCATTCAAGATTGCCAAAAATTTCAACAAAAGCCCAACAACCCACTATAACCTATAGACAGTGGAACAAACTAGACATGCAGAGTTGGAATCCCAGCTAGTCCTAAATACTCAACTGAAAACAATAAACTCAGTGAAAACTCTAAATGGATGCCTTCAACATATTAGTATTAAAAGCAACTTTGAAACAAGACGAAAGCAAGAAGGCTCCTTGGATCAATGAAGAGCTGAAAAAAGTTAAAGGACAACCCTCAAAAATGCCAACAGTGATGGCTCAAGTCCAAGAACTTGCTTGACAAAATGCCTACACCTACACAAAAGAATATACAACTCATACATAAAGTCTAAACGACCACAAATACACTTCTTGGGAAGGATCGATGATGGTAAGTGCCCAGCCAAGTAACTCCATAAAATTCTATCTCAGTTTTGCAATCCAGAGAGCTGTCTGACCCCTACCCCACTTTCACAGGATGTCTGCAATAAACTAGTAACACATTAGCTAAACAAAGCAGACTCACTGGACTCTTATCTAATAGCCAGGATAAACAATTCCTCATGTTCTATATGTCTACAAAAATCACTGCAGATACTCCGCTTCTATCTATATTAGCTTTCCAAGAAATTAAAACCTCAGACTTTTAATACCTACTAAAAGCTAGAGGCTAATCTAGCTGCCTTCAGAACTTTTACCTGCACTTATTGTCAAAAAGATCTCTAATCGACATCGGTATCTATTCCAGTCAGAAATATTATCATCATTATAAAAACAGGAACTTTCCCAGCGACATTAAATAATATGCCCACTATTTAGGAAGAACAGCTTGAATCCTCAATACCCCTACAGCTACATACTAGTCTTTAATGTGTCTTTTTCTTATCAAACTCCTGGAAAGAGCAGCCTTTCACTAGATCCCAGAATTCGTAGAAGATAACAAACTAGTTTGAGACTGGCAAACTTGATTCTGCTTAGGGAGAGGTAACGAATCTGCTCTATTTGCAATTTGGGACAACTTCAAAAACATTGTCAACAAAAATGGTGTCACTACATTACTACTCCTGGACATTTCTGCAGCTTTTGGCACACTACAGCATGACACATTACTACTTAGACTGAAAGAAGTTGGTTTAGATGGCACCACCCTCAACTGGATATCCTCTTATCTAAACGGATCATACCAAATTCACAAACCGCCTTTATCTTCAAATCCTTGCTATATAAAAACAGGAGTTCTACAAGGATCTATCAACTCACCTCTACTCTTTAACATATACATGAAACCACTACTAAATCTCCAACAGTTTCAAACTCTCCTGCTAGAGCTATGTAGATGACACACAGATACTTACAAACTGGAAACACCTAAGGACCTAGGAGCATCAAACTTAACACCTGCCACATAGCCGTAGAACAATGGACTTTGGGCAGACTTTCCTTCGTCTCTCCGCCGTATCTCCCTCCTACCCTTTTACCTTACCACCTTTCCCTCTACGTTCCATTTATCTCGTCTTCTATGCTCTTTTAAAAAAATAATAATAATTCTAGCAATATATGTAACTTGTAACTGATGTAACTTTGTAACAATGTGGAACCTCATGTAAAGCGCTCTGATACCTCCGGGTCTAGCCAGCGCTATATAAAACTCAAATGAATAAATAAATGGTTGATTTAGAATCGCCTCAAGCTAAATGCTTCAAAAACGGAAATGCTGACCAGCAGCGATTGAAATAACTCAGACTCGGTATCATTCTAGTCAGATGAACTGGAACACCAGCCAAAAAATAATCACACATGTGAAACATCTCGAAATTGTCTTTAACTCTACAATTTGCACAAATACCCAGGTGGGCAGGCTGTCCAAATCAACTTTCTACACAGTTAAAATACTTGGACACATTTTTCCACATCTTGGATTTCCTCAAAAGGTACAAGCAACAACCTCCATCTTCTCAAAACTTAACTATGCCACAGCACTCCACTCTCAACTATCAGAAGGCTACAAAGAATCCAAAACTCAGCAGCAAGACTACTTCTGAATGTAAACTTGCAAACACACATTTCTCTGATTCTGAAGGCTCTACACTGGCTCCCAATAGCAAGAAGATACTCCTTAAAACTACTGTGCATCACTCGCAGCGCTATTAATTGGAAAAAGTGCACAATGCATTGAAGCAAATATCCCAAAATATTCCTAACCCAGAAACTTAAGTTCCAGGCTGGCACCAAGCTTAATAATTCCTGCTTATAGAAAGAAAACCATTGGTAGCACTACTTTCTCAGTGCAAGCTACAAAACTTTGGAATTTCATACCTGCAAATGTCCAAACCACTGACCATCCCTTAGTTTAGATGGTTAAGAGCAGTGCTATCTGACCAAGAATCCACACATTCTCAGTTCCTTCCTACTGACAGATGCTCTACAGGACTCAAGGCCAAGATCAAGGAAATGCTAAATCGGCATCAGAATCCTTTAACAAACAAACCTTTAATATCCGGTAGATTTCTGCCCGCCTTGAAAATCCACACCTATATTTCTCGAACACATAACCGCATGATCATTGCAAACCCCATGGATTGTCCGCTCCTCAAAATCTTAAGACCTACCTAACAAACCACTATCCAAGCAAGCCACATAGCCCAGTACCCCATATTAAAAAGGAGTATAAAGTCAAACAGTTTTAACAATTTTCAATATCTATGTACAAAGAACACACAATATCAACAGCCAAACAGAACAACCTAAGAAGGAACACCTTATATCATCTTCGCACAGGTAATCAACTTTAAGCCTTTCTTTCTACTCCTCATACTTCCTTAGATTGTATCCTACCTCACCATTCTAAAAACACCTGTATGAAAATTAACTGATCTATAGCTAGGGATTAGTTTCTCTTGCCTTTCTGTTCGAATGATAGTTTCCTAACGCCCCATCTTCTGCATGCCTAAATGCTTCTGAATTTACGCTATCCTTTCACATGCCTACGCCTTACTTTCTACTAAACGTCAGTAAATTAACCCTACCCCTCCTTACAAATCATAAACTCTCTTCAAAGCAACCATTCCTGCAGTGTCTAAACCTTTCTAACCTATCTACTGATCACGCTCCGATAAATCACAATGTCTCATTCTGTTTAACAGCTCCTTGCAATCTCCAAATACCTAAACTCCTCCATCATATTTTCTCATCCCTTTTTAGGTCTTGCGCAGCGCGAGACATTTAGTAGGTGAAAAAACGGGGATTCAGCACTGACCTAGGAATCGCACACGCTCGTGCGTGTGCGATTCCTTTTGTGCTACCCCATTGGCCTTTTCGTGCGTCTTTTTTTAAAAGACTGCACGCAATTGGCCAAAGACGGGCGCATTGCTCCGCCCATGGCCTATTGGTGTCTATTACGCGCTTGGTGCGTAATAGACACCAATAGGCCATGGGAGGAGCAATGCCTTTTGGTGTCTATTACGCGCTTGTTTACCCTCTCGCGGCCACGCCGCCCCTCCCCTTGTTTTAGGGTGCCCCGGCCTATTTTGCATCCCAATCCAACCGTGTAAGAAAGCTGGACGGCGACAGACAGGGTACGCGAGAAGAACTACAGGAAACGTTGCTAGTGAAACACGGGGGCGCGAGAGCAAGGTCCGACGGCGCTGAAACTGGGAGTAAGGAGGGCATAGGAGGGACGGACGGGAGAAGCCGAAGGTGAGGCATAGAAGGCGCAGTGGGCACCGGGAGCTCAGCGGCACTTCCCCGTCATCTAACCAGACACCCCCCACGAGCCTAGCCCACCTCCCCAGCCCTTCTTGCAGGAGCCTAACAGCTCCTGGCCCGCTCACTGCACGCACCCCAGCCCTGGTTAAGAACTGAGAACATCCCACCTGTTCACCCGCAGGGCACTACCACAGGCCCCCCACCAGGAGCCGAGTGTCCCGCCCCAGCCGCACAGTGGACCCTTCCAGGGGCTCAGCAGATCTTCAGCCCGTACCAGGAGCAGTTGCAGGGTCTCCGCCTCTCCTTCCATCGCCAACTGACCATTAGACCCCCACCCCCCATACCTCCGGGTCAGTAGCCCCTCTGGGTCCACCACCGGCGACGAGGCTCCTCGTGCATTGCATACCTAACCGCCCTTCAGTGACCCCCCTACCGCCTGCGGACACCCAGCTTTGCCACGCTTCGTTGTACCACCCTGCACACACTCCTCGGCTCTGCCACATTTGGTTGTACCCCCTTACAACCCTGCGCACACCCAGCTCTGCCCCCCCCTTAGTTGTACCCCTTACCGCCCTGCTTTGCCACCCGTCGTTCACTGCCAGTCCCTGAGCATTCCTGAAATCGTCCCTTCCCTCTGATGTCTAAAGCCATAATCCCTCCACTCCCAGTGGACACTACGCCCTGCTGCCTACAGTCCTATCCCCTTACCTCCTTGTGCACACCTAACCTTTACCGATATGTGCACACCCGGATTTGCAATCAATGCACACCCGGCTCTGCCACCCTTAGTTCTACCCTCTTACCGCCCTGTGCAAACCCGGATCCGCAATCTATAGTTTAAGCCCCTCTCCCGCTTGTGCATTCCCGGCTCCACACTCCTCCTTGACTCCTCCCCTGCTTGTGCTCTCTCGGCTCCGCAGTCTGTAGCCTTTGATTCCCTCCCTGTGCACTTTCGGCTCCGCACACTGTAGCCTTTTTTTTTTTTAAATTTGTTTATTGGCATTTCACAACAAACAGAACTTTATTCAACAGGGCCAGACAGTGCGCCCAACATTCCATTTGTAATACATCATTTACATGGCATGATGACTTTATTTTAGCTTATGTCATGTGCCCGTCGCCTCCCTCCCCCTCCCCCAACCACTCCCAACTCTCAACATCAGTATTCCCTACCATAATCTTGGATGGAGTGTCATTTAAAGCATCCTACAACACATTGTGCCCCCCCCAGTTTCATCTCTACTCCTGTGCCCAGTATACTCCTCCCTCTCCTTAAGCGACCCCTTCTGAATATTGTCCAACATCATCCCACTTGGTGTTCCTCCCCGTCACCTCCGCTATGGCGTAGTCGCTGCTCGGTCTTGTCGTTCTCTGGCCCATATCACAAATGGCTCCCAAATATCCCTTGGTCGCGATGCAGAAGGCATCAGCTCCCAATACGTAGTCAGTTGTGAGTGCCCGAACGTGACATCCTTCAGCCAGTCGTCTTTCGATGGGACCCTCCTACTACCCCAATGAATGGCTACTTGTCGTTTAGCGTAGAGTAAGAGCATGGCGTGTAGTTTCCTATATTTCACCGGAGTATTCTGAACATAACCTAGCAGCCCCAGCATAGGATCTGGATCTACTTCAATTCCAGTGATTTGTTTTATAATGGTAAAGACAGCATTCCAATACGTCCCCAGTCGTGGGCAGCTCCACGCGACATGCATGAACCCAGCAGGTGCCATGCCGCAGCGCCAGCAGTTTTCGTCTTCTTTGAGACCTATATGATGTAACCTAGTGGGCGTTCTGTAGAATCTATGTAGGAATTTAAAGTGGACAAGCCGGAGTCTGTAATTGGGGGACAGCGCTAAAAGCTGGCTACAGCAGTACAGCCATTGTTCCTCCGACATTGGGACCTGAAGCTCTTCGTTCCATGCCACCAGCGCATAGGGCTGCAATACCGGAACCGACGTCTGCATTTGGTTGTAGATTCTAGTGATAAGCTTGCGTGGGGAAGCAACTGTAAGTACATTTTCAAGAGCTGCCAGTGTCGGTGGGGCACTCGGGAATGTTTCATGCAGTGACCGGCATGCCAATTTAAGTTTATGGTATGCAAATATTTCGGCAAAGGCCACCGGGCGGTCCTCCACAGCCTCAGGGGCCGATCGGAACAACCCTTCGGGGTATAAATCTTCAAATGACGTCAACTTCAGTTTGCGCGCCAGATCTGTTCCAAGCCCGTCTCCGGCGGGGAATAGCATCGGGTTACTGGCCAGGGGAATGCACACTGTAGCCTTAACCCCTCCCCTGCCTGTGCACACCTGGCTCGGCACTCTGTAGCCTTGCACTGTATGTCTGTGCATACCCGGCTCTGATCCCTGTAACCCTGAACCCCCTTATCCACTGTCCATAATCGACTCTATGGTCTGCAGTCCTAAACCCTTAACCCCCCACCACACACACACACACGCACGCGCTAGGCTTCTGATGGATACATCTGCCTGTGGATTCCTCACCTAATGAATATCTCCTGTGCCAGCATTCCACGGAAATTTTTGTAGCTCTCCGTGCCGACGAGGTCGTCATGGCATCATGGCTCCGCACGCGGCTCCGCATGACGTCACCGGAGCCATAAGAAGACCACGTCGGCGTGATGACGACAGTTCCCTTTTTTCCGAGCTGTCGACGCTAACGGATTTTCTGGGACTCTCCTATCTTTCTACTGTTACTTTGTTTCGAGACTTTATTTGTTTCTCTTTTCGACATGTCTGCTCAAAGGAAGTCGGGCTTCAAGCCTTGTAAGGAATGTGGAGGTCACATGTCGATCACTGACCCGCATGATGACTGCCTTTTGGTGTCTTTTGAGTGATCACAACGTCGAGGGTTGCTCTTCTTGCAGGAAGATGAACCTGAAGGCGTTGAAGGAAAGAGAGGCTAAACTCTACATGTCCAAGGTGAGGAAGGAGAAAAGGGGTCGTAAACGATCGGAGTCGTCGACTTCGCATGGATCGAAGAGAAAGCACAAGAAGAAGAGGCATGGGTCTCGACGTCGTTCGTCGAAGTCTCGAGCTTCGAAGTCGCCTTCTCCGGATCCTCGACGTCGTGTCAAAGACTTTGTTTCTCCTTCTCCTTCCGAGTCTCCACGGATGTCTCCGGTCCAGTCTCCTTATGTGGGCACGCCGGCGCAGTCTCCGGCGTCGATGGATTCTCCGGCTCCGGATGGTGCATCGAATCCAGTGGATGAGGTGACTCCTGCTGTTCCTGTGGCTCCACCTATGGCTCCAGTGGCTCCGACTCCGGAGGTTCCTCTTTCGGAGGTGGAACCGGCGCAGTATCCTTCGTTTCCGGCGCCAGGTTCGGATCCATCGCAGTTCTTGAACGCGATGTATGGCGTTTTTGCCAGAGCCACTTGCCCCTCTGGAGCACCTTCGGGTCCCATGGGCCCATTGGCATTTAATTTGGGTGTGCCGCAGCATTACCCTTCGGCCCCCTTTATGCCTTATTTGCCGATGGCGCCGTCTTGGCAGTTTCCGGCGCCGAAGATGTCGACGCCATATGGTCAGTCCCCGGCTCCATCTGGCATCCTTTCTTCTCGAGTTCGTTCGGCGCGGGATGCTGTCACGAATCCGCCTTCGACGCCGCTGCCGGAGCCGTTGACGCCGCTGTTGGCGCCGTCGACGCCACAGCCGAGGATGCGGTCTAGAAGAGAGGCTCAAAGGTTAATTGAGGAGGAGCAGTATCAGGCTGGTGACATGGAAGAAGGTGAATTACATGAGTCTGAGGACTTGTTTGAAGACTTGTGTGAGGCAAGTGGCTTGGATGTGTCACCAGAAGTGGATTTTGCTTCACAGAAGGCTTCTCCTTCAAAGGATGTTGCTCCTTATCATGTCGTGATTAGGAAGGCAGCTGAACTGTTGCATTTACAGCTTCCAATGGCTGAATACAAGCCAAATCTTCTCACAGAGGTTCTTCATTCTCCTTCCTCTGTAGTTGAGCCCCTCTTGCCTTTCAATGACGCCCTGACGGAGCCAATTCTGGAGGTGTGGAGTAATCCCCTTACTGCTCCGGCAGTTTCTAGATCTGTCTCTAGAAGATATAGACCAGCACCAGGGGACCCTGAATTTCTTTCTTCTCACCCGTCACCTCAGAGTTTGGTTGTTCAAGCTTCATGCTCAAAGCAGTCTGTGGGTTCATTTCCTCAACCTCCAGCTGACAGAGATTCAAAAAAACTTGAGCAGTCTGCAAAGAAAGTTTTTTTCGTCAGCTAGTATGGCGTTAAAATCCACCAACGCGACTTGTCTGTTGGGCAGATACATTCACGCCCTCATAGACTCTGCCAAGCGGATTCTCCCTAAATTATCTGAGGAGGATCGGGGTAATTTGAATAAAGTCTTGGCGGACTCTCAAGCGGCTGCTCGCCAGGTAATACAGTCGGGACTGGACACTGCAGATTCGGTGGCAAGGGTGATGGGCTCATCTGTTGCTACTAGGAGACATGCATGGTTGAGGTCTTTGGGTTTTTCACCGGATGTCCAAGCTGCTCTTTTGGATCTTCCCTTTGACGGCTCCAAGCTTTTTGGGGGAAAAGCTGACTCTGCGTTGCAGAGATTTAAGGACTGCAAGGCCACGGCGAAATCCTTGGGTTTACAGCCTCAGTCAAGGGGCTATGGATACAAAAGGTACCGTGGGTTTGGGAAATCTTCCTTTCATTCCTGTCAGCCTCAGCAGCAACAGCAAAACCCTCTGTATAAATCCTACAGAGGTAAAGGCAGAGGTTGCTTTCGTGGAGCTGGACGACATCCCTCTTCCTCCTCCTCTTCTACCTCCCCAACCCCTCCCGGTAATGCAGCAAAGCAGCCCTAGATCCGCCATCCTGGATCATGTGGGTCCTGTGGGAGGTCGGCTTACTCATTTCTACAAGATTGGAAACTAATAACTTCGGACCTTTGGGTTCTAGATCTTGTAGAAAATGGGTACGCTCTTCCTTTCAGGGAATTTCCCCCGCCTTACCCTCCTTGTCAGGGGTTTTGCACAGAGGATCATTTACTGCTCCTTCAGAAGGAGGTTCTTACCCTGCTACAAAAAGGTGCAATAGAGGTGGTTCCGGAGCAGGAGAGGGGTCAGGGGTGTTACTCCCGGTATTTCCTGATCCCCAAGAAGGATGGCAGGTTACGTCCCATCCTGGACCTCAGAATCTTGAATCTGTTTCTCAAACAGGAGAGGTTCAAGATGCTAAATCTAGCGCAGGTTCTTCAGGCGCTGCAACAAGAGGACTGGATGGTGTCCATCGACTTGCAGGATGCGTATTTCCACATTCCCATCCTGAAGTCACACAGGAAGTATCTCCGTTTCACGGTTGGGTCGCAACACTACCAGTTTGCGGTCCTTCCGTTTGGTCTTACTACCGCACCTCGAGTCTTCACCAAGGTGGTGGCAGCTCATCTCAGAAGGTTGGGGATTCCAGTTTTCCCCTACCTGGACGACTGGCTGTTCAAGGCAAAGTCTCCGGAGATGGTGAGTCATCATTTGCAGGTTACAGCCCAGCTGTTATACAAATTGGGTTTTTCAATAAATGTACCCAAGTCTCACCTGGTGCCCTCTCAGCGCAACCTGTTTATAGGGGCAGTACTGGACACCACTGTGTGTCGAGCTTTTCCACCTCCGCAAAGGATTCTCGACATTCAGGAAATGATCCCTTTGTTTCACAATGGAGCGGTTGTTCCAGTTCTGAAGGTCCTTCGCCTGCTCGGTCTGTTCGCTTCCTCCATCCTGCTGGTCACAAATGCACGCTGGCACATGAGGGCACTCCAGTGGTGTCTCCGCAGGCAGTGGTATCAGCACAACGGAGATCTCAGGAGTCTGTGAGGATCTCCAGAGAAGCTGCAGCGGATCTGTCTTGGTGGAGAGTGGAGGGCAATCTGTCTCAAGGAAAGCCTTTCCACTTTCCTCCATCAGTGACCACAGTGGTAACGGATGCCTCTACCCTAGGGTGGGGTGCACACCTGGGGGATCTGGAGATCAAGGGTCTTTGGTCTCCAGAGGAAAGGTTGTTTCACATCAACCTCCTGGAATTGCGGGTGATACGTTTGGCGCTCAAGGCCTTTCTCCTTTCCCTTCGCGGTCAGTCGGTTCAGGTCCTGACGGACAACACTGCCGCGATGTGGTATGTCAACAAGCAGGGAGGAGTGGGGTCGTACTGCCTCCGCAGAGAGGCGTTGCGGCTTTGGTCCTGGGCTCAGGACCATCGTATTTGCTTGATGGCAAATCATCTGGCCGGAGTGCTGAATGTGCGTGCGGACAGTCTCAGTCGGCAGTTCTCCGCCGACCACGAGTGGAGGCTTCATCCAGAGGTTGTTCGACACATCTTCCGGACGTGGGGAACTCCTCAGGTGGACCTGTTTGCCACTCTAGAGAACGCGCACTGCCCGTCATTCTGCAGTCTCCAGTTTCCAAGGCAGGGAGCGTTGGGGGACGCGTTTCAGTTGAGTTGGAGTTCACAACTCCTTTACGCGTTTCCTCCCATACCCTTGATTCCTCGGGTTCTGAGGAAGATTCGCCAAGACCGGGCCCAAGTCGTATTGATCGCCCCGGATTGGCCGAGAAGGGTGTGGTTCACGGACCTTCTTCACCTCTCGTTGTACCCTCCGCTCCGTCTCCCTCTCAGGGTAGACCTTCTCTCTCAGATGGAGGGGCAAGTTCTACACCCCCACCTCCAGAGCCTGCACCTTCATGCCTGGAGATTGAACGGGGCAACTTGAACTCTTTTTCTCTCCCGCCTGACGTGGTGGACGTTATAATATCGGCCAGGCGACACTCCACCAAGTCTGTCTATTCCTACAGGTGGTCTAAATTTGTTAAGTGGTGCGGAGAGAAATCTATTGATCCCTTAAAAGCCCATCTTTCTGATGTTCTTTGTTTTTCCCTTCATTTGGCCCAGCAGGGTTGTGCTGTGGCCACTGTTAAGGGATATCTGTCGGCATTGTCGGCAATTTTGTGTTTACCTGATCAGCCTTCTTTATTTAAGTCTCCTATAGTCTTAAGATTTATTAAGGGGCTGACAAACATGTTTCCTCCCACTCCTTTTATTATGCCCCAGTGGGATTTGAATCTGGTGTTGTCTTTTTAATGGGTTCAACGTTCGAACCTATGCATAGTTGTCCGTTGAGACTTTTGACTTTTAAAACGATCTTTCTGGTGGCTATCACTTCGGCTAGGAGGGTGAGTGAGCTCCAAGCTCTTTCCTGTAAACCTCCTTTTCTGACCATACATGCTGAAAGGTTGGTACTTAGAACCAGGGCTGCTTTTCTGCCTAAGGTGGTGACTCCTTTCCACCTAGGTCAGTCTATTACCCTTCCTTCTTTCTATCCTCCCCCCTCATCCATCCAAGGAGGAAGAGAGGCTTCATCGTTTGGATCCAAAGAGAGCGATTTAGCTTTTATTTGGACAGAACAAGGGACTTTCGCCAAGATGACCAGCTCTTTGTTGGATATGCTGGTCGCATGAAGGGCAAGGCGGTGCACAAGCGCACTTTATCCAGGTGGATCATCTTGTGCATCAAGATATGCTACTCCCTGGCTGGTAAGGAGCCTCCTGTAGGCATTGGAGCTCATTCTACCAGGGCTAAATCATCTACTTCTGCCTTGTCTAGAGGTGTTCCTGTGTTGGACATATGTAAGGCGGCAACTTGGGCCTCCCTCCACACTTTTGCGAAACACTACTGCTTAGATTCCGAAGTGAGGAGGGATGACCATTTTGCTCGCTCTGTTTTACAGGACTTTTTGGTATAGAAGGGTGGACTCCCTCCTCCGGGTGAGGTACTGCTGTGGGATTCTATTCATTAGGTGAGGAATCCACAGGCAGATATATCCATCAGAAGAACAAGTTACTTACCTTCGGTAACGCTTTTTCTGGTGGATACAGTATCTGCCTGTGGATTCCTCACTGACCCCCCCACCTCCCCGTTGTCCACCCTTTTATACCATAAAAGCTGAGGTATTAGTTATTTGATGTATTTTCATGTACTCAAGACCTTGTTACCTCTATTGTTTTATTGTTGTCTTGTTTGAAATTCAAGCTTTCTCATTTTATTATACACTAAGTGTATTTGTGTGGATTCTGTATACTTGGTATGCATTGTCTCTATGGTCGGTTCGCCCGTTTTGCCTCGGTGGCACGGAAAAATGGGTGGAACTGACGTCATCACGCCGACGTGGTCTTCTTATGGCTCCGGTGACGTCATGCGGAGCCGCGTGCGGAGCCATGATGCCATGACGACCTCGTCGGCGCGGAGAGCTACGAAAAATGTCCACGGAATGCTGGCGCAGGGGATATTCATTAGGTGAGGAATCCACAGGCAGATACTGTATTACTGTATCCACCAGAAAAAGCGTTACCGAAGGTAAGTAACTTGTTCTTTGCGCCCATAGTTTGAACCACTTACTCCCTCCACCCACTCGCCTTTGCTGTTCCAGCCTCTTACCTTCCTTCGCACCCAGGGCTCTGCCGCTGCGTCCAATCATAGCCCGTTTCCTCCCTCTGGACACCTGGCTCCTAGCCCACCCACCCTAACAGTACACTACCCTCTCTACTCTACCCGTCCCAACCGTGTTCTCTCGTCGGTGCCAGTACTTGGGGTTGTTGCTCTGCCGCCAGACCTCCAGGACAGAGCTTCTGCCGGGCTATAGTGCTGTCTTTCCCACTGACCCCACAGGTTACAAACACATCTCGGAGTAATGCAGCTTGGCTTCGCACTGGAGTCTCCTCCTTCTTTCTGCTTTCTACAGTTAGTTATTGGCATTTGTTTAGCGCTTACTGCCATAGTTATGGCATCACAGCGCATGAAGTGGTTTGTGTAGGTAGCGGAGGGCTCCACTAAGGCAATCCTTGCTGGTGCATCACCACCTCTCACCCGCTATGCCTCCATCAATCCCAGCGTGTTTCTCGCCCACCTCCATCCTCTGATGTACTGCTCATCGGAGTAGGGAGTACCTCCACCCATATCCAGCTGTGCGTATCACCACCCACTCCAGCTGTGTTTCCCACAGGAGTACCTCTACCCATCCCCAGCTGTGCTTTGCCCCTCCACTCCAACCCCAGCTGTCATTCTTGATGTTTCCCCTCCCGAGATGTGCTTGACACGAGAGCACATTAATAGTGCACTCCTCGATATACCTCTCACAAAAGAGCGCTGGATGCCCCTTGTGCGCATTACTAGTGCACTCCTCATGTACCTCTCACAAGAGAGCGCTGGACGCCCCTTGTGCGCATTATTACTGCATTCCCCATGTCCCTCTCACAAGAGAGCTCTCCACTCCCGCCCCCCATCGCTGTTGCTATGTGTCACCAGCGCTACACTGTTGGGGACACGGACAGTCCACCCACAGTGACCACGTGCACTTATGGAAGGTTCACAGGATGCTGACTGTTTAACTCTTCATAAACCCGAGCAAAGGTTACAATCAATAACTAGAAGAGCAGTGCCCAGTCTCTACCAGGGAGCAGCCCCCTTTGGAAGTCAAGCGTGGAGTGAACTGCAAGGTAAACAAATACTTGTGTTTGTTGTGCCATCTAAAAAAACTATTCAAGTGCCCTTTGCTTGTTTTCAGTTATTTTTAGTGTTCGGGTTAGATACACTTTTTTCCTCGGTTAGTGATCCAACTTCAAACTTCAAAGCAAGCCAGGCCTGTCTCACACCGCCCTGTGGAACGTCACAAATCTTTATGGCAGGCCCATATCAATGTGGAATGCTTAACTTAGCCACGAATTCATGAATTAGAGAATTGTCTCCCCGTCCACCTCCATTTAATGCCCTTGCAAAACAAGCCATGTCTTCCCTGGACCGGAACAAGCATCCTGGGACCGGTTTCTGGCTAAAGAATGATGATGGATTAAACCCAGATCAGTTGACTGGGGGTGAGTGTTTGATTTGCTCAAGCGCTCCGTCCATCATCCCCTTTAGTATAGCTTTGTTCGCCCTAAGTTGGCAGGGTTTGCCCAGACGTGGGTCCCTTGCTCACTGTGCCACTGGATTCAAGCTAGCCTGGCTGATGACGGCTGAATAGCCAGAACCCGGTCCCAGGATGCTTGTTTCCGGTCCAGGGAAGACCATGGCTTGGCAGTTCGGGCTGGACTGTTCCCATGAGGCACAGGGTCAGACTGATTTGCATATGGCCATGTCTGAACTGGGGTGGTGGAGTGAGCTAAAGAATGATGATAGATTAAACCCAGATCAGTTGACTGGGGGTGAGTGTTTGATTTGCTCATGCGCTCCGTCCATCATCCCCTTTGGTATCACTTTCTCTGGTAGAGCAACTCTTTATCTGTCCAACATCAAGCCAGGCACTCTGCTAAAATTACATGGCAGATTTATATTTTTTATACTATTGTAGTTTGCAAGTAATAGAGTACACATTTTCAAAGTATTAACGTGAACTAAGGACTGTGAAATGCAAGTCGTTGCATGAGCCTTAAATGCAAGCTTCAGTGAGCTGTTCAGTGTCCCTTGAGCTGAGGGAAGTAGATGCCATTTTCATATATTGAAGTAACGATTCCGAGGGTTGAGTTTTTTTCCTATTTTTGGGCAGTAACTGAACTACAACATTTTGCAGTGCAGTAAAGCTGGGCAGAATTAATGAGAATTTAGAAAATCAGAACACACATGGCACTCTTGTGTCTAATATGCTCTTGCTTTGAGTTACTTGTTGTTGACCGTTCACTCTCTATTCCTGCGTGTAGGTGGAAGCAAAGTATAAATCTAAAAAAATCTCTCCCTTGGACATCTGAAATATGACTTCCTTTGCAACGCTGCCAAACAGTTTTCATGTTGGTTATGAACTTGTAGACCTGATCATACTGCAGCTGACATTACATTGTCCTTGGTTGCTCAAATTACAAGTAAAATGTAATTACATATTGTATATTCCACATTAGAAACTGTGTTGTAACAACTTTTGGTCAAGCATTAATTCTGCTTACATACAAGTTTCAGACTGTACCAAATACTATTATTGTGAAATTGACATTTAAACTATAAACTTGTGTTCCAATAAATGTAGGTGTTAAATTTGGGGGCTTGCCTCATTTTAAAATGGATGTTCTTGTGGTTAAACAAACCTGTGTAATTTAAGGCCGTCGTTGCAGCTTCATGGCTTCTGTTGAAAAGGAAACTGTCTTTCTTATAAATTTTGGGGGCGACTCCCAAAATCTCTTGCCCTGCTTGAGTTTCCAAGACCTGCTTTGCGGAATGTCCTTGATAGTGTCGGTGGATACCGCTAAGCCTGAAGTAGCCAATTACAATATTCAAGGTACCTTTACTAGTGGCTACTTTCTCTTGCTGAATTTGCCAATTGACTATGATTTTTAGCTTTATCTTGTCTTGGGTACAGTTAATCGTGCAAGCGGGATGCAAGACGTTTCTTATCTGGCTTCTTGCAATTCTTCTGTTGGATTTCATTTTCCAGGCTTTGTTGCTGGGGTCGCGAGGAGCTATTCTAGTTTAGCAAAAGTTATGTATTCATCCTTTCTCACTGATAGATATTGGTACCCACGAAGGTTATGTGTCTTACAGAAAAGACAAACGTGTAACCACCTTTATTGGAGATCCTCCATTTAACCTAATGAAATAAACCTCTTTCCCATATACTACTATCTTATTTTCTAATTCTGACAAAAGCTCCTGGCTTTGAGCTGCATCCTAAGCTCAATGTACTGGTCTAGAATTAGAGCAGACATCACAAAAAGACTCATTACATTGCTTTGGAGCTGGTATGGGGGTTTAGCATTTGTTATTCTTTTAAGAAGTCTGATCACAACCTGACATTAGTATAAAGCGGGCAAATGTTGGTGTCCAAACATATAATGTTTAAAAAAAGGCCTTTATGGTTTTGAGTACATGACAGGAAGGTAAAAATACAGTTTGCCGTTCGACCAGTATCAAACTTGCAATAATTATGAGTTATGTAAACCTGTGCTTAATGTGAGTCAGTGGTTGCAGGTGGGGTCCACCAGCACTCATTATTGGGGACTGGCACTTATTTTACTTCGTCAGACTTGACCCAGAGCAAAAAAGGGGAAAAACATAAAGGGGGGGGGGGAGGGGAGGGGAGATGGAAAACAGTGACAAAGTAGGGATCGAAAATAAGCTGCAAGAGTGAGATGAAGAGGCAGGGAGTGTCTAGTGGTGGAAGAAAGAGGCATGAGGTGAAATCAGGACTGCGCAGCCTTAGTATTCACCACTCCCCAATATTCTTAGTGCCGGCTGTGGGCGTTTGAGCTGTACTTATTCTTTTACAAATTAGGCACTGCTTTGAACTTTTAGCTCTTCATTGGTGGAGCAGGGAATCTTTAAGGACTCTTACATATCCACCAGGCCAGGGTTTCCCACAACTTCCGAATTCTTTCTGGTGAAAGACCATAAGATTCTTGGGCTCTTATGTACGATCCCCGTTTGCAAACCAGGCATGCAAACATTGCATGCCAACTGGTTCACAAATAGTGATGCAATTTGTGATAAACTTATGTACTAAAAGATTGCATTGTAAATTGTCCATTCACATGGTGTTCCAGAACTACCTGTGTAATGAATATTAATTAGGCAGGTCGCAATTTGTGACCCCGTGATTGATTGTATATGGGAGCCTTCAACGGACAGCAGACCTCCATCATCACATTTGCAAATTGGAAACATTTGTTTTTTTTTTCTTTCAAAACACTTTTTTTATTAAGTCGTCAAATAAAATAATCACATTTCTTAAAGGAGAAATATAGTACAGATTGATCGATATGATAGCATTCAAGCAGGTGACTTCTATATGACCTTTATAATACAGAAAAGTAAACATTTCAGGTCTGTGAACATCAGCCCCTAACTTTACAACCGACTGTGCCGCATGCTGTATAGTAGTCCGTGTATCATACTCATCAAGCCAATTCACACATAGCGTAGTCCTTTGTATCATCACAACATTTATGTTTTTTAAAAGCCGCCCATATCCATTAAAGGTACAGGTGCCGCTCTTAAAAAAAAAAAAAAAAAACAGTTTGGGAAAACACCGAGGGAGCATGCTCCCACAGAGGCGGTTAACATGATTCCCGAATGGGAAGCTATTGTATTTGCACAGACTCCCTTTTGTGAATCGGTTGCCACCCCAACTCGGAGGTTGGTAACTAATAGTGGTTTGCAACTGTGGTCACAAACCATTAATACATAGCTTTGTGACTCTTAAATTCAAGGGGCACCCCTTTTACATTTTCGTCATATTTGCTAAATGCAAAGAGTTATATAGGTCTAGGCGGTGAATTCCGCTCCGTTCGCAGAGTTTTCCGCATCCCTTCTCTAGTGCTCACACTGAAATGGCCAGCGTTAAAAGGAGTTTCCCGCTGACGGGGCCAATTTCTGCCCAGAGGTAAAGAAGCTTCATTTGGGAGAAACAGCTGAGGATAGTTTGCTTTCACTACAGGGTACCACAGCCATGGTCAGAACGCTGTGGTGTTTTTTTTTTTTACTCTGGTCAACCGTGGCGTGCTAAGAATCTTCACTAACCAACAACATCACTAAATCCCATTCAGATCAGCCCAACCAGACTCCTAGTTGCCCCAAGATTAAAAACCCCTCTGTACATGGAGATTTCAGAGGCATACTATGTTTCTGGCTTTTCACATTCTGGATGCTTAAATTGTCAATGCTGCTATTGCAGCTACCTCTGACCTGTGGCGGTTGAAGGAATTCCACTACTCCCTTCTTCTGTTACTTCACCTGAACAGATTTGAAATCTGGGGACCGACCTTCTGTGATCTTCTTTGCCTGTACTGTCCAATTGAGCTCATTCCAGGTTCAATTGTGTTTTTCTCTGAAGGGATCTTGTGTCAAAGATCTTCTCAGAGGCAGCTTTATTTCTTCTTGAATGTGAACCATGGGAGCCTTGCATTCCTAGAACATGTAAATGAAAGCTCTGATGTTGCTGGGTCGTTGGAAATCGAAATGTATCCTGCAGAGTGAGATTGATGATTTTCCAAGGTTGTCCTTAATTAACCAGCTCTCGACTTTTGCTTTAGTAAATGTAGTTTAGTTGAAATATCAAGATCATTGATCATCCTTTACTTGGTATACTAATTTATTTCTTAAATGTTTTCACTTCATAAGTAATTAAAACAAGTAGATTATTTATCAGCATATAGAATGTTTCTTATTCTTTGTGGACCAGTATTCTTTTCCTCAACATCCCAAACGTTGAAGAACTGTTGGTAATACATGGCATACAATGATTTGTCAAAAAAATCTCTCTTAAGAAAGCCTCCATCTCTTGTCCACATGACACTGCAGTCGGGCCCACCATCGCCAAATTACACATTTGGTTCTGTCCGTGCAGCTATTCTGTTATCCAAAGATAATTATAGGAGGTAAATGGGATTTTAGTTGGATCATATTATAATCCACAAGACAAAAGATTGTGTTGCCACTATCTCACTCGGGTGTAGGATTGTTCACCCAGGTAAATCGGTGACAATCACTGTGCCCTTGTGGATATATTTTAAGGTCTTCACCCACAGGTACCACCTATGGCTTGCTTCATCATCGGACCCTCGTCCCGTTCACCTAGTGTGGGGGGACGGGCTCCACACATTTGTCAGGGGAGTTCTTTGGCTATGTGGTTTTAGGGATTGTGAGAATAAATTAAAATTGACTGCCGGATCCTACTACATTTTTAATGGTTGGTCCATTGGCAAGGTTAAAAACAGTGCAATGTCATAGGGGAGTAGTGACCCTCTACTGCTGAAGTAGAGATGTTTCAGCCATTAGAATCACCCGTGTGGGTCCGTCTGCTTTCTTCAGGACTTTATTTTTACACTAATCCCTATAAGTATAACTGGCATTTATCGCCGTGTATATCCGTTTTTTTTTTAAGCTTTCAAAAAAGGCAAGCATGCAAATCGTACAGACAAGTTTTTTGGACTTTTTCCTTTATGCATTGGTCTGAGCGGAGGGAGAGAGAATCAATAGCATTATGCAGTAATGAAATAACTATTTTTTTAATGCTTTGTCCATATTTTCTCCCAAGCAGTTGTGCGTCTTGTCATGCACATTCATGTTAAAAACCTCTTATAGTTTATATTACAGGTTAAAATAAGTATCGGGCATTTATATTAAAATCAAGTAATATTGCACACCATGCATGTAATTTCAAAAGTGTACATAATCTAATGTAGTCAATAAGGCTTCATAGGGTTAATCTGGGGGTGGGGGAGCTCCTTTTAGTCACACTCTGTTGGAACAAATTGAGAAATTAGACTCCAGCATAGGGTGTATATTAAGTGCTCTGAAAAAGGATTTTAAAACCTAAGGTGCATCACGGTCTCTTCTGCTTTTGTATTACTCACTTCGTCAAAGGACAGCGCCTGCGTCTTTGCCTATTCGTCTCCCCGCACCCTGCATCAAGGGGCGGAAGCCTGCTGTCTCTGGTTTTATCCTCTTTCTTGTCATGTGATCATCACATGAGCGGGAGGTCTGTGAAAGAACTACAAATTTCTTGGGATTTGTAGTTCTTCTTTTTCCTCTGTGGGATGTGAATAAGTGTCTTATTGATCTTTGTCATGTAGGTTAATAGCCAATATTTTAGGCTCGGATTAATAATGGTGATAACCTCGTTAATTACAGGTTTTTGTTTCCTGACAGAAAGTTACTTCCTTTTCTTTGTCATGTGTTATCTACTGATATTGGATATTAGCATTAACCAATAAAGAAAGTTTTGAAAAAAACACAGAAATTCAAATGACTACCCTACAAGAAGTTATCCCTCAACTTCAGCTGGGGGTTTACATGGCAACCATAAAGCTAAAGGGCGCCTATCTGTACATCCCAGTGAACCACAGACACAATAAGTTTCTGCGCTTCATAAATAGACCAGGCAATTTACCAATTAAGGGTTCTACCATTCGGGATAAAATCAGTTCCCAGAGTGTTCACAAAGTGCTTAACAGCCGTAGCTGCTTATCTGAGAAGGAAAGGAATACATGTGTTACCTCTGCCTAGATAACTGTCTGGTAAGGGAAACTTCTGCTCACAAGTGCAGAGACAGCATAAGAACAGTGATGACTACACTCCACAGACTTTGGTTAACCATAAACATGGAGAAATCTTTACCCACACCGGAACAGGAGAAACTCTACTTGGGAGCAAAAGTAAACCTAATGCAAGCGAAGGCGTTTCCATGCGATAATGGAGTACTGGCAATAACGCAAGAAGCTCGCCGCTACCAAAAGGGTCAGTCTCTGACATTGAGGACTGTAGGGAAGTTGCTGGAAATGATTGCTTCCTGCATACCACTAATACCACAAGTGATGCTACACATGAGACAAATTAAGGTGTAGTCCAACGTCAATGGTCACAAGCAACGGGGATCTGAGAAGGACGCGCTAGAGGAGATTAATCCTTACTCTCTGCTTAACCGAACGGAGCGCCTGGCAAAGGGCTCCCAGCATTCACAAGTACAGGGTAACTAACACCTGACTGAACTGTATTACTGCTGAACTTCTTCTGACAAACTCGTTTTAAACCTGTCACTGTAAAAGTTCTACTTGTTTTTTAAAATTGCATCGCTTTTAGTCAAACTATTTTAGAAACCTACCTACCCACTGACGCATCCTTTGCACATTGTATACTGTATCCCGCACTTGCACTCGGTCAGTTCGGCGTCTTCCCTGGTCCACCACGGATTGTTCCGGTTGAGTGGAGGAAATTTTGACGCTGACCGGAAGTGCTGTTTTTCCAGGCAAGGCACAGCGGCGGTTAGCAGTCTAGCTGCTTAACCGGCTGCATAAAGGCGGATGCCGGCCTCGACGCGCAGCGGACGCGCGCAGCGGGCGCGCCGAAGGCGCGCCTAAGGCAAGCCCGTCTGCGCCCGTCCGCGCCAGTCAGGGGCCAGACCTCCTGCTCCTTTACCGCCAGCTCTCCTGCAATATAATAAGGAAGAACTACTACTCCTGCAGAAACCCCCCAAGTTAACTTGTACCCATTCCATATCCCTAGAGAAGGTGCAGGACAGATGCCTACACGGTTCATATGAATTGACCCCACTAACCATCCATCCCCCCTCAGCAGGAAATGGGTTCAACATGGCTCTCCTTAATTGTAGATCCCTGCCAAAACATGCCACTGAAATATCCATACTGTTACAAGACACTGAACCAGATGTCCTGTTTCTTACGGAGACATGGTTAACTCCCAGTTCAGACCCAGACATTGTTCGAACTCTTCCCCCTGGCTACCTGATTCAGCGACTGGACAGAATAAGTGGGAAGGGGGGTGGGATTGCAATTATCTACAAAGACCATCTAATCTGCCGTTTTCTGGACAGCCCCCTCCTGGATTGTGAAAATGCTCACTTTTCTATTGAATTTACTCCATTACTTACCTTTGTTGGCATTCTTCTATACCGCCCCCCAGGAACACATGGACAATTTAGCAGCTCACTACTGTAAACTGTCCTAAATCTAGCCAGTATTTCGCCCAATTTCAATCTTCTGGGCGATTTTTAATTTTCATTTTGACGATTCTCTGGATAGGGCGGCCAACGACTTAGCCTATGATCTTGCAGCCTTCCAATTAGATCTAAAAACACATCAAGCAACACATGTCAAGGGTCACCTCCTCGATCCCATTTTTTCAAGCATAGTGGAACTAAAAGCGAATGACCCTATCCCCCTTCCCTGGTCAGACCACTTTCTTGTCCCTTTCTCCTGGCACTCTTCCCCTCCGTGCCCACTTTCGCTAGCTTCACATATCCAAATTCGCCCTTGGTCTAAACTGATTGTAGAAGATTGGACCCGCGAATTGGAGTCAACTATGCCCATTCTGGACCCCGATCTTTTAGCTGCCAATAGAAAGTTCTCCTTATGGATTGAGAACTCGCTAGACATAGTACTTCCTAGGAAAACTATACCAAAAAAAATGGGTCCTAATAAATCCCCCTGGTTTACTCCTGAACTTCGTAAATTGAAGCAACAATGTAAAAGACTAGAAAGAGCATGGAGGAAAGACTTCTCAAGTGAAAAAAAATCACAATATAGGCTATCCATCGCTCATTACAAAACAGCATTAAAAGCAGTCCAGGCCACCTACTATGATGAAAAAATGAGCTCCTCTTCTAGCTCCTCCAGAGAAATATTTCGGATCGCAAAAAAACTTATGAAAATCCCCGACCCTCCCGCAACCCCTCACCCGTCTGGTCGCCGATGCGAGGAATTAGCTGGTTTTTTCTCTACCAAAATACAAAACATCCTCAACCTTCTCCCACCCACCGTCAAGGAACTTTCAGCCGTACCCCACGACTTAGAACCTCTGAATAACTCATCTACTAGAGTCATTCACTTCACTTTCGGAGGATTTATTCTTCTCCATCTTAGGTTCGGTTAAGAGCGGGTCCCCGTTGGACCCTGCTCCCCCTAACATCTTGAAGCTGGTAGCACCCATAGTTGCCCCTCATATCATTAATTTAATTAATGCCTCATTAGCTTCGGGCATTGTCCCAAAATGCAATAGTGAAGGCGCTATTAAAAAAACCTCATCTAGACCCCACCGAGCTGGGCAACTATCGCCCTATTTCACTACTCCCGGGTATCAGTAAGATTGCAGAAAAACACATTAATCGCATACTTTCTGCACACCTGGAAAAGTTTAAGCTACTTCACTCATCTCAGACTGGCTTCCGCCCTGGTCAGGGCACAGAGACTGCATTGATAGCGGTAGTGGAGGAGTCAAGAAAGATCCTCGACTCCGGAGGGTCTTCGGCTATTATCCTCCTAGACCTATGTGCAGCCTTTGACACGGTGAACCACGGCATACTGGTCCATCGTCTAAAAAAAGCGGGAGTGACAGATACGGCTTTAACATGGCTGAAATCGTTCCTGGAAGAAAGGTACTACCAGGTATTGGAAGGGAATTCCCGCTCCCAGCCAGTTCCGCTGCAGTGTGGTGTTCCCCAGGGCTCTTCTCTGAGTCCTACTCTTTTTAATATATATATGGCCCCCTTGGCGGAGATTGTAGCCCCTTTCGGAATCCACATAGTCACATATGCTGATGACACCCAACTAATCGTGGCACTGAATCAGTCGGAACAGTCCCCCACGGACCTGCATTCCTGCCTCAAGGCAGTCGCTAGCTGGATGAGCTCATCTCATCTGAAGCTCAACGGCGAGAAAACGGAGCTTATGCTGCTGGGCAACCAAGCAAATTTTAATCCAAACATCATGTGGCCGATCTGCATGGGCCCAGCTCCCTCTCCAAAAAGGAGATAAAAAGCTTGGGTATCTGGCTCGACCATGATCTTACTTTTAGAGTCCAAGCATGGAAAACGGCCGCCACGTGCTATGGCCTGCTCAGAACCACCCGGAAAATACTCCCTCTCCTACCTAGCCACTCAAAAAAGCTGCTGGTCCAGGCACTCATTCTCTCCAGGCTGGATTACGGCAATGCTCTTTATTTGGGCGCTCCTAAATCGGTTATCGCCAAACTGCAGGTGGTTCAAAACTCGGCAGCAAGACTCCTTACAGGCACAAACAACCGCTGCTCAGCAAAGCCTGCTCTTCGCGCTCTCCATTGGCTTCCGGTTCAGGAGAGAATACATTTCAAAGCCCTATGCATTGCACACAAGGGTCTGCAGGGCAGAGGCCCCCCTATAACTAAAAATCTGGTCAAACCTTACAAGTCTACACGTTCTCTGCGCTCGGACGAACTCTACCTGGCCGAGGTCCCAAGAATTAAGAAGGCTAGAACAGGCGGTCGCCGTTTCGCCTATAGCACTTCTAGGCTTTGGAATGCTCTTCCTTCTCCTATCCGCAAGGAGGTTAACCACTTGACTTTCCGGAAACGTTTGAAAACTTGGCTATTCCCTTAATCTCTCCTCTTCTCTAGTCACCTCTGCAGCGCTGGGATGCCTCCGGGTAGCCATGCGCTATACAAAAGCCATTTTCATTTCATGCAAAGAGAGCAGGAGGAAATGATGTGGTGGAACAGGACGAATATAACAGTAGGAAGACCCTTCATGCTGGTACCTTCAACAGTGACCATCACCACAGACAACTCCCACAAGGAATGGGGAGCTCATATAGGAAGCTCAACATCAGAAGGGTCTGGAAACCATAAGAAGCGGTACAACACATACATTTGCTGTAACTAAGGACCGTGTTCCTAGCCTTCCAGAAGCGGTTGTGGAACAAATCAATTCAAGTTCAAAGAGACAACACAACAACAAGTAATGGGGGGGGAGGGGGACAAAATCCTTTGCCTTATCAAGTCTAGCACAGGAGATAAGGGAGGTGGGCCATCCAGAAACAGTTATTCATAACAATACATCTACTGAGGGTCAAACGTGGAAGCGGACAAACTGAGCAGGCAAGCATCCACCTCCCACGAGTGGGAGATGATTCGGGCAGTAATCGAGAAGGTGTTCAAAAAGTGGGTGACACCAGAAATAGACCTGTCCGCAACACCAGAAAACGCAAAATGCCAGTTCTTTGCATCAAGGCACCCACACCACTCCCTAGGGAATGCACTGTCGATAGACTGGTCAGGGAAATTTGCTTACGCTTCTCTCTATTCTCACTAGTGATCAGCAAGTGCCGACAATCACGGATGACGTTAATACTAATTGATCCCCAGTGGGCAAGACATACCTGGTTCTCAGGTCTGATCGAGATGGCACACAACATACAGAGACTGCAACCGTTACAAGACCTGCTTTCCATACAGGGGTGGGGGAAGGTTCTTCATCCAGAACCAAGCACATTGAGTCTAGCAGCATGGCTCCTGAAGACATAGAATTTTGCCATCTGGAGCTGCCAGAGAAGGCAATGATGGTCCTCAGGCAAGCAAGAAGAGGAAATGCTACACAGCAAAATGGGAGAGTTACACAAGGTAGTGTGAGAGGTCTGTCCTTTTACAGGACAGGACACAGTCATCAGATATGTTACACATCTGTTAGAAATCTAACCTATGCTTCGCTAAAGGTACATCTAGCATGAATAGTGGCCTATACAAGGGAATGCATAGCAAGAAGTTTGTTTACTTTCACCAATGGCCAAAGTTTTCTAAAGGAATAGCCCCACCAAGGAGTGTACCAGTACCTATGTTAAACCTAAACGTGGTGCTGACCCAACTGATGAAAGAACCCTTCGAACCACTCCACGGGCCACCTTCAAATTCATCAACCTTAAGACCGCGTTTCTAATTTCAATGACATCGCTTTGCAGGGTAAGCGAGCTTCAAGCACTCCCCATCGAAGCGCCAAACCTACAGATATACAAGGACAGACAATCTAAATACCAAGCTTTTTCCACGATCCAAAGACTCAGGCGAAAGAGCACTGTATACGCTTGACGACCCCAGGGCAACAATGTATTACCTGGAGAGAACAAAAATCAATCCGGAAAGGGATACCGCTCTTTTTTTATTATTTGCAGAAAATAACAAAGATCGGTCAGTCACCAAAAACACCATTACAAGGGGGGTAACTTAGATGATTCAAATGTGTCACAAGAAAGCTGGCATGCAGCTAGAAACTAAACCAAGAGCACATATGACCAGAAAGAAGGATGCTATGGTGGCCTTCCTGGTACACGTATGGCAGCCAAATGGTCGTCAGAACACACATTCACAAGACACTACTGCATCGACGTCCGGGTGACCAGAGCAGCACAAGTGGGACAGAGAGTACTGATACACTTGTTTAAAAGCCCATCCTCCTCTCCAATCCAGCCACTATAGTGAAGAAACCAATACAAAATCGATGCACAGCATGTGAATCCAGAAAAGATTCATGCTGCAAAACGAAATGGTTACTTACCTTTAGGAATAGTTTTGCAGCTTGAAGAATTTTCTGGATTCACATGCAACCCACCTGCCTATACAAGAAATGAAACATCAAAAAGGTGATGGATGGAATGCTTGAATCAATCTCAGCCACTGGCAATTGAACCAGGCCCCATTCCAATCCACTGTTTTTCGCACACCATGCCACCTCAGTTTAGACCCAGCCAAATACAAATCAGCCTTGACCGTGTTCTTCATGGGAACAGTCCAGCCCGAACTACAAATCCATGTCCTCCCTAAACCGGAATACAAGCAATCTAGGACATGTTTCGCCCTGATAAGGACTCATCAGCCAGGTATAGCTTGATTCCAGGCACAGTGAGCACGGGACCCACATCTGGGCATACACATCGCACTTAGGGCATCAACAACAAGGTGATGGATGGAATGCTTGAATATAACTCAGCCACTTGCAGTCGCTTGGGGCCGCATCCCACTCCATTTTTCCCCACAGGAAATGAGGCAAGACAAAGTAAACAAGGACATAAAAAAGGTACAATCAAGGGTAAGCCCTCAGGACATTAAATAGTCAGACAATCGCCAGGGGAAAAAAGAATCTGAAGATAGTGACCACGCTCAGAGGCTTTTGGGGAGGGCTTCTGACTTCAGGAGAGGCTGGACTAAGCACCAAATGATGAGGACCGTCGATGCCGCACAAAAAAACAAACAAACAAAAAAGCGACAACTACAAGAGGAGAGTTCCGGACCCAACCTCTAGATGGCAAAATAATGCACAGCATGTGAAGCCAAAAAATTCTTCACGCTGCAAAACTACTCCTACAGATAAGTAACCATTTTGTAATAAATCAAATGACATTCAGGAGACTTGGCACTGAAATATCAGCTTTAAATATATTTTGAAAAATCATCCATTTTTCTCAAAGTCTGCTTATGAGTTCTGAAAATACATATAGTTTCATCTGCAATATATACTTTTCGATTTTGGTATACATATATTAATTCAACCAAGTAAAACCTACACATTTTGTGGACTGGGCTGTAAACAAGAGAGCTACTTACAGGTAGCTGGAATGCTACCAGAACCTCACGAGCTACTAGTTGTAGAAGCCTGCCATATTTTTTTATCATAGTGTTTTTAACCTCCTCTTGCATACTCTGCCACCAATGAGTATTCCTGAACAGCGTCATAGTAGCCACTGAACCCAAGTGCCCATTAGAAGCATCCTTAAATGACTTCTCATGCACAGTGATTGGTGACACAAATTTCTTCCCACACAAAAACATATCTCTATCCATTGTGACTTCACTGGCTGCTGACCTGGCTCTCCTTCAGCCACCAACCTGTCCTCTTTAGGTGTTAAAAGCTTGCAGCTCTTGAAATGTAACACGCTTCCTCTTTTATGTAAGCTGTTCAAAAACAGTCCTTAAAAATGCCATGATGTCTCCACAAACTCTAAAATGTTGTCTTCAAAACACTCCATGCCTAGCACCTCCTTAAACAATGTGTACATTAATTTTTGAAAGAAGGCAGTGGCCAACTCCAATCCAAATGGTAAACCTAAATAGTGGAAAGCTCTTTTTGGTGTTACGGAAGATGGTAAGACGTTGACACTCAGCAAAAAATTTTACTCCATGATACGCAGCAATAAGGTCTAGGATAAAATAACTAGCCTGTTATCTATTTATGTTTTTTTCTCAATCGAGCACAGATCTGTACAGTGCCTCAGATGCCCAGCAATAAGAGAATCCCCAGTGACTAATTAAATTCTGTAATTTTCCTTTACGCCTCACGTTCTATAACTGTTTCCCTTGGCCAAACAGCCTTGTGCTGTACTAGAATGTATTTTATCTTCAGGTTCCAGTTCAGGTATTACTTTTCGCCTTGAATGGGACTTTATTCTGCTTTCCTCGGGCCTCATACATCATACGAGCCTTGTTTTTTTTTACTTGTTTATATTGAGATTTTAAAGCGAGGTACAATAACCATAATATGCATAACATTTGTTCAAATGTCTACAGATCGACATATAAGTGGACATTACAGGTTACACTGACAAATAGGGCGTATCGAGCAAGAATTTGTTTTTGTTTTCCTAACAAACAGACAACAGAACCAAGAAAAAACACTCAGTGCAGGTTCGTATTACAATAGATCTTAGGACATGTTCCATTTCAATTGGCTAGCTATCATCGCAATTGTCGTTGGTAAAGAGACTCCTCAATCAGTGAGTTCGGGGTGGAGCAGCAAGTAGGAGCGAAGCGGCTGCCAGATGTTTTTTGGCCGGGAGGCGGGGGAAGCAAGGATGCGTAGATATCGCTGGTAGTGTCACAATACATCAGATCCCTGAACCAGGCCTTCACCAATGGTGGGGAGACGGCCCCCCTGTGCAGAGAGACCTGCCTTTTGGCCAACAGAAATGCAATTGCAGTAAAACGTCTGATGCCAACCTGCAAGGGTAGAACAAATCCCAGCAGTGCCAGCAAAGGCGAGGGAGTAAGAGTAGTTTCGACCATTAAGCCAAGATGTTCAAAGACCGACTCCCAGAAGGTCAAGACAGCAGGGCAATTCCACGCCAAGTGAATAAAATCGGCGTGGTCCATCGCACATCTTTGGCAATTATCTGGTTTAGCGCTATTCATCCTGGCAACCAGCATGGGGGTAACATACATTCTATGTAAATACTTAAAATGCAACAGCTTATGCTTATAATTATTTGAAACATATCTAGTGTGTTCGCAACAGTAAGTCCACATTTTGTCCGTCAGAGGATGTGCCAAATCTCCTTCCCAAGCCGCCCTCGCCCGCCCACCCTCGGTCGGAGCGTCTGTGCAAGATGGTACAATCTAGAGACCAGGTGTGTGCTGTCAGATGTTGTAATTAACGTGGTGAGGGACTGAAAGTCAGGGGGTTCTGTCACCAGGGGCCTTAATACCTTAATTAACGAGGTGCGCGTTCTGTGTATCATGAATCGGTCCAGTGCAGACACATCCCTATCTTTCGTCAAGTCAGCTATGGAACGCATTTGTCCGTTTTCAAACATGTCACCCACAATCTGAAGGCGGCAGCGGGCAAGTGTCCGCTGCGTCAGCGCCTCGATAGTAGGGGGTAGCCATGGGTTGTCCAGCAGGGGCAAATGTGGAGAATACAAATGCTCAGCCCCCAAAAATTTGCAAAGACGTACCCAAGCCCAGCTAGTGGTTTGTAAGGTATGAATTTCAGAGGGAGTCCTAGTGTGCCCGAGTGGGAGAATAGAGGAGAGGGAAGTGGGACGAGCCTGGGTGAACTCCGGTTTGAGAAACTGCAACCGTGCATCAGGATGATACCAATAATATGCGTAATGCGTCTGCGCCACTAAATAATATAAGTAAAAATCGGGAACCCCGAACCCACCCCGCTCAAACGGCTGGGTAAGTGTCTGCCATTTTACCCGTGCCTGACCCCCTGCCCATACCAATCTCGTCAACATGCCACGAAGGGTGTTGAAAAAAGCAACCGTGAGTGTGATTGGAATATTCAGAAACAGATATAGGAAACTGGGCAGCACTACCATTTTAATGATCGCTATGCGACCAGCGATAGATAATGGAAGCGCTATCCAGTGGTCTATTTGTTCCGCCAGCCGGTCTATGTTGAGATGGATGACTTCCGCAGCTGTGCAGTGTAAAACTACCCCAAGATATCTGGGAGGGTCGTCGCACCAGCGTAGTGGGAACTCCATTGCAAACGGGAGGGTGATCTCCGTCAGGGGGAAGACTTCAGACTTAGACCAGTTTATGACTATCCCTGAAAAGACCCCAAACCGCACCACTTCACGAATAATCTGGGGGAGATTCGTGGCAGGTTTGCAAACAAATAAAAGATTGTCGTCAGCATATAGTGAAGCCAGGAGGGGGCCTCCGTGGAACCCAATCCCCCGTTGGAGGTGACGTTCTTGTAAATGCCATACCATCGGATCCATTGCAATTATGAACAGCAGGGGCGATAACGGGCATCCTTGCCTAGTGCCACGGGATAATGAAAATTTGTCCGATAATACCCCATTGACCCGAAGCTGTGCAACCGGATTTGTATATAAGAAGCGGACTAAGGAGCGAAAATTCTGTGGGAAGCCGAGTTAGGTAAGCGCTGAGTGAAGAAACTCCCACTCTAGAGAATCGAACGCTTTTTCAGCGTCAAGTAGTACCGCAACTGCAGGGAGAGTAGGATTGATCTGATTTATGACGGCGAACATCGTGCGTAGATTTACCGATGTAGAGCGGCTTGGAATAAAGCCCGATTGAAGAGGAGAGACTATCTGATCGACTATGAGTAATATCCGAGTTGCAAGGATCTTTGCCAATATTTTGTAGTCTTGGTTCAATAAGGATAATGGCCTATAGGACGCGCACCTATCGGGTGGTTTACCGGGCTTAAGGAGCAATGTCACTATTGCCTCTCTCATAGTAACAGGCAGTTCAGCCGACTCTAACGCTTGCGCATAGACCTAGAGCAAGTGCGGTATCAATAATGTTTTGTACGTCTTATAAAACATCCCAGTGAGGCCATCCGTGCCGGGGGCCCCAAGAACCGTCCAACTTGTCAATGGCCTCCTCGATTTCATCCGCTCCAATAGGTGAAGCTAAGAAGTGCTGTTGCCCCTTTTCCAGCCAGACCATTGCTATTTCGTTCATGTAGTCAGAAAGGGCTGTACCGGTTGGCAGGGAGTAAGAGGTATATAATCGAGGATAATATGATTTAAAGGTGGTGCGGATATCTGCGTCACGTGTAACCCAGGCATCGTCCGCAGTCTGAAGTCGGGTAATATAGGTGCTATGCTGTCGGGAGGGGGGGGTGTTAAGTAGACGTGCCAACGGGCGCCCAGGCCTCTCACCCTCCCCGTACACTCGAGCGCGCGTGTACTTCCCCCAAATAGGCGGTCTCGCGCAGTGCGAGGTCCTGGAAGTCGCTCAGAAGGCTCGCCCAGCCAAGATCCGGGCATCTAAGTCCCACAATGCCAGCTCGGTCTCGCCTAAGTGTACGCAGTACCCCAGCTTGCTTGGCTATACAAACGCCCCTAATATACACTTTGAAGGCCTCCCATAGGGTGGCATAGCACGACACCGAGCCTGTGTTTATATGAAAATATTCAACAATTGCATCCTGAACTTTGCTCCTAAAAACCATATCCAATAAGGCATCAGTGGGGAAACACCAGGGTCTGTAAGGGCGTGCAAGTGCGGGCAGGAGAACCGACACCAAAACGGGCGAGTGATCAGACAAAGTCCGTGGCAAATGATCAGCCTCCTGTAATGTAACCAGAAGGTCAGGTGTTATATACCATCTGTCTATACGGGACCAGGTGCCATGCGGTGCCGAGTAAAACGAAAAACCCTTGTCTAACGGATATAAGTGGCACCATGCATCTGCTAATAAATGCGTATGCAACAATGTCTCAAGTTCCCTGACAAAACACGGTTTTGTAACTTGACCTGTACCCGTAGTATCTGCGTTCGGTTGCAATGTGAGGTTGAAGTCTCCACCAAATATGATGGTGTCGATTGATAAGGCGGTGGTATGTGCGGAAATAGAATCGAAAAAGCCTCGGGCATCCACATTTGGGGCATACACATTAATAATAAGTATCGGTTTTGCACCAATACTTCCAGCCACCAGCAAATATCGCCCCTCAGGATCAATAACCACTGACTGGGATACAAAGGGAAGTGTCTTGCGTATTAATATGCACACACCCCGGGAATAAGTGCTGTAATTGGAGAAAAACCTGTTATTGCCCCATGACGAAGCAAACCGGTTATTTGAGTTCGGGGCATAATGGGTCTCTTGAAGCAACGCAACATGTATTCTATGACGTGCCAAATAGGCCAGTATCTGTCGTCCCTTGCAGGGAGTTGAGTCCTCTTACATTCCATGTCATATATTTAAGTTCGAGTCCCTCCGCCCCCTGTATATTACCCTTCATGTTAACTGCAGCCGCTGAAGGATCGATGTGTCATTGCGAGTATATGTGAAAAGCGAACCCGTGAGAATGTGAAGAACCTGCAGCATATAAACAACCAGAACCTTGCAAAATACAATTGCCCCCCCCCCTCCCACATCGGATGACCACCCAACTTGGATCCGGTGAATCCCAACCCATCTCTGTAAACAATGAACACAAAAAAAAAAACCCACATAAAAATACAAGAGGTAGGAGATCTCCCTGGGGGGCAGCAACGCCCCGAGCGAACCGCTATTTGTGAACAGTAGACATTGCAATTATACATATAACTGCTCTCATAGAAAGTTCAAACTAGTAGTTATATCAGGCAGCAAGAAAAAAATAGAACTGGGGAAACTGGTACATCATTTTTGGAGTGTATCTAAAGCTGGCAAACGTAGCTTTCAACATGCGCACCGATAGCGCAGTTCCTCGCCGCACCGGCCATCACGGACAATTGTAGGTCACTTTCCGGGAGAGGAGCCTCTATTAGATTTGTGCCGCTTCCAGAACTCGGACGCCTCTGCAGGAGTGTTTAAAACTGATGTTTTCCGTCGACCTGTATGCGAAGGCGCGCCGGATACAGCATTGCGTACCGGACATTGGCGTTTCTCAAAGTGCGTTTGATGTCCTGAAACTTGCGCCTAGCTTCCTGCACAACCGGCGTGAAATCTGGGTAAATGGACAATAACATGCCCTGTAGTAGTAGCTCACCCACTTCCCTGGCTCTGTGCAACTCTGCATCACAGTCGCGGTAGTTAAGCAATCGCGCTATAATAAGGCGTGGGGGAGCACCGGGAGCCGGTCTGGGAGCAAGAGCTCTGTGTGCTCTTTCCACAGGAAATGTGGTGGAGAAGCAGTCTCTGCCAAACCGTTCGGTTAGTAGATTTTCAACATAGAGCTCCATCGGGCCGTATTGGTCGTCTCGGCCTCTCCTGCTATCCGTAGATTGTTGCGGCGCGATCTCGCCTCCGTCGTTTTAAGGAGGCGCTCCGTGCGATCTAGACGTTTGGCCAGTGCTGTTTGCGCATCCTCAACCTCCGAAATACGCTTTTCGGCTGCGTCTATTCGGGTTTCATGCTGTTGCACTTGGTTATGCATAGTGTCCATATGCGCACTCAGATCGTCGAAGCGCGCGTCAATGGCCTTAAATTCCGCATGCAGCTCTGACATTATGGCGGCGGCTCCCTCCAATGCGTGCTGCTCAGGGTCTGGGGGATCAGGGCGTTCAGTCGATTCTCCCCGTGCGGCATCGTCACCACCCTCCTGTCTGGGGGTCCTAGTTGTGTCTAAGGAGAGCTGCCGCTGCTTAGGGTCTCCACGCCCCATGGCGAATGAGAAGGAAGTCAATTAAACACGTGGACTGAGCAGCGCAAGGCTGATGAAGGATCCCCAGCTGTAGTAGGCTACAACAGCGCTATACGTTTAAGAGGAGGCCCAGGAGGGGGATGCTAGGGACCTGGGGTCCCCCACCACACGCTCACTCAGCCGGTGAATCTGCCCAAATAATAAAATGGAGCCAAGAGGGGTCTCATACACATCGCACCCCAAAGCAGGAGACCGAGTGCTCAAGTGGGAGCAGCACCCCCCCGATATCTGCCCTGCAATAGAGCCTGTGGTGCCAAAGAAACAACAAGCATTGGCATATCCAATAGGTCTCGCCTTTGGGACGTTAAAAGTGTTTAGTGAGAGCTATTGGCAATGTTTTTAAGGTATGTTGTAGAGCATTGTGGCTGCTGTGTTCAATACTGTAAAGATTTTATGCGAGTTGTGCTTAGGGTAGTGACGTAAGGGTAGTGGCATGGTGTGGAATGTAGTGGTGAGTTGTGATATGATGTGTGTTTGTGGGATGTATGTGTGTAGTGTGTTTTGTTGGTGTGTATGTTGGTGGTATATGTAACTTTTCACTCAAAAAACCCAATTTGTAATGAGATTAATTATGTGCATACTGTGGTGCGGTTAGTGGCTTTTGTAAGGTTTTTAAAAACAAATACATTGTTTTGTTAGTTGTGTGTTCGTTTTCTATATGGCTATGCAAAGGCTTTATTTGAAAGTAATTAGAATCTGAAAAATTAGTGCAAAAAAGCTCCAAAATAGTTAGAGGGTGTATAATATTTGTAATAGTGCCAGTCGGCTGGGACAGAAAACACCTATTATACGGATGGACAAATGTAGAAAGTATCTACTGAATGGAAGTGAATTTATAGAGGCACAGAAAAGAGTTAATGTTGAGTAAGGGCTGTAATAAATGTTATTTAAGGTGACGTTTAGAAGTGGTTGTGCTGGTAGGTTTTGCCTATTATTTTTTAACCCGCCAAACGTTCGAAGGGCTGGTATTGGCACAGAAAAGTCATTTAGCACTGGCGCCACGTCACTGGTGTCCTATTTGTGCCTGTGAAGGGGTAGGGAAGAGTCCGTCGCTTGCCCAGCCAATTAAAAGCTTGTTATGTTGTGGAAAGTCAATCGCAGCATAGCGTTGTGGCAATAAGAGGCACGTTGGCAGCAGTGCGCAGCCAGTCACATGTTAGTGTAGCATCTGTGGAAGGTATGTAGGTTAAGGACTGAGTCAATCAGTCTGAAGTTGTGCCGTAAAATTCCGGGAGGGTTGGGGTAGAGAGTATCGTGCCTAGATGGTGTTTGTAAAAAGGAGACAACTAGTCGAACGGAAGACGCTGTCTGTGAAAGGCATACAGCACTGGAAATTGTAATTGCATTTATATAGCGCTTACTACCCCTGACGAGGCGTCGAAGCACTTTTTCGGCGAGTAGCACGCTACTCCGGGACCCATAAAGGATTAGTGTTGAATTAGTATAGTGAAATATGAAAGTAATTAAAGTGGTGGATAGGTTAGTCAGTTATTTGGATTCGGAAGGATAGCGGAAGGATAGAAGAGGAAAAAAGGTTTGCATTTATATAGCGCTTGTTACCCCTGATGGGGTGTTGAAGCGCCTTTTTTTTGGGGGGGGGGGCAGGTAGCATGCTACTCCGGAAACCCATAAAGGATTAGTGGTGAATTAGTATGGTGAAATATGGAAGTAATTTGAGTGGTGGATATTAGTCAGTTATTTGGAGTGAGAAGAATAGCGGAGGGATAGAAGGGGGAGAAAGGTTTGCATTCATATAGCGCTTGTTACCCCTGAAGGGGTGTTGAAGTGCTTTTCTGGCGAGTAGCACACTACTCCGGAACCCATAAAGGATTATGGTATGCGAAAACTACTTTACATGGAATCCACTGTACAATTTTATCAGGACAAATATATTTATGGAATAACCAGTACAGAGAAAAAATGATATAGAAATTACTATCAAGGACAACGGTTACAGAAAAGTGTTACAGAGAAATAAATGCCTTTAAAGAGAAACCGCTAGAGAAAAATATCAATCACATTTTTGTTAACTTCATGACTCTGTAAACGAAACTTAGTTCCTTTTAGAAGAATTCATTCAATCTGCCCTGTGGTAAGATGAGCCTAGGTCAGTGCATAAGATGCGAAAAGAGAAGTGCAGGTGCTCACTGACACAGAGTCCATGTTTGTAACCGAGAAGTGCCAGGAATCTAATATTGAAGTGGTGCATCCGTGCTGAGGAGCGCTGACACTCTACCCATGGAGATAAAGACGTGCAGCTACGGAGTACCCGTCTGTGCATGTCTCTTTAACTCCCTGCTCATGTTCCGAACCATAAACCTAACTCTAAACTGAACCATAACTGGTACCACTTCACCTACCTGAACTCTAACAAACCCTAAACGACCCATCCCAGTTCGTTGCTCTAGTAATCCTGCCCTTTATCTCTTATAATAGCACGAACCCATCCCTTGATTGCATCTGTAACCACTGTATTCAAGTAATTCGCCTTCATGTATTTGTTGTTTTTCGCAGTAGCAACTTAAATAAACTTCCCACCTAACATGTCTCTTTCACTGTTCCTTTGGAAAGGTGTTTCTTCGTTCATGTTTCTCTCCAAGGTCATGCCGTGATATTTCCTGTACATGTATGTGCCTGTGTGAATCACTGGTCCCCACCAGGGGTCGCGCACCTAGTTACGAGTTGTGGATAGCGCCCTAACGAGGCCCTAGTCTAGGCGCGCGCAGAGGCGATGGGTGCACGCGTTAAGGTGGAGTGAGCAGCCCCGGACAGAGCATAGATGAAAGTAGCTTTTCCTGCCACAATAACCCAATCTTAAAGATGTTGAACAATCACGTGAGTTCTGCCTTGTATGTGACTAGTCCTTCATATGTATTTCCCTACATTTGAGTACTAGGGCACACGAGTGCACACTTGGTGAATAATATAAAGTGGGGAAGGACCACCCCCTGCAGAGTTCAAGGGCGGTGCGAGCAGACAGGAGCAGAATCTGGCCTCACTCGGGCAGCCCCCAGTAATAGCCTGTGTGTTTATCTTCCTGCCTGCCCTGGATAACCGCCTCTGGGACTTCAAAGCGCTGCTTCAAGGGACCCTCCCTTCGGTTAATCACACGCTGGCAGTGTCTAGGCTCCTGGGGTCTGCTGCAGACCCCACTTTAATGAGACTGAGTAGCCTTCAAATGATGTGGGGGCGGGGCGCCCTAGGTGGGGATTAAATATGTAGTGCTTAAAGCAGCGTTTTCAGCAGCGCTATGTTTGGTTAAGCATAAGTTGGCTCTATCTGTAGGTCTGGTGTCTGCTGCAGGGCCCTCTGACAAGAGACTGTCCAGCTTCTAGTGACGTGTAGTCGTGGCATGCGGTCTCCTATGTGGACTGAACATGACGTCGTTGTGTTCAACCTCCCCTCTCTTAATCACGTGTCTGAGGTTCTGGTACTTGCTGACGCATTCTGCGTCTGGAGCGGGGCACTGGGTACTCCGTGGCTTGCGGGTCGCCTCTTAGGGTCTGAGGCCATTAAAAAAAAATAATAATAATGCTGTCAGCGGAGTTTGTTTCCGAGCAAAACCAATCAAAGTAATAACCAGTGTGAACAAAGATAGCAATCAGCTGGGCACCAGCTGATGCAAATAAAAACAAGCAAAAGCACGGCGCGGCGCCGCACGTGTAACCTGAGACACCAGGAATGCAGCTGGCAGCCTGTGCGCCCCTGCTCGCTCCCGAGACCCATAGGCCATGGGAGGGAACATTTAAAGAGAAGGCGGGACATACCCCAGCCTTTGGCCATTTGCGTGCTTTCTTTTGTGGAAGCCTTACGCAAATGGCCAATCAAATGCGTGGCCGGAAAAAAAACAATAGGAGGAAAAGATGTGCGAGATGCAAGTCCTTACAATAAGCCTCGCAGAGCAGCGCATGCGCGCTGGCTCAGGCGAGACCTAAAAAGGACCATTCCTTTATAGGTCAAGCGCTCCCTCAAAGTGGAGAAGTGTGGCTCAATGGTTAGAGCGGCAGACCCTGATGCAGAGATCTGGCCCGGGACCAGGGTTCAATTCCCGCCTCGGCGGGTCTTGGGCTCAATTTCCTCGGACCTGATAATTCTCGCCTCGGTGCCTATTCTAATCATGGGTCCCACTCTGCAACTCTGGGCAATAGCTTGCTTAATCTCCACAACGGCCCCAACAGCGCTGGGATGCCTGGCTTCACCCTGGGGGTGCCCAGGAGTGGACATTTCACAGGGAAAAGCCAGGAAGGGTTCCACAGCGGTATGCGTACAGCGCCAGGACACCCCTTTGGGGGTATAAGTGCGCTTTACAAGTACAAATTTCTTTCTTTCTCAACAGTGCCATTCATCCCAGTAGCGCTGGCGCTGTAACAGCCCATTAGTGCAGCTTGCCTTGTTCGTTTCGCTGGGGGAGCCCGTAAGAATGGGCATGGATCACCCCCTTTGTCGCTGATAAGTGCTCCGTGGTCCAGCCACCTCCGGCGCTCCTCATTACAAAGGCTGCAACGCCGCGGCCTCGGGTGTCATCGCGGCCGTGCTCCGCAGCAGCGGCCCCGCCCTCAGGGCCACCCGCAACCCCTGTCGTCGAGGGGCCTCCGAGGGCCGCGTCAGACCGCCGCTACGGGAGCCGCGTTCTCGGGGATCTGGAGCCTCCAACCAGCGCCGACTCACTCCGTCCCTGCTACAATAAATCCAGCGGCAGCGTTCAGGGGCCAGGATAGCTGCCTTCCACCGGCATGAAGCAGCAAAATCCAAACGGCCGCCCGGGAGCTCCTGAATCAAGCCACCATCTTGGTGCTTGGTTAGGCCACGCCCCCCACATGAGCCTTGTTAATGCTAAGAATGTTTGTTCAAAGTAAGTTTGCCGTTGTTACCTCTAATGCTCCTTTTATCACCGCCATCTTTTCTGTGGCCATAGTTAGGAGGCACAGCTCCATTAAAATTCAATCCTTCTGGGATTGATTAGGGACATTCTATTTTTGAGAGTTAAAGTAATGACAAAAAAAGTAATTAAGTCCATCTTGCATCCATAGTTTATACCGTTTTATCCTGCATGTGGTAAAGCCTAGAGAAGAGATAAGTACTAGTAAGAACCACAAGAGCGACAGGGAAACGTTAGGTGGACGTGTTTTAAAGTACGGCAAACAACAATGCCCAACTAGGTATCATTAATGATCACAAAAAAGCACCTTAAGGGGTGATCTATTTAATATGCCACAAAATCAAAAATATATAAGCCAGGAAAGTTTTATTTTTAAAAGAAAGAGAAGACCATGTTAATGCAAATGAATGACAAACCATTAGTATGAGATAGGCAAGTGTATATTTAGATGTTGTAGTACCCAGACAAATGCTTAGCAAATAAACAATTAACTTCTATGTGCTTAGTGTGACAAAGTGAACACAGGGTGCTGGGGAGTGACCAGAATCAGCCCGAAAAGCATGATAAAATTGGAGGACAGACTATATTCTAGTTTATTTTATCTAACTTTTGTAACGGATCACAACAGATATTGGTGTCCTTACATAGTCTTCTAAATATGGTTTCAACAGTGACCTTTATACTGTCCTTTTTACACCACTTCTCCAAGGCACGCATAGTTTTACAACAAATGACAAAATGTGACTTAGAATATTTTTGTTGCACTCTTTTAACTTAAGGGTTTGACGGCTTCACAATACACAGATTTCTCAAAAATAATAATTTTTACGATTGAAATTTTTCTTTCTTTGCAGGTCCTAGAACCGTATTTTTCTGGGCACCACTAATGAAATGGGTAAGTATTAAACCTTTCTAAAACACTAAAAAAGAAACAACTGATGTAACTCTTGACATTTGTCTACTAGACCAGCAGATTAACAAAGTATCTGCGATGCATGACATGCCAAAAGCATGGATTTAATGCTGAGTGGATGGATCCTAACAGTTTTAGAGTATAGAAAAGCGGTTTAATTAACTTGTGTAGTTAACCAACCTAACGTTTTGTTTAGGACAGACATTAAAATAAACCCCCCGCGCCCTTACCCTCCCACCCACCCCTCCATGCCCTTACCCTCCCACCCACCCACCCACCCCTCCATGCCCTTACCCTCCCACCCACCCCTCCATGCCCTTACCCTCCCACCCACCCCTCCATGCCCTTACCCTCCCTCCCACCACCCCTCCCCCTCTCCAAGCCCTTACCCTCCCACCCACCCCTCCCCCGCCAAGCCCTTACCCTTCCACCCACCCCTCCCCAAGCCCTTACCCTCCCACCCACCCACCCACCCCTCCATGCCCTTACCCTCCCACCCACCCCTCCATGCCCTTACCCACCCACCCCTCCATGCCCTTACCCTCCCTCCCACCACCCCTCCCCCTCTCCAAGCCCTTACCCTCCCACCCACCCCTCCCCCGCCAAGCCCTTACCCTTCCACCCACCCCTCCCCCTCTCCAAGCCCTTACCCTCCCACCCCTCCCCCTCTCCAAGCCCTTACCCTCCCTCCCACCCCTCTCCAAGCCCTTACCCTCCCACCCACCCCTCCCCCTCTCCAAGCCCTTACCCTCCCTCCCACCCCTCCCCAAGCCCTTACCCTCCCACCCACCCCTCCCCCTCTCCAAGCCCTTACCCTCCCACCCACCCCTCCCCCTCTCCAAGCCCTTACCCTCCCACCCACCCCTCCCCCTCTCCAAGCCCTTTCCCACCCACCCTCCCCCTCTCCAAGCCCTTACCCTCCCACCTACCCCTCCCCTCTCCAAGCCCTTACCCTCCCACCCACCCCTCCTCCTCTCCAAGCCCTTACCCTCCCACCCACCCCTCCTCCTCTCCAAGCCCTTACCCTCCCACCCACCCCTCCTCCTCCTCTCCAAGCCCTTACCCTCCCACCCACCCCTCCTCCTCCTCTCCAAGCCCTTACCCTCCCACCCACCCCTCCTCCTCTCCAAGCCCTTACCCTCCCACCCACCCCTCCTCCTCTCCAAGCCCTTACCCTCCCACCCACCCTCCTCTCCAAGCCCTTACCCTCCCACCCACCCCTCCTCCTCCTCTCCAAGCCCTTACCTTCCCACCCACCCCTCCTCCCTCTCCACGCCCTTACCCTCCCACCCACCCCTCCTCCTCTCCAAGCCCTTACCTTCCCACCCACCCGTCCCCCTCCCCACGCCCTTACCCTCCCACCCACCCCTCCATGCCCTTACCCTCCCACCCACCCCTCCATGCCCTTACCTTCCCTCCCACCACCCCTCCCCCTCTCAAGCCCCTACCCTCCCACCCACCCCTCCCCCTCTCCAAGCCCCTACCCTCCCACCCACCCCTCCCCCTCTCCAAGCCCCTACCCTCCCACCCACCCCTCCCCCTCTCCAAGCCCCTACCCTCCCACCCACCCCTCCCCCTCTCCAAGCCCCTACCCTCCCACCCACCCCTCCCCCTCTCCAAGCCCTTACCCTCCCTCCCACCCACCCCCTCCCCTCTCCAAGCCCTTACCCTCCCACCCACCCTCCTCCTCTCCAAGCCCTTACCCTCCCACCCACCCCTCCTCCTCTCCAAGCCCTTACCCTCCCACCCACCCCTCCTCCTCTCCAAGCCCTTACCCTCCCACCCACCCCTCCTCCTCTCCAAGCCCTTACCCTCCCACCCACCCATCCCTCCCCATGCCCTTAACCTCCCACCCAACCCTCCCCCTCTCCATGCCCTTAACCTCCCACCCACCCCTCCCCCTCTCCACGCCCTTAACTTCCCAACCCTCCCCAAGCCCTTAACCTCCCACCCACCCCTCCACCTCCCACCTACCCCTCCACCTCTCCAAGCCCTTACCCTCCCACCCACCCCTCCACCTCTCCACCTCTCCAAGCCCTTACCCTCCGACCTCTCCAAGCCCTTACCCTCCCACCCACCCCTCCACCTCTCCACGCCCTTACCCTCCCACCCACCCCTCCACCTCTCCAAGCCCTTACCCTCCCACCCACCCCTCCACCTCTCCAAGCCCTTACCCTCCCACCTGCCCTTTCACCTCTCCGTTCCCTTACCCTCCCTCCCACCTGCCCTTTCACCTCTCCGTTCCCTTACCCTCCCTCCCTCCCACCTGCCCTTTCACCTCTCCGTTCCCTTACCCTCCCTCCCTCCCACCTGCCCTTTCACCTCTCTGTTCCCTTACCTTCCCTCCCACCTGCCCTTTCACCTCTCTGTTCCCTTACCTTCCCTCCCTCCCACCTGCCCTTTCACCTCACCGTTCCCTTACCTTCCCTCCCTCCCACCTGCCCTTTCACCTCTCTGTTCCCTTACCCTCCCTCCCACCTGCCCTTTCACCTCTCCATTCGCTTACCCTCCCTCCCACCTGCCCTTTCACCTCTCCATTCCCTTAGTGTCCACCTTCTTCGACCCAGGGCTTTTTTGTGAGATGTAAGTTCACTGACTGAATTCTAAATCAAGTTATTTTTCATTAGTGCTCTAGTGGTAGTCTAGGTTTAGAGGCATGCTGTAGTATTCCATCCCTGTGATGGTCTGTGGAATGTTACTTTGCCTGTCTTCTCTTCTTTGCGTAGCACTATATTTTCCGAATCAGCACAGTGAGCTAATTCCGAACTCTACCTTCATGGGGGATGGTTCTTGCAAATACCAAGTCAAGATCAAGACTTCTTGATTCTACTTTGTGCTTTTTAAGGCGAAGGGTCCCAATATACACCCTTCTGTATTATCCAAGCCTGTATTTTGTGAGGTAGTAGCCAAGGTTTCCAATACACCTTTATAAAATATTTACGGCATTTGGGGCATTGCCATATGTGGAGCTAAATCAGGCCTGTGAAAGAAGTGAATTTAAATTGGATGTTGCAGGGCATGTTATGTAAGTATGCAAGGGCAGAGCTACTTTTCCTTTCATTCAATTCCCTCCCTAGGCCTAGTGATAATTTATCCCCGAGAGTGGACAGTGATTAGGTGACTCTATACTGGACTTGAAGACACAGGAATTTCGGTCTCCAGCCGCTCCTCATAGAGTGAAGTTTGAACTAGTGCACGACTCTGGGATTAATTACCATTGACCCCCCCCTTACCTTGTGTATGGATTTAATGAGTCCTCATGTGTCAGAAACTGGCCTCTATGCAGCTACTTTTCTTCTACCAGTTCATTGATTGAGGATACGTTTTCCTATTTGAAATCTACTACCAAATCTACTTTCAATTTACTTTCAGAGAACAAGTACAGTATTTCCATACTGTCATGTTCATGTATTTTTTTTGTTAACCTCACAGCAGTCCTACTAATGGAAGCCTCTGTTACCAACTCCATGAGAAGGGTTCCACTTACTCTTAGACACTTGTAGTAGTCTACAGACTATGTTTGAGCAGTGAGTGCATGCAGGGTGTATCCTCTCCACTACTAGAAGAGGCTACTGCAAAAATCAGGCTATAGTGAGACGGGTGACTGGTAATAGTCTAATTCCTAGCAGGGACAGGACTATTGTGCCCATCGTCCCTGCTGCCAAGGGTATTGCAGTTTCTCAAAATTAAATTCTGCTCAGTCTCTCCTAAATACCCCCCTCGCTTTCTACCGAGTACTTTGTGATTGTTGAGTGGTTTTGTGCATGATGGGTTGAAGTACTATTTGGGAACCCGGTCAGTGGTTGTAGACCCAAAAGATGGTAAGTTTCCCAAAGAGGACATATGTTGACCATTCCAGACCTCTGTTGTCTCCCTGTCCTTATACAGCTGCTAGACATTCTTTTCCTCCTCCTCCCTTTGACCATTTAGCTGTCATTTTGTGAATGTCTAGGTCAGATCTATAATGTTGGATGAAAGCCTTTGAGTATTTGCTACACCAGTTTGAAAAAGATCCAGTAGGTCAGATTCTGTCTTGCAAGAAGATGGCACGATGGAACAGAGAAACTCAAGTTGTGCCTTACAATCTAGCTGAGATGGATTGGAAAGGCTGAAGACTGCTGGGAAACTTGCTCACACCTATCCTAAGGATTCCTTCTGTACCCATCTTCCGTATACTGTGTTCATCTCAAGTAGAAGAGCTGCAACCCCTGATTAATTGAGGACTAGCTACCACCAACTACCCCTGCTGATATTGTTGGAGAATTTGATTGTGGAGTTGGACAACAAAAATAAAGAGTTGCACTTGAACTTGGTTGATCATCCAAATATTTGAGTGCAGCTCTGCACTGCAGCAGGTGGTTGATTTTTCTGTTACTCTTCTCCTTAGTCCCTCTCCCATTGCTGAGATCCAATTGACTTACCTTTTTAAAGAGGTAGCTGGTGAGGCTGAGCACTTGTGAGGTGGAAGTGACCTTATTGCATTCACACTTGCGCTTCAAAACCCCATCAGGGGTACCAAGCGCTATATAAATGCAAACCTCTTTTCCCTCTTCTATCCCGCCACTACCCTTCTCTATCCAAGTAACTGAATAACATATCCACCACTCAAATTACTTTCATATTTCACTATACTAATTTTCAACACTAATCCTTTATGGGTTACGGAGTAGCGTGCTACTCGCCAAAAAAGCTTCAACACGCCATCAGGGGTATCAAGCGCTATATAAATGCAATTACAATACAATACACTTGTACAAGCATACAGTCCCTTCCCCAGACACTAAATCAATTTGAGGTCCCGCCAGTAGGTGGCAGAGGAGTCAGACATTGGCAGTAGGAGAGACCCTGCAGACTAGGATTCGCACCATGAAGTTCCTGATAATTGGAGGTGGAGAAACCGAGCCAGAGTAACAGATTCTAGCCAATATCACCACCCCAATTACTGAACATCACGTTTCTGGCCCTGGAATGGGGAATACATGCTGGACCCAGAATTACTGGGTCCAGGGTTGAATGTGGTTGCTGATTTCATCCCCATTTTCGTTCACATTTTGCTCCTGCTTTCAGCAGGAGGGAAATGTACAATGAAGCACTTCGGTTCTTTTAATGCATTCCTGCAACCAGTAAAACTTATAATCAGAGCGGTATCTATCCATGCCAACTGATTTTATAATGGGCCTCTTGCTGTTTAAAAAATAAATACAATTTAAAAAAGGCCTTCGAATAAACATACATTTATCCTATAAATTTCTGCTAAGCCTCAGTAACGTAATGTTTCTCTTCCAGTTTATTTTGTTGTTTTTTTTTTGACAAAGTTCTGAACTTTGCTTCTTTCCTCTATTGTAGGAGAATTATATTGGGGCTTTATTCATGCTATCAGATTAGTTTCTTCATCAAAGCACTTCTCAATCTGAACTTGTCTTGCTGAAATGCAACCTATTGAAACCTTTACCTGCCACCGAACACACAGAATAGGTTTATAAGTATAGGAATGACTTTCATTTTTTAAATCGTCCCTAATGCTACTCATATCAATGTGTTGTGCACTGATTAAATATATCTGAAATAGCTTTTGTCTGGATAGCACAGACTCCATGGGATGTGAATTTGTGTCCTTTGGCTGTTGAACGTATCTAAGAATTGGTGTAGATGTTGTGAGCTGAGCAAGTTGATCTGCTGGCTAAGTAGGTTTCTCCATTGAGAGGGTCAGATTTCTGGTACTATAATTATCAAAGTTAAGCATGTTTTGGGTGTAATATGTACTTTTATCATTCATCATTTTTCCCTAAGTTTTCTTTTATGGTTGCAGTTAGTAACTTTAGAATGTTTGCAGGAGATGGGAAGGGTTGCGGCGGGTTTAAAATGCTGGGATCATCTTAGTGTTCCCCTCATCCCACAGGACAGTTAGGGTGAACGGAATATTAAATCACTGAACATGGTTAGGTATCAACTTAAAACTTAAAATGTCATCACCAATGAGGAGCCAAATACAAATTTGAACTACCTCCTCTATGTATGAAGTAATTGTTGAATAATCTGTACTGTAGTTGAAAGGAGAAGGATGATTACTATAGCAGGTCTTCACCTTTTTATGTGCTTCAAGTGAATGAGACTTGTTTAAAATCAATTTGCTTGAATATGTGATGTTTGAAAAGTTAGTTATAATCTCCTTATACAAGTGAAAGCTGCACTGGTTTTTGGATTCAGCAGCATGAGCTGTTGAAACCATGTTTACTAACCAATAATTTTAATTACTTGCTGCTGTTGGAATGTTCTTAATTTTCTTTCCAATATTGGCTCGGGGAAAAGGTTCAAATTACTTTTGAAACATTTGAACTGAAGAGAAGATTGTTCCATTGTGGTCCATTAAGCCACAATTTTCAAATCCTTCCCCTATTTGAATATTGTTTAAGTGTTATTTAATTAAAAAAAAGTGTGTTTTATGCTTTGATTATCAAGGGAAATGTATTGTAAATTGGTGATTATCAAATACTTTGAACATCCTAGATGTTTCAAAGAGGATCCGGTTTATTACTTTAAAAAAAGGCAAAATAGTTTACTCCTGAAACACTCTAACTTTGTGCTTTCTTTTGAAAAGTAACATTTTGATTAAGGAATCCTGCAGGTAAGTTACTGTTGTGCAATAAAAGGTATAGCAACCTGTGTCTATTATTTGATATTAATAGTAAGAAGTTAAGATGTAACTGCGGAGTTCCTATTTTTATTGTGACTCACATATTTACTATCAATGTTTAGTGCAATTATCTCTCGTGTGAGCTCTTTATGCATCCATTCTCAAAACACAAATTTTCCTGTTTGTTTTGTTTTATTTTGTTAAGCAATGTAATTGTTATAATCATGATAGTTTGTTATTGATATGCAGTCTAGATTACGTTAGACATACAGAATAATATTACATACATTATTGATTCCTTTTTGCAGTTGTTTAAACTATTTTTTTATTTACCTGCAGGGTTTGGTGATTGCGGGTCTTGCTGACATGAAAAGACCAGCTGAAAAGCTCAGCACAGCTCAGTCTGGAGTGTTAACGGCCACAGGTGAATGTTTTAAACATTTATCGTCAGATTCTGCTAAAGAAATGATGCATTTCACAAATGCAATGGGGAGGTATTGCTTAGTCTGTGACTAGGATCTTGTGTAATCCATGTATTTAATTTATAGCATTTAAATCTGTCAAAATGATAGGCGAGACCCGGGTGGGGCGGATAATGGGCCTGGAGAGTAGTGATTGTGTGTGGAATAATTGTGTGACTTCCCCTGACTGCATGTGTATATATAGAGATGGTTTCATCTTTCCCCATTGTCACTTGAAATTTCACAATCAGAAGAATATTGGTCTCGGGGGCACCTGCTGATGTGCACAGAACAACTGTATTTAACTGCTGCTGTTTATGTCTGTTTGTTTTTTTGCAGGAAACAAAATTCAAAAATAAAGTTTAAAAAAAATCTGTCAAAATGATACATTTTTACATACATGAGTAGTAATTCACAAGAACACAGGGCCACTTATAATACCAAGCAAACGCAAGGAGAAGATGGACGGAGCGCTGAAACTTTTCAGACACTCACCCCCAGTCACAGATCTGGGTTGAATCCATCATTGTTCTTTAGGTCACTTCGCCACCACAGTTCAGACCCAGCTATATGCAAATCAGTCTTGACCCTGTGCCTCATGGGAACAGTCCAGCCCGAACTGCCAAGCCCTGAACCGGAAACAAGCCTCACAGGATTTAGCTTTATAAATTCCAAAAGTGGAAATTATGCTTTTCCTTCCTATGGCAAATGCATTGCAGTTGATTACATAATTTGTCTGCTTAATAGCGTTTGCTCATTTAGAGATTTGGGTTGCCAGAGAGGAAGATTCCAAAAAGTGAAGGCCCACAGTCGCAGTGGTACAATTATTCACATAAACAAAGAGCTTAATACGTAAATCAGTTCTTTGGCCCACTGCAAAGGAACAGCATTTTGCTACATTGATTCTTAGTTTGTTTTATCTCATGCATTGGGAATGAACATCAGTAAGGCTCTCTCAGGTGATGGGAGTGTATACCAGTCTTCCTAGAGAAGGAAGGGAGAGGATACCTCTGCGGTCTACTCGGATGATGTCAGTTTTTACTTTGAGGAGTCGAGTTTCTAATTCATTCAAATATATATGGAGGACAGTAAGCAGCATTCCACATCCCTGTGCACTCCATAAGGGATCCCAAAGGAATCAATCTGGCCCCCAGGCTCCTGCATGTTTTTGGTAATCTTGATTTTATTTGTATCTAAATATGTCCTTCATATCCTTACTTTTCAAGGTTTCCCTCAAGCATTGTACTATCCACATTGTTGTAATAGGTTTGCATACCATATCTATTACAATTAATTTACCTTGACCCAAATAAATTTTGCTAGCAACATCTAAATTGAGGGCCAGCTCATTTGTCTCTAGCTCCCCTTCAGATCCATTTTTGCACACCAGTTTTGTTGTGCCATCCAGTCTTTGAATTCTTTCTGAAGCAATTTTGCCCATAATCTTGCTCATCAAGCAATAGCAGCTAGTGCTAGTACCAGTGCAGTGTCCCCTCTTGAAGGTCAGTATTATCATTGCTGATGACCACATGGTTCATAAAAGTTAAGAACACTGCCAATAACCCCTGTGATAAGGTCTTAGCTTAAACACTTCACTAAAGACACTTGTCTATAACAAAGACTTTCTTGGACGATAGTCTTTGGAATATAATTTGATATTTTATGCGTTATCATACCTGTGAGATGCCAAAGTGGCTCGAAGGTGAATGGAACAGTGGACAGCTTTATAAATTAATCCGTACTAGTTATAAATTAGTCCTGCATTTTTAGATTTGAATAGGGCCACATTAATTGAGTGATAAGAACATTACTCATAGAATAATTAATCAGTTGTTTCTTCCAGCCATCTGCACACAGATTGAGCTTGCCAGAACTATCTTTCATTTGTTGAGGCAGCTGTTTCTTTGAGTTCCGCCCATACTTTCCTCTGAAGTTGTCTTCCTAATTTCTATCACTTTCTTATAGTGGCTGAGGTTGTTTCTTCATTATGGTAGCTGCGCCATCGTTGACTACATTGCAATATTTTATCCTCTTTGTAAGCACTATTTAACCAGCTTTTTCTAGGCCTTGTCATTCAACGAGTTTGATGTTCTAGGAATAGCTGTATCCTGCTCTGCACTAACCTAGAAGGCAATAATCCCCTCCAATCCTTGGGAATCTGAGTTTAGGCAAATTTCTGTATATTATTGATTACCGTGTGGTGAGATGCCTTATATGAAGCATTATTGTCCCAGTCAAGTCTACTTCTCTCAGGAGATATTGTGATATGTACCTTGAACTTTTGTCAGTGGTTTCCTGATGGCAGCGCTTCTTTTGCGCAAATGTAAAAGGCTTCTATTCTCTCTCCACATTTCTCATCATCCACACGTCCCTTGTTTCTCGATATTTTTCTAATCAACTATGGTTAACATTACAGCTAGCTCATGCCATGAACTCTGAGCATGACTGATCATTTATTACAACTAGGCCATAAACGATAACCATTTCCAACAAAAGATTACCCTGTTTATCCACAATATTTGGGGTTCCATTCCTTTTTAGGATTCCCAAGCTAGTAGACTACTACTTATTATTGGTGAGGGTGGACATTGTCCTTGTTTTTGACTCTGAAATTTCTTAGAATTACAGATAAAAAACGGGGGTGCAAGGGATATGTTGGTGTCTAACAGGCTTGGGGAAGCGAAGGGGTTGTGGCACATGGCCCTTAAACGCATTGCCATTTTCAATACATATTTTTTTGTAAGCTTAAATTGACATATAAAGGATCGACTGAGGTCAATCCTCTGCTAATGTAGAACTGTATTGCAAACAAATTATTTGAAAGTAACGGCCGTGTTTAAAGCATGCATACTTTAAAGGCATAGGAGTTCCCTATTTCAAACATAAACTACATTTCTAATATGGCATACTCAGAATGATGACCAACTAATACTAGCATTGTACGTGGTTGATCATATGAATCTGTTCAAGATAAGACGTGTGAAACAGCTCACTACAGGGATCACTGTACAGATAGGTAAATGCCTTATGACTTATAAGGATAAGATAGGATATTAAATAGATGCCCTTAAAACCACAACTCAGGGAATTCTCCATGTACCCATCTTATTTTTTTTCTAGGCTAATGACCATCCAGAATATGGAATGACAATCATGCAAGATAGTTGCGTGTCATGTTCCTAAACAGCATCTTACGGTAGGGGTGCGCTTAAATGAACATACAGAAACCTGTGACCACTGTGATGCAATGTATGGGTTGCAACTTGTATTTTGTCTGCATACAGGTTAAAAACTAAAATCCCCATTTACTATTACTAGGTCCTACATAAGTGTATTTGACCAAAGGAGAACCTCACAGCAGTGTGATGGAACCCAAGCATTAAGAGGGATCGTTAAACAGGCCAAACCTAAAGAAAATACATGAACATGTTCTAGAGTAGTCTTTTGGAATAATAACCATATGGATTGGTAAGTGCTGCTACTTTTCATTACTGCTTTACATGCCTTTTACTCTTCCACTTGTAACACTAAATAAATAGTGCATGTTGGATATTCACCATGTCACATTGAAAAGTCACCTGGCCAATTTTAAAGGAGTTAAATTAGTTTCCTTATCACAGTAGCCTAGTGGTATGATCAATATTCCAATGAAATGAAAAAATGAAAAAGAACCCACAAAACAAAACGGCAGCCGGGCCGCCTGCACTGTGTAATTCAGGGGAAGGGGGGTGGCATGCGCCCCCCCCCACGCCCCCTCTCAGAGCCATATTCAACCCGGGAACCCCATCCCCCAGGGCCAGAATGATCAAATATGGGGAGAGCAGTGAGCGCCCCTTCCCCCCGAGCCATTACAGGCCCCTGGAAGCCCACCCCCTGAGCTTGCATTTACTGCACTCATGACATGTTCTAGGGCATCATTTGACATCACTGCTGACGCTTCTTAATAACATAGTCGCTTCTTAATAACATGCAAACCAACACACCTCCGTTTCTATAATTTAGTATGGAACCAATAGGCAGGGGCCAGTTGCATGGCTTCAATGGATTCTTGTGGGTACAGGCTACAGCATGCTTCTCAGGGAAACCGAGTGCACTCTCTTTATAACTGCACTGGAAATAAATTGGAGAAGGTGATCAATAGGGCAGGAGTGTTGCACTGCTTTTCATCACGTTTTGCAAACATTTTTTTTTTTTTTTTTCCCCCACGTGACTTGGAAATATAAAGGCACTACATCCATGACGGAGTCCATACATTGTAAACGACATGTTGGCTGGTTAGATTAACTAATTTAATTGAAATGATTAATACCACTATTAACTCAAATACGTTCTAATCATGAAATCGCACAGGATACAGTGGTTTATTAATAAGCATGCCAGTGTCCAGCAAAGATGCTTTACCAAAGCACTTGTTTTTGCTTCTAACTTCATAGATAACCTTGATGTGTAACTGGAGGGTGGAAGCTAACTCTGGGAGGAGGAGAGCCTGAGACATGCAATTGTTGTTCTAGTATACAATGACAAGTATTGGCACAGCCAGTGGGTCTTGCCTTCAGGACCTATTGGCTTAGCCAATGGTTTTCAGCTTCACTGTACAGCATTCCCGATGCTGTGCAGCATGGCTTAAGAAAACAAAGTTAAAAAAAACTCAGTATTGACTGTGCGGTTGCATCATTTTGTAGGCACGCGCACCATGCCTACAAAATAGCACAAGTGATTTTTTATTTACCAAGTTGGATTGGTAAGTAAGATAAAAAATCAAGTAGTGTGCGCATGTGTGTATTCACTGAAAGAAACCAAGGTTTAACAACGTTATAGTTTGGTGAATATTTCGGTGATAACATATTAACGTTTTGAACTAAAAAAATCACAGAAATTCACCAGTTTACCATTCAGCAGAGTGAACTATAACTTGTGCCCCGCCATGCACTGCTTATGCCCTCACATATTACATCACTCGTGACATTTTCTATGACCTCATTTATTTGTAATTGCATTTATATAGCACTTACTACCCCTTACGAGGCGTCGAAGCGCTTTTTCGCCGAGTAGCATGCTACTCCGGAACCTATAAAGGATTAGAGGTGAATTAGTATAGTGAAAATATGAAAGTAGTTTTAGTGGTGGATATGTTAGTCAGTTATTTGGATTGAGAGGATAGTGGACGGATAGAAGAGGGAAAAAGGTTTGCAAGTATATAGTGCTTGCGACCCCTGATGAGGTGTTGAAGTGCTTTTTCGGCAAGTAGCACGCTACTCTGGAACCCATAAAGGATTAGTGGTGAATTAGTATAGTTAACTATGAAATTAATTTGAGTGGTGGACATGTTATTCTGCCGTTTGGATTGAAAAGAATAGTGGAGGGATAGAAAGGAAGCATTTAGATTTTTTATTCTTTTATTTTTTTGTTGTTTTCTTTGGAGCTCATTGCAGTAGGAGGAGGCTTGGGATGAGTAAAAGGGAGTTGGAGGGGGATGAGTAAAAGGGAGGGGGAGGAGTCAGAGGGAGGGTTTAAAAAGGCTTGTTTTGGGGAATCGGAACAGTAAAAAGAGGTATGAGAGGATGCAAGGAGGGGTGGAGTAGGGATTTGGGTCACCCCAAGTTGGCAGGGTATGTCCAGTTGTGGGTCCCTTGCTCACTTTGCCACTGGATTCAAGCTAGCCTGGCTGACGAGGGGTGTTACCCCGAAACCGGTCCCAGGATGCTTGTTTCCGGTCCAGGGAAGACATGGCTTGGTAGTTCGGGCTGGACTGTTCCCATGAGGCACAGGGTCAAGACTTATTTACATATAGCTGGGTCTGAACTGGGGTGGTGGAGTGAGCCAAAGAACGATGATGGATTTAACCCAGATCTGTGACTGGCGGTGAGTGTCTGAAACGTTTCAGCACTCCATCCATCATCTCCTTGTGTTTGCTAAAGTAAACACCAACTTTCTAAAAGTAGTATTTGCTAAACTGGAATTTAAAATACAACTTCATCATAAGTTATGATTTTAAATTGTGACTTCAGTGACACTAAACTCGAAGAGTCTAACTTTTCCTAATTGGGAGTTACACTTTAAAGTTGTGAAAGGTAATCCCAATGTTATCCTATGGGAGAAATAGGTCTTGCAGTAGTGAAAAACGAAATTGGGAGTTTTTCACTACCAGAACATGTAAAGCTTAAAAGTACCATTCCTGCCTCTTAAATACATGGCACCCTACACTGTGGGTACACAGGGCCTACCTTAGGGGTGACTTATATGTAGGGCTCCCGGTTGTACGGTATTCATTTGTTTTGACATTTCCGTCTGTATTTATCCATATTTATTTTTTGCTAATTTTATCTGTATTTATCCATAGTTTTTTTGGTCTTTGTGAAAAAACTAAGCTGAAATTAGTATATTTCCACGTTTATTTAACCAATAAATATGCACTCACCCCTTCGTTTAAAAAAAAAAAAAAAAGGAGTTTTATATAGCGCGAACTTGACCCGAAGGTATCGGGTATCAGAGCGCTTTACATAGCACCAGTTGCGTTACACGAGGACACATTCATTTGGTGGTAGGCACGGGGAGATTAAGTGATTTGCCCAGAATCACAGGATGTACAGCATCATTGCCGAGACTCGAACCCAGTTCCCCAGATTTGAGGTCGACCGCCCTAGCCGTTAGGCCAACTCCCCCAATGCCTGCTGTGAACACCCGCTGAAGTTAAATCAATGCACTTATATGAAAGCATACAAATTTCAGTATCAGCCTTGTGTATATCTACTGCTGTTAAAACCTCTTTTTACTAAAATCCCTTTCTTTTTTAACCCCCTTTCCTATCAACCCGCACAGCTATTGGCTTGGCAGTCATGGCAGACAGAATTTATAATTACTCAAAAAACAACCCAATTTCCGTTTTTATCCACATTTAAAAATAAATACAGACCCAAAAATAAATGTTTTCTGTCTGTATTTATCTGAAAAAATCAGTAAAATTGGAAAACAGGGAGCCCTACTTATATGTATAAAAATGGAAAGGTTAGGCCTGGCAAGAGGGTTACCTTGCCAGGTGGACACAACAGTTTAAATCTGCACAAACAGGCTCTGCAATGGCAGGCCTGAGTCCTGGTCAGAGGGCTACTTATGTAGGTAGCGCAATGAGTGCTCCAGGCCCACTCGTAGCATTTAATTTAAAGGCCATGGGCACATGCAGTGCACTGTACTAGGAACTTATAAGTAAATTAAAAATTCCAATTGGATATAAGCCAATTTTACCATGTTTAGGGGAGAGAGCACAAGCACTTGAGCACTGGTTGGCAGTGGTAAGTGCGCAGAGTCCTAAAACCAGCATAAATGAGTTCAGAAAAATAGAGGGAGGCATGCAAAAATGCGGGGAAAGACAACCTTAAGGCTGGCAGGTCTAACAATATAAATATATATATTCTTTTAAGCACAGGGGCAACAGGGAGGGTTGGGGTGGGGGGAAGCAACACAGAGCACAGGAAGCGGGGAAGGAGAGAAACCGAAGCAACACAGGGGAGAGGAGTTGGCCTAACGGCTAGGGCGGTCGACCTCGAATCTGGGGAACTGGGTTCGAGTCTCGGCAATGACGCTGAACATCCTGTGATTCTGGGCAAATCACTTAATCTCCCCGTGCCTAACAAAAAATGAATGTGTCCTCATGTAACACAACTGGTGCTATGTAAAGCGCTCGGATACCCGATACCTTCGGGTCAAGTTCGCGCTATATAAAACTCTGTAAAATAAAAAAACACACACGGGAAGACTAAGCAAGAGACAAGGGCACAGGTGGGGTAGAGAATCATTTGGTGAGAAAACAACATGGAATAGGCAGAGGACAAGCACACGGGTGAGAAAGCAACGGGGGGTACAAGAGAACAGGTGAAACATGGAGGCGGATGGGAGAAGCACACTGGCATCAGAACAGTCTCTATGTTCCCCAGTCAGGGAAGCACAAGAGGGAGGAGAGCGGGGTGAGCAAGGAGGGGGAGAAGCATATGGGCAAGAGAGAGCAAAACAGAGCGCGACAGAGTGGGAAGAGATGCACATAGGGATAAAGCTAGAAAATGCATGGACTCCCTTGGAATGTTTAACGCAAAACAAAAAGGCACTGCTTGAAAAGCAAGCAGTTGAGGTATAAAGGACAGTCAACTAAAAGAAGTGGTTAAGCGGCTATGTATCATGGGAGGGGCAAGCACTAGAATAACGCTAGGAAACGAAAAAAGAAGCAGGCAAATGAGAGTGGCAGGACAGCTAACGAGTGGTAACCAATGGGTGGGCTCCAAGTCCTTGTAAGCTTGTGGTACGCCCACAATATGTCTCAAAACAGACAGTGCATGGCCTGACTAGTAGGCTTGGCCTAAAAATGAACAACATATTGGGGCAAGCACCTTGCAGCCCTATAAGCTGAGCGTGGAAAATCTCACAATGTGGTACTCCCTTGGCAGCTGTTATAGACGGTCAGAAAAATGGACCACTTGCTTATCCTGCTCTTTTGCAAACAGACCCTGTGTATTATGCATTTTAGACCTCATTATAACTTAGGTGGAATAGGGTGAGGTTTTTTCCACACATGATAAATACCATACTCTGAATCAGGCCCATAGTCGTATCCACTCAACAATATATACTTTTTCAGATAAAACAGCTGGTGTGTTAGTCTATAGAAATTGTTGCTTGGATTCAGTGTCGGTGCTCTATCTGCTTTCAATAAAATTAAGGCTATCCATTCTCAGAAATAAACTGCTAGTGAGACAGCTGAAGTTATTTGGCCTAGCACCCCTACTTTGATATTCATTGTTTCTTCCATAATTCCTCCCGCCAGATGCAACGTGAGTAACATGAAAGGACAAAAACTTTGAGTTGATAGTGAATGACTCTGAAGATGATTTGTTAGAAGCTGCCATCTATTTTGGCATATTGCCTGAGAAAACTACTGCCTGATCTGGTGGTGATAATGAAAAGAATATTTGTAATTAAAGGGTTTACTTCATGTATTAAATCAGTTCCTTGCTAGATGTTAAAATAAAAGCATTAAATTACATTGAGACAAGTTGGAACATAAGATTGATTTATTAACAAGAACTGACCATGCTGAAAGTCTGGCTTATGTATCAAGGTGCCTTTTGTGTGGTTAGTGGGTTTGGGCACTCAATAAGGCATCATACATGCACTCTAACTCATCTTTGCACTCGTGCATCTATCCTATCCTTTTATCCATCCGGTGACTTTCTTACATTCACCCTCTTAATCAAACAATAAAACATATAAAGTCAACAGCACATGCAAGATAAATTAAAAGACTACAAGTAGAAAAACTGAAACCTGTTGCCGTCTAAACGTGGCAGAAATGTGCTTGCAGTAACAAAACTAATCATAGCAGCAGGTGTCAGTCTTGCAGTGATATTGTACATAATCTACCTGGTTTAGAGAAAGTGGCCGGTCAGAACGCGGTGCACCGCAGATGAAATGAGCAGCAAGCAAGCGCCCCGTTAGCACTGCCTGAGAAGCTGTTGTATCTCCTTAAGACGAATTAAAATAAAAACCGGAGAAGCAAAAAGAGAATGAAAGGGGAACTGTAAAATGTGGAAACTGTAAACTAAATGAATGGCCAACCAGCAGAAACACTAAAGCACATCCATTTTCAGGTTGATGTGCACGTGATCAGAAAATGCCATCATTGGCCAGATAAGAGAGCTAATGACTGATGTGGACTGAACCATTACCCTGTGCAGTATGCTGTCATGGGCAAAAGCCAGAGTGTAAATGACACTCGGACGGATCAAAGGCAGAAGAGAGCTGACGCAAAAACAATGTCTCTATATGGATATACATTTATATACAGAAATGTAAGTTTTATTTAATGAATTTGTTTTTCTTACAATATCCAAATGTATGCAAGTTTATAGTTGGCAAAGCAAATTACTATCTTACATAAGAGGGCCTAACATGGACACTCGCAGTGCCAATCTTCTATCCTCATAGTTTGTCAGAGAGGGTAACCAACACCAAAATCCTTACCAACTACAGTAATCTGTGAGATTCCATGTAACAAAATCCGGTCTGTAGGCTTTAGTACAAAGTGATAACAGTTCATCTTTAAATACCTATTGACTTAAACATATGCTTTTCACAATAAATATGTCGGGCCTACTGCCTTTATTGTAACTTTTCATAAACCACATCGGCTGAATGGATTGTTATCGTTGGCTTCTCGCCATAACCAACTCAGTTATACTGTGTTGGGCATAATCTTCCTCACGAAGAAAAATCAGGTATATTGTGATAAAATACAGATATGTATAAATTTACAGTTATCAAAACAGTATAAAATCCTTCCTAAGAGAGCCTAATAAGGATTAACGAAGTGCACAATCTGTTTGTGTGGGTCACCAGCACAAAAACACTTGCAACATAACATGTATTTTTAAAGCGCATGTTCACCCGTAGGCATCTTGCAGCTGAATAACATGTTTATTGTTACCCAACTCAATGGTACTCATTTTATCGACCTCCAAAGGATGAAAGGCTGAGTAGACCTATCGGGATTTGAACCTGTGGCCATGAGATCAAACACAGGCCCCTACAATGAACGTGTTAGTCCACTAAGCCCCCGGACTGGGCCCGACAACCTACAGTGCTGTGTAAGATTCTGTGTAACAAAATACAATGCCTAGAAGATTTTAGCACTGTATAATAGTGACCCATCCTTAAAAGCTTATTGCCTTTAACACTTGTTTTTCCACAATAAACAAGTCTGGTCTACTGGCTTTGTCATAATCTTTCATAATAAACAGATTAAACCTGTTGAATTTAGCATAATTTTTCCCAATGAACCCAGAAGGCCTATAGTCTTTACAAATAATTTCTCATCATAACCACCTCCGGCCTACTGTTTTTAGTGCAAGCTTTCCCACAAGGCAGCCATCAGGGACACAGTCATAAAATTACGAAGGTAGGCAAAATAACAGATAGCTAATCAAAATGTTACCTCTAAAAGAGCTTAACAAGGATTCTCAA